>JARHVA010002197.1:0-1200000 GCA_037957365.1 Torreya grandis | reverse complement strand
CCAAGTACACAATGTACTCCAAGTAGATCTCACCTGATCTTGCTTCCTATTGTGTTGCTGACCTCCATGATCTTGCACACCTATAAATCACCCTGGTTCTGCACACCTACAGATCAACTGACCTTACTTACCACATGTAGATCTCCACCTTGATCTTGCACACCTACAGACCAACCTGATCTTACATACCATGAAGAACTCTTGTCCTCCAAACTAGCACCCCTGTGGATCTTCTACCAGAACTTGCACAACCTATAGCTCTACCTGATCATACACACTCGACACCCCTGTGGAACTAGGAGGAACACACCTTGCTCTCTTCACTCTAAAGGAGCTAACCTTGCTCTTACTCAACTAGCACACTTTATAATACAACCCATGAGTCTATTATATAGATCTCATGCAAACAATAATTAGACATCTAATTACAATAATTAGATCTGCAGCTCAAGACTAAAATTAGCCTTTAACATACAAACAACCAGTTCATTAAAAAACTATCTGTGAAACTTGCGATTTGGAACTGCACAGGCAACTGATGTTAGTCCCTATTAGTCTGGAGGTGACCGACGTCAGTCGATACTGACCAATGTCGGCAGCTCTGCACACTAGATATGACTAGCATCAATTGGCCTGACCGATGTTAGTTGAATTGCAACTTAGCTACCTCCTCCTCCATGTTTTCATCAGTGAAGCTTTTAGCTCCACAACCCAATAATCTCCCACTTAGAGATAAATAGCTACACTGTACCTATCCCTGTACACCATCTAATTTGTTCCCTGGCTTGTATCCCTCTTCAAGCTCAATCTTGAAGACCAACCACCACACATCTTGTGGTGTAACACCTGTCATCCAAGTAACCTACCACATCTGAAGTGCCTGACCCTGCATAGCATGTCGACCTACTGCTGGTCCCTCTCAGATACCTGAGAACCCACTGAACCACTTTCCAGTGCTTCCTTCCCAGATTGACTACAAACTTTTTGACAGCAACCATTGCTTGGGCAAACTCAGGGAGTACACATGTACTCAACCTCATCATGTGATTGGGGACCCTATTCTATGAACTATCCATCCATAGGTGTGTTGCCTAGTTTTGCATCCTGCACTACCTTCACACAATCATCCTGTGATAACATCAACTTGTGACCTTCCCTATCTCTAGGATTACTCATGTCAAAGAATTTTTCTCCTCCAAATTCTTCATGACACACCTTTGAACTAACTTTACCTTTAGCTCAGAAAAACCCTGTATGTGTAACCCTACATCAAGAAAACACACAACATATAGTAACAGGATGATGTTGCAATCATCACCCACCTGGTAAAGAAATCACAATGGTTACAATGACATTGACTAAAGCCATGCTTTGTCATCCACCTGTCAAACCTGTACCACTATCCTGGAGCTTCCTCAAGACCATATGACCTAGCCTTCCATCTCATGTATCCATTCTCTCTATTCTTTAACCAAAGAATCCATTCATCTTTCAGTGCTTTAATACCGTCTGGCAACCCTACCAAATCTCCCGTTTGGTTATGCATCCTAGGAATCAAATTCCTCATTCATGCCATGCTCCCACTATTTCTTGGATCCTTCTTTCTCTACAGTGAGCAATGAGTATAAAGAAGAGGAATAATGAATTTGAGGCTTAATTACCCTTTCAGTCCTCCATATGGGCATTTGAGACTCCTTGACATCTTGTTGTCTACCCAAAATCTATTCCAATGAATGATGTCAGTCACTACCCAGTCTCCATCTGACTGACGTCAGTTTCATGCGACTGACTGACTATCGACACTGATTATATGACTGATGTCAGTCGCCACCTACCTGACACCATCGACTCCTTTGGTCTGTACATGACTGACGTTGGTGCCTGTCTATTCAATGTCGATTACCCCTGACCAATGCCGATACCTGTGTTTGCCTGTGAGTGATGACTTTTTACCCATGAGCTTTCTTTGAATCATACCCATGTCCAAACTACCCTACTCACAAGTATCCAGTCCCATCCACTGATATTTTTCCATCATCTCCTCCAAGAACACCAAGGCTTTCCAGTTTTTAAGTTTGTCAAATACATCAGACTTCCTTTTCCTGTAATAAACACAATGCTTTCTTGTAGCATCACACTGCTCACAGAAATCTCAGTCTATGCTCTTCGAAGCTAAACTCTTACCATTTGACTTAAGAACATCCATTCCCTTCTCACTTATGTAACCAAGCCTACAAAGCCACACCTGTGCAATAGAAGTGGAATCAGTAATACAAGCAGGTAGATAAAGAGTACCTACTTTCTTACCACATGCTAATTCAAGTGCATCCTTGGTAACATTCCAAGAATCCGCTGTGAGAGTTACTATGCATCTCTCATCACCCAAATTTCTTTAATAAATTAGCTACATCTCTAGGACTGGGACCTGCATGACCTCCTTTAACACCCATGTGTTGGCCATCTGCAATTTCAGCCGCACTTCCCCTTTGCCAATACTTTGACAAGGCTTACCAACCCCTCTTTTTTGAGTTGCATGGAAAGAGGCAACAAAATCTATAAACCAAGATTCTATTTTATCCAAGGAACATACAAGAGCAATCCATGCAACAATACCTGCAACATCTACTTCTTCATTCCCTTTATGCTTATCCGCTATCAACCAAAAATATTTCTTTACCTGCTCTTTCTTTCCATAACACTGTAATTGACCATTCATGCCTTTGAATTCCTCCATTCTTAGTGTACTGTCTTCTACCATTGCTATACTCCCACTCAATTAGAAACCCCTGAGAGTGACCTGTAATCAAACAAACCTGCTCCCTGCAACCTTAGCTCTGATACCACTTGTCAGGAATCTAGAACATAAATTCTCTGATACCAACTGTTAGGACCTAGGAAGCACAATTGATTACCAAGAAACTAAATGCAGAATTAACCAAAAGTAATAAGTAACTAGAATAAAAAACAACATAGAATATGAGAGACAATACCCAATTGTATTAATACTCTTCCAGAAGGAAATACAACAAAGAAGATGCCACAGTCTTCTTCCTTACACTCCTCTAGGGCTCCCACACCTATAGGGCATAAACAGTAAATCTCTTCAAGAGCTCACTCTCTCAATTACGGTCCCAACACACAACTCAAACACAGAGTTGGTGTTCACCTCCAACCAGTCAGTATCACTACTGCTAGTACACAAGTACTCTATGTACTCCACAACTGAGTACACACTGTACTCCAAATACCCAACATACTCCAAGTAGATCTCACCTAATCTTGCTTCTTATTGTGTTTCTAACCTCCCTAATCTTACACATTTATAAATCACCCTGGTTCTGCACACCTGCAAACCTAGATCTCACACACACACACACCTACAGATCAACCGACCTTACTTACCACATGTAGATCTCCACCCTGATCTTGCACACCTGTAGACCAACCTGATCTTACATACCATGAAGAACTCTTGTCCTCCAAACCAGCACCCCTGTGGATCTTCTACCAGAAATTGCATAATCTACAGCTCTACCTGATAATACACACTTGAAAACCCTATGGACCTAGGAGGAACACACCTTGCTCTCTTCACTCTAAAGGAGCTAACATTGCTCTTACTCAACTAGCACACTTTACAATACAGCCCATGAGTCTATTATATAGATCTCATGCAAACAATAATTAGACATATAATTATAATAATTTGATCCACAACTCAAGACTAAATTTAGCCTTTAACATGAAAACAATCAGTTTGTTAACAAACTGTCTGTGAAACTCACAGTCCAGAACCGCACAGGTGACTGATGTCGGTCCCTGTTAGTCTGGAGGTAACTGACATCGGCTGATACTGACCGATGTCGGTAGCTCTACACACTAGATATGACCAGCATCGGTTGGCCTGACCGATGTTGGTTGAACTGTAACTCAGCTACCTCCTCCTCCATGTTTGCATCAGTGAAGCTTTTAGCTCCACAACCCAACATTTTATGCTTCGAGCTTTTTCTCGTAGACAAAAATGCTATAGGAATTGATTGCTTTAAATTGCTTTGTTTATCCTTCCCAAAGGAAAAAGACCCTTCAACTTCTTGAGAAATGGCCCATTATCTTTGGTGAGAGCCCTCCACAAGGGAACATACCCTTCGGGTGGGCTTCTTCCTTCGGTCCCTTTGGCTATGGCCTTTCAGTGAAAATCTTTGGACTTTTGTCTGAAGAAAATTCTTCAAATAAAAAGTCTGAAAGAATTCTAACTTTAAAAGAAAACCACAAAAAATGCCCCCTTCGGTTGCCTTTGAAAATCTAACTACCCTCCGCAAGGGATTTTAGACCTTGAACTACCCTTCGGCTTTGGGATACACCCTTGAACCAAGCCGTTGAACCAACCCATTAAACCAAAATTGGTTCAACAGTTCAATCAGTTCAATCACTGCGTGTCGAGCTGATTGAACTAATATTTTGAACTTGCCGATGAACCAAGTGATTGAACTAATTCGTTGAACCGGTTCAATGGTTCAACACTATGCACTAAGCCCGTTAAACCAAGCCTTTGAACCGTTCACTTGAACCACTCGTTGAACCAGTTCAACAGTTCAACATTACGCATCAAGCTCATTAAACCAAGCTGATGAACTTGCTGATGAACTTAAACATTGAACCAAGTGAAATGAACCAAGGCATTGAACCAACATGTTGAACCAAGCCAATTGAACTAGTTGAAGTGTTGAACTAGTGCATTGAACTAGTGTTGAACTAGCTAATTGAACCAAAATTGAATGAACGAAGTGGTTGAACTTGAAGCCTCTTGAACTCATTTAACCCAAAATTGACTGGCTTCAAATAGAAAGGGAAAAAGGGGACCAATTTTGGCCTGTTGGGTGAAAATGGTCAACAGGACCTCCTTCAACACTATGCACCTATTTCTAACATAACCCTTATGGGTTATTATGAGTGGGATCCTATTACAAAACTCACTAATATCCCATCTCAAATCCCATTTATCAAACTAATGCACACCTCTTCATGACATCATAATCATCTTATGCATCTCTTGTTTGAAATGAACATCACTCCTCCTCCCCTAGTAGGATGTGGAGCCACCTTATCTAGATTAGAAGATATAATTTTATAATAGTGTAAAGAGATGCCCATACATGTTGATGAAATAATGGACACTTCTCTTTCCCTCAAATTCCCTATTGCTTCTATGATCCCTAATGAGATTCTACTTCATGTAGATGATCTTTCTCTTTTTATCAGTATCCAAATTGGGGATATCCAAGTCAAGCATGCCTTGATTGATGAGGGTTCAAGAACTTGTGTTGCCTCTCAATTTTATCAAAACCCTTGGATATTCTGAATGTAATCTTAAATCCATATGTAACACATGTTAAGGCTATGGCCAAAGGAAAATCCCTCCCTGAGGTTGTGTGTTTCTCCCCATCATTGTCCCACCTATTACCATTCATGTGAAGGTGATGATCTTCAACTTTGCTCTATCCTATAACAATTTTATTAGTAGGCCATGGACTCATTTCATGAGAGTAGTTACCTCTTCCACTTTCTAATGTGTCAAATTTCCTCACAATGGAGCCATCTATAGGATTCAAGGTGACATTAACCCTTAGAATTTCAAACAATTTTAAGACCATGGTGTATTCAAGATTCTCACCCTTGAACCTCTACCAAGTGTTCCATTTCATGAATCTTAATGGTTTAACTTTCCTATCAATCCCACTTTATGTTACAATGCCCACCTTGAATTGATTGGGAATATACCCCCTAACCTCATAGATTTTGATGATGATGAGCCTGACAAGATCAATCTCAAGATTAAAACCTCCAATATCCCACCTCATCTCATTTATTGGCTTCCCCTTTCTTTGCAACTTCATTTCTATCAACCACCTAGTGATTATATACTTGTTGTCTTAACTAAGACTCGACATTCCATTCATCACACCATATTGGATGATAAAGTCATCCCTACCTACACCATTAATCTTCATACACCTGATTATGATGATGGATATACCTTAGATGATCTATTCTTAGGAGGTCTTGTTTAGGCCTGAGATGCTAAAATTATTCATTATAATTCTTCTTTGCTTTAATATTTTTGTATATCTTCTAGCATTCCATCCTATATCATTCCTAATTTTAGAATTTTTCCTCTTGATCATAGGGTAGAGATGGTTTGCACACCTCTAATTTTTAAATAACCTCATAAGAGTATGCTTATGGATCATGCTATGACTAGTCCCTATCACTTTGATAAATACCAAGACCCCTCTAGCTAACTTATCCTTGAGACATCATTTAGCCTTTTGTGCATCTCGTGCCTCCCTTAATAGAACACAATTTAGATCTTATTCCCACTCCCTCTCTCACGAAGTCTCTTCCTCTTTCCAATCCTATTTCTCCTTCAATTGAAATTTACCCTATCTCTCCACTATCCCCACCTTCTCTTGGTGATGGTTTACCATAACTTGCTCCTTTGGCCACCAAATGGGCTGATCAACCATATTATGAAATTCATAAATTTTCCAGTCATTAGACTAGAGACTATTCATTATACATTATCATTCATCCATACATTATCATAATTTATGGTAATATATCAATGCCTTATGTCCCACCACTCCTCAGCCCTTAGATAAGGCTATACCACCCCAAAAAGTGTCACCTGAATATCTTCCCAAATATGGAGAGGTATATTATCTCTAGTACCAATGTGGTACTCATCATACTGATCATTATTGCATCCTTAAATAGCATCTCAAGGATTTCTTCATAACCATTCCTAATCCTACTAACCTTTTTCCCATAGGTCTCCCTCTCAAGAAGGCTCCCCCTTCTTCCCCTATGGCTCCACCACCTATGGTCCCTTATCCACCTACTATTTCTCCACCTGTGAATCCCTCACCCATGGATCCTCATTCCCTGATAATACCTTCTCTACCGATGACCCATTCATCTCCCATAGAATCCACTCCCATTATTTCTCTTGAGCATCCCTTACATGATAACCCTCATCAACATACTCTTTGAGGAATTCCTACATTTTCTATCGATGAGATTAAACATAAAGTATTCTCTCAACGTTTTATAAAGATCGATGAGACCTTGGCTATTGTCTCAATTCATCTTCATAGAGACTTATCAGATGTTATGGATAATGTGTGTGGATAAATCTATCAATACTTATGAGCATAAACATGGTGTTCTTATATTTATTTCCCCAATTTATTTGGATGTATGTTCCAACTTTATATTTATCTATTTTATATCATTTGACATTTTGTAAAATTCTTATCTTACATGGTGACTTTTGTTTCACACTACATGTTTCTTATGATATCATTTGTATTCTTATGTTTTCTTATGGACCATTTTTCACAATTATATACTTGTTCTTCTTGAGTTTTTTTTTATGGTTATCTTATTCCCTTTCATAATTGTTTGATATCTTATCTCTATAAACATAGATAATTCTTATTGTGACTTGGTTATACAAACCTTACTCCCTTTAGTCATTCCTTATTTACCATGTGATCAATTAGCAAATAATTCATCTCATTACAATCCCCTTTTAACGATCCACTTTGGATCTCCTTTTATTCCCCTTCACAAACTAGGCATATACATGGTTGAGACTTGAGATAAAATGTTAGTTTATAGTTAAGTCTAAGTGTTCTAATCAGTCATATGTTTAGATACTTAGCTTCCTTCAGCCTAAGCCTAAAGCTCATTCATGTGTATCATTTTATCTCTCATTATTGTTCATTCCAAGTCCGTATGAAGGAGGAATCTTAAAATCCATAAAACATTCAAAAGCCAAATCATTTACCAAAAGGCAATGATCTAAAAAACAACATTCAATTTTTTCAAAAGTCAAATCACATTAAAAGACATGATTCTCAACACATCTCCTTTTTATAATCAAAGCTCAAACTCCATAGTTAGCCTCATGATAGAGTTGAGGTCCATTAGGGTGCAATAGGCTAGTAGATTAGGAAAAGAGAATTTTTTAAAAAATCTTTTAGTGTTACCTACTTTCTCATGCAAGTACCCAATCTTCACAGTAGACTGATGGATCTATAAGGGGTCTTGAGGAATGAGGAAATGTCATGTGAAGGTACATCCACTTTAATTTTATCATTTAAAACAAAAAATATGAGTTGATCTTGGTATCACACTTATTTGTCTACATAATTTTGTGCCTATAGCAAACAAGTATCCTTTGTGTATTGATAGTCACTAGTCACTTAGTGTCTTCTCATGTCCTTAGTGTGCCTAATGTATCCTAAGGTATTCTCATAATATGCCTATGTTATGATTCTTACATTACCTTTTTTTCTCCCTAAACCCCTAATATTTTCCATTGAGAAATATTTTTTTGTTCACTGATAACTCCCCCTAGGGATTCCATTTGTGAGTTGTAGTGTAAGACCATAGATAAGACCTAGCCTTCCTCATAAATTACCAAATTTTTAATATTACCATTCCAAACATCCCCTTTTACTATATTTTCACATTATTTCTACCTCATTGGTTTTCCATTTGTGAGTTATTGTGTAAGACCATGGATAGGACCTGGCCTTCCTCACAAAAATTTTCAATACCCAAGTCACAACAAAATTACATGTGTCAAATATGAGATAAAATATGATTGATTATGACTTACATGTCATTTACATACTTCCCATCTTTATTTAGTATGTTTTATGCTTACTTCATTGATATTTCACTTTCACCTTCTTATTTTCTTATTGCATGGAAGAATCCAACCATTTTTCTTAAGTTTTTCATACTTCCCAACTTGAACTAGTGTGATTAATTTAAGACCCTTTTACCAATTTTGTTTCTCTTTTATACTTCCCAACATAATTTAGTATGATTTATTGACTTAATTGATTTGTTTTTATACCATTAGTCTTTCACATGTTTTCCATTTTATTATATTATTTTCATACTTCCCAACATGATTTACTATGATTTTACTTGTTTTAATTTAGTGCCAATATTTTTATGGTTAAAAAACATTTTTCCCTCTTGTTTACCACTTTTTGGTTTATTACACTTAGTCATATTTTGTTATTACACATTTTCTAACATGAAATAGCATGTAGTGCATCTGTTTTTGATTAATTATACTTTTCCAAATATTTTTCATCTGTTTCTTTTTAACCATGCATGTATACTACATAATGCTAGAAAAGAAAACACCACACATATATTTCCTATAGCATATAAAACAAAAGTAAAATACATGTGCTAGATATAAATATACCCATGCATCCACAACCATAACCAAAATATAACCCATAAGATCAACATCCAACTATTAAAATAGAATATCTCTATATATATCATGTTTTTTAAATACAAATAGTATAAAAATACATCACTCTAGTTCTATGGTTGGGTTCTATCATGTCTATCTCATGCCTTAGCCACACTACCCATAGATGCCTCAGAATATCCCCTCTACATAGTGCACTATAATGAGGCTATCCAAGATCTCAACCTTGCTTATTATCCCTATAGGTTGGCCAACTGGGCCTATACCTATCCCAATTGGATAGTGGTAGCCATATGTACAGCTCTCTCTTGAGCCAAGGCACACCAAGCCTATGCCTCTACTAATCCCACCCATACCAGTGGCTATAATACATCTCCACATGACCATAACTACCTTGTTGTGTCCCCCACTAGTCTAAACCATCTACCTGAGCTAGGGTATATTGTACCACATGAACATCCAGTGTGGTGGGGTCATATAGTGCCAGCACCTCATCAAGAATATCATGGTGTGCTCTCATAATAAATAATCCCCATATGATCTCCTCAACTATAGGATCTAAAAAATTTAAACCAAATATATATCATATCATATATACATCTCAAAATCCATCTTTTTACAATAATATACAACTAGTATTCTATCTCAAAAACTAAAAAATTACAATATTTATTACTTGTCCTAGTATCACCTACCACCATCTCCCCATCACTCATCCATTGAGAATGGTCTCTCCATAAACCCATCCCATGAGCATCTCATTTATGGGATGCCTCCCAATCAAATCAAAACCTAGAGTCCCTAATTATGTGTCTCAGTCCTCTCCTTAGTGGTGCCTCTCTAGACCAACTCTACCCTAGGATGATTGATGGGTTATCTTGGATAACCTCCCTATGTTTGATCCCACTATTGGATTCTACATCAGTGGTACAATCAATGTGGTCATTTCTCTTCCTATTTTGGTGTTGACTGTGGTACCTATTACACCCTTAGATCCACATCCATGCCCTCTCTTCCTTTAACTACTAACTATCATGTTCAACTAGTCCACAGTCTCACACTCTGTAGTCTAATCTCTAGTCTCTTGATTATTGTTCCTCCTCCTCCCCTCAATCTTGGATCTTTCATGTGCCATACCCAAAATGTGGTAAATAATATAAGATACACTAGGTATGGGATTCCAAACTATCCTGGTAAGTGTGCCATTAGATATGGATCTACCCACCAGGTATAATGGCCCATGATCCACACCCATTCAAAACCTAGCATCATAGTCACCCAACTTGGAAAAATAATTACAATATGTACATAGGGATGCCATATGATCTCTCCTCATGTGACTATGTATAGCACTGACACATGAACCATGCCATGTACCACCTAATCCTATCTACATATCTTAACTTAAGGTAACCTATCATCAACCACATGGGGTAACCTAGTTGGATAATACATCAAGAAACTTTCATATATCCAGGTGCTCAGTAATACCATTGATCCTATGGTATTTTACCCTCCAAACAACATACCATACATATCATGCATGAGCTAAACCCAAATGATAAAACTCAAGTCATAGAGTTCCCCTTGACCCAATATGGATTGATATAAGGCTATCACATACAACAATACCTTTCCATCTGACTTGTGACACAACACTCATGTTGTCACAAGTCTTATCACAACCTTATAAATATCTAAAATTTATGAAATATAGACATCAATAAAGCTCACTCTTAGTATTGGGTAAATCTTATCTAAACACATCACTCACTAAGCTAATGTTTGTCTCTCTTCCTGATCATCTGGTGTCCCTATGATCACTAGTGTCCTTTTATAAGAAATATAAGAAATTCATGGAAATCCTCTAATGTTATACCTACCTATATGGTATCCCCATCCACCACCCATATAAAAGTTTTGGTCAACCATTCCCATGCTCTAAAGAACATGAAAAGGATATCAGCACTCAGTGGGATCTACCTCATCTCCATGATGATTCCCAAGCCTAGCATAACCTATGTAGATCTGTCTACATCCATCAAGTGCTCTAGTAGATCAAGTAGTCATGAAACATCAAAATCACCAAAATATATGATGTCACTAAAAAATATCAAACAATAAAGGATGTATTAGATCTCCATGTCACTCATAATAAAAATACATTTTTATAAATTTCACAAAAATACACTGGTTTACTTTAAATTTATTTCATTTCATACCAAATTGACCTATTCTAAACTACATTGGTGTTTTCAGTACTAGGTTGACCACCCTATGGTTTAAAATTACTATATTGGCCCCTTTTTTCACTATAGTACTATAACAGCCACTTTAAAACCTACTAATTCAACCATATAGTACAAACTTAGTCACCCTTTGACTTACAATACTAATTCAACCTTATTTCTACCTTGAAATATTATATTGACCACTTAAGAAATAACTAAGTCAGCCACATAGTACTATGTCATCCCCCTTCCTAAATAAAGACAACCACATAGTGCTATATCAACCCACTAATTTTTTGTCTTTTGCAAACTAAGTTGACCTGGTCGACTTTGTTCATTCATTGTGATGACTTTTTGATTAATTACCATAAATGTCTATAGCATTTATTGCTTTGACTCCTTCCTATCCAATACCCCATTTGACCCTTAGTGTCCCTATTAATTTCCTAGGGTTTATTTTGGTATCTATATTTTTACTAATTACCAAATTTATATAAAAAACTCAATTTAAAATAAAAATACTTGAAAATTTGAAATTTTCTGCTAGTTACCCATGTTGCACTCATTGTAGCTGCTATGTGTCCTCCCCATCTCAGTTGTCATCTCCTCACCATCCTGGATCTCTAGGATCTAACTAGGTCTATCAAAGCTCTATTTTTCTTAGAATAGTAAATAATACCAAATGAATCCTTTTTCACCCTCTTTATATTTAGTATTCAAAATTATTTACCCTTCAAAAATTTATCATCATATTTCTTGTTTTGATCATATCTTTGTTTCTAATAACTCTTTTTTCAAACCATAAAATGTTCTAGAATCCTGATGTCATAGAGAATTTTTTTTTAACTATTATATGCATATGTTTAAATTTTTTTGATTTTTTGCTCTTTTTTGCTAATCTCTACATGTTCGCCTAATGTTTTTCACATTGGACACCTTCACATTTCCCACATCTCATTATTTATCTACAACACTAAGATAAGTAAAGGTATGTATTTTTCAATTCTATCTTTTCATTTATCTTATTTACTCCTTACTGCACTTTATTTAGCATCAACATTATATGTCATCATGTTCTTTTCTTGAAGCATCATCCCCTATTGCACCTATGTAACATGTGATGAGATTCGAGTGAGGCATATGTATACACATAATATTTTTATATTTTTATCAATTATTGATGCTTTTTATCTTGCAAGAACCCATAAAGTCTCAATCTCTTTAAGTGCACACCCTAAGGGGTATACTAGAAAAGAATGGTTTTTTACATTGGTGCTTCGTAGGATTGTTGTCCCTTTTTCCCCTTAATATCTACATAATTTTCTCCTAAAATCCATTTCCATAAGCTTTGCCTACTATTTTGTACCTTCTTGTAGTCATTTTCCACCTTCATTATCCCTTTCCTTGACCTAAACCCCTTTTGACAATTTACATGACTATGTCGACCACATCAACATTGTATTCTTATTGAAAAAACTTATTAAGGATCTAGGTCAACCCCTAGTTTACCTAATTAGTTTTTTTCAATTACAATATTAGGTCAACTAGGTTGACCTTGTCAGATAAATTTTTTTGGAAGGGCTTAGGGTTAGATCCATCTATATAAACACATTTATTTCACCATTTTTAGATGAAGAGAAGAAGTAGGGTATATTATGCATTTACTTATCCACTATTTTACTTGAAGAGTAAGCTTAGGGTTTCATAATTTATTTGGAGATATGAATCTTGTCTTATGGAGAATTATTTTAAATGCATTGATAGGTTGTGTAGGCTAGATCTGATGTATCCTTGTCATCCTTACATACCATAACAACTTCTTGTGAAGAACCTTGGCCAAGGGAGATATTAAGACTCGATGGGTTCATGTTCAAAGATAAGTATTCCTAATTTTGTTCATCATTTATAAGAGTATATAGATATGCATTTGAAATTCTCTTCCATGCATTAAAATTATGTATACATTGACATGAACATATGTATTCTATACATGTTTACTTGTTATGTTTATTACCCCTACTTTGTGCCACAATCTTTGGTGATCACTAGATTAGATTTTGATTTAATTTTTATTAGTTTATTGAATATGAAATTATAGGATCTAGTTAAGGTTATTGCATAGTTTTGCTTGAATGGAGGATTCGGAACCCTCCCTAGTGATATTATTTTGGTAAGAGATACCTTGGCTACATCTAGCAATGTAAACACTAAAAAATCATACACAATGGTTATAGATGTTTAACTAACCCCTATACCCCTGGGGACTATCCCACAACCTATTGACCCCAAACCTAACTCACCCTACCTAACCTTTTAACCAAATTAACCTTTGACCTATCTATGATTGATGGTCATCTTGACCATCGATGGTCAGGTTTTAACCACTTGAATAGTTAAATTCTATCTCAACTACAACTTGTTTTTTATTTTTAGTTGTCTATTATGTGTGTGGGATCAATGCATATTGACGTTAAAAATATATAGCCTATTAAAATTATTATTGAATCTATTATTTCACCTCTCTTTTCTTCTTATAAAAAGAGAGAGGAGGAGGGGAAAAGGATGGATCATAAATATGCATCCAAAATCAAAGCCTCTTGCATTAGAGCTTCTTTTTGAAAGTATTTCCTAAAAAACTAGTAATGAGTGTGATAAATATCCAAAGCATTGCTACTCATCAATCAACAACCAATTATTGTTATTTTACCAAAATTTCTCTAGATTCCATCAATGAGTCATCAGCCACATACCTCAACCCTTCTTCAGATCAGTAAGCTAAGTATTTGTTTTTAATAACTAGTTTACTTTGTTTTCTATTTCATAACCAACCTAACCCAAACCACCATTCATAATCTCAATCTTCAACCTCTTCAACCAATTTATTAACCCAACCTAGAACTCATAATAACTACTAATGGTTTGTCTATAACCGTTGATGGTTGCCAACTACCGATGGTCAACCTAATTGTCCATGGTCATTGTGTGACAAATAAAAATCAATCTATTTTCACCCATCAGACCTCAACCAAATTCCACTTTTTGCCTCCTTTTCTGAGCACATGACATCACCTTATCTTTTTAACCATACCCAAGTCATTTAACATTAATATCAATCTATTTAGTACTATAAATAGTCAAATTCACATATTCATCTATTAAATACTTCTTGTATTTGATCTCAATACATTCTATCAATTATGCAAGTGATTTATCTTTCATTTCTAGAAATTTATTATTTAAAATAATGGATTGACAACCTCCAAGGAATTTTGTCTTTCTTGGACCTAGCTTGTTAAGCATTCCACCCTACTATCTAACTAATCAATGATTTCTCTAATGTTTTTTTATTTGCAGGTCATTCCTCCCAAACCAAAGAAGAGTATCGACATCCATCTAGATCAATGTGCACATAACATATCAAATTTTTCTTCCATACCCTTCTTGAGTTTCTTCTCTTTTTCTTCCAAAAAATATAAGCAAAATTTTATTGAAACATTCTGAAATTCCCAGTGAGACCTAGTTGCATCTAGGTGATTTTTCTTTTGTTTTATGTTCATTTAAATAAAATCAACATTTATTTTGGGCTTAAAATTAACCTCTCATACATTTTTTTCTTGCATAATTAACTCACATAGATTAATTAATCAATTAAATTAACTGTAGCCTCACTTCTTTGCATACACAAGACCAAACCACTTACACCAAATCAAGCATCATAACACTTGACATAAATCTTGATTATGGTTTCATCTCCTAGTGGTAACCTTCACCCATTAGCTATCCCACTTGGATGTCATTACCAAGGTGAAAAACCAAAACTCAGCTCTTTGGGTGAGTATAATCTCTAAAAATTAGTATATCTTGTCTAAGCACCCAACACCCTTATCACTATGGTGTGTGAAGTGAGGTGATAGGACCCAATATCAACCCATGTATCAATACTAATACAAATAATTTTGAGAGCCTAAACTACCTGAAACCAACCATAGATTTCTTATCTAGTACCTATTTCAAAACCAAAGTTGAGTCACATATTCTTTTTAAATTAAAGCCATAAGCCACAAGTGAGACAAAAAAACCTTAGGATTTAATGTGATTTAGAGTGTTTTTATCTTCTTTGACTTTTGTTTCTTGTCTTCTCTTTGTTTGAGTTGTGAGGAATCTACCCCTATTGGGAAATATTTTTCCACCATCTTGCCTTCATCCACCTCATCTCCATTTCCTTATTCAATGGGGAGTCTTCCTATATTTTCTCTTAGAGATCCTAACTTTATTAAACTCTTATAAGATAACCCTCTTGACTTAGAGAGTTAACTCACATCAAGAGCCACTTATGTCCCTAACCTTACATACATCCAATCTAACCTTACCTATAACCAACCCTACCTTACCTAAAACCAACCTAACCTTGCCTATGACCAACCTATCCTCACCCACAATCAACCCAACCTTACCTACCATCAACCCAATCTCACCTATAACCAACCTAATCTCACTTAAAACCAACCCAACCTTACATGCAATCAATTCAACCTCAACTAAAACCAATTAACAACCTTTCAACAACCACTTGATCATCACCTCAACCAATTAATAACCTTTCAACCCTTATTTGGCCCTTGTCATAACCCACCTCAACTATCTCAACCTCACCAATCTTTGGGTTACCTATCCCAAACATCATATCAATTACTTGAACTGCATCAAATTTTTGATTACCTACCTCAACCATCATATCAATCACCTATACCCCCTTTGTGGAAACCTTATTTATCTCAAAACCAAGACTTTGCCTATCCCCTAGTCATACCACCCATAACTATCAACCCAACAACTATCAAACCAACCATTATCAACCTACTTTATCAACCTCATAAAATCAAATCAACGATCATCCAACTAATAACTATCAAAAAATATTTTCTAACCAATCAATCTTATCACCCTTACCAATGTTATCAAACCTATCAATCCAACCTACCTTACCCACCTTTCAACCTTATTGACCTTATAACCCCATCAAATCCAATTGATAATTATCAACCTACCATACTGAACCAACCTAAATTTATAAACCACCCAACCATATCAAACCTACCCACCATATCAACCATGTCAAAACTATCAAATACCTCAACCTTACCCAACCTCTCAAACAAACCTACCTTATCAAACCAACCAAACTTTTCAAACCCACCAATCTTATCAAACCAACTAACCTCATCAATTCAAACCAGTAACTATCAACCAAATTTTTCCAACCCACCAACCTTATCAAGCATACCCAACCCATCAAATCACTCAAACTTGTCAAATCAACCAAACCTATTTAACTAACTTCATCAAACCAACTAATTAGCTTGCAACCTCAAGATCCATTGGTGCACCCTCTTTCTAGGTAGTATACCCCACTAGGGGAATCATATGCCTCAATCCTTGACAAACTCTTTAAGGCTTTTATCATTAGACTTATTCCAATCAAACCCATGAATCATTCTCTTCCAAAGCCCATTTGGTTTATAGAGAATGAGTTTTATACGTATCATCATATAAATGGTCATGTGATAGAGAGATGTCAATGTTTTAAGATGATCATCCAAAACCTTATTGACCAAAAGGAAGTCCCAAAGGATAGACTCTGTGATCTTCCCAACTTAGCTTTTAATGTCTTCAAATTATAAATTATTGAACCTATTTCTACACCCATTATTATGAAAACCAATAACCAAAACCCTCAAAGCAATGAGGCCCATATATTAGATTTGGTCCTTAGCAAACATATGACTAAGGAAACTATAATTAAAATACCAACCAATTTACCTATTGACCAAGTGCAACCCTCCCAACTTCCTTTACCAACCATCATCACTAAGGAATAATCAACCTTTACTAATCCACTTGTTTTCCAAGTGGACCCTTATCAACTTTCCTTTGAAACCATAATTAAGGAAACCAACCTACCTCTTCTACTTCACCTTTTAGTGGATCAACTTCCAACCAAATTACCTTTTCCACTTCCTCAAAAGGTGAAATCACCCCCAATATCCATACCTATTCCACCCACCCTTTTAGTGAAGCCAACCCAAGCTCAAAACACCTTGCCTATAACTTATCCAACCTCACCTCAAACCAACCCAACCTCAACTAAAACCAAACCTATTAAATTCCTCTATAATCTACTCATTTTAATTTATCTAATGACATTATCTTTGCTTTGATTCCTTTTTTAATAAGGCCAAATCTTTGTCACCTTACCTTGCCAAATAAACTGAAAAAATAAGCAAACCCAGCCAACAAGTTGAATCAACCACCCATCCTACCTCCCTCAACCAATAAAACCAACCTATAAACCAAATAAATTAACCATGATCAACCCAAATTTTTATCCAACCATAAGCAACTTATCTATCAAGCCAAATCAACATTAACCCTTCATTCAAGATTTCTTAAATCTTGGCTACCCTTTTTTCTAAGGTACCCACACCTCACCCAAACTCCCTCATTGGGATAATCTAACACTCTCATCCAACCTAATTTTACTTTAGGATGATGTTCCCAACATCATTTCTAGATTCCAACCCTACCCAAATCTGACCCAACAATGTTTTCCTCACTATAGAACCATAAGGGAGATCTTACCTAAACCACCACCTACAATTTGAACTCCACACCAACTAATAACTAACAACCCTTAGGATGTGGATGAAGTCATATTCATCCCTTCTAAACCCTCTGTACTAACCAGCATGCTCATCGTACATTGAAAAAGTAACTAGGGGAACTCTCCTTCCAAAAGGATTTGACCATTTATCATTTTCCAACCTCACCTTTAGTAATTTCACCCATAAGTTCAGCCTTAAAATTTTGCCCTCAACCCAATCTCACCTATGACTAAACCAACCCTTGACACCTATGATAAACTCAAACTTACCTATAACCAAACCAACCTCACCTATAACCAATAAAATCTTAATTACCACCAAACTAACCTTAAACTTAAACCAACCTTCACCTTAACCTAACCTTTAACCTCAAACCTAAGCAAGCCTTCAATGTTAATCACACCTTTTATACTTATTTTACTTAAAACCTTGATTGACAATGGTCTTTGTTGAGCCATCACTGATCTAACCTTAGACCTCTTTTACCTTTCAGATCTTAACCATCACCAATCTTTGGTTAACTATCACCAGTCGATTACTAGCCATCAATGGTCACTATCATAACTAGAACCTTACCTGAAACCTTGCCTTTTCACTACCTTGCCTACACCTACCTAGTAAACTAACCCAAACCAACACCTAAACCTACCTAACCAAAATAAAAATCAACCAACATTATCGCTAACCAAGGTCTAGCCACCATCACCTAGCTAACCTTGCCTTTTTACTCTATCCATCTAGCATCTTTTCCACACCAAATCAAGTGTCATAAAGTAGTTGGGGGACCTATTCTCTCTTGATTGTCTCAAACCATTTACATATAATTGTGGATCTAGGGAATATCATAACCTAAACCTCTCAATACTTTACTTTTGCAACTAATCTTTTGTTAAACCAAGTTCTTTATCATCTTGTGTCTAACATAAGCTCATCTCTTATTTTCAACCACCTTCATCTCCTTATTTTAAGGACAACCAATTAAATCAGGATCATGTGGTTATCTGTCACAACCTTAGCCTAATCTTAAGCATGGGTACCATGTCTTTACCTATGACATGATTATCATGGACGCTTTTCATCCCTTATAGGATGAATCTCCATGGTCATTATCACTTAAACCTATTTTGCCCAAATTTACCTTCTTGTGTTATGGTTTTACCTCCATAAAGGAAATCCTTTCAACCTATATAGACTAGTCCATGTCTAAACTAGCATAAGATTAAAATTTGGGATACTTAATATCACTTGGATCAAAAATCTCTAGCATCCACCCAAATGAAAGTATCCCTCTACAACAAGTCAACAAAAATGCATGAAATAATAAAATTATAAAATGAGTAGAAGCACTGAATGGATTATATTGATCACAGACCACTCTAAGGGGTCAACATCCTTTGAGTAAACTCAATACTAATAATTTGCAGATGCCTTCAATGGCCTCAACACTTAATTATATATGAGTTATAATATAAGAAACTACTACTTCTCATGAATGTGAGATAAAAAAATGCTCACAAGATGACTTACAAAGCATAGGTGTCCTACAAAGCATAGGTGTCCATAGAAACTACTAAACAAAGTAAAGAGAAAAGATATCACAAGTTCATAGCATCCCCTCTCTCTTAGAAAAATCTTTATCCTCAAATATTCAGATGTGGGAATTGGTATTGAATCTAAAATAATGGTTCCCATGTTGCATCCTCTGGTTGAATTTTGTGTCATTGAATTAAAACCTCATTGATGGAGTGAGAGCGAAGTTGGCATATGCACCTATCTAGGATGCCTCCGACTAAATAAGAATGGATCCTTCATTATCAAGTTCAAATAAAATAATTTGCACTTTGATGTTTGTGCCAAGAACTTTCTTCAAACAAGAGACATGAAATATTAGGTAAACTTAGGAAGAAGGTAGGAGCTCCAACTTATAAGCAACCAACCCAATCTTCTGAAGAACTTTATAGGGCCAATAGAACTTGAGAGCTAGCTTATGACACCGTTTGAGTTTTAGGGAGGATTTCTTATAGGGCTATAAGTAAAGAAAAATTAGATCACCTACTTGAAAATTTTGCTTGGAATGGTGTTGATATACCTGTTGTTTCATTTGATATTGTGCCATATGAAGATTTTTCCATAGGGTATTGAGGATCTGATCTTAGGTTGGGAGAATCATGTCGACTACTTGGACTGATGAACTATTAGTGTTATATAAAAGGAGAACTAGTGGTGTTTGACTATAGACTACTTCATATGGAGTCATTTTCATTAAAGTGTGATAGGAGGTATTGTACCACCATTTAATGAGAGGGAGACACTTTTCCCACTGATGTTGTTCTGAGGTGAAGCAATGGAGGAAAGTTTCCAAACATTTGTTGACAAATTTAGTCTAGCCATCTGTTTATGGATGATAACTAGAAATCATCTTCAGTTGAGTGTCGGTAAATCAAAATAGTTATATCCAAAAATGGATGGTGAAGGTTGCATCATAGTCTGAGACAATGGATGAAGGAATGCCACAAATATGGAAAATCTAGTCCAAGAATTTTTTTGCAATTGTAGAGGTGATATAAGGATGGTTGAGGGCATAAAAATGACTATATTTAGATAGGTGATTAACCATAACAAAGAACACCATTTTCCCTCTAGATTTAGGGAACCCCTTAATGAAATTCATATAAATATCTATCCAAATCTTGGTAGGGATGGGCAAGGGTTTGAGTAACCCAGGGATGAGTGTTGTTACACCCTTATTGTGTTGGTAGGTATCACATTTAGCCACCATCTATTAATTGCCTTTTTCATTCCCTTCAAAAAGAAGTTACATTGTACCCACTCATAAGTTTTTATAAACCCTAAGTTCCCTATGGATAGAGAAGCATATATTTTATAGAATACAACCTGTTGTAGATCTGTGCTTTAGGGAAGCACCAGATGACCCTTGTATCATAAAGAAACACCATCCCAAGAATAATGTAGTATAATCAAGGGGTTGGTATCCAACTATTAAATGATTTGAGATAATGATGAGTTATTAACATACCCATACTATACATTGTCCAACCAATTTGGAATAGGCATGTAAATAGATGAAAGGGAATCTTAATCCACAAATGTGTGAGACAGAGCATCAACCACAATATTATAGTTACCTTTCATAGTCATAACCCATGAGTTTTCTAAGCCATTTTTATTGCGATGGGATAGAGACCCATTATTTCAAGAAATATTTTAGACTCTAGTGATTAGTTTTGATGTAAAAAAGATCACCCAATAGGTATGGCCACCACTTCTATATTGCATGTAAAATGGCCATCATTTCTTTCTCATAAGTAGAGAGCACTAAATTCTTTATAGAAAGGGATTTTCTGGTGAATGCAATGGGGCATCCGTCTTGGAGGATAACAACACCTAGTTCATTGATGTAAGAATCACTCTCAATAGTGAAGGTCTTGGTAAAATCTGGCATAGCTAGAATGAATGTAGTACATATAGCTTATTTCAATGCTTTAAATACACATTTAGTAACTAGTGTCTAAGTAAAAGTATCCTTTTTCAACATAGATATCAATGGAGCTATAATATTCTTGTAATCCTTTACAAACTTATGATAGTATCCAATTAGCCCCAAAAAACCATGGAGGCTCTTGAGTGTCTGAGGATGTGGCCAATTTGTCATAGCAGTTATTTTTTTAGGATCCACCTAAACCCCTTGGGATAGAACAATATGTCCAAGAAACTCCACTTCATCCTAGCCAAAAGTACATTTGGACTATTTTGCACAAAGATGATGGTCAGAGAGAAGTTGCAATGCAAGCTTCAAATGTTGGAAATGCTTAAACCATGTTTTACTATAGATGAAGATATCATCAAAGAAGACCATAATGAATTTCCATAGGTACAACTAGAATATTTTATTCATCAATGCTTGGAATATTGAAGAAGCATTAGTGAGGCTAAAGGGCATGACAAAGAACTCATAGTGGCCATCATGTGTGTGGAAAGATATCTTAGGGATATCATCCTCATGAAGCCAGTTCTGGTGATATCTAGAGCAAAGATCCAACTTGTAAAAAATGTGAGTGCTATGAAGCTCATCAATAATAGGGATCAAGAACTTATCCTTGATTTTGAGGTGATTAAGTGCATGAAAATCAATGCAGAGGTGCCATGACCCATCTTTTTTTATAGACAAAGAGAATTGGGGAAGAATATGGGCTAGTACTGGGGCAAATAATTCCTTGCTATAATAAGCATCTCGATCTTATTATTTTACTAAAATAGGTAGTGATAAGGCCTAATGTTGGAACACTTCTTGGAAGGAGCTGAATATGGTGTTCTTCTAGCCGTGAAGGTGGAAATCCCACTAATTTGGCAAAGACATGTGCATACCTCTATAGAATGGATTGGAGGTCATAAGGAGTAGTGGAGACTGTTGAGGGTTGCATTTGAATGGAATGGAGCTAGACAATTATACCATGTGAATTCTTCTTAAGAATATTTTCAATGTAATGTGAACTTATGATGTTGAGAGATCTAGGTTGTAAGCCTTTTAATGTGTGTTTTTTCCCATTATTTTAAAATTGCGTTCAAAGTTCAGAAAAATCCTATAAGATGGGTCCAAGTGTGCATAACCACTGGGCTCCCAAAACAATATCACATCCACCTAAGGGCAAGGAAAACATGCTAGAGTGAAAGGTATAATATCTAATAGATATATTCACATTATGACACTTCCTTTTGCAATGTAATGTGCCCCCATTGGCAATCATGACTTCAAACTTATTATTATGGATAAAACAATCAACTTGTTTGGTGATTTGAGGGTCAATAAAGTTATGAGTGCTACCTGAATCAATGAGTATTATGAGATGGAGATTTTTGAAGTAACACCTGAACCACATGGTTTATGGGGTAGTGACTCCTGTTAAGGCATGGAGAGAGATCTTTGGATGGTCTTCTTGAGAAGCAAGTTCCATAATCGATTGAGCTTCTTCTGGATCATTTGTTGTATCCTAAACATCTTTCCAATCTTTAGTTTTAGGTGGAGAGTTCACATCTAATAGGTAGATTTTTTACTCGACACATCGATGTCTTCGAGTGAATTTATCATCATAGTTATAACATAGTCCTTTCCTCTATAGAATTGCATCTCTACTTCAGTCAAATTTTTGATAGGAGTGATTTTGGGGGCTAGCATTGTTTGAGATCATTGTGGAGCTATATTTTTGAATGGAACAAAATTAGATTTGAATCATTGTTGAGTTGTGATCTTATCCTCTGCCAACTTAGCCAACCCTAAGGATTCCATCATCATGTTGGGCCAAAACATTTTGACCTCAAATTAAATTGCATCCTTCAGTCCACTGACAAAGTAACTCTTGAAGAATTCATCAGACAATCCCTTTGTATGATTGGCTAGTTTTTCAAATTCAATTTGATATTATCTCACTATTTATGTTCTGCAAAGTTTAGTTAGTTCTCTAGTGAAGTCATCAAAAGTAGTAGGGCCAAACCATTACAAAATGAGGGTGAAAAAACTAATCCATACAGGTTCATTATGAGCCTTAGTATACCAATAATACCATTAAAGGGCTTCAAGTTATAAATGAAAAGATACAAGTAGAACCTTGTTGGCATCAAAAGTATTATGTAGACTAAAATATTGTTCTACCTAATAGATCCATCTAGTTGGATCTACACCATTGAATCAAGGAAAATTAAGCTTTGATCCATGAGAATTATTGAAAGAAGAAAATGCAGTGTCTAAAGAAGACTTTGGATGTTGTCTATTGTTCATGGTGGTGTGTTGAACACTGAGACCAAGAATATTTTCATCAAGATATTTTATGTGGGTCTTGAGGGCAGAAATTTCATCCTCCATGGGTTTTGCTCCTATTCAGGTTACTACCATGACCCAAATAATAGATTTTATTTTTTATTTTTTATTTTTTATTTTTTTGTAATAGACAGGAGAACTAGAGTTAAGACACATTTAATAATGAAGGTTTTGAATTTGGGTGAAAATGGAAGGGGTAAAGGGGATTTTAATAAAAAAAATTCATAGTGGGAGTATGATTGATGAAGCCGAGGTCAATTTTAGAAGCGAAAATGGAAAAACTAGAAAATAGGTCAAAGAAGGACAAAGGAGTAAAATAAAACGATGAACACAATGGAAATTTTTTAAGGCAAATAAATAAAAATAAAATTTATAGCAAAACTTGAAAAAGGGAAATTTGTGATTTATGAGAATTAGGAGTGGAATTGGGATATGGGACCTTAAAGAAAAAAATGTAGGGAATGGAATTTTAGGTGTTTGAGTAAATTTTGAGGATAAACAGGATTATATATAGAGAGATATTGTTGGTTTCTATTTCTATTACTGGTTACTATGTTCTGAAAAACATGTCTACTAGGAATATGTTGAAACAAGTCTGCAGATCTACTATGGCAATTTTTTGATATTCTATTGGTATTTTTGATACTTTGATAGTAATATTATGAAACTAATGGAAATGGGCCCAAAGTTTCAATGGTTACCTAAGGGTTTAAATATATCACTCTGGCCACCAATATCATCTAAGTGAGTACCAATCTCCATAAATTTTTTGACCACAGATTTATCTCTCAATGACATCTCTTGGTTTTCCTCATGGATGGGAACTACTCATTCAAGTAGGGGTCATTTCCTATTTCACTGGTATGTTCTCTCAATGGGAAATCTAATTTTGGGATCTTGTGGTACTCTTCATAATGAGTTTTAGGGCTTTCACCCAAATAATTTCCATAGTTATGCGGTTAAGTTTTACTCTGATCCAAAAATGATTATTCTGATGTAGAACAGAGTTAAGCAATAGAATAGAGTTAGGAATTTTTGAGAAAAATACTATAAATAAATTATGCAGTAGAATAGATTTTAAACTTTTTATAAAAAAATGTGTGGCCTTGAAAAGTGCTCTGATACCAGATGAGAGGATCCTCCTAAAAAAAGTCAACAAAAATGCATGAAATAACAAAATTATAAAATGAGAAGAAGCATTGAATGGATTATATTCATCATAGACCACTTCAAGGAGGAAACCTCCTTTGAAAAACTCAAAAAAAAAATTAATTTATGCCTTCAATGGCCTCAACACTTACTTATATGTGAATTCTAATATAAGAAACTACTACTTCCCATGAATGTGGGATAAAACAAAATGCTCATGGGATGACTTACAAAACATATGTGTCTATAGAAACTACTAAATGAATAAAGTAAAAATAAGAGATATCATAGTTTTATAACACTAAAACTATCAAAAATTTATTTAAAAGGTAGACTGCTCCCTTGAAGGATAGCTATCACACAAACAAATCCAAAGCTTAGACCACTCCCTTGAAGGATGGCTGAACCAAACATTTGTCAAAAAACAATCACTTGAAAGCTTCTTGCATTGATTAGCTTCCCAAAAACATCAAATAAAAGCATAAAAATACCTTAAATTCAAAAGTAAAAAACAAATCAATCCTAAGAAAGCTTCAACTTGCTTTTACGCAACATTTGTAGACTTCCTGCCTTGATCAGTCTACTCCAAAATTAGAGCATGGACTTATCTAAAATGGTTCTTAGGTCACCTAAAAGAGGGGAAAGTCATCCCCACAAGAAGGTTACACTACTATTCATCCACCTACCATTCATCTCTAACTTTTACCCTCTAATAAATCAAGGGATTTTGAGCTTACTTGACACTACATGATCAAGCTACTTCTTTTAACCAATGAACTATCACCAATACAATGCATGAAAGGGGCTTATATTCTAAGCCCACCCATATTACCAATATGGTCTTTGTCAATTGGAGCATTTTAACCTAATTTTACTTTCATGACCACTTGAGAAGGTGTGTGTCTTCCATATTTAAGTCATTGAAACCCCCAACTACCTAATTTGTATCTTTCCACCAAATGGGGTAACCAATTTGAATACCACCCAACCAAACCTTTTCAAATAAACACAACTTTACCACAACCATAAACCTATTAGATATCACCTTATTCTCCACCACCCAACTGACTAACCAACCAACCATGTACCCATTAGAGAGTACCTTGCTTTCCATCAACTAACTAACCTAATTTACCTCAACTTGGTCATTTTGGCCCATCTTTTTCACTTTTTGTGACAACCTTGCCTTGGTCATTTTGAACACATACCTACCTTGCCATATTTGATAACTTTTCACTAGCTTTTACACTCAACCATTTAGGTACCTCAGAGCATGACCCTTTGCAGTCCCAATACCTATAACCATTTTGTCTTCTCGAGATCACTTCCTACCTTGGATACCTAAAAACACATCAACCTTGTCTAGGAGACTTACATTTACAAGTGTCACCCAACCTCCATACCTAAATTTGGTCACATGGTCCACTTGTCATTTGTCCTTCTAATGATGACCTTATTTTTACCAACCATGATAACCTAGCTGATACATAATCTTAGCTATCACACTTCATCTCACTTTTTGCACATGTTTGTGCTTCATTGCCCAACCTATCACCCACTTCATCACCACCTTACCCACTTATCAAACCTAGTCCTAATTCTATTTCACCTCATCAATTTTTGGTTTGAGGGGGAATACCTCCTCTCATGCTTGGGGAAACCTAACCTTCAACCCATAATCCATTTTTGTTTTGCATCTTTTTAATACAAACTACATAACAAAAAGGGGCAAAATGTAGACGGTAGAAACCCACACATGATGGATCTAGATGTCAAAATAACCCTTATACCCCCTGGGGCATATCCCATAACTTTTTGACCCCAAACCTAACTCATCCTAACTAACCTTTTAACTAACTTAACCTTTAACCTATCAACCACTAACGGTCACCCTAACCATTGACAGCTGGGCCTAACCATCGACGATCAGGTTTTAATCACTTAAATAGTTGAACTCTATCTCAACTATAACTTGTTCTTTTATTTTTAGCTATCTATTCTATGTGTGGGATCAATGCATATTGATGCTAAAAATAAATATCCTATTGAACATGTTAAAACTGTTGTTTCACCTCTCCTTTCTTCCTATAAAAAGAGAGGAGGAGGTGAAAAAGATGGATCATCAATCCGTATCCAAAATTATATCCTCTTGCATTAGAGCTTCTTTTTGTAGGTATTATCTTAGCAAACTAATAATGAGTGCAATAGAGATCCAAAGTATTGTTACTCATTAGTCAACAACCAAGTATCATTAGTCTATTGAAATTTCTCCAAACTCCATTAATGAGTCATTAGCCACACATCTCAACCCTTCTTCATATCAACAAGCTAAGTATTTATTTTTAGTAACTAGTTTACTTTATTTTCTATTTCACAACCAACCTAGCCCAAACCCACCTTCCCAAATCTCATTTTGCAACCTCACCAACCAATTTTTTAACCTAACCCAGAACATATAGTAATCATTGATGGTCACCCTAACTATTGATAGTTTATTCATAACTACTAATAGCTACCAATTGTTGATAGTCAACCTAACCATCGATGATCACTTTAATCATTGATGATCATTGTATGACAAATAAATAGTAAGCTATTTTCACCCATTAGACCTCAGCCAATTTCCACTTTTAGCATCCCTACTTGAACACATGACATCACCCTATTTTTTGAACCATACTTGAGTCATTTAGCATTAATATAAATCTATTTATTGCTTTAAATAGTCAAATTCACCTATTCATTTATCAAACACTTCTTGTATTTGATCTCAATACCTTTTATCATTTATGCAAGTAATTTATCTTTCATTTCTATAACTTGATTATTTAAAAGTGTGGATTGACAACCTCTAAGGAAGTTTATGCTTCTTAGACCTAACTTTTTAGGTATTCCACCCTACTATCTAACTAATCAACCATTTCTTTAGTGATTTTTTATCTACAGGTCATTCCTCCCAAGACAAAGAGGAGTATCTACAACCATCTAGATCAACACATGCATAACATATCAAGTTTTTTTACCATACCCTTCTCAAGTTTCTTATCTCTTTCTTTAAAATAATATAAGGAAAATTTTATTGAAATAAGCAGATCCATATTGGTCATGACCTCAATTATCTAATGTATCCCTAATTGGAAGTGTAACTAGGATCTATCTTCTCTGATCTAGGACTGATTTGTAGATTTGTTGCATTTCCCATTGCATACAATATGAATTCCCTAAAAATCCATAAATAAGCCATGAAAAATTTGAAGGAAAAAATCAAATTATTCAAGTTGATGAGGAGAGTGTGGGATCACCTTCTCATGAGGATGCATCTAAAGTATGAGTCTTTACTTATGAAGATAGGATTTATAAAACACAACAATGAGATCAAGGAATTATCATAGAGGAAAACATTGTTCATAACCACCTGTAAGTCCAAAAGTAAGTGTTGTAAGGTAATTATAAATAGTGGTAGTATGAATAATCTATTATCTTCAAAAATGATTGATAATTTAGCTTGAAAATATTAACACACCCCACTCCTTACAAAGTTTCATGGCCATAAAAAAGACACCAAGTCTTGGTAAATGAACAATACAAAGTGGATTTTAAAATAAGGAACTATAAGGATGAGTTTTTTTTTATATCATACCCATATATGTTTTCCATGTCTTATTAGGTAGACCTTGGCAATTTGAGAATAGAGCCATATATTATTGGAGAATAAATACTGACATTTTTGAAAAAAATGGAAAGAAGCACACACTCATTCCATTAAAATAGGAGAATGTATTAGTAGAAGATAATTTTAAGGTGTTGTTAACAAGTGGGAATGAGTTATTGCACCTAATTAAAGAACAAGAGATAAGTTATGCATTAGTTGATAAGCCTAAAATAATTATTATAGGTGTTAAAATAATAATTATTGATTTACCTAATGAACTACCTCTAATGAGAAGCATAAGTCACCATATAGACTTGATTCTAAGAGCCAATCTACCAAATAAGATGGCTTATAGGATGACACCAAAATAAAATGCAGAGATAAAAATGCAAGTAAAAGCGTTTATAGATAAAGGCCTGATCAGAGAAAGCTTAAGTCCTTATGTTATTCCAACATTACTAACTCCTAAGAAGGATGGAGGATGGAGAATGTGCATGGATTCCAGATCTATAAATAAGATTACAATTAGGTATAGATTTCCATTGCCTATAATTAATGATCTTATGAATTGTTTAATTGGTGCAAGATACTTTTACAAGATAGAATTAAAAAGTGGATATCATCAAATCAAGATTAGAGAGGGAGATAAATTGAAGACAAATTTTAAGACTAACGATGGACTATATAAATGGCTTGTGATACTATTTGGGTTGACTAATGCTCCAAGTACCTTCATGAAGCTTATGGATGAAATAATTAAGGATTTTATAGGTAAATTTTTCATTATTTACTTAGATGATATTTTTATTTATAGTCAGTCAAGAGAGGAACATATTAATATTTTAAAAATGGTCTTAAACAAGTTGTAAGAAGAAATTTGTTAATCAATCTTAAGAAGTGCAGTTTTATGAAGACAATGTTGGTCTATTTGGGGTTTGTTATTTACCAAGAGGTTTTGAAGATGGATAAAGATAAGGTTAAGGCCATATTAGAATGGCCTACTCTAATAAACACATTTGAGGTAAGGCACTACCATGGTTTAGATAGATTTTATAGATTATTCATTAAGAATTTTAATGTTATTTGTGTTTCAATAGTTGAAACTGTAGACACCCCATTTTGGCCACAACTAACTTCCAACCAAACTTTATGTTGATTTCTAAAAAATAGTGAAAATTAAGCCTAAGAATCATTGAATGTCCCATTTTCATCTGCACATCAGACATTAGTATTAAAAATCATATTGAGGCATCCCTATTAGGGTATTATCATGTATGCAACAATAACCTCTCATGGATTCATCTTCAGTTAACTTGTGACATATAAATGTGATAGTTTGGCCTTTGGACCCATTAAGTGGTCACTTGAACAATTCTTAAAGTTATCAAATGCTAAACAAAATTAATTAACTAATCAATACAAATTAATTGTTTAAGTGAAATTTACATGTGCAATTAGTGAAATTGAATTTTGTAAAAAAAATCAATAAAAATGAGGTCATGATGATGTCATCATATTCAAAGTTAAGAAATTTAAAATATTTCTCTAAATGTATTAAATTCAAAAATGGAGAGCCATTCATAATAAATGTGATCTCTATCCCAAATATTAATCACATGCCCCTCTTTAACTCAACTAGGGTTAGTTCAAACTCAACTAAAGTTAAATCTAACCTAACTACACTTGGGTTAGAGTTAGTTTTTAAGGCTATAAATACAAGGCCTCACCCATTGATAAACAAGATTGAGTAGTGTAATGTTATTAAGTAGGATGTCTCTCAAAGATCTCTTGAAGTAAAGTTACCATGCCCATTTGTTAAGTCAATCCAATCCAAAACCAACCCAACATTACTAAGGTGATAAGGAGAGGTGGTGAAATGAGATCCACTGACAAATATTTCTTAATCACATAAACAATCACATCAACTCATTTCCAACACACAACACTTTCTCTCATGGAACATAAACTTGCTTGTTTTGCTTTCATTTTTTAGTTATCTGTGTAGTTCACTAGGTCCTTGAGTGTTTAGGCTAGAGGTGTAAGTGTTTATTAGTGTATTTTGTTTGATTTTTTTCATACTAACACAATAATAACCTCATCTCTATTTATTATTATTAATCACATAAAGGCATGCCCGATGGGATGCACAACCCATAAAGTTCTTCATATGACTTTTTTATAACCACTTGCTACATTTTTAATGCTAAATTTTTGATTAAATGACAAAAAAGGTGAAAAATCGAAGCTCACATACATTACACAGAGGCATGCGGTTTTGCAAATGGAAGATGTAGTGTTTCACTATAGAGATGAGGTATTTCACATGCGATATTGTATAATAAATGTATTTTTGCACTATGTATGTGCAATATTACATTACTAGAATTTATTTTTTTGGGTAAGTACAGTGTTCCACTAGGTAAGTGTAGTTTTGCATTTGAAATCAGTGGTATTGCATTAGTAAAGTGTGGTTTTTATTTTCTAGAGATTATTTTACTTGTTAATATGGTTGTGAACTAAGACATGCGGTATTTCCATCAAAATATGTAGTATTGTATTGGTAAAGTGTAGTTTTGCATTATCATAGTCTATTTAGTAGGTAAAATGTAGTTTTGAACTAAAAAATATAGTATTGCACTTGTAATATGTGGTATTACTCTAGTAGAGTGTAGTTTTATGTTAAAAAAAATTGTGTTATAGGTAAAGTACAATTTTGAACTAAGCCATGCAATTTTGCAAACATACGATTTTGTATTGTGAATCAATGGTATTGCACTATGTGGAAAAGAAAGAAAACTCAAGAGCTAAAATTTAATTAGTATTTGCTCAATTGATTTTGGGATTCTAAGTAAGAAAACCCCTTAATTATTTTTGTAGGACCAAAGGACAAGAAAGGATATTTTTAACACTTCAAATTTTCAATCCACACTTACATTTGGTGCTTAAAGATCATTTAATTACTTTGTTTTTATTTTTAAAAATTCATAAATGTAAAAAAATCCAAGGGGATAAATTTTACTTCAAATTTCACTTAGTGATTTAAAATGAACACTAATTTTAGACTAAGTGCTCTTAAGATTTTTTCTTTTTTTTTCTTGTTTATTGTTTGTTTTGTTTTCTTGTAAATTAGACCTTGCACATATGTTCTCCCCTCATCCCTTTTAGGTAACTTGGGTGACCCAAAATCACTTCATCTATTACTTTGTTACTTAATCCAATATTATAATGAAATTCATCTATGTTATTCCCAAATTTGAGTAACTTGGGTGATCAAAAAAATGACCTTTAAATCCCTTATAGTTTTGTTTTATTTCTTTCATGCACTTGGCTTGTGGGTAAGATTTCATCACCTCACCATAAGTTCTTTAGGGAAGTGTTGAGCTAGGATTTCATCTTTTAACATCATTTTAAACCCACTCCATATTAAGGTGTATAAATTGAGGGTGACTTATTAGGATGTTAATTTGAGTAGTTTAACTAACTCCATTAGTGATATTTGCCTCAGAACAATGGCCTAATCTAGACATCTCGCTACACTAAGCAATATAATGGATGTAGTGGTTATAAAAGGACAAGAATTTTTTTTACAACAAACCAATTAACTTGGATCTAAATGATGTGTTGTGTCCTAGTGTTAATCACACATATGGGACCAACTAGAAATGATCAAAACTTATAGTTTTTAGACAAATCCCACTTTCTATGGAAATATTATCAATGCAAGATTAGTAGCCCAAAGTTCCATGTCATCATAAGAAATATTGAGAGAATATGGGACCTAAAAAACCCTAATTTTTATTCACATTTAAATTTATTGGATTAATAAATTATTTCCTCTCAATAAGGAATATATAGATAGAATTTGACAATTCAAATCAACTTTGCTAGTTTTTAGGGAAAGGATGATACACTTAGGTGTTTTTGTGTCTATTATTATAATTACTTTATTTTGAGTCTAAAACTATTTTATGTATCAAAAACACATCAAAACCAAGTCATGAACCAATCACATATTTATACACCACTTTTTTTCTAAAGAGGTGTCAAGTAATACATTTGATACCACACTTTGACTTAGATGTTTCCAAAACATTTGTGTATGTGTTTCACTTGTTTGAAAAGGGCATTGTTATGCTACCCATTTCATCCCAAAATTTTTACCTTGAAGTTTTGAAACAAAAACCATTGTCATACCTTTTGAGTGAGATAACATTGTTACGTTGATCATATTGTTTCATAACCTTTGCCTTGTGTCAAGTCAAGTTCTAAATCATGTATGCCTTTTGGTCTATAATTTGTATCATTATGCCATCCATTTTGTTCCATATTATTATTTATTTTAGAATCCCAAGTATTTTAAACCAATTTTTAAATTGATCTTGTGAATTTTAGATTCAAACATTGAGTGGTTTATGCCTATGCCTCTCTTAATTTTAGCTTACATGTTTACCTCTTACCTTTGAATTGAGAAATTTGGACTAATTCCTTACTTACTATACAAAATAATTTGCTTAGATTTTTGGAAGTGGTCTTTTTTGAGTGCCTTTAATCTATTTTTTTTCTTATAACTAAGGTCAAAACTCTCTTTTCAAGTACAACTTTAAGCACAGTTATTTTACATTTGAGTCTTGCTTATCACTTGGGCTTGAATGTTTTACTCATCATGCTTGTTTTTGCTTACTTGTGATTGAATTTCCTAATTAGTTGTTTTTAAAAGTCTAGTATTGTGCCATGTTCCCAAAGATATAATATCTTACCTTTATTTTTAGACCTATTTTGTTTCAAGTCTATTTTTGTGCCATGTTCCAAAATACCTAACATTTTACCTTTTGTTTTATACCTAGTTTGTTTCAAATCTAGCTTTGTGCCTTATTTCCAAAGACCTAGCAATGTTTTCTACTTTCAGACCTAGATAAGAGTTGTTTGAAACAATTTGTCAAAATTAGGATTTAACTTAACATTTTATTGACCATTTGTATGCAATAAATTTTATGTTAGACCTTGAGGACACTTTATACCAAGTTCACCATTGACCACTTTTAGAGAATAACTTCATTCCTAGGACAAATTTTAGACCAAGTTGGCCTTTTAGACTAATTTTCTAGGCATACTAAGTTTGGACCATTTGCCATTTATACCATATTTTAAGAGTTTGTATAACTCTATAACTTTTATTCATGATATGTTATTATCATATTTGGCTATGTCTCACTACACATGTAGTAGAACCATGTACAATCTAGATTATGATAACATGGTCATGAATGTTAACTTTGTTCAAGATCCATATGGTGATGATGTAGTCTATGAAATGGATCCCTATCCTCCTTATATTGATCAATATGTGGAAAAAAACCAAGATTAATTAACACATTACCTAGTTAATACACCTCCATATCCAAGTCAAGAGTAAGAACAAATAGCCCAATACCTTGATAATGTTCCATTTATCATTGAATAATTTAAAAACCATACTATATTACCATGTTATTGATATATGACCCATAATTATTTGATTTTCATTTGATAGAAAATAAACATGAGGTTTTAGTCAAATCCATGGAAGTAGGGGCCAAGTTTCCAATAGACTTTCCCCATGAAAACCTACCTAGTCTAATTAGAGTGCCAAAAAATGTGTCGTACACCCAAACTATGGAATAAGCCTCTACTAGTTACCCTCAAGCACTTATGCCAATTTTATACCAAGATATGAATATTCTTGTAAAAATAAAGGGCCCCATGGAGGACTAATTCACATAAATAAAATAATCATATCAAATTTACCTTAATCTAGCAGGCAATTTCAATACCATGGCCATATCAAATGCTCCACTTATATAACTAACTCCTTCAATAGGAGTGTTATTTGATTCAATAGGTCAAGCTAATTTGGTGTAGAACAATTTACCCAAAGTAATTTAGTAAGTGGCATGTTCAATATCTCATTCATTGAAGAAGTGATTGTGGCTTCCACTTAAGACAATGTTCCAAATACCAGGGCTAATATGCAAGTGTCTTCCAATCCAGGACAAGGCGAGGTAAATGCACCATCAAATAACCCACAACAAAAAGTTTCTCTAGTCAATACCATGAGTGGTTCATAATAGTAGGGGGTAGCAATTTCTACTTCCCAACCATAACAGATTAATCCCACTCCTCAACCAACTACTTTTTCAAGCACACAACAATAGGGGATAAGTAATCAAGTGCCAAGAAATGTTTTACCTCAACAACACCTCAATAGGTGATGGATAATATTCCATAACAACAAGCATAGTCTAGTTTACCACCTCAATCATGGGAAACAAATGTTCCACCTCAATAATTAGTGACAAATATAACTCAATAGTCATAGACCAATATACCTCTATAATCATAGATGTTATCTAATTAATAAGTATTCTTATTGGTCAAATACAAATGCTAAACACTCAAAAAGCATCCAATTCACAATAGATGTTTGTAAAAAAAAGAGGTACTGATTTATAACAAGTACCTATTAGGTAACCATTACCTTTTAATCATCAAGTGCCATAGATTCAAAGATAGGGCCTTGGTCAACAACAAGTTCCCTTTTTTTAGCTAGGTTTGACTAGTTGGTAGCAAGTCCCTAATAAATCTCAACATGTAAAATATATTCCATAAATCCATATCCTTCCATCATAACTCCAATTCCTTTAAACCCAAATCTATATACAAAATATAAACCAAAATATTTATCAATAATGTATGCAGTATCAACATTTACATCCCAATTTGTGGATGCATATTTCTAGTCGATTCACCCATCAAACTAATGTTCCCCAGCACTATATACCTCTATTATACCCTGATTAAGGTAATCTACATTTGATTGCCTAAACACAATCACAACTAAATGTATCATCAAGTTTATTGGCCCAATAACTATAATAAATAAAGGATGTGATTGTCATCATTCAAGAAGGAAAGCAGACTAATAAATTCAAATTGGATGACATGTGTTTATATTAGTTTAACATGGAATTTCTCTAGATATCATTTCTTCCAAGTTATGAGCCACCAAAATTTGACAAGTATAAGGGTAAAGGATACCCTAGGGCACATCTAATAGATTTATTTGTTTATTTGTAACTAGTGGCCTATAGTGACATATACCTCCTTTTATTTCCTCAAAGTATAACTAGATAGGCTTTAAAATGGTTTCTCAAGTTGTTGGAAAATTTAGTATCTAATTTTGATGATCTCTTAGATAATTTTGTGCAACATTTCTCCTAAAATATCAAACACAATATTTTAGCAGTATATTTGAGTCAGGCCAAGCAAAAATTTTGATAGCTTTGCAAGCTAATTATAGAGATAGAGAGTGCTTTTTAGTCTCTTCACCCATAACTTACTAGATAAATAATTAGCTACTATGTTTACCAAAAATTTACATAACAATATATCTTATCATTTAGAGATTAATTGTGTGCATACATTCAAGGAGATTGTTTACAAAGGTTTGCATATTAAAATTTTCCTTATCAATAAAAGGATTATTAAACTCTTCAAACTATAATAAGAGCCAAAACCAAAATGTAGGCCCAAATCAAAACCCTAGTTTACTCTAATCTCAAGTGTCTGTAGTAGCTCAAGCTAACAACTATGAAAATTCAAACCATACAATCATAATAAGAACATTGTTTTTAATGGAGTAACTAAGTCACACCATGTCAAAATGGTACAAATACTATATGCTCAACTTATGTTGTAAATGTATCTTATTTTACATCAGTATCCTATATAACAAGCACAATCTATACTACAACTGAGACCAACTCCTCAAGATCTATAACCAACACCTTTATAAACCCCTTCTCTAAGAATAAGGCCCATTATTAGAGTCTTTAATTACCTTAGTGAGCCCATTGAAGTAGTTTTTCATAAGCTATCTATGGCCAATATGATTATTTATCCAATTCTACAACACTATCCTAAGGGTATACCCTATCCAAACTAGTAAAGAGAGCATGAGTTATATGAATACCATCATGTTCATGGACATTATATACATTATTGTGTGCAGTTTAATCAGGTCATTGAAAATGTGTTGAAAAATGGGGAAATACAGTTGGATAATAGAGCATCTACTTCCAATCAAAACTTGGGTATCTAACAAAATCCTTTTTCATATAATAACAATGCTAATCAACAAAAATAACAACATCAATCGAATCAAAGAAACCAAGGCCAAAATGAACACAACAACTAATAAAATTACCACATAATTTCACATGACTACAATAAAGTTATAGGTCATATTGTAGGAGGTCATGTATCTACCATTAATATTAATCCTAGACCAAATGCCAATAAACTAGGATCATTAGCTAAAACTTCCAATAAACTTACCTATGCCACTAATCCTTCCTTGACCTATGACTATATATAAGGCAACATTAACCAAGGATTACCATTTTAGGACCTTACAGTGATAACTCTTCAATTCATCATGATCATAATCTAGTGCACCAATAATGAATAATTACCCTCTCTGGCCCATCTCCATCATTTTTTGGTAACAATAGTCATGTATCCAATCTATATTATTAAATTACAACTCAACAGTCTAAGATTACCATCCTAATCCCATAACCTCTTGCCAATGAACTGATCTAACCCAGCATGCCAATTAGGAATAGGCTAATTACCATTATTAAGGAAAAGACATATGACATTATGGAATAACTCCAAAATATGCCTCCACAAATATTTGTTTTAGATTTTTTTCACACATCTACCATCCATAAGAATATCCTTACAGAACTCATAGGCCAATCCCAAGTTCTAAACAACATAACCCCTAACAAATTTCAAGATTTGGTTGGGTACCTATCTGCAGGACAATAATTGACCTTTGACCAAAGTGATATGGTATCCCTTGGCCCTTTTCATAACAACCCATTATACATTGAACTTTTCATCATGTGGCACAAAGTCAAACATATCTTCATAGATAATGGATTAGGCCTAAATATTATGTCTCTAAAGCTAATCAAGCATCTTGGATATATGGTAGCTGACCTTTAATTAGAAACTATCACTATCAAGGCCTACAATAATGAAAAATAGGAATCATAAGGAACCATAAGCTTGTCAATGATCATAGGGCCCCTTACCCATGATACACATTACCATGTGTTATACCTAGACCTATCATACAATTTGATTTTGGGTAGACCATGGATACATGAAATTTGTGTGGTCCCTTCAACATTACACCAATGTCTCAAGTTCCCTCACTTAGGGATGGAGGTCATAATCCATGGAGATTTATAGCCATATGAACACTAAAAACATTTGGAGGCTGAATATGAAAGTTATAACTACTATTTTGTCCTAGACCTACTACCCAAGAAAGGCAAATAAAAAGAGATACTTATTGCATCACCAAAGGCCAATTATATATACCTTGATATCCTTACCTCATATTCACATATGCCTTTTATTGAAATGTCTAATCATCTTACCATTTCAGACAATGGTCTAAGAGAGTATTTTACCCATGACACATTCCATATTATAAAGCTTCCACAAAACCCCAAGTCCTATGGAATACCTAAAGCTAAAATAACTTGCATAGAAAGGAAACAAAAGGGAAAAGGCAAGATTCATAGCCATGTGCCTATCATTTTCACACCAACCACCAGCTAAGAATAGGACCCACTTACCAATGATGATTATTGGTTGTATAATGAAAAATTCATTGATTTTTACGATAGTCCAAATTATCCCATCCCTAGTAAGATCATGATTAACCAAGTTTATGAAAGCAAAGGCCTCAAACCAAATCAATAGGGTACTCTTGAACCCATTTCTATGACCAGATACAAAGGAACTTATGTTCTGATATTTAAACCACTTGGGCGTGACCCTACATATATTATTCATGTTTCAATGTCAATGACTAATGATGATGTTGGTAGTGAAGTAGAGTCTGATCATAGCATTTATGAAGACCTTGCTAGTACCAACCTATTTGAACCATATACCATTACCCCAATAATCCAAAATTATACACTTCCTCTTTATGATCTTCAACTTATATACTAGGACCAACAAGAATCCACAGTGCTATTAGATGAGTTTGAGAATGATGGGGCCTTTTGTGATTTCTAGGCCTAAGAGACAATGTTTCATAGGGAGACCAAAAAAAATGGTTATCTATCAAACTATATCATGCAACCTATTTTGGAGAGAAGGTGAACACCCTTAACTAAAAACAAAAGAATAAAAAATTGAGGTCCCAAAGTGAAAACCTCTTTGAGGTGATTTTGGACTAGGGTAAAAGTAAAGAGAAAGACTAGTATTTTGGTGAAAACCTATTCTAGGTGCCACCAAATGAGGGTGTTCACCTTTCCTCAAATGAATCTTAGGAGGCCATTAATGGTGAACTAGATTTTAGGTCTATGTTTAACATAGAGGAATAACATGCCTTTGGTCAAATAGTCCATAAATGCCCTATAATATTTGTAACATAGTGATTGCTATTGTTAGGTGGTTTAGATTCATCCTGCTTAGGAGATCTTAAAGAACCAATCTGACCAAAGGATTTTGCCATTACAAGCCAATTCACATCCTTACCAAACATTATGGAAGATGGATTGACCTTCCTAATAGAGGATACTATGGAAGTTAACATTGGGACTCCAAAAAACCTAAAATGGATCAAATTAGGTACGTCACTCACTAAGGAGGAATGTGAAGTTTTTATAGCCCTTTTTAGAGACTTCATTGACATTTTTGCATGGGCCTATTTAGGCATGCCAAGTTTAGATCTTGCCTTGGTTGTATACCAACTTATTGTATATTTTAATGTCAAACCCATGAAGCAAAAATTATGTAAGATGCATCCTCATATTATTGTGTTAGTTAATAAAGATTTGGAAAAACTCTTATAAGTGAGATGCATCTGATTGATCAACTATTAAGAGTGGATCTCAAACATTTTGCTTGTTAGAAAAAAGATATAATGGATTAGGATCTACACTAATTTTAGAGACATCAACAAGGCCTACCCAAAGGACAACTTTCCTCTATCAAATATTGACATGATATTTGACTCCATATCTAGGTACAAAATGTGTTCCCTTATGGATGGCTTATTAAGATATAATCAGATCAGGATTACACCAGAAAACCAATACAAGATAGTGTTCACCACTCTTTGGGGAGAATTTTACTATTAGATTATGTCATTCAACCTCAAGAATGTTAGGGCCACATATTAGAGAGATATGACTATTATATTTCATGACATGATGCATGACATTATAAAAGACTATGTTGATGACATATTGGGTAAATCAAAGACCTATGTAGATCATCTAGCTATACTACAGAGGATATTTAAAAAGCTTCATAAGTACAAGGTTTGACTCAATCCCAATAAGTACGTCTTCAATGTCACTTTAATTAAATGTTTAGGTTTTATTGGCTCTCATTAAGGCATTGAATTTTAAAATTCCAAGGTACAATCCATTACCAAGATGCCACCACCTTCCTTTTTGAAGTAACTTTGTAGTTTACAAGGCAAAATCTAGTCTATCAGATGCTTCATTTTTTGTAGTTGGTTGATAATTGTCATCCTTTCACTCACTTATTGAATAAGGGTGTTATGTTTTTTTGGGATGAATAATGTCAGAAAGCTTTTCAGCACCTAAAGCAATATCTTGCCAATCTACCTATTTTTTTACCACCAATGTCAAGGAGATCATTTTTGCTATAACTATCTACCACTAATAAATCCCTAGGGGAACTTTTAGCTTAGCATGATTAAAATAGGAAATAACAAGTCATGTATTATCTAAGTTGTACATAGGTAGTGTATAAACACAAATATATGTTAATATAATAAACTTATTTAGTTAGGGTATTTGCAACCCAAAATATGTCATTATATGATTAATAACAAGACTATAGTCATTGCTAAAGTATTTTTTCTCAAGTATCTACTATCAAAAATAGCATTACAAGGTTGCATGGATAAATGGGTCATGTTGTTGATTGAATTTGAGATTGATTATGTCAATCAATAGGCTATAAAAGGATAAGTACTTGTAAACTAGCTTGTTGAAGCTCCCCTTTTAGATACTGAACCACTCACTTTTTCCTTCCTAGACAAGTCTATCATGACCATCATAAAAACACCTCCCAAGTATCAAAAATCAAAGCTATGTTTGGATGGGTCATTCACATATCATGGATTAGGGGCAAGCCTATTATTTATTACACCACAGGGGGATATTATTCCTAAATCATTTTGTATCATTTTTCCTTGTACTAATAACATGGTTGAATATGAAACACTTTTTTCAAGACTTTGTCAAGTAGTAAAATAGAACATTTAACATATCATCATTTATGGTGATTCTCAGTTAATCATCAATTAGGTTACATATCACTTTCAAACCAAAGATGATAATTTAGTACCATACAAGGCCATAGAGACATTCTCAAACAATAGATTTCCCATATATAGTTTGAACACATACCTAGGGCCAATAACAAGACATCAGATGCCATGGATATCATTTTTTATTTGATGTATAACACAGACAAGGAAAAAGACTATCAAATCCTCATTTAGCATCTTCTATCACCTACTCATAAACCTTCAACCATTGTAATGGTCTATGATATTATTGGTCTTAGTTTTATTTAGTACTCAGACCTATATAACTACCTTCATGATCACATCCTTCCACCATACCTATCACATAAATAATAAAAAACTTTTATACACCAAACCTCTTGATATACCCCACTTGGCCCCACCCTTTACCATAGAAGCTTTAATGAAACTCTACATCATTGTTTAAATTTGGCAGAAGCTACATTAGCAATGAGGGAAGTCCATGAAAGAGTATGTGGAGCCCACACCAGTGGGGCCATCCTTTCTAAAAAGCTCCTATATACCATTTAATATTGACCAACCATGGAAGCAAATACAATTGTTTATGTTAAAAGATGTGACAAATGTCAAAGGCATGCCAATTTGATTCATGATCCAATAAGAACAATCAAACCAATGCTTATGCCATGGTCATTTTCAATGTGGGGACTTGATCTCATTGGGAAGATTAACCCTACCTCATCTGATGGCCATAAACATATCCTTGCCACCACATAGTATTTCACTAAGTGGGTTGAATCTACACCCCTCACTTATGTGATTGAAAAATAGATTTCTAAATTAATTTTAAACCATATCACATGTCACTATGGTATCCCATTTGACATTATATTTGATAATGGTAGATCAATTAAAAAACAAGGATATCAAAGAATTTTGTGTCGAGTACAACATCACTCAAATTTTTACACCACATATTATCCATAAGGTAATGGCTAGATAGAGGCATCTAATAAGATTATTATCAATATTCTTAAGAATTGTCAAAGATGTTGGCCCTGATTGGCACTTACAGATCTTTTGTGCCCTTTGGGCCTATCATACTAATTAGCATACTCAAATAAGATTCACACCATATTCCCTAGTCTATGGTACTGAGGTCATCCTTCCCATCAAGGTCAAATTCTCTTATCTACGTATCTCATTAAAACACATCTTAGATGATGAATATTACAGAGTAGCTTGCCTATAAGAGCTAGAATTAGTAGATGAAAAGTGCATGGCCATTATAAAAAACCTTCATGCATATCAAAACTAGTTACATGGTCAATATAACCAATAGCTCAAACACAAAGAGTTTGAGCGTGGTGATCTTGTCCTTAAATAAAACTATAAGAACACGATAGTCAAGAAAAAATAAAGGAAAATTCAAACCTAATTGGATAGGTCCTTATGTCATTATGGCTAATTATAGCTCTAGAGCTACATGCTTGCTACACTAAATGAAGATAAACTTTTGGATCCCATAAACATCATACATCTCAAGCATTATTTCAATTAAGAGACTTGAAGTATTGTCTATGAGGCCCATTTATGTTGTACCATAATATCATTTTCCTTGTATTATACCATATACCATTTTCACCATACCTTCCCTCTTGACTAATGTTATTTTACCCTCCCTTTCCCACCCTTTTTTGACCTTGGTTCTATTCCATTAGTGTTTTGGTCACTTTCATCGATTGGATTCAGATGAAGTTTTAGGAGTTGATTCATTATTTCACAAAGAGATAGTATCTTAGACTAGTATAATAGTGGTTTGGGAATTGTATTCTTCATTGTTGTCACATTCTATTTCATTCTTAGTGATACTAATTATAACCACATTTGGGAAAATTAGTGTCATTGACCCATGCCATTATTTCCTAATTATAACCACCTATGGGAAAATTAGGGTTAACACCTTCACCATGCATCACCATATCACCTTACTGCATCATTATTCTATATTGTGCCATTTGCCCAATTCATAATCTTGTTGCTACCTAGTCAGATTCTTCCACTATAAGGTAGAACTATAATGACTTGACTCTCATTTTAAGACTATGTAGGTAGTGCTTAATTTACATTGAGGTCAACTTAGTCATACTTTTCTACACTCTCACTATTTTGTGAGCAATTTAAGTTTGAATTCTCTCACCTTTTTGTGAGCATGTTTCATCCATGCTCTCACCATTTTGTGATCAATTTAAGTTTGAATGTCTCATCATTTTATAAACAACCTAATCCACACTCTCTCCATTTTTTTAGTTGGACCGTTTAGTCTCTCATAATTCTTAATTGAGATGAGACACTTCAAAAAAAATTTAAATAGTGGTAAGAGATCTAGAAAATCCTAAAAATCATAAAATCATGAAAATTGGCTTAAAATTTTCATGTGAGATATAAAATTTGTCCAAATTTCCTGGGATAGGCCACCTTATCTTTTTTCTTAGTTTATTTATAGACCACCTTGGTCTTTTCCCTTCTATTTCTAGGATAACTACATCAACCTGACATCTACATGGACTATCTACAAAACACTTGGATACATGGGGTATCTTGGGTTAGCTTGGTTGCACCTTCCTTTCATTTTTAACCACTTATATACCTTAAAATTTTTGGGACTCCTAACTATTTCATAAGTATCCACTTGTCTTTTAGTTTTCCCCATCCTTATTGGCCTTAGCCAAAGGATCTCATCATTTTATGAGATTATATTGCTAGCATTATGCATCCAAATTTGATAGTTTAATGACCACTTGGATTTTCTTACACTCTCACCATTTTTTGAGCACATTCATCTTATGTTGTCACCATTTTATGAGATCCTCCTTATTCCAAGCCTTAGATGTAGTAGATATTATGAATTGCCAATTTAGTTCATTTGTGACTACTCATCTCTTGCCTTTTAATTTGGTTTTAACCTAACTCATACTCTCATGCTTGCATGATTTATTTGTGTTAACACTTTCATGATTTTGAACATCATCCCCTCTTTTATCACGGACTCACTATTTTGTGAGACCATTCCCTTATTCCTCTACACATCCATCATGTTTTCTAGACCATCATTTTATTCTATCCCATATCCTAGGAGAACTACATTTGGCTTAAAGTTCATATTGGATCTTGAGATCATGGAACTATGTAGGCAACATCCACATTCCTAGTGTATTTGAAGTCAGCTTAGCTACCCATTCTTTTTTTTTCTCTTACAATTGACAATTTTGACTTCACAGGTCAAATTGTCACCCCTACCATTTGAAACTTTGCATACCATGAAATTTTGTCTTTTGAGTTAGTTTTGGTCTTAAAAATTCCTTGACAAAACCATGGTTAACAGGTCTTAAGGTTATATATGTGATTTGAGGTCTTTTCCTTCACTTGTCTTGTGCTTTCTAGTCATTTTTTGGCCTTTTCGAGCCATTTTCAATGGTAAGAAGAGTATAGAGTGTCTTGATGAGTTTTATAGCATGTTTCAAGATAATTACATTGATAACATATAAATAATTAGGTTCATCACATTCTAGACTAACTTTATGCCTCATTGTTATGTAAAATTTGACCATTTTATGTCATTCAAAGAAGTTTTTGATAGTATCTGATCAAGAGGAAACATGATTATATCTTGGTTCACATCATAAGAAATTTTAGAGACTCAATAAAACATTTTACACCATTTCATTCAGATTTCCTTGGTGAAAATAGCTTTTCATTATAAAATAGGCCTTTTTGAGGCATTCTTTTTAGTTTTCAAAGGATTTTTATGATAAAATAATAATATATGATTCATTGGGTATTTTCAAGATCATATAAATGGTTTAAAGGAAGTTATTGGTGAAAAAATTGCAAAATCTAACTTTGCTCCAATTTTGAACTTTCTTGCATGCCTAAAAAGGTGGTTTTCAAATGCTTGGTACGAGAAGAGGAGAGAGAGTTAGGATATAAAAATTTGGACATTATTATGGGTCTAAGTAATATTTAATTTAGTTTTATTTTTTCATGGATTGGTTTTCCCATATTTATGAAAAATTGCTAAGAGTGATAGCAGGTCACTATAGCCTATGCATCCAAGAGGGGTCTGTTCTTGGACCTATTTATAAATATCAGTAAGTAATAGAGATAAAAGGTTTTAGAAAATGTTTTTATGGATAATTAGTCTCTTTTTAATCTTGGTCTCATTTTATAACTCATTCCAAGAAGTTAATATTTCATAAGTCTCCATTCTAAGTCTATCTCTTTGTGAGGGCTTTAACTGAGTGTCTTTTCAACACGGTGCATATGTATTATTTGAGATTTAAGTATGATTTTATATGTGTTATTGATATTTTTTTAAAAAAATAACATATTATTGAACCATAAATATCCAAGTAAGGATACTTCAAATACTATATTATGGATTGTGACAACATGTATCATGTGCATACATTATCAGCTTCTGAAGTGAGCAACTACAGGTGTATGAGAAGGAAATAATCATGTTATTTAAGACTTTAAATATTTTTTTGAAAATTTTTTGCAAGGGAAAGATGAAATATTCCTATATCAACACACAACACTGCCCGTAACAACACACAGTCTCTGCCTATAGCAACACATAGTCAGGAGGAGAGAGAAATAACATGGTCCTTAAGAGTGTTGGTTATGACAAAAGAGTCAAAAATTTAAATTTGAATGAGGAGGTTTAAATTTAAAATTATATCTCATTTTAATTTATAAACACTTAAGTGACATTCTTATTCTCTCCATCAAGGTTCTTACAATCACCTACATTTTGCACCTACAAGTTGCTCTTAAGTTCATAATTGAACGCAAAGATGAGTTGCTATCAAGGTCAAAGAGACCAAAAGGGAGTCACTTATAATTCACTGGTTAACCATGAGAGTTATTAACCCAATTATAGGGAAAGAGCATAAAATTGGATAAACATAAGTAAAGGAATCCAAAAAGTGAACCTATAATAGTTCGTACATAGTAGCACCTGCATGCCATGTTGAGGGCTACAACAGTCAACGGTTTCAAATGTGGACACAAATAAGTAATAAGTATATCTTCAAGGTGACGTGTAATTCAAGATTCATTCAAGTTTTCATGGATCAGCACCAAGCTCACTAAGACTAAATTTTTTCTCAAAACCTTTTCACTTCAAATATACAGTGCACAGTCAAGGCCTGATACATTCACCTACAACCTTCCAAATAGGCCCATTTCTTAAAATAGTGGAGAATATTGAAGATAATAATGGCATATTAACATTCCATAGAAAATTTAGGATTCATAATGGATTACATGGGATATAAAAATCATCCAAAGGGACCTATTAAAGCTATAGTAACATCTACAATGAGCACCTATAGCCACTTGTTTGGCTTGCATGAGATTAGTGCTAGGTGGTGAATGCCAAAGCCTTAGCATGTAATTGGTAGGATGGGAAAGTTAAATTACATGATTTCATAAATATTTAATTCCTTCAAGGAATTATAATATATTAATTCTATATATATCTTATTATCTCACTCTTTGAGGTGACAAAAGGATCACATGTAGGCAGGACTTACTTGAGGAGATACACAGTCATCAAGTAGTCAAAAGTGATGGCACCTTAAGCATGATTCAAAGGCATTATGATTCCCAAGGAGATTTTTGAGTTTAAATATCATCATGAAAATACTCATGAGATAATCAAGGGTATCTACTGTCTTACACAAACCTTCTACGAATTTTCATACCTTATTTCAATCCATACAAGGTCAAATACAAACAAACAACAGTCAAGAGCATGGAATATGAGAGCTTTACTTCTATAACAAGTGGAATGGGAAAGGTTACGAGTGATTTTAGGTGGGTGAAAACATTATAAATTATTATGTGTACTTATTGAGGTTATAAATTCATGGAAAATAGGGGAATAAATAATATTTCAAGAACAATATACAGTCAACTACTAAAGACCCTACACGTAGTTAACAGTCAAAAGTCTACCTTAGAATTTTGGACGTTTGGAGGTACTAAAGAGGTCATTTTGACCTGAAATTTTGTAAATAGGGTCCTAATGACCCAATTAAAACCCCCTTATAATTTTTTTTCATGTATAAATATGGAACATACTCGCTGTTTTGTCTCATAAGTATGTCACTTTCAGGCATGCACGGAGACAAAGAATGGAGAAAATGCGACCAAAATGAGTGTTGGAAAATATAAATGATGTTTTATGAGATATGTTAGACATGTAAAATCATGAATATATCTCTTTAAATATTATATATAATACCCAATGGTCATAAACACTCACAAAAGGAAAAATTTCAGCCATGATTGCAAAACCCTGCACACAATTAATGCTTGAAAAGTTTGGTTTTAGAATTTTGGAGTTAGAGGGAGCTAGAAAGGTCAGTTTGACTTAAAATTTTGTACATAAGGTCCTCATGACCCAAGTAACACACTCATGTATTTATTTTTCATGGTAAAATATGGAACATATATGCTGTTTTGTCTCAAAAGTAGGCCACTTTTAGGCATGCATAGAGGCAAGAAATGGTGAAAAAATGGTCAAAATGGGTGTTGGGTGTCTTAGAAACACAATGTGATGATGAAATAAGGTGTATTTAAATTTAAATTACATTAATTTAACTCGATAATGATGATAAAACACTCATAATTGTTGGTGGACAACCATGTGCAGCTAAACCCCATGGGTCTCAAAAAGGTCATTTCATGGTTTTGGTACTTCCAGGTAGTTCCAGACCAAAAAAAATGACATAGATAATGGTGGGGAATTATAAAATTGAATAAATGTTTTTTTGAAGCTTCACACATGTGTGAGCTCCCAAATGCAAAATTTCTTTTCTAGGGCTACAATGGCTAATTTGGCCTAATTTAACAAGCTAAATGGTTTAAAAAGCATATCAAATCTTGTATTTTGGCCATGAAATATTTTAAATAAATATGGGGGAATAATGGGTACTTTTAAAAAGCATTTTTTTTTGCATTATCGCTTCTAGGTTCTCCCAGACAAGGAGATTTTCAAGAAAATAGGGCTACAAAGAATACATGGAAAATACATGATTTGAGTGTCAAATCAAAAATTTTGGAGTATATAGTGCTTTAAATCATCTTGAACCAGGTATTGTGTGTCCTCAATAATCCATACATGGTTTAAAATTTTATTTTTGATTCAATGATGAAGAAAACTCCTCCTTTTCCCTTTATGCCATAGTGCAAAATGAGCCTTTTGAAGGTTAAATAGGTGTATATAACCTATTACAAAGAATTATCAAGTTAAATAAGGATATTTAAGGCCATATTAAAGGTAATAATAATTAAATTAAGAGTTATAATGAAATAAGGATTTGGAAAAGGTCTCCACCAAGTGCAAATAAGACTATTTCTCTTTCAAAGCCCATGTGCAAGACAAAGTCAATTTGTTGAAGGAGTCTCATAACCAACTCTTAAAAAGTTTTATATTATCATTAATTATCCTATATAAGGTTTAAAATAAATTACTTCAAGTAAATTTAATACCTACATCCATGGAGGAGACCCATTCATCAAGGGAGACAAGAAAGCTAAAATCTAGGGGTTGGTGCAAGAATATAGGCACTCTCCAAGTGATCTAAGCTTGACCAAACATAGTTATGAGTATAATAATACTTATAAAAATTTAAAAACTTATTTTACATGTAAATTTATGAAGGAAAAATATTTGATAATCTAAAAATTGTACGTAGCACTTTTGGAGGAGCCATTTGACCAAGTTTGAGGTCCCCTACTTTGGGGCTACTTTATCTCTAAGAATTTTTTTGATATATGTATTATTTTTTATAGAATTTAATGGGAATATTTTATATTTTTATTTTTATTAAATTCTAAAAAAAATAATATTCACCTTTTGAGAGCAATTCGAAGTAAAATTCCTCCATTTTTAGGGTTTTTCTAGTGAAGTGTACTTGTTTGTCATTGATATAACTTAGTGAAATACTTGTTTTCCTTGGTTATAGTCTAGTTTTTTAACTTCATTAGAGATTTTATATATTATAAGTGTCCAAATAAATTTTAATTTCATGTATTAGATGTGATTTCAGTCCTTCTTTGCATGAGTTGAGTTTGTAAGGTCCTTATTGTGAAATATTGATATAGAAATCTTACTTGGGTGTAGTAAATGTCTATGTAATATTTTATATTTCATATAAGTGTCATTTAAATAATTAGAGTTCAAAAAAAATTGGTTCATCACCTTCCATTTCAATTTTAATTTAGTTTCATCCATTTTCATTGTCTTTCGCACTCTTTTCCTTGTCAAAATTAGTAAGTAATAGCTTAAAAGTAAGTATTAGTGAGAGCACCAAGGGAACCAACCTCTCTATAGATTATATCCTTTCTAAAATCACCCACACTTTGGATAGATTCCATGTTCCAATAGGATTTATAAATTTCACACTTTCTCACAAGGGCACACTCCTTATTGACAACACTTACCCCTATTTTATTTGTTTGTTTAATTGTCTTTTATAGCCTAGGCGAAATGTTTGACATCTTGTTTGTGTCATTGTTCCCTATCACTTAGAGGAAACCTTGTGCCTTTTTTTTAAAAATTATTATGCCTACATCATTGATGTATATCTTAGGGGTCACCCTATCACCAAGAGTTATACCTCTATTACACATGCACGAACAATTTGTTTTCCATTTGCAATAACATTGTGCTTAACTATTATTTTGTGTTTGTTTAATTTTATTTTGATTGTTTTGTTCACTATTTTATTTATTTTGTTTTGTTTTGTTTGTTATTTTTTTTTCATATTTGTTTGATTTATTTATTGTGCCTTGACTTAGTATATATGCGTTCATTGGGTGATTCCTTATGCCTAATAATTAAGTCCATCCATATTCATACGTCAACATTATCATCATTGTTTTTATCATTAGTTATTATTTTCACTAATTTATTGGATCTATTTTCACTCCTTATGCACATTATGGCCAAATTATCATGGTATTTTATATCATGGTACATATCATCATGTGTTACAACAAAAATAAGTTTGGTAGATATTAAAAGCAATAGTGTTGCAGTAATTTTCCTTATCCATGCCTAACAGATTCTAGGCCTATCCAAATATTACCCAAATATAAAACAATTAAATCACAAATGAATTTTAATCCCTTATATTTAGGACATGCATCTCCATCCTAATAGGTATCCCAAATTCATGCATATCCTTTTTACTCGCTTCCTCTTACTCTGTGACTATGGATTCAATACGTAAGCCCCCTTTTCCCAATTTACCTTACTGGGGTAATGATGACTTGTACCACATTTCCATCCACCCTATTGGGGATAACCATTGCATTGATGATTATAACTACCTTAGGATAAATCATTATGTTTTGATCTATTTGGATGTTAATGATTATAACCACCTTTGGTAAAATCATTATCTCTATCTATCCTATCGAGGAATTTTTTATTATACTAATGATTATAACTTCATTTAAGAAAATAATTATTTTCACCTCACTATGCTAATGATTATAACCACCTTTGGGAAAATTATCCTTTTTTATATGCCCTACTGGGGCATCTCACTATAAATGTAGTTATAACTACCTTTGAGCAAATCAGCCTTTTCACCCTTGTTACCTCTTGGTTTCATCATTTATTTAATTTCAAGGGAACATTCACCAACCTTAATTTTCCTCCCACTCCCTCTAAGGGGAATATAGGGCTCATCCATCGCCTTCTAATATATTAAGCATTAATGACTTTTTCATTCTTTGAGAAGATGTTCATCCATCACCTTCTGGGGCATTAGGCATTAACAACTTTTTTATTATTTGTTCCAAAATAGGGGAAAAATGTAGACACCCCATTTTGGCAACAAACGGATTCTAATCAGAGTTTAGATTGTTTTCTACCAAATAATATAAATTAAGCTTAGGAATCATTAAAAATATCTCAATTTCATCTGAACATTAGACATCAGTTATCAAAATCATGTTGAAGCATCCCTATTTGGGGTACTATTTTGTAAGTAATAGTAACATCTTATGGATTCATCTCCAATCAACTTGAAACCTATCATTATGACAATTTGGCCTTTGAACCCATTAATCGGGGCACTTGAACAATTCATAAAGTTCTAAAATACTAAGCAAAATAAATTAACTAATCAAGACAAATTAAATACTTAAATAAATTTTCTATATGAAATTAGTGAAATTAATTTTTTTTTAAGGAAATTTTAATAAAAATGAGGTCATGATGATGTCATCATATTTAAATTCAAAGAATTAAAAATATCTCCCTAAATGTCTTAAATTTAGAAATAAAGAGCCATGCTTAATAAATGGGATCTATATCCAAAATATTAATCACATGTCCCCTCCTTAACTCAACTAGGGTTATTTTTAACTCATTTTTAATTAAATTTAACCTAAATACACTTGGGTTAGATTTATTTTTAAAGGTTATAAATACAAGGCCTCACCCATTAATAAATAAGCTTGAGTAGTGTAATGTTATTATGCAAGAATTCTATCAAATCTCTCTTGAAGTAAAGTTATCGTGCCTATTTTCTAAGCCAATCCAAGCCAAATCCAACTCAACATTACTAAGGTGACAAGGATAGGTGGTGAAATGAGCTCCATTGACAAATATTTATTTATCACACAACTGATCACATCAACTCATTGCCAACACACAACACTTGCTCTCATAGAAGGTAAACTTACTTGTTTTGCTTTCATTTGCTAGCTACTTGTGTAGTTTACTACCTCCTTGAGTGTCTATGCTAGAGTTTTAAGTATTTATTAGTGTGTTTTGTTTGATTTATTTCATACTAATACAATACTAATCTCCCCTCTATGTATTCTTATTGATCATAGAAACTATCAAAGGGAACAAAAAAAAAATTCAATGGAATGAGGTAGATGAGAAAATGTTTCAGTTCTTTAAAGAATAAAATTATAGGGCATCCTATCCTAATTTAATCTTATTTAAATGATTTATTCCAAGTAGAATGTGATGCTATTGGGATTGATATAGGAGTTTTTGTGAGCTAAGAAGGCAAACCAATTGCCTACTTTAGTGAGAAAATCAATGAGGCAATGAAGAACTACTCAGCCTATGACTAAGATTTATATGCTATTGTATAATCCTTGAATAAATGGAGACATTATTTAATGCCTAAAGATTTTGTACTTTATTAAAACAACTATGCCTTATAATTCATTAGCAGTCAAACTAAATTGAGTCAAAGACATATGAAGTAGGTTGAGTTTTTTCAAAGTTTTTCTTTTTTAGTAAAACATAAGAGTGGGTAGGCTAACAAAGTAATAGATGAATTAAATAAAATAAATATGATTATTCATGAGTCTCCCGTGAATGTCTTAGGTTTTGATTCATTGAAAGACTTGTATAGAGAATATACTGAATTTAAGTAGGCCTATGAAGCATGTGAAAATCTAGTAAGCAGGGATAGGATTCCATGGATGGAATATATGATACAAGAGGGTATGTTATTTAAAGGTAGACAATTATGCCTACCTAGAGGATCGATGAGACAAAATTAGCTAAATGAAAAACATAGTGGCAACTTAACATGGCATTTGGGGAAAATAAAGAAACTTGCTTAATTGAGTGCATATTATTATTATCCAAGGATGAAAGATGATGTGAAGAGGTTTTTAGAAAGGTTCAAAATATGCTAACATGCTAAAGGGAAAATTTAACATTCAATCCTATACCATCCATTACCTATTTTTAGTAGGCCATGGGATGCAGTTAGCATGGATTTTATACATGTTATTCCAAAGACACAAAAAAGTAATGAATCCATATTTGTTGTGGTTGATAAATTTTATAAATTGACAAATTTAATAACTTTTACAAAAATATATTATGTAACCAATATTACTAACATGTTCTTTAAAGAGGTAATGAGATTGCATGGTCTTCCTAAGAGTATTATTTTAGACAAGGATAAAAAAATTTAGAAAATTTTTAAGGAATATTTGGTATAAATTAGGGACCACTTTGAAATATATTTCATCTTATCACCCTCAGACTGATGATCAAATTGAAGTGGTTAATAGGAGCCTTGGAAACATACTTAGAAGTTTGATAAATGATCACCCAAAATAATGGGATCAAATGTTAGCTCAGGCATAATTTGCATACAATTATTATACAAATATAATTATATGTTACATCCTATTCCAAATTTAGTATGGAATCAATACAAGAAGAGTCTATGAGCTGAGGAACTTAGGCAAGCAGGACAAAGGAAGTGCAAAATGTGAGGATGTTGATACAATAATGCATAAATTGCATGAATAAATCAAATAAAAGCTAGAGATAAGCACATGTTAGTATAAAGGAGTGTTGATATGAGAGGAAAAGAATTCAATTTTTAAGTAGGTGATCTAGTGCTAACACATCTCAAAAAATAAATATTCCCTCAAGGGGAATATAACAAAATAAAGATGAAGAAAATTGGACCTTGTAAGGTCTTAAGGAAATTATCTACTAATGATAATGAGTTGGAGATTCCATTTTACATTTTAATATCACCCATTTATAATTTATTAGACCTATAAATTTTCAAAGGAGATGAAAAACTAGAGAAGGCACCTAAAAATAGTAATGATTAGATCATTAAATAGGAGCAATAGTTACCAAAATCACAATGAGAGGAGATAAAATCCATTGTTAACAAGAATATAGTTAAAATAATTAGAGGTAAATATTACTTTGATTACTTTAATTTTTTTTAAAAACCATCCACTTTAAGGTTAAACTTGGATGAAACCTTCATAAATAGTAGTGTATGGCAACACTATAGAAGATTTCATTAGCAGGAGTTCATGAACCCTTTTGTTTCCAAGGAGTTTGTTGCATATAATAGTTAAATTTTGGAAATTTTGTCTTAAATTAAGTTTTAGGTGTCATATATTTTCTATATAAAAAAATTTCATACTTAACTTTGCATTGTAATAGTCATTTTGGCTTGTTTCTAATTTTCCTGCCAAAACTGTAATTTGAATTTTTAAACTAGTTCTAAGAGGTTTCAAGAGTTTTGATCACTTATAATGTTTATTTTTGTCTTTATAATTTATTTATGGGGTAAAATAGGTCATATTAATAATAAATAATTATTCAAATTTCCTAAACCATATATGTCTATGCAAAGCTCACTTAAGAGTTAAGTCTCAAGTAGGGTTACAAAGAATTAGTTAGGTAATTTGAGAAATTGTACGAGTTGAGAGAAGAGTGGAGGACTATGGGAGAGATAAGGTATATGGTAGGATATTATGGGACAAAAAATATATATCAATATTTAAATATTTTAATAAAATGAGAAAAAAATCTCAAAAACAAGGTATTTGACTGGAATATACCACAAGATTGTATAAAAACAATAAAAATTGCTTCAATTAAGTTTATCTTTGAAAATTATATAAAAGTATTAATATATTTGAAGATTATTATTGTTATAAAATCATAAATTTTTGTTTTTAATTATTTATTTACTTTTTAGGATTTCAAATTATATATAGGTCTATTACAATCCATCAATGGTGCATGTATAATCTAGGAAAAAGCCATTTTCTTCATAGTTTAGGATTGTTCCAAGTCCAAAAATTGAATGAAAATTTTTATATTTTTGGGTAAGACCTTATTAAACTATATTAATTCATAAATATTTTTTTAATTCAAATTTCACTTAATTTTTAGCTCTCGGCCTACACATGGGCCTATATACCCTAAACTAGGGTTTTGGAAGATAAAATCTCTCTAAAAGGAAAATGATCTAACCAAAATGATTAAAAAAATAATAATAATTTAAAGAGGATGTTTTTTAATTTTTTTAAAAAAATTCAAAGTCATTTTACCTATTGAGATAAATTTATATTGAATTCTTAGTTTGTAGGCCTAGTTATAAAGGTTAAAAACCCCTGTTTTGTATATCCTTGCATTTTCAAGATTGGTTAAAAGTGAAAATGGATATAATAAGTTGATAAAATATTACATTAATGTTTAAAATACTTTTGTAAAAATAAAAATCCTTTTTTTATCTCAAGTCATAGCCAAGAAGGCTTGTAGGCCCTAATCATCTAGAAAACCCTAATTATATTTTCTTGCATTCTTCAAGTGGTATAATAGTTGTAACCCAACATGGTGGGTTATGAAAACATAAAATGAATATAAAAGATAAATTTTAAGTATAAACATTCCTTTTTTAGTTAATATTGGTAGTGAAGAAGGTTTTAGGCCTAACTTCTCATATAATCAAGTTGTGAGTTGATTATTTAATTACCCATCACCATCACTTATAGCAAGTTTCCATAACATATAGGATGAAATTAGAATGATGTTTAAAGTGAGAAATATAATTTTAAAAATGAGTAAGGAGATGTGTTAGGTGTAATTAAAATGGAATATTTAACTTAGTTGGCATGTTCATGGAATGGCATTTCTAAGATTTGACATGGTTAGCATTCAAATAACATGACCCAATAGTGGAGGAGAGATAAGTATGGGAAATGAGGTGGTAATAAAAGGGTGTTAGTACTCAATTTTGTAATTGATATTATAATTTTGAATGTTTGATCCCATTTAGAATGTTTTAATTACCAATACTTACATATTTCTATTGAAATATGTAACTAAAATAGTAACAAATCATTTAAAATATCATAAGCTTTTCAAGATAATAATTTTTTAACCATAAATTTGGACAAGGATACCACTTGGGTAAATAGGGTTAATAATATAGAAATGACAATGCACAAGGGTGATAATCAAATCTATAGTAGGCTAATTAGGTACTAAACTTAAATACAATATATGTTGAATTTATTAAATTGGAATAGGATAAAAATAAGTATAGCCATATTAGATATGAAAATTACAAATAAAAAATGTAATGATCTAGTTATGATGAAAACATAGTTATATATCTAGAATAGGTAGGAAGCAGATTGGAAGAGGATTTTGGAATAGTCACCAAATTTTGGATTAAGTGTCTTTGGAGCCACGAGCACTAGCATTAGCCTTAGATGGTTACATAAATGTTACTATTTTCACCTAACATAAGTTTCTTATTGGAAATAAAATGACTAAGAGGAGGGATTAATTAGTATTCAAAAACTTTTACAACTTTACTTCATCATTCATAAACCATCAAAGCAATATAGTAAACTAGAAACACATCAAGAACCATTCATATAAACATGAGACAAGAGCATAATACATAGAACACTTATTTGAGTGGGAAACCCTAAAGAGGAAGAAAACCCACTGATTTTTGAAAATTTAATATATTCCTATAATAAAAAAACCAATTTTAGTGAAGCACCAACTTCATATGGACCACTAACCCCAATTAGCCAAGCACCCACTTGCAAGGAGACACCAACCCCCTAGATGACCAGCACTAACTCATCCACATAATTTTTTTATAAAATTAATAATAATATGTTTATCAACCAACATATTATTACCATCTCTTCACCTCTTCACACTCTTATCCCTCTTCAAACCACCTTCTAGGCCTCCTCACTCAACTATGTCTCTGTAAGACAGATTAGGTCATATGACCTTGGCATTCATCTATATTACCCATATCATATCTTCATGATATTTTCTATGCATCCATATGATGATATAAAATACCTAATTCTACTCTTAAATGTGTTATCCCCTTCATTTTCACTCACTTATTCTATAGCTAGACAATTAGACATATTAGACCGTGTTCTTATACAATCCTCTAGCTCACACACCTCTTGGTCAAAAAAACAAACTTGAACACTTGGATTATAATTAAAATAGGTATTATAACACATTTCATACATGAATTAATCATTAAAATAGGTCATATTTAAATTAAAATACCAAAAGCTCTTTTAGGCCTTAAGGAGACCTAATTCAATTAGGCCTTCATTAGTACATGTTACCCTTTGATCTTCTTAAAACATTTTCAAACTCCACACATGATATGAAAACTTCATATTCTACTCAAATATACCCCCACTAATCTAATCTTAGGTCCATGACACTTTATATATCCAACCACTACTTGAAGCACACCATTAGTACTATTTACAATTAGGCATGTGAACCTACATAAAGTTTGTCAAACTAAATCAGAACTGCCAGTTTTTCTCAAAGACCAATCATATTGACTCAGACCTATAACACCTATATATACATATTAAATTAATTTTTATACATTTATATGATATTATGATATCATTAGACCATTCTCAAATAGAAAGATAATATGGTCAAATGGCAATATTGGTCTTACAGACCAATCTCATAACCTTACATCTCACTATCTCATCTAAACCAAACATGTCAAATTGTGAGAAAAAATTTCACTATATTCATTGAATTCAATAATTTATACCAAAATTTAGCATGTATTACAAGTAATGAACAACATTTCCATGCACTTGGTTTCATCATTTTATCATGATAACACATCCCTAATCACCTTCTCACTATTGCCTAGGTTTTTCACTATTTGCACCATTAGGCTTGTTGGCGATTGGCTAACTTGGATGACTAATTTATCACATATAAGTGATATAAATTGTATAAAAAACTTCATGGACATGAAACATGAGTCTTAAGCTTCATTCTCCATTCATTTACATAATTTGACTTGGTCAGCTCTGATTGTTATATCAAATCTTTAAGAAATTAACACTTTCTAGTAGAGTATACTCACACACCTAATAAATCAATCACACTTGGAGGTGTCTAAGAGAGTATAATATAAAATCCAATAGTTTACCTAAACATACCAATCTATTCTTGGCACTTCTGATCAACGTCAAGTCCTTTTTAGGGTTCTAAGAGGGTTTAAACCTATTTCCATTTTTAAAAATTGTTCATAAAGCATAGACCCTCAATCTAAAAAAAATGCCTAAAATTTTTATATAGAACCCTTCCCCATATATCATGAATATCTTAAGTTCCCATGCAAATATTTGATAAGCTAATGAGTAAAATAAAATCCTTCTCAGGTTAACAACCCTTCATTTTATGCACTTGAGAGACCTAAAAACCACTTTTCATGCCTTGCACTTCAAACATTGACCTAAAATATATGAACATAATTGAAACAACATACCTTACCTCTCTCAATGCTTATAGGATCTCAAACACATTGAAATATGATTATGACCCCTCAGTAGGCCACACACACACTCTCTCTCTCTTTGCTCTCTAGACCTTGACTTGTAAACCACATTAGGCCTTAGAACTAACCTTCATGCCTCTTTCCATTTTCTCTCAAATTTTATCAAATATTAAATCAACCTCTCTAATTATTATACATATTTATACATCATCCACATGCAATGACAATAGACCATTATACCTCATTAGGCCAAGTAGGGTCTAGAAGTGGTCTAGTTATAGACTTGATCTATAGGTCCTACCCATGTAGGCTCACATTAAAACTCTCATGAGTGACCCAATGCCTCATATACATGATAAATAAACCTCATAAAACTATTCATTCCTATGTGCATTCATCTCACCAATCCATCATTCTCCTTCATGCACAAGACTGGGCATCTTATGAACATACCTTCTCAAGACACTACAAGGCTCAAGCACTTGACAAATTTGATAACAAGGACATTCCATGATGACCTTCACATCACTCATGCAGTCATAAGAACATATACCAATAATATATTACACTCTTAGAATCACTATAATACTAATCAAATTTATCTCTCATACCTACACTCTTTAATGACCTCATGAAGACCTTCTCAAGAACCTTTGACATCAATGACAACATTAATGCCAAACCTCAACAATAAGAATAATGCTCAATAATATACCCCTTTGTCATTGATGGTAAAACACACTACAAAATGATCATTCTTATCTCCCCATTCGGGTCTTTCTCCCTCTTTGACATAAATGACAAAGTGATGTTTGTAACTCCTTGGATCACACTCTTTGCAACCAAAATAATCAACACACAGGATTATGAGTTTATGAGACATAATACAAGGATGCTCCCCTATCTACATGTATACCTTCTTAGAAAAAAATCACATGTTCTTGGAGATAATGAACCTGATTAGCTCCCCTTAAGTACTTGGCTTTTTCAATGATTTTTAGGGGTAGGAATTACACCCATTTCTTGTCTTAAGTGTTCAAATATTACCTTTGGAAGTGGTTTGGTCAAAATGTCTACAATCTAATCCTGTGTAGAAACATATTCAATTTTGACACTTTTTTCACTTACCTACTCTCTTAGAAAATGATACCTGATGGGAATGTGATTAGTCCTTGAGTGCATGATAGGGTTCTTTGGGATGCTTATAGCACTTGTATTATCAAAATAGATAGGGATAGGACCATCATACTCCACCTTGTAGTATTTTAGGGTCTATCTCATCCATAAGGCCTGAGTGCAACATGAATATTTTTTAATGCAATCATCCTCACAAGTGGTTAATTATATTGATAGTTACTTCTTGTTTATCCATGAAACTAGGTACCCACCTAATAATAAGGCTCTTCCACTAGTAATTTTGAACTCCTTTTCCCTTAGATACCATAACCCATACTGTATAATCCCCTTGAGATACCTGAGTATCCTTTTGACTACTTGAAAATGATATTCCTTTGGATATTCTTGAAACCTTCCCAGAATACCTATTACTTTCATGATGTCAAGTCTAGAGGTAGTGGTGTATAGTAAATGTTTATCATTAACCTATATGACATATGATTAAACTTTGGAGACTCATATTCCTTTCTCAACTTACACCATGTGATCATAGGTGTACTAACTACCTTTAAATCTTCCATCTCAAACTTCTTTAACTTCTCTCTTATGTACTTGGCTTATGAAATGAATACACCTTTTTTAGATTGAGTGATTTGTAACCCAATAAATAATGATAGTTGTCCCAGCATGGGCATTTCAAACTCTTTCTTCATCACCTCTTTAAATCCCTTAGTCATGTTCTCATTATTTCCACCAAATATGATGTCATCCACATAGACAACTAATGGTCATCTTCTAACTTTATGTATAGATTACTATCTGCAACTCCTTTTTTGAATCCTTGATCCAAGAGATACATGTCCATCCTAGCATACCAAGCTCTAGGATCTTGATTTAGACCATAAATATCCTTTTTTTAATCTACAAACATAGTCCTTATCAGATAATAGTGAGAAACCCTTAGGTTTCTCTTTGTACAGCTCCTCTTCTAAATTCCCATTCTAAAAAGAAGATTTAACATCCATTTGGTATACGTTAAACCCTTTGAATCTTACATATGCTAGAAACAATCTAACGGCCTCAAATCTTGATGTTGGTGCAAAGTTATCCTAAAAGTATATCCCTTAAACTTTTGCATATCCTTTGCATACCAATTTAACCTTATTACTATTGAATTATCCATATTTATTCAACTTGTTTCTAAACACCCATTTTGTGTTAATGGCATTCTTGTCTTTAGGCCTAGGAACTAGCTCCCGAGTTTCAGTCTTCTCTATTCGGTCTAACTCTTCATTCATATCATTTATCTAAAATTTATCTTTACTTAATTCCATAAGACTCTTAGGTTCAATTTTATATAATAGAGAAACATTCTATTGATTTAGATTACATAATAGTCTTCTCATTATTTACATACTTGCACTCTTGTTACCAATTATTTGAGATTTAAGATGATCTCTTTCAATTTGCCTTGACAGAAATTTTGAGTCCTATCTCTCCTCAACTTCTTCATCATCAACCTCTATAGTCTCCTCTTCATTCTTGAAGTTTAGGTTCTCTAAAGTATCATTTTACTATGAGTGTGATTGCCTTATTTCATCAATCTTCACATTTGTGATTTCCACTATATTTTGTAACCTCTTGTTATAACATTTATAGGCTAAGATCATTAATGAGAATCCTAAAAATATACCTTAATCATATTTGGAATCAAACTTTACTAAGTCTTCATCATCTCTTTTGATGAAACATTTACTCCCAAATACTCTAAAGTGTTCTACATTAGTAGGTCTGCCTTTCTATAGTTCATAAGGAGTCTTGTTGCCATTAGTTTGTATCTATCCTCTATTAAAAATTTAGACTATAGTTATTTCCTCTCTCCAATATCCATTAGATAATATAAACTCATTTAGCATAGTTCTATCCATTTCCTAAACTGTCCTATTCTTTCTTTCCACTACCCCATTTTACTGGGGTGTCTTAGCTACTAAGAACTATCTCCTTATTTCATGAATCTCACATAAGTTATCAAACTCATTTAACAAAAACTCTCATCCTCTTTCAGATCTTAAACACTTGATCTTCCCATTCTTCTCATTTTCAATAAGTGCCATGAATTCCTTAAACTTGTCAAGATCTTCTACCTTTTCTTTCAAGAATGCTACCTAAGTCATTCTTGTGTAGGCATCTATAAGTAACATGAAGTAGCTATCTCCTTGACCAATTTAAATTTTTTTAGGCCCATAGAGATTATTTTGTATAAAATCCAAGGGTCTTGTAGTAGAGTACTCCTTGGACTTGAACCTTTTTCTATTTTGTTTACCATGTTGACATGCCTTGTAAAGTATGTTTGTAGGTTTGGAGATCTTAGGCATGTTCTTTACAGACTTATTAGTGCTTATCTTGACTATATTATCAAAGTTTAAGTGACCTAACCTTCTATGCCATAGCCAAATTTCATCCATATTTCTCATAAATCATCTCTTCTTCTTAATCTCATTCAAGACATATAGATTATTCTCAATCCTCTTAGCATTGGCAATTTAGCCTTCCCAATTTGGCTCTCCTTATCTCACACCCTCTATCATGAAAGTTTCGTGTGTGTCCTTGATTTCACATTTTAATTAAACTAATTATTTTATGTTTCAAACCTTCCACATAAAACACATTTTGTGTCTTGGTCTTCCCATTATCCAAACTAAAGACACCCTTGCCAACTATATTAGTAGTTGTGTTGTCTCTAAACGTCATTGTTCCTACAGAATTTTGCTTGAGTAACCACTATATATATACCATTTCATGCCTTAATATTGAATTTTAAAGGAAATATAATCTAGTATAAAATCCTCTTTAGTCTTTTTTTCTTCCTTAACAAATAGTCCATCTTAACTCTTGAGCTCAATATGATCAGTCCTAACTTACTTTGGCTTCCATACAAAAGTTTGACCCTTATCATGCACTCTAGGTGATTCATATGTCTAATTTAATATTGAAGGCCTTATAAATATATTATAATATAATTTCTCAATGTGTCCCATATTATGATAGATGTAGAAAAAAACATTTATGTACTTACCTCTTTATTGATCACTCCTTTTCCCATGGTCCCATGATAAATTATCCTTTATTGAATTGGGCTAGCTAATTGTTTTTTTCATGTTGGTAATATTCACTTGTTTTTACCTCTCACACACTCTCTCAATATTTATTATCTTATTTATGAGTTTCTCATGCCTTCAAGGAATCTAGCTCTATCTTCAACTGGTCATACTCAACTTTCTTTAATCTAAACTGTATATTGACACCTCCTAACTGAATCCTAAGATCCTTGATAATATAATTTTGATGATTAAAATCATCAAGGTCACTTTTATCTTATATTTAAGTTCTAATTAAACTTATCCTTCTTCACTGTTATTATTAAATTATTCATCATACATGTTGTCTTCTTCCTTTTGATCACTAGACATTTTGTGCTTCTTAAGATGACCTTCAAGTTGTTAGACTTGATTCAAAGGACCAGGATATGATATGAATTTTTATAAGCACAATGATTTATAGTGGGGGTGAATAAATATTAAAAAACTTTTATAACTTTACCCCATCATTCATCAACCATCAAAGTAATATAGTAAACTAGCAGCACATCAAGAACCATTCATATGAACATGAGACAAGGCCATAACATATATCAAACTTATTTGATTGTGAAACCCTCAAGAAGAAGAAAACCCATTGATATCTATAAATTTAATAAATTACTATAAGATAAAAACCAATTTTAATTAAACACCAATTTCACATGAAGTACCAACCCCAACTAGCCAAGCACCCACTTGTAAGGAGGCACCAACCCCCTAGGTGACTTAGTACCAACTCATCCACCTAATTAGTTTGATAACCTTAAAAACAATATGTTTCTCAAATAATATATGATTACCATATCTTTATATCTTCACACTCTTATCCCTCTTCAAATTACCTTCTAGGCCTCCTTGCTCAACTAGGTCTCTTCAAGATAGATTAGGTCATATGACCTTGACATTCATATATAATAACCCTATTATATCTTCATGATAGTTTCTATACATCCCTTTGATGTTCAAAAATACCTCCTTGTGATATTAAATGTGATAAACCCTTCTCTTTGACTCAATTATTCTCTAGCTAGACAATTAGGCCTATTAAGCCTTGTTCTTATACAATCCTCTAGCTCACATACCTCTTAGTGGGCCAAAACACTTATATATTTGGATTACCCTTAAAATAGGTATTATAAAACAATTAATACATGAATAAATCATTAAAATATTTCATCCTTAACTTAAAATACCAAAACCTCTTTTACGCCTTGAGGAGACCTAATTCAATTAGGCCTTAAGGAGACCTAATTCAATTAGGCCTTCATTAGTACATGTTACCCTTTGATCTTATTGAAACACTCTTAAACTCCACACATGGAAGTAAAAATTTATATTCCACTCAAATAAACCCATAATAATCTCCTCTTAGGTCCATGACACTTTATATCTCCAACCACCACTTGAAGCACACCATTAGTACTATTCACAAATATGCCTGTGAACCTATAGAAAGTCTAAAAAACAAAATAAAACCACCAATTTCCCTAAAATACTAGTCATGGTGACTCAAAAATCCAAAACCTATATATAAATATTCAATTACTTTCAATGCATGTATATGATCTTATGAAATCATTAGACCATTCTCATATAGAAAGATAATATGGTCAAATGGCAATATTGGTCTTGCAGACCAATCTCATAAATTTACATCTCATTGTCTCATCTGATATATATAGACTAAATTATGAGTAAATTTTTCACTATATTAAATAAATTATAAAAAATATCAACATGTATTATAATACATGCACTTGGTTTCATCACTATATCATGATAGCACATCCCTAATCATCTTCTCACTGTTGCCTGGGTTTTTCACTATTTGTGCCATTAAGCCTAGTAGAAAATGGATAACTTGGATGATAATTTTATCACATTTTAAGGATATAAATTATCTATATACATTCATGTATAAGAAACATGAGTCTCAAGATTCATCCTCCATTCATTTGCATACTTTGACTAGGTCAACTCTGACTACTATATCAAATCTCTGAGAAATTAGCACTTTCCTGTAAGGTATACTCACACACCTGATAAATAAATCATACCTATATGTGACTAATATATTTTAATACAATCTCCAATAGTTTACTTGATCATACCAATCCATTCTAAGCACGTTTTATGAACATCTCCAACATCGGGTCTTTTTTAGGGTTTTAAGAGGGTTTAAACCTTTTTCCATTCTTAACAATCATTCATAAATCATAACCCCTCAATCCAAAAACAAATGCCTATAATTTTAATCTATGACCCTTAAAAATATACCATTAATATCTTAGGTTCCCATGTAGAGGTTTGATGAACTAATGAACACAAGAAAATCCTTCTTGGATTGAGAACCCTTCATTTTGTGCACTCGAGAGACCTAAAAACCACTTTTCACTCCTTTTCATTCAAAAATTGACCTTAAATTATATTAAAATAACTAAAAATATATAAATTACCTATTTTAATGCTTGAAATATATTTAACACCTCAAAATCTAATTATGACCCCTCATTAGGCCACTCTCGCTCTCTCTCTCTTTGCTTTATAGAACTTGTCCTGCAAACCACATTAGGGCTTAGAACTGACCTTCATTACTATTTTAATTTTCTCTCCACTTCACTCACATATTCAAGAAATCTCTCTCATTTTTATACATATGCATACATCCTTCACATACCTTGACAATAGACCATTATACCTCATTAGGCCAGGTAAGGTCTAAAAGTGTTCTAGTTACAAACTTGATCTGTAGGTCCTAACCCTATAGACTCACCTTGAAAATATAATTAGTGATCCAATGCCTCATATACATGATAAATCAAACTCATACCACTGGTCATGCCTTTGTTCAGTCATTTCACCAAGCCATCATGCTCCATGCACAAGACTAGGCATCCCATGCACATACCTTTTCAAGACACCACAAGGCTCAAGAATTTGATAACTTTGATAGCAAGGACCTTTCATGATGACCTTAAAATCACTCATGAATTAATAATAACATATATTAATCATATATTACAATCTCAGTATCACTATAATACTGATCAAAATTCTCTCTCATAGCTATACTCTTTAATAACCTCAAGAAGACCTTCTCAAGAACCTTTGACATCAATGACAACATCAATGTCAAACCTAAACATATGGACAATTCTGAACATTTCTTATATGGAATACCTAATAAAAATTATTTGACCACCTAGATGTTTCAAGGTTTATCTTTGCCTTCACTTTGGTACATTCAGATTTGGGTCACAGATTAGTGTTCCTTATAAAATTATAAAACCCTAGTTTTTCATCTTCATAATGATCTTGGTAAAATGGGCTAGTGGGCACATCATGTTAAACTAACCCCAATGACCCATCTATAAATGAGCACTGCCTACATATAAAATAATCCAAAGAGGGCCTTAGACTGATGTAATTCTCCCTTATGTGTGAATCATGCAATGTGTAGAAATCAAGTACAATAGTGACCTAGATTATAACTTGGAAAATCAATATCTTATGTTGTTTCTTCAATAATTCAAACCTATGTATTTTATTTCCCTTTGATTGATATGAAAATATGGAAAAATAGGGAAGCTTTACTTTATTGAGTGCTTGATTGAATGATTTTATAAGTTACCTTGGTTTGTGCTAGGTTGTAGGTTCCTAGGTGAGAAATGAATGAGGAGTGATTATGAATATATACCACCCCTATCATGAAATAACTCACATTAAATCACTTAGGATGACCATTGGGATATGTTTTATTTTCAAATTAGATGACTTTAGGGCACTATGCACGTATGTTAATTTATGACACTAGCATTGATGTAAGGGTATGGGGCTGATACTTGTGTCTTAGTAGTTAGAAAATAGGTAGAGGATCAAAACTTGTATTGGAATAATATAAGAATATTTTAAGTATTCTAGGAAAGATAAAAGGTATGGTTCATCAACATAAGACTAGTCAAATCAAGAGATAGGATAAGGGACATAAAATGAAGTAGATGCAAGATTTTTTAAAGTGAGAAAGGTCCAAAACTAAGAGAAAAAACCAAGGTCTAATTTTCCAAGTGTACAATAATGAGGTCATATATAATCCATAAATATTATCTATATTTATCCCCCCTTTAATCTTGTAATGAAATTGTTTGTTTAAAATATAACATATGTGTACTTAGGTGTGTATAACAAACCTTGCCTTTGTATGAGTCCAACTTACATGCTTTACTAGTAACTGAACTAAAACCAAGAGCATGTTACTATATATAATAAGTGCATATAATATTAAATTTAAATCATTTAAATTCAAATAGTAAGGTTTAGGATCACACATGTGTATCAATGCAACTGCCTTGACTATTAGCAACTTGATTTGAAAGATATATCATTATAAATCTCTAAAAATGATATTAGGAAAAATATATAAAATATGGAAAGTTCATATATCAAAGGTGATAGATATATATTGGAAGGCACATTCACCCAACCTTGAAAAAAAGGTTAGTTATCACTCGATAGTTGAGATTAACTCAGTCATGTAACCCAATCATACTTATAATCTAGTGAGCATGAGTGAAGCAATTCAACTCATACTTTCAAAATGGTGAGGTTGGATGATACAATCAAGTCCAACCTAAAAACTTATCAATATTGAGTGATTTAATCATCTCAACCATACCAAAAATTGAACAAACTACTGCATTAGATTAACTCAATATAGTCCATAAAAGTCTAACCTAGTGGGTGATGACAATTCCTAAGAGTGTTTTCCAATCTAAAACTGATTTGAATTTTATAATATCAAATACACATTTCATGGAGTATAAACCTTAGATATGTATCATGCTAAAACTATATATAACAATGGTACCAATGTATATAAATCTACCATAACTATGAATCTAAATTATATAAGTGTGTGCTTTACCCAATTCAAAAATTATGTTAAGTGTGGATAACATGCTTCTAAAACATGACCCCATTATATGTAGATAAAAATGAAAACTAAAATAAATGACAATGTGGAATATATGTTTCTTAAACATGCCTCCACTAAATTTGGGTGTGTCCAATAGTGAATAAGTATGATGAACATGCTTCCAAAGCATGCCCCCACTGAATCTAAAATGTGTGACAAATATAGAGAAACATGTCTCTATAACATGCCTCCATTGATATGCATCTCCTTTTAGGTGAGGTAAGAATAGAACTCAATAGTTACCTCAGCTCAAAAGGATAAGATAGCTAAATAATTTGTGAATGGAACCATGTAGGATATAGAAGAACATGTCTAGGTAAATATTGCATTGAAATGCATAAAACAATTTAATCACATGAAAGATTAAGATGCATGATAAATATCATAGCAACCTATAGCTATAAATAGGAAAATATCAACAAGTAAATAAGCATACACATAAGGACACTAAAAATTAATTCAACATACAATGATAATATGAGACTGCAAATAAGGGGCTTGTTAAAACATCACACAATCGAAGGGAAATGACTTAGTCAAATGTCCACAAAATTAAAGATGGCATATTCAAATGTCCATATAATAAATAATGACGTGTTCAAATGTTAAATAAATCACACATAGTCACAGGGGTCATAAATAAAGTAACATATTCAAATGTTCGAATAAGCAAGACAATATCAAGGCAAGACACTCAAATAAGTGCATATAGGAAAGCATTAAGAAACAAGCATAAACATATCATAGTAGCCCATGGATCAAATGTGTAAGCAAATAAAATTTCAAGTGCATAGCATATCAAGTACACTATGAAATATATAATTATGGATAAAGGCATGTGTAAGTACATATAAGCTCAAACATGATAATGAAGAGACTATAAAATGATATAATCTGAATGTATCCTGATCAAAGAGGTGGATGACCCTAATGTCCATATGACATGAGTAGATGGAAGGCCCAACATTTGAAATAAGAATAGATCATGTATCTATGTATGCATGTATCACACTCAAATAGAATCATGACACACATGTGTATGTAGGAGTAACTAATATGACATATATCAACATGGAACTAACATATAGATGCCAAGGAGCCAATAGAGTATGTAGGTAGCTAATTTTATTTTGTATTTTAAATTTTTTTTTTGGTATTATTGGCATATTATGAAGAGTAAATCATCCTATGATCTCATCCAAAGGATGGTCATATTTATCTCCCCTCTTGAAACCTAGTACAAATAATTTATGGTACTACCTATTGGGATATTGATGATAGGTGTTGTCATTAATGTCTGCGAAGCATTAGCAATGACAAAGTAGTCTGTAATGTTAGTAAAATGGAGCATGGTGGTATAGTGTGCTTAGTAGAATGTGATACTTGTAAGTATGTACATAGGTGTCCTAGGTGGATGTTATATGGTTGAATGGAGCTTGGTATGATGATGTTTTACTTGATCTTGATGTGTTCAATGCTCAAGGGTTGCCTTCATATGGCATTCATGTGGTATGTAGGTTAGTTTATGTCTTGTAGGCTTGATCATGCATGATTACCTATAAGGTTTTGAGCACTATGGCTTGTGTGACATGATGAAGAGCTCATTATTCTTGGCATATGAATGTTAAACATGTACAAGGTGCTAAGAGGTTAGGTGTATGGTTTTCAAGATATGGCTAGTGGCCTGTAAGGTAGTTTGGCCGTTGGCTTAGTTGGCCTAGGTGGGCTTGTGAGGCCTTATGAAGGGTCAAAGGGTGTTTTTAGGTTGGTGAAGCTTGTTTTTTCATGAGATATGGTCAATAAATTTTTTTAAATCATGTTAATGAGGTTTTAGGTCATATTTTGAGTTATAAAGTCAAAAGGTTGGTTTAAAAGCTTCAAGAGGTGCTAGAAAGGTGTTTAATGATCTTGAGAAGGACTTTCTTATGTTTGTTAGCATGTGCAAGGTTTGCATGGGGAGATGATTCTTTTGTAGATATTGGGTAGGGTCCTTAAGAATATTTTACAAGTATTATTTAATGTATTAAGGTCCTATCCTTTATGAATGATTGTTAAGAAACTAAGCAAGTTTTTGTGTGTAAAAACCCTAGTCTTATATCTAATAGAGAAGATATTAATGGTTTGGGTGATCAAATATGATGATTATAGGTTGTATATGACTCCTTCAAGTTTTTTATAAAGTATTTTTTGTCTCTTGACAATGTGTGGGTCCCACATAAAATGGGTTGTTAATAGTATTCTTGTTTCTAAGGAAGATTTCTATAAATGACAAGATGATCTAATGGTTGATTGTTGAAGCTCAGGAATTTTCCCAAATATCCATGAAAAAATTTATTTAGATTCACCTTTTTATGTCAAAGTTATATAAGGTTAAGCCTGACTAGTCGATATGAAGGAAATGGTGTCTTAAGTGAGAAAGAGTGATCAGAGTGAAAAGAGGAATTGGAAGGCCTAATCAGTGAATAAGAATGGGTCTAATATCTTGAAGGTGATGTAGGGGATGTATGAAATTTTTCCATAAGATTAGTATTGTTCCTAGTCACTTGGATTTGATTAAATGGTTGACTCATAGTTGACCATGATGGATTTTCTAGTAAAAGGAACCTATTTTGAATGATTGAGTTTGTTTGCAGAACATATGGTCAGATAAAGTGTTCCTAATGATTACAGAGTATTGAGGATCTCTTGAAGATATTTTATATTTATTTTTAATATTTGACTAATTTTTATTTAGTCAAATATAGTCACACAAATGGGGCTATGCTTATTTTGTGAGGTGTTTGTGAGATGAATTCATGGTATGGTATAGAAAGCTTGTGCAGAGAATCACAACTGACCTTAGGGGACATGAATAATTCTTTCTAAGATATTCTAAAGTAAGATTACTGACCATAATAGTGAATGGTATAAATAAAATATGATTTATGCCTTTTGAGTGTGTGAATGAAGCTAGACAAGCAAGTGTTTATTGATTTTTGAAGACCTTGTGCAAAGGTTGTTGGGGGTCTTGATGACTAATGCTTGTATGAGATTGAGCAGAGAAAAATGTCATTAGACTCATAATAATTTTATAATTCTATTGATTATTTTTATTAGATTTATAAGGGCATATTTGAATATAAGTAAAATATTTGAGGATTTATTTGTTTGTGTTGAATAGATAGCTTGGTGACTGGTGACTTGTGTGGAGTTGTAGACTTGGAGAAGGGTATTCTTACAGGATTTCTCTATCAGATTGAGAAGCAATCAAAGTTCAAGATTTGTTCATTTTATAGGTGTTGTGTTGGTGCTCAACATCTTAGGCAAGTTGGTGCTTGTCATCTTTAGGGGTCGTTGCTCCTTGTGAAGTGGGTGCTTCACTAAAGTTTCTTGTTTGTAATCATCATATAGGATTTTAGTCCATTATTTTGTAGACTTGAGAGTGGGTTTTCTCCCCCATGAGGGTTTCCCACATAAATATTTGTGTTATGGTTTCATTCATGCTTGTTCTTTGATTCATCAATCTTGCATATTGATATGATTGGTTAAATAGCTTGAAGAGTTGGGAATTGGATTGTAATATTATTAAACCACTGATTCACCCCCCCTCTCAATGGTGTGTACCTCCATCACTACCAAAGAGCATGTATAGGTGAAATATATGTCATTATAATATTTATGATACTCTATGTATATATAATAAGATTATGAGGTCATGAAGTAGAAATAGAAGGAATAGGGGTTTGTATAGCCCTGATTTGTATAATTTATTTATCTTTTTTACCTTTCTAAAAATAACAATAAATAATGACTTAGCTAGAATTAGGTTGAGATGACTGATATTGGGTCTAAAACTTGGTATGTAGGACTAGGATAGTGTCATAAATTATAATCTAGATTTTATTTGGAAAAAGGATAGGAGCACCAAAAATAGGACACTTCAAGATCTGACATTATTTTCTTCTCCTGGCACTATTGTCTAGACTGGTCACAAAGACTTGAGCTTTTTGGGTTCTTTGTATTGTTCATATTTGAGCCTACCTATGAAATATTGAGTATTGAATGTTTATGGAACTTTTTTTAGAGTTATTTTAATCTTAAAACCCTAATCCTCCATCATGCTTGATAAAATAGGATTTGAGTCACATAGATAAATAGGGGGTTAGTGTGTAATATGCACTAAGCGTGTAATTTCACACCCCTTATGTGGGCATGATTCCTACATACCAATACTTTGAAGATGGATCAATCCATATGTATTTCTCCCACCTAATGTGTTTTATGTAATAGTGTGATGCAGATGCAAAAATACCAAATTAAGAGTGCTTGAGGTGTTTAGGGACTAGTATGAGGGTTTGAATATGTTTTTAGTTATGTTGGGTGACTGTATATATAGAATAGGGAAGTTTTACTTAGTAGTTTTCTTGTATTTTTTCTTGCTTTGTAAGATTTATCACTTCCCTTGTAAATGAACTTTGGATGGGATTTTATAGATAAAAATTGGTTATGGGTTAAATGTATTTGCGTTAGGCTAACATAATGAAGGATAGGGATCAGATGAAAATAACTATTTGGGCTCAAATTGAAAAGAGATAAGATTGTTAAAAATGGGACACCCTAGGGTCTGATGCTATAGTCCAGGTATGGTACTCCTATCTTATAAGATTGAGACCTGGGGGATTAGGATAGTCTTAGAAATAGAGTTTGGCTAAGCTAAAATGATCATTTGGAAGGATATAGATGACTGAAAATGAGCAAAAAGGTGTCTAGAAGGGTCATAAGAGCATGCAAGAAGGACTTATGGATAGGGTATCACAAGCCACACTTAAACTACCAATTTTGATATTTTATATGACTACATTTGCCCCCCCTTTATTCTAATGATGCAACAAAGCAAAATACTATGATAAAACAAAAGTAGAAAGCATACTTGAACTTACCTATAAGGGTGAAGCCCATGAAGATGTGTGATGTTGAGTTATGTTGAGTAATGCTAGGTATGTGCTAAGTAATGTTAGGTATGTGTTGTACCAAAGTAACATCATGAATGGAGTTGAGTGTTTAATTCCTTAAAAGTGGCTCAAGAATACAAAGGCTAACCTTTTGGATCCTTCATCACCTACTAAGTGAAACTATGTAATTATACATGTGTTAATTAATGTTTGGACTGTGTGTCCAATCCCTCTAAGTAGGTGGCTCAAGAATACAAAGGCTAGCTAGTCCTTTGGCTCCATCATTGCCCACTAAGTGAAGTTATAAATTGATACCACTATGAATGTGTATAATATGAGATGGCTCTTGAAGCCCATGAATGCTTTATAATTTGATAATGTGACATGGATAGATGAATGTGTATTGATAACTAGGCCAATCTTGGCCACTCTGAAAGGTGGAGATTAGGCGTGTATGAAATCCACTCTAAATTTGAGAATTAGGCTTATATGAAAGACACTATTAAATGATGTCAACCAATTTTAGTAAGGCATGAAACTACTGAGAATACTTAGGTAATGTACTAAACTCAAAAAATAAAAGAAGGCAAATGTGCCATGCACATTGTCCCCAATCACCGGTGTCTATAACATGGATTTTGATCTTGAAATTATACCAACTACACAATTTAAAACTAGAAGTGAGAGCCATCATGTTGTGTAAGATGCCCCCTATATCTATATTCTCTAAGAAAAACTATAATAAAACTATTGATTCTGAACTATATTGTAGTTGGTAAAACTATAATTATCCTTACCTTTCTATTTATTTCTATAAAATCTAGGATTTTTGTTGTTTCGATAGGAGTGCCAAAAATAAGACACTTTGTTATTTGATGTTATAATCCAAGTATGTCACTCTTTTCCATTGTTTTTTTATCATTTTTTTGTATTTATTACTATTTTCCTAGTCTACTTTGCCTAGTTTGGATTCTGGTTTTTTTTAAGTGTTTTAAAAATTGATTTTTTACTGGTAGGAGGCTCTGATCTCTATGACAAAACCCTTATTTGTTGCCCAATTTTATGAGGGTAGGAATGAAAACCCTATAATTACTACCCTCAAAATAAATATCCTTTCAAGTGTGTTATGCTATAGAATACATGATATATCAATGATAATCAAAAAGATGTCTCGAGATATAATATAGTTTGTATTGTAGATTATTAGATCAATATGGGTATGCCTAGATAGATGTAGCAATATAATAGCATGTGCAGTATATTGAACTAAAACTAAAAAAATTAGTTATTATTTATTAGTTATTAAGATAAATGGATAATTGTGTCCATCATGGCATCCAAGAAAGCAAGATAATGCATGATGTGGATCATGGCATTGTAAATAATTAAGAAGTAAACAAGAACATAAGTCAAGAAGAAATAAGCATATAAGAGTGGCTAAGGAGCCAAGCAAACAAAGGACATCGGCACATGGCACTAAAAATGGAAAGCAAGCATATAATGCATGTTCAAATGCCTAAATACACATACAATTGAAAATAAACAAGGTTGGTATGAGGGCCACAAGCACATAGAAGAGTACAATTAAAGGACATTGGTAAATGTCTTAAGGCACACACAAGAATAGAAGCAAAGGATATTGGTAAATATCCTAATGCATACACAAGAGATAAAATAGGAACTAAGAAATGCAATCACATTTATCTACACAAAGCAATAAAGGAAGGCATATAAATGTTGGAAATACAATCACATCTAACTAATTAAATCAAGAAGTGAAAGCATGAAAAACATGTAGTACAGGACTAGGTAGATGCTAAGAAATACACAAGTGTTATATACTAGTTAATGTTGATAGAATAATATATGTAAGCTAGTAAATAATGTACATAATCATGATAAATAGAGTGTGTGATTTAGGAATGACATAATTTGGATTGTGTAGTCATGTAAAGATGCCCTTGATGGGTCGATATGTCGATGTATGTCTTAAACGTAGAAGTAATATGTTCCCTCAATGGGTAGAGTGAATTAATCAAGGATCTGGGTGTCACTACACACACTCAAAGAAGATCAAGTGAAGGATGGTAATATAGATAAATTGACAAACAATATCATATAACAACAAAAAGTAAGTCTAGCATGGTAGTAGAAATGTAAAGCAGGGATAATGCATACAATTGAAATATTTTTGGTATTTTGAATTATTTGAATGTTTTTGTATTTTGAAATTTTGTATTGTATTTGGTATTTTGAAATAATCTATGTAGAATCAATCAAAAGGAAACTATGTATAAGAAATTTAAAATAAACTATCTAGACTAAGAAGAAATTATACTAACTAATGAATCTCATAAGAGACTCCCTATCATGGTGTTAGTATCAAGGAGATGGATCATGCATGATCATGAAGTATGATGGAGGGGCTGAAAGTTTGAATTTTAAAGTTGTATATGTTTTAAGTGCTTTAAAATCTCTATAGTGCAAATTGACTATGAGGTCCCCTTGTAACTTTGAGAAGTGGATGCAACTATGGGGCTCTTAGGGACCCATCTGGTAGAAGAAGAAGCTCTTTAAAAGTGTGATCTATGTGTAGAGGCATGATACCTCAGTGATATTATCCTAGGTGTGAATACTATAGTTAGAAACTATCTAGAGTCCTAAAACTATGGTTGATCTAAAAGAGGCCTCCATAGAAGTGTATGAACTCTCTATGTTGTCAAGGGAGGCCTTGATTGTGTCTAAATCTAAACTGGAGGAAGAACTATAACTAGTGGAGGAGCTATAATTGGTGGATATAGAGTAGTAGATGGCTCTAAAGTGGGGAGTGGGAACTCATAATAAATTCCACCAATTTTAATAACTTGATTAGCATGAATGAATTGTATGCATCTATAAACTGTAAAAGGTATTACATGAAGTTTTTGAATCCATGGTCAACCAAAAAACATATTGAAGACTCCTACACTATGTGTTCATATGTTTTGGACCAACCTATAGAGGAAGTATAATCTCACACAATAAACGTTTTATGCACCCATTGAATCCACTAATAACTATGTTTGTTAGGGTAATATCATGTTCTAAATATCCTAAATGCTACAGTAAAGTCATAGTGCACATGTTCACATTGGATCCATTATCTATGAGAACACTATGAATGGGATGATGATCAAAGTAGGCTCTAATAAAAAGTGCATGGTAATTTGAATCATCCTCAACTATCTCTTGATCTGAGAATGAGATGGAAGGTCTAGTTGGAACTTTAGAATTATACACACCAATCATGTTGCTCAAAGGATGTGACTCAACTGAAGTTGCCTAGTATGTAGCTAGTGGAGGGTGTGTATGATATGCATGGTGGGAACCTAATGTGTCCCTTGTTTCTTATTTATAATACTATGGGAAAGGATCTAAGAAAATTTTTAGAGCCTTGTCTTATGTTTGCTTTCCCTGAGGAGGTTCAATTAGAGTGCCAAGATGAATGAGGTTGCCATCTATCAAGTCCTATATCATGTGTTACAAAATGATGCATCTATTCATTATGTGTCCTGGTGCCCTATGAAAATCTCAAAATGTGTTTTTATCATATCCTCATGTAAGAGGCTTTGTTGTGTCAACTTCTCAAATAGGAGGGAGAGATATGACGTTGCATTCCAAAAGCTACTATAAGACTCTGGTTGGAGATACTGGTAGATTGGTAAAGGCTCACCAAGGAGGTGTTGATAAATATACTCATTAAGGGGGTTTTGAATTCACATTAACTATAGGTTGATTTTGAATTTTTCTATAATTAACCTTTAATTTGTATGGGACTTTACTGTTACTCTTGTTTGTTGTTTCCAATGTGCTTGTGTACTTGAGTTTTCCCATTAAAATTAATTTGACTTCCCTTTCATTTAGTGTAGGACATAACTTAGTGAAAGATGAAAACCTTTTAAACATTATTGACTCATGAAAATATGGTAGAAGACTCTATTTGAAGAGATCCTATAATTCTTGATCAGCCATGGGACTAGTCATTTTATCTAAGATAGTCTTATATCCAAGAACATAATCTATGAGATGCTCATTTTACCTTTGTTTTTATTGTGAAACTTGGGCATAAGAAACCTTGTCACATATGTTAATGCTAAAATGAGCTAGGAACATTTCAACTAAAGGATTTAATGCTTTGACTGATTGATTTGGTAGACTATAAAACCATTGAAGAGCATAATCCTTTAAACTCTATGGAAATAGCATAGTTAGTAACCAGTTATTTGGCACATAGTCTAAGCATGCTACATGAAAATATCTCAAATGTGTCTCTAGATCACATGTGACATCATATAGAGTGAGCTTAGGTTGAACAGAACTTGGTGGCAAGGGTGTAAAAGCAATATGATGTGCCAAAGGTGTATGAAGTAGAGCAAAAAAATACAAAGCTTGTGTTGGTCTAGAGGCACATTTGGTCAAGATGTAGCACCTTGAATTGAAGAGATTTTATCTCTTTCACAAGGTTAGCCACATTAGGATAGAAGGATGTACTAGTCATAACTTGTGGTGCCTCATAAGAAGGTTGGGTTGTTATTGGGGGTTGCTGAGACATAGTTTCTCCCATAGTGTCATTTGTAATTGGTTGTTTTGTAGGAATAGAAGAATCAACTTGCTTAGCCTTTTTAATTTGTATGATAGATTTTAAGATAAGGTCATGATATTAGGGTTATTCCTTGAGTCTCTCTCTAAAACTTTGTTAGAATCAAATCTTTTTTGATGACCACATCACTATCAATGATAGGTGGAACTGGATCAAGATCTCGATGTGGTAAGTCATGAACATCAGTGTGTGTATCATCATTTTATTATCTTACTGCTCATTTTCAAAATTATCCTCATGAAAATTAGTAAAAATTTTATGTGTAGGATCTATAGCAAGAAGTTGAGCTGGTTTTTTATCCATGGTATATGAATAGGTTGAAGGAATCTAGGTGAATTCAAGAGGGTTGCCAATAAGTCTTGTACTTCATCTGAAAGGAGGAGATGCAAGGAGCTTAGATGGCATAAGGAAAACAACTTGAAAAATGAAAGATAATATTAAATAAATATAATCTAAATAGTGAACTTGAATATGCATAAAAAAGGATATGAAACTCACAAATATGTAAGGTGATATCTCAAAAAGCAAAGAGACCTAGTAAATTTAACTAGGGTTTGAAAGAAATAATTTTTTAAAATTTCTATGGTAAATTTTAAAAATTAAATTTGAAATTATGATTTAAATATGTAAAAAAAATTAGAAAAATACTATAAAAATTAGTAAGGAATTTTCCCTAGGGTTTCTAGGGTTTTTCTACACAAATAAAGTAAGTTAGGTTCGCCAAATGATTTAAATTTTTTGGGAATAATGGAGTTTTATTCCTATTTTAGTTAAGGGTCTAAATTAATAAATTAGTAAAGAATATTCCAATAATTACAATCCTGATTTGTATAATTTATTTGTCTTTTTTACCTTTCTAAAAATAAAAATAAATAAGGAGAAATAATGACAGTTAAAAATAGGCTGAGATGATTGATATTGGGTTTGAAACTAGCTATGTAGGATTGGGATAGTGTCACAAATTATAATCTAGATTTAATTTGACAAAAGGATAGGAGCACTGAAAACAAGACACTTTGAGGTCCAGTGTTGTTGTCTACTCCTACTGTTGTTGTCCAAACTGGTCACAGAGACCTGAACTTTTTGGGTTCTTTATATTATTCCTATGTGAGCTTGCCTATGAAATATTAAGTGTTGAATGTTGACAAAACTTGATTTAGAGTTTTTTTAATATTCAAACCCTAACCTTCCATCATGCTTGATAAAATAAGATTTGAATCACTTAGATAAATTGGGTCGTTAGTGTGTGATATGCACTAAACGTGTAATCTACACCTCTTGTGTGGGCATGTTGTCTACATACCAATACTCCTAAGAGGGATAAATCCATATTTATTTCTCCCACCTAATGTTATTTATGAAATAGTGTGATGTAAATGCAAAAATACCAAATTGATAGTGCTTGAGGTGGTTAGGGATTGGTATGAGGGTTTGAATATATTTACAACTATGTTGGGTGACTATGCAGAGAATAGGGAATTTTACCTTATTAGTTTTCTTGTATTCTTGCTTACTTTGTAAGATTTGTCACCTCCCTTTAAAATTAACTTTGGATGGGATTTTATAGGGAATATTGGTTATGGGTGAAATGTATTCATGTTAGGCCAACATAATGAAGGATAGGGATCAGATGTAAATAACTATTTGGTCTAAAATTGTAAAGGGATAGGAGCACCAAAAATAGGACACCCTAGGGTCTGGTGGTATAGTCCAAGTATGTCACACTTGTTTTACAAGCTCAAGACTTGGGAGATTAGGATTGGCCAGGGAAATAGAGTCTAGCTGAGCTAGAATGACCCTTTAGAAGGCTAGAGATGACTAGAAATGAGAAAAAAGGTGTCTAGAAGGGTTATAAGAGAATTTAAGGAGGAATTATGGATAGGGTGTCATAAGCCACACTCAAACTACCAATTTTAACATTTTATACAACTACAATTTTTAAGTTTGTTCATGAGAATTATCATCTAAGGGATAAATAAATGAAAGTGGTATTTATAAAGTGTTCTGATGCTTGTAAATACATGAAATAAGTCTAAACTAACCCTAAGATGCTTTAGGGAGTGGAAATATATTTATTAGGGGTAAAATAAGATAATAGTCAATAGTTTTTCCACCTTTTCCAATATCACACTACACTATAAGGTTGTGTTATTGTCTAGGTGGATAGAATGTGTGAAAAAGGATCGAGGATGCCTAGTTGATAGCTTAATGTGGCTCTTGGTATATCTGGGCAAGGGATAAACATGTAATGAAGTTGTAAAAGGATCAAAAGAGTCCCTAATATAGGTATAGGTCTAAGCTAAGGATAGGGGGTCTTAAGTGACACTCATCACATTAAATGACATTTTATGTGACAAAATTTTCCCCCCTTTATTTTATAAGTGCATCAAATCAAAATGAACATGATAAAGGAAAGAGAAATATACCTAGACTTACTTATGAGGTGAAGCCCATGAATCTGGGTCCAAGCTTTAGAAATGTGCTCCATTACGTATCCTTCAAATGAAACATATATGAATCAATCCCTAATAAATATCAAAATCAAAGACAAAACTAATTAAAAAGATGTGAGAGAGAGGAAGGAATGAATACACCTCATTAGATACATGAACCAATGTAAAAACCTAGTCAAATCTTGGTGTGTGTGTGTGTGTGTGTGTGTGTGTGTAGATAGTGATAAAATGGTGAATAACTTGGACTAGGCTAGTGGCTTGCTTAGTATTAATGTGTGGGTGGCTCAAGAACTCAAACTAGTCCATCGTTGCCCAACACTATTTGATAGATCATAACATATGAATAACTTGGATTGGACCAATGACTTGTCCAACCCTCTTATGTAGGTGGATCAAGAACTCAATTAGGATATGAATACATCATTTCCTACCCATGTGGAGTAGATGAATCTTAAATTTAAATTATGTGATGTCATGAAACTATATAGGATGCTTTGGGCCACTCAAAAACTCTAAAATGTAAAATGGAATTGGGCCACTCAGGAATGTAAAATAGCTCTGATCCACTCAAGAATGTAAAGTGGTTATGGGCCACTCAAGAATGCCAACTACTTTAGATAGAATGAGGCATAAATCTAGTGTAATCTTAGTGAAAAACTAGTGTAAATGGTGTCTAAAGTATACAACATGGATAATGGCATGGGTTTTTCATTCCATCTACGAGAACTAGTGCAAAATTGAGCATATGGAAAATAATGTGCCATGCACATTTCTCCTAATTTAGATATCTATGTATATGGATTCTATAATAAGTCATATTATCTAAGTTTATTCATATCTAAAAATGAATTGGGAGTGATCATGTCATGCATGATGCCACCAATTTGAGTAAAACTATGTAATTATGTGTAAAAACTAAGAATATCTGATAATATGTGATTGATAATGTGCAAATCTAAATTATACCTACTATACCTTATTAAAAAATTTAGAATCTTATATTTTTTAGGCTATTAGTCAATAGCATAGTGGTGGACTATAGTATACTACACTTCTAGTAGTGTATTGCACTATTATCAAAAAGTGTTGTTTCTGAGAGAAACTGAGCATAATATGTGTGTGATTGTATTTCACTTTTTTTTCCCTAAGTCTAAGCTCTATAATATATGCCCACATGCTAAAAACTATGTTTTGAATCCATTATGATGTCTTGATCTCTATTACAAACCCCTATGAATGGCCCCTCCTTTTATGGGAGTTATTGAACCTTTGCAATAATTATCTTCAAAATAAAATATATGCATCATGTGTGTTATACTGAAAATATATGTTATATTCATGATAAACCACTATAATGTGTATACATGACATTAGAATGTAAAAGATATTGAGCATAAGTTGGCAATGTATGATGTTTGTTAGATCTAATATTCACAAGGTTGTTAAAATATATATAATAATGTAGGCATGTAAATGAACAACAAATCTAAATATATTCTGAGTAAACTACTTAAGGGGATGGGTTATGATGTCCATCAAGTCACCCAAGGAGGAATGGTAGATTCATGAGGTCCCTCATGGCATCATAAAATATATGTAAAATCAACAAGAAAGAGACAAGTGTCATGTCTATGATGCATACATGAAACCATACATAAAAACACATGAGGCACAAAAAGTAGGCCAAGGGGCCACACTACAAAGGACATGGGCACATGTCACTAGGTCTAATAATTAAAAACATACAAGGTCATTTTCAAATATCCAAATATGAAAGGATAAATCAAGATTGGATTAGATCCAAATGGAAGGACATGTTCAAATGTCTACATAAACAATAAAAAAACATGCATAAGGACATGGGCACATTTTCAAAGCATACACACAATGAAATGAATTGGCTTAGATCCATAGAATAATGGCATATTTAAATTCCCTCAAGTAGATGTAGAATCAAATAGACACAATCATATGTTATAAATCCATAAATGAAATTATGCATAATCATATGTTATAAATCCATATAAGAGAAAATATATACATAAGTTGAGTTTATAGTAGTAGTAGTAGTAGTAGTAGTAGTATTAGTAGTAGTAGTAGTAGTAGTAGTAGTAGTAGTAGGTATAAAATCAATGTAGCATAGGATGATAAATATCAAGATATAATCAATGTTAAATATGTGATATGGAGTATAAAAATATATAACATGGAAAATAATAAGCTTTGTGTATAATTCCCCTAATGGGATGATATGTCAATGTTAAATTTATTTATATGTGTATGTGCCCCCAATCAGTGAGTAGTAACAAATCTAGATCTAGGTGGATGAGTATAGTCCTGTAGTAATCTGTGAACACTCAAATGGGACAACTGAAGCATGTATGTATGATAAAATTGACTACACTAACATAGATAGCATATGTAGTACCTAGAAAATTGAAGGAATGTAAACATGGAAATGCATACAATATCAATTTTGTATTTTCTAAGTATATTTTAATGTTTTTTGTATTTTATGAGTATAATCTATATACAAGAAACAAGAAAATAATGTACAATGAACAATATAAAAAAAAATTGTATAAGTAATAGGATAACATACTAACCGATGAGTCTTACAAGAGACTCACTATCAAGGTGACATGTATCAATTAAAGGAAGAGTGATCACATGTGGTGTGCAAGGAAGTATCTGATATATAATAACCATATGTGTTTAATAATTTGTAGTTGAAGTTGGTTATGAAGTGTCATTATGAATCTATGGAGTTGACTGAACTATGGGGCTTTTAGGGACCCATATAGTTGAAGAAGTTATAACTAGAATGGATGCTCTATGTGGAGTACTGTGGGGACTCAATAAAACTTATCTTTATGGGGAGGGATTAGGGAAAGGCTCTCTAGAATCTATAACATGTCTCTAACATAGGGGTCTCTCTAATAAAGGTCTCCATGGGAGAGTGTGTATACATGTTAAAGTTGTAGAAGTAGGCCTCACCTACACTAGTGTCTCAACTAATATTTAAGGTGTGGTAATGGATGGAACTTTTACTAGTGACCACTATGTAGCTAGATATGGATTAGGTAAAGGATACTCACATGGAAGGCCCCCAATAGTAACAACCTAGTTTGCATGTATATAATTAAGATATATGTGTATAGTGGAGGGTTTTGCTCGAAGATATTGTATCCAAGGCCTAACCAATAACATATCAAATGTTATGGCACTAGGTAAAAATATGAATCTAGTGGCCACATGTGTGGGACCAACCTATAATGTAATTATGATATCCCCAATAGAAATCTAGACATGGCCACTGAAGCCATGAATAACTATATATGTCAGAGAAATATCCTAATCTAAATAGCCCAAGTGATGTAGAAGTGTAATACTACACATATTAATGCTTGACCCATTTTCAACCATGGCACTCTGAATAGGATGATGATCAATGTAAACTTATATAAACAGTGCGTATAAATATGAGTCATCATCAACAAACTCCTATTCTAATGAGTTGATAAGAGGCCTAGGTGTCATTGTAGTAATATACAAACCAATGATATTCTATAGAGGTGTGTGTCTATTTTATGAGTATGATATGATGTTGGTGGTGGATGTGTCTAATAAGTATAATGAATACCTGAAGTGTCTACTATCTCATTAGCTGCATGTTTTATAAATGGATCAAGAAAAATTTTGATTATTTTTGCTTTAGTTGGTTGTGTTTTGAGTGTTTCTATAAGAGTGATCACATTAACGATATTAGCCTATATCAAATCTTGGATCTTATGTTGTAAGCTGATGCATCTAATTTTAGTATGGTTGGGGACCCTATGATAATCTCAAAATGCATTGAAATCATAATTCTTTAGAAGAGGCCTAGTCATATGATGGGAGGGAGAGATATGACATTGCATTCCAAAATTCATTGGAGAACATGATTTGGTAGTTCAGGAATGTTCATAAAAAATCTCCTTCAAGGAGTTGATAAAACTAGATAAGGAGCTGGCTATGAGGCTATATTGGCTATAGTATTTTTCTCATTCTTATTTTCATTAGGCCTCACCTTATATTGGATAAATTTTTAATTCTTATTAGTGGAATCTGATCTGGTTGTGTACTTTAACTTCCCCATAGAGACAAGTTTGACTTCCCATTCCTTCATTGTATAACATAAATATGTAAATTATGGAAACCTTTTGAGTCATATAGATTCATGTAATGTTGGTAATAAAATTTGATTGAATATGTCTTAGATTTCTCTATCTACCATGGGGCTAGCCAAATTTGTTAATATAATTTTATAGTGAAATATATATTCAGCTATTGGCTCATTAAATTTTTGCTTTAGATGAAAATTTTGAGCATATGAAACTCTATCACTGATGTTGATTAAAAAGTGTGCCAAAAACATATATGTAATTGGATTACATATTATAATGGACTAATTAGGGATATCATAGAACCATGGTAATGCATATTCCTTTAAATTATGAGGGAATAACTTAGTCAGGAGCCAATCATTAGACACATCATCCAAACATGTTGCATGAAAAGTGTGTAGATGATGATATGAGTCACCCTTACCATCATACAGAGTAATATTAGGTTCCACAAATCTAGATCACAAAGGAATTGCCAATATATGTTATGTTAATGGTATATGTAAGAGAACATGAAAATCCAAGGCATGAGATGGCATAATGGCACCCTATTCAAGATGTAATGCCTTGGCCTACAAATAATGGATCTCTTGCCTAAGGGAGTATAAATCTAGAGAGGAGGGATGTATAATAGCCATAGGAGGTGTTTCCACTGGTGAGAGTTGGCTTGTTATAATAAGTTGTTGTACAATCTAAGTTGTCCCTGTAGTAGGTGTAATAATATTAGCATTTATGGGGTTAGAGGATTGATCCATGGTATACTTCAGAAGATCTTATTGAACAATACAAATAAGGTCATCTTACAAATCTAAATTCTTAGAAATGAAAATTTTCAATTGTCTCTTATTGATCTCATCAAATTGATTATCAAATTTTTCCATTGTAGGTTAGAAAGTAGGAAAATAAAAATTGTATATTTTGAGCCTTTAAAGAAATTAAATATATGAAAGATTGTAGAAATAAAATAATGAATCAGATCTAAGATTTTGATATTAATTACTAAGCATTACAAATATAAGGATGCAAACCCTAAGAGCATATAACACTAGGATTTTGGGCACTATTCCAAGTAATTCAAGTTCACCAAATGATTTAACTATTTTGGGAATTAATATAAAATCTTAAGGAGATAAAATAACTGAGTATGTATATCATGGAATAAAGTAATATAATATCAATAACCATTGATTTTTATAATAATTAATTTATTTCATTAGCCTATAAATAATAATGAATTAAAAAGGGTGTAATTATCTATAAAATATGACTAAAACATAAAAGTGTTAGGATATAAAGTGATGCAAAAGTAGGTCAAAGTGTTGTCAACAGAGAATAGGTCCCAAAACCTCTTCAAATAGTAGTGAAACCCTCTTTACCAATAATGGACTATGATATTAACCTTTTTTATAGTGTTATTGACCCTGTCTAGATGAAGTAGTGAAATTGAGGGTATAAAATCACTATATTATGGGAAGCTTGTACCTATGTGACCAAGACCTGGATCATCATCTATACTTTATTTTGATTGATTTCACTATGGAACCCTAAGCCTCTATGCTTGATAGGGTTTTGATGAACATAAGTGTAAGAAGAGTGGTGTTAGTAAGGTAGGTTGGATGTGACCTCAACACCCTATATGTAAAGGGAAATATAATTAATCTATAAATCAATCATAGCTCAGAGAATATAGATCATACTTACACATATGATTATTGATACATTATATGTTTTGGGTCATGATCAAGATGGATCCACTATATATAGCCAAGGGATCTCTTACCACAATAATATCACTAGGGATGGTTATAAAGCCTCTACTCAATCAAAACTACACAATAACCCTAACTAGGTCCTATGTTTTCATATTCACTAAGTATAAATGACAAAAATAAAGTAAAGTCTAATCTAGTGCTCACTAAATCTTATGGCACAAAGTGGGGGTAATAAACATAAAAATTAAACATGCATATAAAATATATACTCATGTTAATGTATATGAAATACTAATGCATGGGAAAGAAGTAAAAATGCAAATAGATCTACTCTTACAAAGGAGGAATAAAGTTAGGAATACTTACATTTGAAGATGAATCCATCAAGCCTCAATCTCTCCTTTGGCCAAGATGCTTCAGAAGAAGTTTCCGTGGTATGTAAGGATGACAAGGGTAAATTATCTCTAGGTTACATAACTTATCTATACATCTAAAATACTTCTCCATAAGATAAGATCCATATCTCCAAAGAAAGTATTGAAACCCTAATCTATGCTCCTCAAGTAGAATGGTGGATAACCAAATGCATAATATAAGATTTTTCTTCTTCTCTTCTCTAATAAATGATGAAATAGTTGTGTATAAATAGTTGAATCTAACCCTTGTTAGGTTGTGGAGCTAAAAGCTTCACTGATGCAGACATGGAGGAGGTTGCAGGAGAGTTGCAGAAGTGTCACGGAGACTGGCGTTTGGTCTGGCCAACCGACGTCGGCAGTATTGGACAGGAAGGCAACTGACGTCGGTCATGGATCGGCCGGCGTCGGCGACCCCCAGGCAGACAGGGACCGACGTCGGTCGCCTATGTGGTTCGGACTGCGCTTATTATGGGCAGTTAGCTAACGAACCAAGTGTTTGCATGAAGAGATCTATTTTTAGACTGAGAGCTGCGGATCTAATTATTGTAATTAGATGTCTAATCATTGTTTGGATGAGATCTATATAATAGACTCATGGTTGTATTGGAAAAGTTGTTCTAGTTTGAGTTGAGCAAAGTTTTCTCCTTCTGTGTGTGAAGTGAGTAAGGGTGTTCCTCCTAGTTCCCTATCAGTGCCAAGCTTGGTACTGGTTGAAGAATCATAAGGACTTGGTGAGGCAAGGACAAGGGTTCTTCAGGTGTGTAGGATCTTGGTCACAGTTGCATGGCCTATATAGGAGATCTACATGGTAAGTAAGATCGTTGATCTACAGGTGTATGTGTGTGCAAGGTCAAGGTTCACAGGGGAGCAGAACCGTGTTTGATTTGCAGGTGTGCAGGATCATATAAACAGCAACACAACAGGGAGCAGTATCAGGCAGGATCTACTTGGAGTACAGGTGTGTACTCGGATAGAGCAAAGAGGAAGTCAAGGGAGTTCCTTCCATAAGTATGGTCTATTGAATTGCAGGTTGTTGCAGGTTCATGGGAGATCTACTTGAAGTACGTGGAGTACTTGTTTGAGTGTGTGGAGCACTTGTGGTGTGCGTGGAGCACAGGAGGTGAACACCAACTCTGTATTTGAGTTGGGTGTTGGGACCTGAGAGGGAGAGCTTTGGGGAGAAGAATTACTGTTCACTTGAGGTGTGGGAAACTTCTGTAAGGTGGTGGAGAAGAAGTGGCATCTTATTTATTGTATTCTTTTCTGTATAAAGTGTTAATACAAGTTGTGTATTGTCTCTCATATCATGTGTTATTCTGAATTCTAGTTACTTGGTGAATCTGGTTAATTTCCGCATATTAAGTTGCTTGGTTTGGTAATCAAATTGTGTGCTTCCGGTTTATTTCTCCCAACAACCCTAAACTTTTCTAAAAGTTTCGCTGATAAGGTCAGCCCAATTGACTCTATATTGTTATTGAAAAAATAAAATTAGGTCTTATTTAGGTTAGACAGGGGTTAACCTAGACCCTAAATATGTTTTATCAATTAGATTACAGGGTTGATGGGGTTGATAGTGTATTTTAAACTTTTGGAAAGGGTTTTAGGGTAAGAAAGGGCTAATTAAGGCAAAAAATGACTAGAGTATGGTTAAAAAGAGGAGGCAAAGCTTATGGATATATTTTTAGGAGATGGTTGTGTAGTGAGCAAGTGGTAGTAAATAAACAAAAATCTTGAGAAGTACCAATATTTTACCCACCCCTTTCTTAGTGCATTCCTTAGGGGGTACACTCAGAGAGATTAAGACTCGACAATTTCCTATAAGAGATAAAGCATCAGTAATTGACAAAGTTTGAAAATATTACGTGTATACATATGCCCCACTCAAAGCTCATCACATGTCACATAGGTGAAACACACAAAATTGAATCTAAATAAATTATAGTAAGGATAAAATATGATAAATGAAAGGACAAAATTAAAAACACATGCCTTTATTTACCTTAGTGTTGTAGATAAAGAATGAGATGTGAAAGATGTGAATGTGTCCAATGTAGGAAACATTAGGCAAACCTATACAAATTAGAAAAAAATAAAATAAAATGTATACATGTAATAGGTGAAAATATTCTCTACGATGTCAAGATTACAAAACAATTTACATTTCAAAAAAAGAGGTAGTAGAAAGAAAGATATGGTCAAAATATGGAATCTTTTTTAATTAGATAGGGTGAATAAAGTAGGTTTTATAGGGATCCTACAACCACTAGTCTAAACAAAAGTAATACATAATGAATGATAAGTTGAATATCAATTATAGTTTAGAGAATGCCTTCAACCAATCAAGAATAGAGTGATAACCAAAAACAAAAACATGAACAAAATGATAACCAAAACACAAAAAAACCACAACCAAAGCCTTAGTTAGAATTAGATAGCTCCTCAGAGCTAGTGTTTTATTATGTATCCTCCTAATCCATCTTATGATGGGTTTCCTTTAGTAGTACCTTATTAATTATGCCCCTAGTGCATTTCGAGGGGCCTTCAATAGAGGTGTGGATGGTCTTTTCTTGAATTGAGCAAGGGGCTCCTTTAGGATGAGAAGTGGTATGGGTAATGGGAGTCTCCTTAGATATCACCACTAGTTTGGTCATATTTTTCATTAGGGTATCATTCATATTTAATACCATATCCAATTCATTCTTGAGTCTCATAATTACCACTTTAAAATAATGCTAGTGAACAATAAGATCTAACATGGCCATCCCAACATTCTTAAGCTTGTTTAAAAAAATACCCAATTCTCTATTGCATTGGCCAATAGATTCCTCTAGGGAGAGGTTTAGGGTGACCTTATGACTACTTGCCTCCTTGATATGGGTGTATCTCATTTTACATTTTTTGGTGGAGGATGGTGAAGGGGCTAGTAGGTATTTAAGGGGGGTTTGGTCTAGGATGGTAGAGGGGGTAAAGGAGCAGGGGGTGGGGGAAGCTTCCTATTTTTTAGGGGGAATTGGGGCATCAATAGGGATGTCTTCAGCAAGGGATATGGTTTTAATCAGTAGAAATTCACCTTTTTAAAATAATAGATATATCAAACCATGGTGAATTATGTCATTTTTGTTTCTCACCTAGTAAGTTAGGGTGGTGCTTTCTAGGGATTTAAGAAAATATAAAGGAAAAATAATTTCATAACCTTTGAAATGGTTAAGGAGAAGGAAGTGATGATAAAAAACATAGTGAACTTACCTTCCAAAGTAATATATTTTATCACTTGCAAACAAATCTCCAACCATCACTTGGGAAGGTTAAGCTTGGGAAACCCTTTTTATTTTTCTTCATATCCTCATTAGTTTTGAATAATTTTTTCATTAATTCAAGATTTTTTATTTTTTTTATCTTTAAATGAATTCATCCCCTTATAGGACATACCCATCACCTTGTTAATGTATTCCTCTAAGACAACTATTCTCAGTCCCCTCATTCTAATCATTTGCTTATTTCAAGTGAGAACAAAATCCTTCGAGAGGTTTTCATCATGTCCTATAATTTGTTACATGAAATAAGATAGACGTCCTTTATGAATTTTATTATAAAAAAAAATTATTCTATACTTCTAAGCATGAGAATGGTTCAAGATGGTCTCTGTCTCCCCCCATGATTAGCTTGCTACAAGAATTTTTTCCCATCAACTTAGCTTCTATATTTTTGTTTCTAGAGAATTCAAACCAATTATTATTACTAATGGAGTTAATTATGAATTTGGGGTGAGAATCATTACTTGGCCAAGTCTACATGCTCTTCATTAATGTTACCTCTGGGTCATGCTTGGCCAACTCATTATGATGATTGATTTCAATCATTATTAAGGGTTTTTAGGATTTGGGTTGGGATTTGATTGGGGTTATCCCATATGACCAGCCTTTCATCACCCACTCCAAAATTGGTAATGCTATCAGTCATAGAGTTTCCCTCCTAGTACACATGGATAGTATAAAATTTCTCAAATGAGTAGAAAAGGCTATGGGAATCATCGATAAGTGATTTGATAGAATAAGAAGCGGTGACTTTACCTTCAAGAGCATGGAGGATATTAAGAGAGTCACCTTCAACAATATGTTTGGGGATGTAAAGTTAGGATGTGAGGTGAATACCTAAAAAGGAAGTTGTGGCCTTGACATAATATTTAGGTTGATGTCTTAGGGGAACCACACAAGCAACAAACACTAATCCATCATGATCCTAGATCACACCTCCCCTTGCCTGACCTAGATTTCCTTTTGAAGCACCATTAAAATTGATCTTAAACCATCCAAGAGGGAGGATAGACCACTTGGTATCTTGATGGAATACCACAGAGAGTGGTGTTTCTACCACTTGAGAAAGGTTCCATGAGTGTAGGATAGAGGATTAAATTGGGAAACACCTAACCTTGTCTTTTGGGGTGAAAACCTTCCAAACATTTGAGATAGAGGAACATAGTCACTTGAATATCAACCCAGGGGAAGAACTCTAATTTTCAAATATATGATCATTCTTAACCTTCCAAATAGCCTATAAAAAGTGAGGGAGGGTGAGGAACCATAGGAAAGAAAGATATGGGAGTGAACAAGGGGGTTTTCATTACTAAATGAGATCTTAAATGGAGCTTGGGTAGACCCATGAAACTAGGAACTGATGGAGTAGATGATGCAGCATTGAAAGGCTGAGGGGGAAATCTAGGAACTAATGGTAAATGAACTTATTATAGGAGAAGCAAAGTGAATAGTAATTTGGGATAATTAATCCCTACTTTAAAATATTGTTTGTGGTGAGTATCTAGTATTGGGTTACCAGCTAGAAAAATATGTTGATTTTTAGAATCAAATGTTTGATCTAGAATGGGCACTAGAGATCCCATTGATCTTATAGATCAAGCTCAACCAAATATCTTGACTTCACTAAGTAAGACCCACTATCTTCAATAAACCAAAGAATAGAATCCTCCTTAGGAAATTAGAGGATGTGGATTTACTAGAGTTTAGAGTTGAGCTCAAGAAAAGCTTGGGATTCCTCATTGGTGATGTTATTCTAATAAAGAAATTTCCATTGAGGGGAGCCATTAGAAACATCTCAATAGTATTTAAATTTTGTGCCGCATTAAACTTTGAATCTTATAGAAATATTATTCCACATTTTTTGGAAATTGAGGGGGGTTTAGGATAACCAAGGATCATCCCAAAAATCCATCAATTCTTTATTGCCTATTTGCCACCTATATCCTTTTTATAAGAGTTTCTTACCACTAAAGATCACTTTCCTCCATCTATTGGGCCTTCCTCCCAAAGAAAGCTATCTTCATTAGTACCCACTAAGTATTTTTCATTAATGATTTATGTCCATTATTTATCTTCTTTCAAGATTTTTTAGCCAATTTTGGCAAGGAGAGATTTGTTCATTTCTCTTATTTTATAGAGGCCTAATCTACCATTAGATTTAAGGAGACAAGCCTTATCCCAATGAACTAGGGGGAACCTAAACCTTTATTCCATCCCTTTTCACAATAAAGTATATTAAATCTACTCAATTTTATCTATAATTTTGTTCAAAATTTGTAAAAGAGACATGAAGTATATTGGGATACTCTAAATAGTGCCCTTAAGCAATTAGAGCTTGTCAACTTGAGTAAGGAGATGACCTTTCCATCCAATGATTTTATTTGAAATTATATTAACCAAAGGGTTCAAATATTCATCTTTTAATTCACCAGTGAAAAGGGGAAGTCCTAGGTGGGTAGAAGGGAGCTTCCTAATCTGATAGCCAAGAATGTTGGTTAGCTTCTTTTGAAGGATTTATTAGGTGTTAATGAAGAAATTTGAGCTTTTATTGAAATTGATCATTTGATTAGACACTTTATCATATTCCATAAGGATCCTTTTAAATTTTTTAGCTTCTTCTATTGTATCTTATCCAATTAATAAGATGTCACCAGTAAACTGTTCATGAGAGACCAGTCTAGTGCCTTGAGCCACTCTAATTCCTTTGATTATGCCTATGTTTCTGGCCACAATCATGGATCTTCCCAGCAAATTAGTAAGGATGATCAAAATATAAGGGGATAGAGTGTCCACTTTTATTAGACCTCATCTAGTTGAGAAGAAGCTTTTTAGGACCCCATTGACTAGAACTAAAAACTTGGGGGTCAAAATGCAACTCTGAATGATGCTTTGAAAGGAGGAGTTAAAGCCAAATTTCTCCAAAATTTTATCTAGGAATCTCCAAGAAAATATATCATAGCCTTTGTTCATGTCAAGTTTAATAAACATTATATTATTTTTATTCCTGATGGGTGGAGTGGATAGCCTCATGGATAGTGATTACCCCATCCATGATTTAGTGACCAAAAACAAAAGCTCGTTGGTGTTCTTCTGTGATTCTTTCTAGGATAGTTTGGATTATTTTGACTAGTGTTAGTGAATAAATTTTATAAGTCATAGAGCATAATCTTATAGGCCTAAAGTCTTTGAGTTGATTTACTCTAGGGTTTTTTGGAATAAGCACAAGGAAAGTATTGTTTAAGTCTTTTATAATCATACCTTCTTTGAATAATTCTTAAATAGTTGCTTCCACTTTCATGTGAATGATGTCTTAAAATTTTTTTTTCAAAGGAGGGAATCCATCTAGGCCTAGGGACTTTCCCCCTTCCATAAAAAATACCTCAGCCTTGATGTCTTCCTCTAAGGGGGGTTTCAAGAGTGTTGTATTTTTAGCTTGAGAAATAAAGCTTAGGATGTTACAAATCATATTTTCCTCTAAATGGTGTTCTAGGGAACCACTTTTTTTAGTAGGTTATATAAGTATTGAATAATATGGTCTTCAATGTCTTATAGATTCATACATTTCATTCCATCATCTTGTATGATTTTCAATATCAAAATTTTGTTCCTATTTCTAGATATTTGTTGATGGAAAAAAAATTGTTTCTATCACCCTCCTTCATCCATAGGCATCTAGACTTTTGTTTCCAAAAATATTCTTATTTAGCTTCAAGGTTATGATAGGAACTAATAAGGTCTTTCTCTAAATCATAAGACTATTCATCATTGCCATACTGAGAGGAGTAGATCTTAGGCTTTCTAAGCTCTTATTCAATTTATTTATTTTAGGTGAAGATATTGATGAAAACCTCCTTATTCCAAATTTTCAATTTTGATTTTAGATGATTGAGTTTCTTAACCAAGATGAACATCTCAGTTCCTAAAAAATGTTCCTACCACCAAGTCTTTATGTCTTCCTAAAGATTTTGGTGGTGTAGAAACATAGCTTCAAATATAAATGGGATATTTTTCATTCTAGGGATAATATTTCCTTCAAAGAGGATAGGATTGTGATCCAAGCCAATTCTAGGTAGAGAGGATAAATAACTATTGTGATGAAGGTCCCAACATAGGGAGACTATACACCTATCTAGTCTAACATGTATCAAATCCTCACCTATATTTTTTTTCATCTAGGTAAAAGGATTTCCTCTAAGGTTGATATCCATGAATCTAGATTCTTTAATGAAGTCACTAATATCTACTATGTTATCTGAGAAGTCTATAAGGCCCCCTTTCTATTCCATTGGTGTCAAAGGGGAGTTGAAATCCCCTACTAGAAAGCATTTCCAATGGATATTTAGTTTCCTAAAAACTATCAAGTCCTCCCAAAGCTTTCTCCTAGCTAGCATGGAATTGGGAGCATAAATGTTTGATATCATCTATTCTTCCTTGGATATTCTATTTTTGAAGAGAATATCCATATGATAATTACTCTTAAAAAATATTTCTCCTTCTAAGTCTTGAGGATTACATAATGTAGCAATAACTATGGAAGAACCAATCAAAATCATACAAAGATAATTTTATTATTTTCATATTATGTTACTACATTTTTGGAAAATATCTTCTGACATTTTGGTTTCTTGTAATATAATTATCATTAGAATATTTATTTTTCTCAATTTTCTAACTATTTTACATTTCATGGGGTTGTTCATTCCCCTTACATTCCAAGAAATAAACTTCATTTCTCATATCTAGTGAAATGTGTTGGGCCCCTAATTAGACTAAGAATGGACTTACACTAACTTGACTGACATATTAGCATGAGGTAATCATTTGGTATGATTGATATTTTGATCCCTTTTTTCACCAGATATAGGAATCGATGCACACCTTGTACCAGTTGGTAGGTAGCTAACCAATTCCATGTTGTCTTGTACATCTTCAAAGAGTGGATACACATGGAAATCATAGAGTGAAGGGTGCAAGGTAATAGAGCTAGTGGAATGATTGTAAAATCTCCATCTCGGCACCTAGTGTGTGTAACTCCAACCTAGTATAAGATGATCTTGCATGATATAAAGCTAAGTTCAAACTAGTGAAAAAATGGAGGAGATGTTATTTGATATTATGAAGCCCTATATAATTGTTTCCAAATACAATGATTCAACTACCATTAAAACTTAAGATTAGCATGGATGCCATTGAGGATCCATATTATAGTGTCCAAGCTCACTTGTGAGCCTCTGGGCCATGAGTAACTTTAGATAATAATTTTCTCTACTTCACTTGTCATGTACTCTATTTTCTAGACTTTGTTAACTGAAGAATGGCATTACACCTAATTGAGTTCATTCTAGTTTGTGTTTATGGTAATGTTTTTTTAATGCAAATTAAATGCAATAGCTACAATAGTGTAATTTCAATATATGAATGATTAGGTTATAGAAAATCCTTGGTCTAAGTCATTAATGGCATCCCTATGTAATAGATTATGTCAACATATTATGTGAAATATCCTAAGTGTAGATAAGGTTATGCACCCAAACTTTGGTACCCTAGCTAGATGCATGAGTCCAAAATGAGCCTTCAAGTGAAAGCATCCCCTTGACCCCTTAGAGAAACTGAATGGTGATAAGTTTAGTGATAAATAAACTTTCACCCTTAAGGTTATAAAACTAACTCAATGAAGACTTACACCTTTATGGCTATAATGAGTTCCTTGAATAAGCTTGTACTTGTAGATCATCAGTCTTAGCCTAGAAAGGCTTGCTTACATGAATCCACCAAAAGCCTTATTTATTTTGACCAAGTCTTATATGTGATGCATTATGCCATGGCACAATTAGCCCAATGTGAGCCCTGGTTCTTTATCTATTGTACTTTAGATGATTTCATAAAGCTTATACCTTATGTGAATTGATGCTAGTGTAATCGAGTGATAAATGTTAAGCACTATGGGAATAAAAAAAAATTGTCCCTATTTATAATGAGTCTAGAACTAACTTGAACAATTAGATAAGTGTCTAAACCCCAATTAATCTACAAAATTTTGGTTCCATTGTTGGGACCCATGTTGAATTTTATTGTTGTAATGGTATAATAGAACAATTATCTGACTCTCCATCTAGAACATCGAGCATTGGCTATAATAGGTGGAATACAATTTTACACTAAAACATTCATCCTATAAAGGACAAAAGCTAAGGAAGTGGGTCTATAATAACTTGTATGATTCTCTATATGAGGTCTTCTTTTATAAACTACCTAAATACGTGTATCGATGGTTAGATGCTTATGTGACCCATAAAAGATGAAGCTATGGATAGTGCTTTGAGTGGACACAAGAGTGCTTAGAGAGGCTTGATACCTTATATTTCACTTGGAATAGATCTATAGATAAATGGTGGCAAAGAGCACTGAACATTTACATACATGAGTTCATTATTTCCACTTACTCCTACCCTAAAGAATTAGAGTACCAATTTTTGCATGAACCCAGAGGCACGTTTATGAAGGAGATCAACACAGATCTCAAGAAACTAATGGTAGATTATGGATTTGAAACTCTAAGAATGGAAGGCTAAAGTCCTTTTAGATATGAAAAATACAATGGAGAATAAGGGTATGTATAGGTGAAGCATAATAGAAGGGGACGAGTAGATTGACACCTGAGATCTTAGGATATAGAATTATAACAAGACAAGGCATAGGTTGATAGAAGATCTAGAACTTGTAATTATGAAATGACTTGTAGTGAGCAAGAAGGGCATGGGAAAAGATCTATTAAATTATAGTATCACCAGGAGGAGATAACCAATGAATCCATAGATTGAGCTCAATAATTGATAGGTGTAGAATGCACTAGGTCCCTAAAAAATTGGGTAATTGAAGATGCATTAGAAGCACTTACCCCCTTTAAACCAATAGTACAATCTCATGTGTTAGATCCTCCACATGAACAAAGAAGAGTGATAACTAACCCTATTATCAGTATAGACTTTGGATGTTTTTTAGACTTGGAAAATAATTTTGTAATTAAATAAGTTATTCCTTATGAGGTGTTGAGTAAAGATACATTTATACCATTGGGCATTAGTTCACCAAAATAGAAATAAAGTGTAATATACTAGCTCAGCTAATGTTAATTCACATATTGGGAAACATCCCATAGGAAGTGGCTCGGTCCCACAAGTTAGTAGTATATCATCATCATCATCATCATCATCATCATCATCTACGTGTTAGCAATAAAAATGGGACCAATGCTTAACCTAGTGGCTAAAAGCATTAGAGGGCCATTTCCATGACAAGTATAGGGGAGACAAGTGCCTTAGATTCTAGCTACCCCTACCTTAGATTTATTACAAGATGGCCATGCACTTACTAGAGTGTCAAGGCATGGAAAATACCATAGAGCATGTGTTAAAGTGTGAATTATAATGATGTGCTTGGGGCATAACCCAATTAGAGCCTAAGGAAACCCAATTCATGACCACTTTATTGGATCATGCCCATACTTGGTATAGGAAATTTTACCCTAACCAGGTGATGGTTGGCTATGACACCTTCAAGGAAGCATTCTTGAAATAATTTAACATACCAAAATTTGAGTAGCAAAACATCACCATACTCAAAAACATTAACCAAGGACTCTCAGAGAGAGTGTGTTTGTATGATACAATATTAAAGACTCTCCTTTCCAATCTCCCTTTTGGAATTGATCCCTCCCAACATGCGTAATGGTTTTTTGGAGGTTTGCTAGTGCCATTTAGAAGAGCACCTTCCATGAAGACATTCATAAACCCTCATGAATAACTTGAAGCCATGCTTAGAGCTAAAGTAGTCAAGAGTGTTGATACTAAGATCAGCCCATTCATGAAAGCATAGATTGCATCTATGGCCTCCCAACTCCAAAATCTTACCATTATATCATTGTAATATGATCGAATTGGATTATGATATACTAAATGTAGGATGGAGGTCTATAATAGTAATAACTACCTTTGAAGGAATGTGTGCATACTGATTCTAAGCTATAAGGTCTATCATGAGGCACATGATGTTTGAAACTAACCTTTATTATAATGTTCTAACCATGTTAACATAACCATCTATTATCGATCATGTTATTCCTATGCTTATACCATAGCTGATTAATAAGTAGTCGATAAGATGCATGAAAACATATAGAGAGGCACATGATAAGCCATCACAATAGTTGAAGGGAAATCTAACCATGGAAATGAGGGATACAGCCAATATAATATAGGCTATAGGATGTAATGAGGCACCAAAGGGTGAGGTGGAGGACGTAGTGAAGGAATATTCCCACCATTATCATGCAACAAGTATGGCTCAATAGAGCATTATCAATGTGACTGCCCTACAAACCCAATGTGTGGGTATTGTCGAGGCACACATAAGGCTGAGGAATGCCCCAAATTGTACAAAAAATTGACCAAAAGTAGGCATGGTGTAGACAAGGGTGAAAGAATTATCAAGCATGAGCCAAAAATGGAGAAGTGGACTTTGAAGGTGTAACCAACATTCATGGAGATAATCAAAGTGTAGGGAACTACTTATAATGGATTCACCACTTAGCTAGCAATTGTGCCAGTACCAAAATTACACCTAAAATATGGGGAATAGAGCTACATTGAGTGCATAACACATCTTGAACCTAAATGTGTGCCTTATCTAGACCCTATTCACAAGAAACATGTATTACAGTAGGTTATGAGTGTGATTTAGAACTTACAAGGAGAGCTCCAACTATCATGAGACCTAGAGGTGTAGGATAAAGCCTTTCACAAGAAGAAAGATAGCTAGAAAACTAAAATCCAAGAGTTAACAAAGATCATGTGCCTCTTACAAATAGGAGTGTTACCAATGTTAAATAACTTATTCTTAGATCATGTGAGACAAAGGCCAATTGAACTTGTCATGTTATAAATAGAAAGGGCATGAGAATTTAGGCATACATAGAATATTATAAACAACAAATCCTTTTGAATTCCACCTTTTATGGATGGTCTGTATGTGAGGTCCTTATAGACACAAGCATCAAAGTCAATATTTTGACCAAAACTGCATGGGAAAAGATGGGTCATCCAGCTTTGAAGCCTTGCCCTCGTGTACTTTTCACAGCCAACAAGCCCTGAGCACAACTAATTGGAATTATTAATGGAATTATTGTAGATATCATTGGCATTGAGTTCCACACTAAATTTGAGGTGATCGAGTTGGTCGAACAAGATAATTATCCAATACTTCTCAAAAGGCCATGGTGTTATGTGAATAACACACACATACACTTTAAGAGGTGTTATATGACCTTTGAAAATGGAAAGGAGAGGGTAGTGATCCCCATGTCAAGTGACTAAGGACACCCCTATGTAGAAAGTGTTGATCTTGAAGATGATATCAACCATATTTATAACATCATGGTACAAAGCATCAAGAATCTCAACCCTAATGATCAATGAGTGCTCTCTTAGGAAGATGGATAGTCAGCCTTAGACACCACCAATGTTTCTTGTGCCTAATGGATCTAATAATCTTATGAAACCACTAGTCATAGGTTCCACTTAATGCATACGAAGGTGCCAAAACCTGTGATGAATGGCTAGGTCTAGATTGATCACACTCCAAAAAGATGGGTCCCTTAAGATAAGAAGAAAGTAAATAAAGTATTTCACCTACACAAAGGTAAAATTATGTAACTCCCAAAATATGAGGGGAATAATCTTGTTGGGTGAATATTTTATCACCAGCTAACTGATGGGCAAAATAGGTTGTTTTAACCACAACATAAGGAGATTGATCAGCCAAATATGCAGGTTTACCACATCAAAAGGGGACAAATCTCTCCTCTCACCAAGGGGAGGTTCCCTATAACTATAAGGTGCTATATACTATATATATAAGCTGAAAATAACACTCAAGGTAGGATAACACCATCCATCTCTCTTTTTTTAGAGATGATGTTCACAGACATAGGAGAATTTTGGTGAAAACACTGAAGGCACTTCTCTTCTTTTAGAAGTGGTCTACAGCAAATAGTAGAAATTATTTTTGGTAGTGATAAGTAAATGTAATAGGGTGCAATAACTAGTAGAATGAGGTGTAGCACAAAGTATCCACCTTAACTACCAAAGAGTGAAATACGAAGGAAAATGGGGTCACAAATTCATCCCAAGATCCTTTACATAGAAAAATATTGGAAACACACACACTAAAGAAAATTATGGCAGCACAAAGTCTCTCCACAGTTGGCTTCGAGATACCTTCTTGATTACTTCCACTAGTTTTGATTATTTAACTAAATGGACAAGAATGCATTCTAGAAATAGACATAAGAACAATTTCCTCAACAACATAAGCTATTCTAGCACAAAGTCTGAAAAGTCACTTGCTTTCCCATTCAAATAACAAAATATGATTAACAATCTAAGCTCAAAATCTCAGTAATGCCTTTTAATTTGGGTAGAGTTTTGCTTTCGATAACAAAAAGATCTCTTTTGTATAAAATAAGAGATTCTAATATATAGCACTCCAAGAAAGACTTGGGCACTTTGTTCCATAGAATGGCCCATGCTGCATTCAATGCCTTGAATGCATTTTCAATTCTGTCAAGGGGCCATGCTAGAACAGAGCAATAGCCTTAATTATGGTGTGTCAATTCATCTCAAATGTCTCCTCCAAATTATAGGCCATCTGGTCCTCTTCCTAATATTTGTGTAGTTTTCCACTTCACCTTTACTCGATGGAGAAAAATAGGCTACGTCCTTGAGTGCTTGTGCTCTCTGATGTCCACCTGGTTGACTGTTTCACCAACTAGAAATAACTCCTGCATAGATATTTTTGGTCTTTCTACATTATTCCCTCTTTCCTTGTTGTATTTTGTCTCTTTCTCATGGTTTGAGCTCTCGAGCTATCTTCTCACTTTCTGCTAGCTCTTTTGGCTTCTTCTTCAACTGGTCGTTGAGTTTGTTCACAGGGTTTGCACCATATTTGAAAATTAATGGATATTTCATTACCTTAAATTTGACATTGATGGGGATGTCATTAGTCACTTGGTCACTTGAACCACTTTGAACCTTGAACCTTTAAACCATGAGAGTGCATTGGTTCAATGGTTTAATGGTTCGGGCGATCCTATCAGCTCCTTAGTTCAATCGATTGAACCATCTCTTCGAACTTGTCTCTAGAATCTTCTACTTCCTTCCTTTACTCAAAGATTCCTTTCAAACTTTAAACTTCTTGAACTGGTTAAACTCTTTGAACCATTTGAACCTATGAACCATTTTGGTTCAAAGTTCAACAGTTCATTCTCTTTCTTTGAATCCTTTTATTCTCTAAGTCTTTTGAACTTATTGAACCTTTGAAATTTTGAACCCTGAGCCGTTTTGGTTCAAAGTTCAACGGTTCATTTTTTTTCTTTAATTAATTTTATTTTCTATTAAACTCATTAAACTTTTGAACTTTGAAATCTTTTGGTTCAAGGTTCAATGGTTCATTCTTTGCTCTTCAAATCCTTTATTCTTCTAAGTCTTTTGAACTTGATTGAACTCGTTGAACCTTTGAACTTTGAACTCTTTTGGTTCAAGGTTCAATAGTTCAATATTTCTTCTTCAAAGTCTCCTTTCATTTAATTCTTTTGATCTTATTGAACTCATTGAACCATTTTGGTTCAAGGTTCAATAGTTCAACGGTTCAACCTTCACTCTTCAAAGCCTTCTTTTCTTTAAGTCTACCAAACTTATTACAATTTAGAACTCATTAAACCTTTTAACCTTTGAAGTGGGGTTCAATGGTTCAACAATTTAATGGTTCATTTCATTTGTTTGAAGCCTGCTGCTAAGTCTTTTGATTAAACCTCGGTGTTGAACTAGCCTTGAAAATGCCTAAGTGTTGGAACTTCTTTTTGAGAAAGCCTGCCTGTTGAACCTGTGAGTTCTCTAGCTGAGAAGACTCGAATAATTAGAATTTGAATACTTAGAACATTTTTTGAGAAGGGAAGAAAGAATTTTGGTCTGCAAGACCAAAATAGTTGATATGTTGTCCCTAAAAACAAGTGACAGATTTTGGGAACAATAGCTAGATCCAGTTGAGGAACTTCTAATGATTGTAAAAACAATCGAAGAGAGTAGAATCTAAAATCTCTAGTGCCTTTAAGTATGCCATTGGGCTATGGAGTCATGCCACCCAAAAAAGAAAGGCACCAAAAAGAAACAAAAATGAAAAGCACCAAATAGAAATAAAAACTATATAAATATACATATGTACAATTGATGTCACCTAATACTTCAAGGATTGAAGTGTTTTAGATGCTACCACTGTGAGGCAGTGAAAAGGGCGTGCCATCTTGATACTTCAATAGAAAACTATTTTCACCATTGAGCTGATGGATAGTAAATGGGCCTCTCTAAGGGAATTAAATTTCCCATGCATTCCTTTTGGTTTTCTTCTCTTGTCCCATAACAGAACCTGATCACCAATTAAAAATCATGGGTTTTTGGTTTCTAGTCAAAGAACTTCTTCACCAAACTTTGATACACAAAAATTTGGTCCACCACCATAGTTCACTGCTCATCTAACTCAGTCAAGCACATGATCCTCTTATCGATGGAGATTTCATATGTCTGATTTTTTATCGCCTTTGCCAATTTCAATGATGATAATTCTAGGGTGTTGGTATCTCTGCATTGAGACCATACAAAAGTTGAAAAGGTGACATACCTATTGCCCTCTTAGGTGTAATTATGTCTACCCATAAAGCATCAACCAATGCTTTATGCCATGTTTGTTGGTTGTCATCCACCAGCTTTTTGATGATGGTCACCAAGTTCTTGTTGCTCGATTCTACTTGGCCATTCCCTTCCAAAAAATAATTAGAGGAGTGGGAGAGGGTAATCCCATAATAAAAACATAACTAAGTAATCTCATGGGAAGAGAAATAGGCTGCATTGTCTATCACAATCTTAGTTGAGACCCCAAACTTGGAAATGATGTTTTCCTTGAGGAAATTGCATACTACTTCTAAAGTAGCATGCTTGGCTAGAATAGCTTCCACCTATTTGGTGAAGTAATCTGTGGCTGTGAGGACATAATCATGTCCAACACTTGAAGATGGGTTTACAACACCAATGAAATTGATTCCCCATTATTGAAATGGCTCTTCTATTACCACCAACTTAAGAGGCAAAGCAGCTAACTTGGGTCTTCCAATGAACTGTTGGCATAGTTCACATCTTCGTACCCATTTGTATGCATCTTGAAATAGAGTAGGCCAGTAATACCTGGCTTGTAGAATCTTATGGGCAGTTACAGGTGCAAAAAATTGTCCTCCACAGGCCAGATTATGGAAGGACTCCAAAAGTTGGTTCTGCTGCTCTTTATCCATGCAACGAAGGAACACTCCATTGAGGTTCCTCTTATATAGGCCGTTGTCCCATAGGACAAAATTGGCAACTTTTTACTTGATAGTCCTTTTTTCTTTACGAGATAAGTTAGCAGAACACTCACCATAAGTAAAGAAATGAGCAATACTCGAATACCACTCATTCATGGTGGAGACAAAGAGGACGGTTGGTGTGTATTCAATTTTTGCTTCTTCATGCCCTATTTCTTTTGGTCTGTTATCAACAATCAATTGACAGAGACCCCTTCCCTGCACAAGCTTCATTGGTTTGATAACAAGATCAAACTCCTAGATTTTAGCAACCCAATTTCCCCTTTTGGTTCCAAACTCCTACTGAGTTAATATGGATTTGACTATGGTATCAAGAACTAGGGCAATAATGTATGAATTTAGGATGTAAAAATGGAAGTGCTTTACTACCTTTACCACTACATAAGCATGCTTCTCCATATTTGAATATTTCAATTCATGCACTTTGAGAAGATAACTCATGAAGGATACAAGAGATTCCACACCTTCTTTGTTCCATTGAACCAAAATTTCTAAAAGTGTGTGCTCGAAAGCATAACTGTACATTATGAAATCTTTGGTATAATATAGACAAACCAAAGTTGGGGCATGGGCAATAGATGTCTTGATGTCTCAAAATGCCAATTTTTCTTCTTTAGTCTAGCTAAAAGTGGTCTTCCCCTTCATCATGTTCACAATGTGGCAAGTCTTCTCACCAAACTCAAGAATGAACCTTCATAAAAAATCACCTTTCTGAAGAAAGAGTGAACTGTAGTCTTACTTATGGGCAGAGTAAGCTCATGGATGGATTTGACTCTTTCTGAGTCAATTTTTATGCCTTCTCAAGATATAATGTGTCTGAGAAGTTTCCCTTTTATTACTCAAAAAATAGACTTCTTGGGATTTAGAGAAATGCCATTCTATCGACATCATTCCAACACTTGTTGTAAATGGCACATATAATTAGGGCGATGCTTGAAAAAGACAGTCAAGTCATCCAGGTATACCACAATGAACTTACCCATTTCATCTCTAAAAGTAAGGTCCCTTTCTCTTTAGAAAGTGGCACCAGCATTTATCAGGCCAAATGGCATTCTTTGATATGCAAATGTGCCCCAAAGTGTGGTGAAGGTAGTCTTATGTTGGTCTGCTTCGCCAACTTCCACTTGATTATACCCTGTGAAGCCATCCAGCATTGATAACATCTCTGAACCAGTCACCATTTGAAGGATGTGATCCATGATGGGTAAAGGGTAATTATCATTTAGGGAGGATTGATTCAAATTCCTAAAATCTATGCAGAGGCAAATTTTTCCATTCTTTTTTCTCACAGGAAATATGTTTGCAATCAACGTGGAATGATGGATTGGAAAAATTATTCTAGCATTAGACATTTTTTTATATTTCAGATAGAATAGCACTTGATATCTTTAGATTATAGTACTAGGATTTCTACTTGAAAGGCACCGAATCACTCTTGAGAGGAATTTCATGGCAAATTTCTTTAGGCCTAAGCAACTTCAGATCATCATAGGAGTATGCCAAAACATCCATGTAATAGTGAAGCAGGGCAGTAAATTTGAGCTTCTCCTCAGGAGTGTAGCACTTCCTAATGTTAACCATCGTGGGATTTTTCTTAGTACCCAAATTTATTTGATCAAACTCCTAGGAGGAGCTTGAATCCATTTGTTTCTATTTGATGAACCTGTCATGCTTGTCAAACAATTTCTCAAGGGAAACTAACTCTTTGGGAATTTTATTACCTTTTAGCTATAGGAATTCTTTACTTGCATCTAAACTTGTTTCAGGGGCTGATTCAAGTTTTTGAGGCTCACTGCCTTCGAAGTGAAGCTGTTCAAAGCTATCTTTTTGTTCCCAAAAAGGTGATAATTTGGTTTTCACCATTGAACACTTGCCAATGATTGGCATTGTCAGGCACACTTGGTCAAAAGACCAGTTTGATAGTGTACCTATGTCCCTTATAAACTAGGTGAGGAACCAAAAGAGTTGTAGAAATAGCAAATGCATTAGCACAGTCATTGAATTCCCTGGGTACTATAGAGATACTGAAAGCATCAAATCTTTCAATTTGATCCCAAAATAGATTGTGGTAATGGCACAATCTCTCATTTTTGGTTTGGTACAGGTTCTTGACCTAGCAAACCACTAGCTCAGCATCTCCTTTGGTGTTAAGGAGCTTGATGCCCCTGTCTTGAGTGGCCATTAATCTAAGTAGTAGTGATTCATATTCAGTAGTATTATTGGTGTTGTTAAACTACAATTTATAAGAATAAGGGAAAATATCTCTTTGAGGAGATATCAACATAATCTCGGCTCCTGAGCTGGTAGAAGAATAGCTGCCATTGAATTCAAGAATTCACACATTATCAGAAATTGATCTTTCCTTAAATTTTCTTTTAATTGGAGGGGAGGATTCTTTTGAACTTCTACTACATTCTACCAATCCTTTTGTTTTTCTTCTTGAACCAATTTTTAGATTGTTATTTTTAGAAGTTTCATCAGCTAGGACAAGAACATCCTCTGTAGTCAAGAAGTAATTACCCATGCTTGAAGACTCAAATAAAATTTGAGCTTTAGGCACTGATATTTGAGTGACAAGATATTTTGCTTCCTTCTCAGGGAGCAATCTTTACATGACACCTTTCATAGGGATCCTTGCCTCAGATAGGTCCATGCTCAACTCACCACCAATATCCTTGCAAAAAATTTATCCAAGTAGAATGCCATAGGAGGCTGGGACGTCAGCCACCAAGACTATCATCTTAATTCTCTTATCTAGGAATGTCACAAATGCAAATTGGGCATCTCTAATTTGTCCCAGTAGTGGCACTTGTTTGTTTTCCATGGAGAAACATTTTCCAAAGGTCTTGGTTAGTGTGAGACCAAGGGATTTATCTACTTTGGTGGGCATGATGTTGTCAGATGCACCTGAGTCTATGATGCAATTATTTAACTAGTGTCCATTTATCAATAGGGAGACATAAAATGGTTATGTCCTCCCAGGAGCAGCAGGAGGATTAACGACAAGTTATTCTAGGTAGATGTGGGAGTCACCTTTAGAATATCTGGTCTTGTAGGGACGATTTTATTCTTTACACACTGAACCAACTTATCTAACTACTCAGGGTTGGATTGTAGGAATTCAAATTTAGACATTTGAATTTTGGTTTTCTTGACATGGTTGATTATATCAAATGTTTGAAATGAATTAGGAATAGGGGAAGGTAGTTCATCCTTCTGGTTTTTAGGAGGGGGGTACTAATCTATGAAATTGAAGTGGAAGGTGAAGGCATAGTTGAGGTACTTATTTTTTTAGGGATCATTGGGTCCTTTGATTGAGAAGGTAGAGTGGTTCCCCACTTAGTAATTAAAATTGTTGGTTGGCGTCGCTCCTCTATTTTTTTCTCATCAGCTTGTTGGGCTGACTGGTTCTGGGACTGGGTGAATACAGCCTATGATCCATCAAATGCTTCACCTTTACTTTTGGGTTCATCCTGGTCATTCAGAAAACTAATGTTGGAGTCACTAGCTGATTCTTCTTGGTCTACTACAAAGAGATCAGCATCATCTTCTAGATTCAACTCAGGTTGGAAAGAGAAATTTGATTCTGCTTCAAGGTATCCAACTGTTGAGTTGGCTAGAGCTGCTTCAATAGCAAGTGTCCCCTGAGGGGGAGGAAGATGATTTATCTGCCCTCAATTATTGGTAGCGTTGCCTTGGTATGACTAATTGGGGAATGTCTTCCTTGGTATATCTCTGTAAGAAGGAGAAAAAGACATCCCTTGTGCCATTTACTTCCTGAGAGCTAACAACTCATTTGCCAACTTCTGCACCATTAGAATAGTGGTACCTATAGATGGATATTTATAGGATGAAAAAGATTTACCTCTTTTAGAATCTCTCTTTATCTTTCCTGCCAAGATGAGATCATCTTCCATCTCAGTAGCCAAATCCTGCACTGTAACAAAGTCTATGTGGCTAGCATGTCTCAGTAGAAAACTCACTTAAGGCAACTAAGAGTTGATGAAGAATCATTTGAGATTCTCAGCTATTAGCTGAGTAATTATAAGAATCCTATTCCTCAACTTGTCAAATTTGGCAATGAAGTCCCTCATAGGTTCATGAGGCTCCTTCTTCATCTATGTGAGCTAAGCCAATAGGGCATACATGTCTTCATCAGGCTTGAACTTGGCTTCAAATTTGGCTTTGAGGGTGTTCCATTCAGTCATAGTCTAGGCCTACAAATGATAGAACCAATCTACAGCAATGCCTTGCAATGTTTCTACAAACAACCTAACTGCTACGTCCTCATAATCCATGCCTATCACACCATAGTCTATGTTGAAGGCTGCAATATGTTCATCAGGATGAACTCTCCCATCACCAAATAACTTGGGAAAATTCTTCCTTGAACTACATGGTAGCTCATGTAGAGGTGGAGTTAAATTGAGTGGGCCAAAAGAGTTACCCTAGGGGCCTTGTACTACCATTATTTGACTACTGAAGGGAGGGATAACAAATGCTTGAGGGGTATGTATTGACAAAGCTCTGCTAATAGTAGAGATGGATGCTTTGCCTGGTAATGGAGACCTGACTTTTGTAGGAAGAAAACTCCTAATTCGTTGGAGGCGAGATGGTGAAGGAAACAGATCAAAATTATTTTGTTGTACCAACTTGAATACATGGTCAATAATACCTTTGGATCTTTGGCTTCTCATATACTATGGATCTACTATATTATAAAGCTAAAATGGATAAGGATAGGGACTGCTTCAATTTGAAGCTTGAGGCTTCAAACTGCACGCTCTTCCCCAGTGAAGTTTCCAAAAAAAATTGGGTGAATATTTTATCACCAACTAATTAATGGGCAAAATAGGTTGTTTCAACCATAGAATAAGGAGATTGATTGGCCAAATATGCAAGTTTACCACATCAAAAGGGGACAAATCTCTCCTCTCATCAAGGGGAGGTTCCCTATAACTATAAGGTGCTATATACTATATATATAAGTTGAAAATAAAACTCAAGGTAGGATAACACCATCCATCTCTCTTTTTTTAGAGATAATGTTCATAGACATAGGAGAATTTTGGTGAAAACACTGAAGGCGCTTCTCTTATTTCAGAAGTGGTCTAAAGCAAATAATAGAAATTCTTTCTAGTAGTGATAAGTAAATGTAATAGGGTGTAATAACCAGCAGAATGAGGTGTATCACAAAGTCTCCACTTCAACTGCCAAAGAGTGAAATACGAAGGAAAATGGGGGCACAAATTCATCCCAAGATCCTTTACATAGAAACAAACTGCAAACACACACACTAAAGACAATTGTGGCAGCACAAAGTCTCTCCATAGTTGGCTTTGGGACACCTTCCTGATTACTTCCAGTAGTTTTGATTATTTAATTAAATGGACAAAAATGCATTTAGAAAAGAGACATAAGAACAACTTCCTCAACAACAAAAGCTATTCCAGCATAAAGTCTGAAAAGTCACTTGCTTTCCCATTCAAATAACAAAATACGATTAACAATCTGAGCTCAAAATCTCAGTAATGCCTTTCAATTTGGGTAGAGTTTTGCTTTCAATAACAAAAAGATCTCCTTTGTATAAAATAAGAGATTTTAATATATAGCACTCCAAGAAAGACTTGGGCACTTTGTTCCATAGAATGGCCCATGCTACATTCAATGCCTTGAATACATTTTTAGTTCTGTCAAGGGGCCATGATGGAACAAGGCAATGGCCTTAACTGTGGCATGTCAATTCATCTCAAATGTCTCCTCCAAATTATAGGCTACCTAGTCCTTTTCCTGATATTTGCACAGCTGTCCACTTCACCTTTACTCGATGGAGAAAAATAAGACGCATCCTTGAGTGCTCATGCTCTCTGATGTCCACCTAGTGGATTGTTTCACCAACTAGAAATAACTCCTGTGCAAATATTTCTAGTCTTTCTGCATCATTCCCTCTTTCCTTTTTGTATTTTTTCTCTTCCTCATCATCTAAGCTCTCAAGCTATCTTCTCACTTTCTACTGGCTCTTTCGGCTTCTTCTTCAGCTGGTCACTGAGTTTGTTCACAGGGTCTATGCCATATTTGAAAATTAACAAATATTTCATTACCTTGAATTTGACATCCGCAAGGATGTCATTGGCACTTAGTCACTTGAACCACTTTGAACCTCGAACCTTTGAACTATGAGAGTACATTGGTTCAATGGTTCAATGGTTCGGGTGATCATATCGACTCCTTGGCTAAATCAGTTGAACCATCTCTTCGAACTTGTCTCTAGAATATTTTGCTTCCTTCCTTCACTCGAAGCTTCCTTTCAAACTTTGAACTTCTTGAACTGGTTGAACTCTTTGAACCATTTGAACCTATGAACCGTTTTGGTTCAAATTTCAATAGTTTAATAGTTCATTCTCTTTCTTTAAATCCTTTTATTCTCTAAGTCTTTTGAACTTATTGAACCTTTGAACTTTTGAACCTTGAACCATTTTAGTTCAAAGTTCAACGGTTCATTTTTTTTCTTTGAATCCTTTTATTTTATGTTGAACTCGTTGAACCTTTGAACTTTGAACTCTTTTGGTTCAAGGTTCAACGGTTTAATGGTTCATTCTTTGCTCTTCAAATCTTTTATTTTTCTAAGTCTTTTGAACTTTATTGAACTTTTTAAACCTTTGAAATTTGAAATCTTTTGGTTCAAGGTTCAAAAATTCAACGGTTCAATCTTTCTTCTTCAAAGTCTCCTTTCATTTAAGTCTTTTGATCTTATTGAACTCATTGATCCATTTTGGTTCAAGGTTCAATAGTTCAACCTTCACTCTTCAAAGCCTTCTTTTCTTTAAGTCCGTTGAACTTATTTAACTTTAGAACTCATTAAACCTTTGAACCTTTGAAGTGGGGTTCAATGGTTCAATGGTTCCTTCCATTTGTTTGAAGCCCACCGCTAAGTCTTTTGATTAAACCTCGACGTTGAACCAGCCTTGAAAATACCTAAATGTTGGAACTTCTTTCTGAGAAATCCTACCTATTGAACCTATGAGTTTTCTAATTGAGAAGACTCGAATAATTAGAATTTTAATACTCAGAATATTTTTTGAGAAGGGAAGAGAGAATTTTGGTCTGCAAGATCAAAATAGTTGATATGTTGTTCCCAAAAATAAGTGACAGATTTTGGGAACAACAAATCCAATGGAAGAGTATGTATGTGACCTTGAATCATGCATCCCTAAATAAGTAGATAGAATGGGCACACTAATGTATACATTAAGGAGCACTACCTCTCATTGGTAGGTGGTGAAAAAGTCTAACTTGCCAACTTGGTAATATGTGATGGAAGACATCTACACTAGATTTGGGAGAATTAATGAGGACTTGGATATATCAGCATATTCTGGTAACTCTGATCCTATAATGCATGTCTACTTTTATGAATAAATATGGACTGAATACGATGAGAATGCCCTAAGGAACCTATGGGTGCATGCCTATATATAACTTTAAATATGTGGGAATGTGCTTAGTATGTTTTTAATGAGATGCACCATGAAACAACCAATTGGGATGCCTTTAAGGATAACTTTATGCACACATCCTTTTCTTTGCAAAACTTGGCATTGATCAAGCAACTGCAAGAAATTTGAAGACACTGCAATCTTGGAACAGTGCTTGAAATACATGTTCAGGTAAAAGGGTTTGGTTCTCCTAACCTTATTTGAAGAGTAAGAACCCAATAGTGACTTAAATGAAAAATATGATGAAACATGGAAGGCATGTAACTGGATAAACTTTACAACCTAGATCTTGTGCACATTGTGGACCTCTTGAAGGAGTTCCAAAACTTGTTCCCTTGGAATTATCGAGATATGAAAGGCACACACCCATCCCTTGGGGAAATGACTATAAATATAGTTAGCAGCATAAGACCTATCAAGAATCTCCCTTACAAAATAAATCCCAATTTTCATGCCAAGGTTAAGATAAAGATCGATGGAATGTTAGGTCTAAGCATCATTTACCCTATACAAGAATCTAATTGGGTGATCTCCATGGTTATTATCATCAAGAAGTATGGGTAAATTTGTATCTATGTTGATTATATAATGTTAACCACTACCTACATCAGTGACCCCTTCCTGACTCTGTTCATCAATGAAGTCTTGGATGGCATCATATGCTATGAGATTTACACCTTCACTGATGGATTCTTTGAATACCATCAAGTCCAAAAAAACCTTTATGATTGAATGGGGTTATTTTTATTATAATATGATACCCTTTGGACTCAATAATATGCCAATCATGTTCTCTAGAGTGGTGATCACTACATTTAAGGACTTCATCCATAAATTCCTCCAAGTGTACCTAGATAACTGAACTATGTATGGGCTTGTAAATGACCATTATGATAACCTACACCTAATTTTTGAAATGTGTTGGTAGCTATGGATATCCTTGAACCTCAATAATTTCATCTTTGTGATATCCTTTGGATCCTTACTTGGGCATATCATCTATAAAGATGGTCTGCTCATCAATCTCATGAAGATTACAATAATCATTCAGCTCCAAACCCCCTCAACATAGAAAGACATTCACACCTTTATTGGCCATTGTAGATACTATAGGAAATTCATAAGGAGCTATGCAAAAATTATATTGCCACTAGAGGAGCTCTTCTGTAACGATGACATGTTCTATTAGGGCTCAATGTAAGAGGATGCCTTTAAAACTTTGAAGCTTAAATTAGTTAATGTGCTTATTTTATAATTTCTTGATTAGATGACCCCATTCCATGTCCATGTTAATGCATCTGGGTCTATAATTGGCACCATTTTGGCACAACTAGGTGAGGGAAAAATAGATCATCTCATCTCCTTTGTTAGTAGCAAACTAAAAAAGATAGAGAAAAACTATACCACTACTGAGCACAAGGTGTTAGCCATGGTCTACACCCTACAAAAATTTAGGCAATACTTGTTGGTGACTCCATTCATCTTCTTCATAGACCATAAGGCACTTAATTACCTCACAAACAAGCCCATTCTCCATAGGTGCATTTGTAGATGGATAGTTATATTTTAAGAATTCCAGTTCTCAGTTGTCATCAAGCCTAAAAAATAGAACTTGGACCCCAACCATTTGTCCCACATCAACTCTAGTGATGTAGTAATACTGATTAAGGATGACATGCCAAATGCATAACTCTAAAGATTCCATAATGTCCTTGAGGACTTGGCAAAGATAGCTACTTTTTTGATGTCTAGATGTGTACCCCAGACTATGAAAACCAAAGAGAAGAAATAAATCATATTTCATGCCACTCTTTTTCATCTCATTAGTGGGGAACTATACAAATTAGGTCCAGATGAAGTCTTGCACCAATGTGTCTTAGAACATGAAAGAGACTCCATCTTATGAAAAGTGTATGAAGGGATAGTATGAGGCCATTGCATTGAAGATGCTACAATATGCAAGGTGTTACAGTTAGGCTTGTGGTGGACAAGTCTTTTCTAATATGTAAAATATTACACTAGGGCATGTGACATCTATCAACACATAGGAAATCCCAACCACTAGGATGAGATACCCTTCATTCTCATTCTTGCCAAGGTGCCATTTTAAAAATGGACCATTGATTTCATTGTGCTAATTACTCACATAAACAGGTACACATGTGCAAGATAAATTTTAGTGGCCACTAATTATTTCACCAAGTGGGTTGATGCAGCACTAATAAAAGACTACACAACCACCACAACCATGATGTTCATATGAGAGAACATAATAAGTTTTTATTAGTACCCACTCATTTTGACAAGTGACAGAGGCACACACTTCATCAATGAAACTATACAGATACTAGTAATCAAATACATGGTGGTGCACCATAAGATGACCCCTTATCATCCATAAGCAAATGGTACCACTGAGTCATTCAACAAGATATTGGTAATGTGCCTCATGAAGATATGTGATGTTTTTCATTAATATTGGGATGATCAAGTATCAACAGTACTATGGGAATTTCAAACAACCTAAAAGTTCCTGAATAAGGCTACACCATTTTAACTAGTGTTTGGAAATTAGCTAGTTTTACCAATAGAGTTCATGGTCATTTGGATGACAAATAATCATTGAGTGTGAGGATGGAATATTTGGAGTGCTTGGATGAGGTGCACACCCAAAAAAGGTGGTATTAGTATATAGAGAATTCATGCAAAAAATTATGACATGATAAGCATAAGGTATTGATTGAAGGAGCATTGGTCTTGCTTTATGACTCCATGTACCTCAAACACCAGCATATTAAAAAATAGTGCATGCAATTTGCACATGTTGTTGGGTGAAATTCTCCCTAGGTTTTTCAATTGCAACCAATTAAAGACTTATAGGTAATTAGATGGTACTTGTGTCATCATACACTCAATTCCTAGTCACAAGTCAATTGTGTTATGCTAACCAAATAAAATTTGGCACAAGCCAAACATTTCTTTATGTTTTATGTTATTATTCATGTTGGGTGAATAATTAGTACTTTGAGGCCCATCATTAAAATCTTATGTAACTTTCAAGCATAATTTATGGGTGTGTGAATATTCCAAACTTATAAAATATGCACATAAGATCTTTAGGCACAATATTCAATAAGTGAGGTGCTTTTAGGTTCATAAGATAACCATCTTGGCACTTCTACGCATAATACTAGTTGGGTGAGTCAAATGAGGTTGATTTATAAGCACTTGAGGCCAAATACCTAAGTTTTTAGGTGTATGGAATTTACCAAACTTTGAACATATGAGTACTAAGTAACAAAGGGTGGTGCACAGGAAGCTAGTGTGCATGAAATGAAAGGGAGGTGAAAAACAAGCTAGTGCACATGAAATGAAAGGGAGATGCATAGGATGCTAAGTGCACAATAAACCTAGAGAGTGAATCATTAGAGGACTAGTGCAAGGAATTTGTATGGGGTGGGGTAAGACAAAACAAGATGAAAGTGTAAATAAATCAACCAGTGAAAGAGAAGCACACTTGGTAGAAAACACAGAATTGAAAAATGGGATCGTGGAGGCTAAATAACATGCATGTGAAGCACTGAACCTAGGTTTCCATAAGGAAGGTGAAGGTCATTCTAGGTGAATAAAGTGTAGGAGGAAGGTCATCAAGACAAGCTGACATCCACCCAAAGTTAGGTGGGAAGTGACTATTTTAACTACATGTCACTTCATCAAAAATACCATTTAGAGAATTTAATGAGGTGATGATGAAGTCACAAAGATCCACATTAAATGTGTAGGTGGAAGTGGATTTTTATGGATTTCACAAGTTTTAGTGGATTTTAATAAATCTAGGTTCCACCATGTCATTACTCACCTGTAACTAAGATAGTAGTTGAAATCAAGGTATAAAGAACTGAAAGGCTAGTTGGTTTAGGTTACAAACCTTAATTGAATTTGGACTAGACATATAGAGTTGACCTAGAGTTGAGAGCAAGAAAAAATTACCAAAAAGAGTCATGAGCGCCCATAAATGCAAAAAGAGAATGTTTGAGCAAAGAGTAAAATTACATTCCCTTTGAGATTAGAATAAAATAGTGTGGGGCATGAATTGTGAGAAAACAGGATAGCCAAAAACTTGAGTGATGTCAAGTTTGTCATTAACAATGAATGAATATTGGAATCCAAAGTCACAGTCGTAAACCTTATGATTGTGAAAAGTGCCAAAAAATATTAAAGGCTTTGGAAAAATCAATAGACCACACTTCAACACTAGCCTATTCAGGATGGGAAAGAAAAGGATGAGTATTGGTCTATCATAGGCATAAAAGGATACCAAATAGGCATGGATAATAGAAGATACATCTATTAAAAATAATAAGGTGTAGTTCATGGAAGGGGTTAGCATCACATTGGTTGATCTTGAGGCACTCATAAATATTTCATATAGGGAGATGCAGTTTCCATCAAATGTCTTAATGGGGGAGAATTGGGCATCATTTATGCACACCTTCTAGTGGAAATAAGACAAATAGTATACCCAAAACAATATAAAAGAGATATCAAAAGATTGTATGGTTGACACTAGAGAAAAGATAGAGGTAGTTACAACATTGTTTGACATCTCCATTCAAGACAAGCTTCTGACCACCAGTGCAACTTAGCTCTATGAGTTATCATGTTTTAGTAATCTAAAGCAACTCATGCAGTTCCTCATTTAATTCATTTATGGATACCATTTCTACTTTTTAGGGAGGTGCATGTGGTTATTACTGTGCCTAATCAATAAAATCACTAGGATCCCAAACTTCGGTGCAAACATTCCACAGGATGATGTCAAATGATGTTGAAGTAGAAAGGGTCACAAAAATCCTTAGGTATTATAAAAGAGGATTTATATTCCATAAAATATATAAGGGACCCTGGCTAAGGGCCATGATGCATCTCATTAGCTTCAATATTTTCCCCAATAGAAGATGGATGGATATCAGTAAGGCCTACTTTTGCATCACCTATCACATGACATAAGGGATCAAATTCAATGTTGTTAAATTTGTTGCTGAGGAAATGATAAAGAACACATTTGATTTTCATACAATGTAAGATACATTCAATTGGGGGTTAATATTGATTTTAATAGTCATAGAGGATATCAGTGTGCCTAATGGTGATGAAGATAGTATCTAGGTCTTTTTGACACATAAAGATTCCTCGACACTGAAGTACCAGGACTTCACTTTCCCCCATTCTTCTCCCAAAAGTATAAGACCTAAGTGATGGGATGGTGCATATAATACATTAAGGCATTTGGGATGGATTGGCACATTCCTGAATAGCTTCCTCAAAACATGTTTGTAATGGAAACCTTCACCATCATTCAACACTTTTGTGTAGTGCACTTGGAACTCATAGATGGTACCTGTTTAGGCTAGATAAAAATCCCTTATGCATTTTTTTGAAGTACTTCAGGGATATGCAAGGAAAATTCCCAACATGAAGTAGTTAGACATACCAATGAAGGCTATGGAGTTGGAAAGGAGTAGTTTTTGATGTCAATATGTGTGTCTAGGAGGAAAAGCTACAAAAAATGAGGAGAATGACTTGGATTGTACTGACCTTCATCCCCTCTAGAAGGAATTAATACTTAAGTACATACATATGTTATATTATGAGATGAAGATAAGAAATAAGGGTGCACACCCTAAGAAGGATGATGATGTCCCTCTCTAGATTGATGACAAAGGGAAGTTAAAACCAATAATGTAGAATAAGTCTCCCTAGAAAAAATGGGGAGAAATGCTTGAAGAAATTCAAGAGTGCCTAAGGTTAAAGATCGCCTCTTATGAAGAAGCAACTCCTTATACCCTAAATAAAAATTGCATGACCTTTGTGTTAGGGATTGCTTCTCCTAACAAGAAGGAGAATAAAAATAATTGTAAGGGTCTCATTGTGATGCCAACAATAACCTTGGTAGAAATAGAAGTGCAAGAGGTGTGTGAAGAGATGGAGGAGGAGGAAGAAGTAGGGACAAGAGTTTGCATTATATAAGAATAAGAGATGGGAGAGAATCCTAGCATTGAAGAAGTTTAAAATGCCCTCTAAGGTGGCACTACCTCTACACTTGGAGAAGTAAATAAGATAGTGATTACCTTACTTGAAGAACCTGACACACAACCTCCATAAATTGAGTAATAAAAGAGAAAGACATAGAGGAAAATGGGGATGAGAGAAGTAGAAATTATGAAGGTACTGGTGCTAGAGAAGAAAAGGGATGTTATGAAGGAAAAAGTCATGACCCATGAGGAGATTGAGAAGATTGAGGCTGAGGAAAGGAAGGTCAAGGAAGAAAAGGCCTTAGCACTAGCAAAGAAGAGGAAGGTCGATAAAAAGAAGAAGGCCTATGAATAAAATGCCAAGAAAGAGAAGGAAGAGAAAGAGGTTACCACAAGCATGAAACCAATAGTGGAAATAGTAGAAAAGGAACCCAGTTCCCCCACCAGCATAATAGATGAATGTACATAATAGGCATGCCCAATTAGTGAAGGGGTTCCTAAAGAAAAGAAAGGTGATGTTGGCACCTTAGAAAATCAACAAATAGAAGAGGGTGAAATTGGTACCAAGGGAGAATACAAAGTAGACAAAAGGGATAAGTCTAAATAAGAACCCCTATATCAATAGGAAGAAGAAACCTTAGAGGAAAGTGTTGAAGAAAGTGGTAACACCAATGAAGAGGAAGAAAAACACATGAAGATAGCCATCATAAAAGAAAAAGGCACAAAATTGAGCCTCAAGGAAAATATGTAAAAGGGGTGGATAGAGGAATACTTTTACATGTTTGAATACATGCCCCCAAATTTTCCATGGATAGGATGTGCAAATAGCTTTCATTTGCATTTAATAGATATATGGATGAGCCTCACTTTGAGGTGCCTCAAAAGGATATTTTGGGCATAGATAAACCTTAGGAGGGGTAAGACACCTTTATCTTAAATCCCCACACCATGAAACTAGTCAATTATACTAATGCACTCATTTAGATGGCCAATGAAGTCATGCAAAATAAAATCATCAATTATGCTAGGATAAAGAAATGGAATAAAATTGCATAAGCTATAAAAGAAGAAGCATAAGCCATGAGTTTTAAGTTAAAAAAACTAACCAAGTGAATATAAATATCTAATCCATCCCTCTTGGATGGCATTGACACATCAAACCTTTCAAAAGTTGACAAAGAATGCATGTTAGTGGAGCAAATGCTCTCAAGGTTGAAGGTAGAATCAATGTAAGAAGAAGAGGAGGACCCATGCACCATGATACAAAAAGAGATGGATAAAAATATTGAAGAGGTAGAATAACTCTTCACCAAAAATCAAGAGGGCATAAATATAGCTGATGCTATATTTTATAGCTTCTCCAACTAGGTGTCAGTCATAGACATGCACCTAGAGCAGGAAAAGGGGAATTAGGAGGAGTTGATGACATTGGTATATACTACAAGTAGGTTAGATATCACCTAGATAATGGGGAAGGTTAATGCCTTAAGAACCAAGATAAAAGACCAAGAATAGAATCTGGAAGCACTCTTATGTGCCTTGTAGACTAAGGCCTATGAATAAGGGGAAATCCTAGATGGAGGAGTGATAAAAGCTAAGGCAAATCTCGAGGCCTTCAAGAGGGAATGAGATAATATATATGTACTCACTCTTATCACTACCTCCATAGAGATATATATCACTACTAAGGAATTCAAGCTTTCTATCAAGGGATTTGAGGACTTCAACACCAAGCTAAAGGAGAGTGTACCTGAGTTTTGCATACCAAAAGCTTTAAAAGACTAGTCTGAGGGTAGACTAGTAATTTTTTATGGGGTAATGTTGGGACCCTAATTTTATTAAGTATAAACACATGACAACTTGAATAACATCTTATCATGAGGAAATCATTTGGTATGATTATTATTTTGATCCCTTTTTATGCCAACTAGAAGAATCAATACACACCTTACACCAGCTGACAGGTGGCTAACTGATTACATGATGTCTTGGGCATATTCAAGGAGTGGCTACACATGGAAATAATATTGAAAAGGGTGTAAGGTAAGGGAGCTAGAAAAATTATTACAAAAGCTCCAACTTGGCACCTAACATGTGCAACTCCAACTTGGAAAAATATGCTCATGCATGCTATAAATCTAAGCTCAAACCAGTGAATAGAGGGAAGAGATGAAAATTGATGTAGTGAATCCCTATAGAATTAGTTTTAGATATAGTGATTGAACTATCATTATAACTTGGGATTAGCATGGATGCCTTTGAGGATCCACATTATAGTGCCCAAGCTCGCCTGTGAGTCTCTAGGCCATTAGTAGATTTAGATAAGAAGTTTCTCTATTTATTGAAATTTTTTTAATGAATAATATCATTGCACTAATTGAGCTTGATCTATTTTATATGGTTATGGTAATGTTCTTTGAGTGAAAATTAAATGCAATAGTTATAATAATGTAATTTCAATTTATGAATGATTAAGTTGCAGTGAAGCCTTGGTCTAAGTCATTAATGGAATCCCTATATAATAAATGACATAAACATATTTTGTAAAATAGCCTAAGTGTATATAAGGTCATGTACCCAAACTTTGGTACCCTAGCTAGATGCATAATTACAAAATGAGCCTTCAAGTGAAAGCATCTCCTTAACCCCTCAAAGAAATTGAATGGTGTTAAGTTTAGTGACAAAAAATCTTACACCCTTGAGGTTATAGAACCAAATGGATAAATACTTTCACCTTTATGGCCAAAATGAGTTCCTCACATAGGCTTGTGCCTATAGATCATTAGTCTTAGCCCAAAAAGTCTTGTTCCCATGAATCCACCAAAAGCCTTCTTTCTTTTGACCAAGTCCTACATGTGATGTGTTTCACCATGGCATAATTAATCCAAAACAATCCCCAATTCTTTCTCTATTGCACTTTGGGTGAGTGCATAAGGCTTGCACCTTATTTGAATTCATGCCAGCACAGTTGAGTGATAAATGTTAAGTGTTATGAGAATAAACTATCTTTGCACTTAGTTGTAATGATTCTAGAACTGAATCAAACATCTAGATAAGTGCTTAAATCCAAATTAAACTACAAAAAAATGGATTTTAAGGGTTTTTTGGCAACCCTTGTCTATTTTTTTAGTAATTTCCTTCTTCTGAATGACATACTTTAGGGTATTTTTGGGTTATTTTGGTCCTTCTCTAGTGTCTGATTTCTTCCTACCTATTTTTGACTTAGCTTATGTCCAGCTTGCTTCCTCCTCTTTAGCTAGAGTAAATAATTCTCCCTTTTATTTATTATTTTGGGCTAAAGGGGCTGCATCATTGCATTACAGGGAATTTTCATCTAGATTCACATTTTAGGTAGAACTTCCATTTTGACTTAGTGTCAACTGGGTATCACTTGTCAAGCTTGAAAAAGGGCCTTTATCCTCAACTCTTGAGTAGTGAGATGTTAAATTTGTGTTCAAACATTTTGATACTTCTCTTTTATTAGATGAGTCTATTGGAATTTTCAAAACCAAGTCCAGAGTGTTCTCAAAAAATAAGGGGCTCTGATTAAGAATTGATTTAAGAGAAGGACTATGTAGGGATGCTCCTTTAAAGGAAGCTTTAGGATCCAAAAAATCTTACCTACCAGGGGCTCCTTTCTATTCAAGAGTGAGAGTTATACTCAAATTCTTATAAATAGTTTGGTTTTAAATAGATCCCTCATTCAAAATGTGTTCGAGGGAATGGCTAGGGGCATTTAGATCATAAGAAAGAGGAGGGATCAGGGTGTGGGATGGTGAGGTGAGAGAAGATCCATGAGATTAACTAGGCTCTTTATGGTAGGGGTCTCATAAGGATCTAATTGGTATTATAGAGTGGGATGTAGGTGAAGGGTTGTTTAGGGAAATCTTTTGAGGAGTGACTATAATTGTTGTAATTAGAATAAATCAGATAAGAGTTTTCATACTCAATTTTTTAATACCAAATCCCATATTTGGATTTTAGCTTAATAGTATGCAGAAGAGGTTTTTCTACTACAATAAATACCTAAAATCTATTTGTAATCATCCTTCTCCTCACCATGGTGACTAGATCAATCTTGATCAGATAACCCAATGCTTTCTCAACACCAAGAAGGATCATTATTTCTAAGTACTCTAGGGGTAACTCTGAAAACAATGCCCACATGGGTATATATTCCAATGTTATGTTTTTTAGATTAGTACCTACTTTATAGCATGTGATATTAATAGTGGATTTACCCATGAACCAAGGTCCTTATATAAAGACTCTAAAATAATCCTCTTGATGAGAAAGAAGTCCCTAGGTAAGGCAACTATCTCAAGTTGACCTTTAGGCTTCCAACAGTTATTAGCCCATTTTCTAAGGGAATTAATGTTAGGTTTGAATTTTTTTTACTTTGGATAGAAGGGAATTTTCTAGCTTCCTATCCACCAATTTAATTAAAGTGTTAAAAATATCAACCCAAGTGCCATTATTTCAAATTGATGGGATCAGATGGACATCTAAAATCTCTTGTCCCACCGAATGTTTTCCCATGACACAATCTACCTTAAGAGAGGGGGGAAACTTCTAAGGGGATATTAGTGGGTGGGGACCATTTAGCACTTAAAATATTATGATTTGTGACTTTTCCCTAGATCATGTCAGTAGATTGGGTAAATGCAACATATTTTTGATGACTTTCTACAACATCCTTATTATCATTAGGTCTCACTTGAGGAATGCTATTTTTCCCCAGAGGCTCATCCTAATTTTCCTACATAGTGGCAAATTCAAAATTTGTGGTGTCTTCAGCTCTTTTTCTACTAATCACTTTCTCCTCACTTTCCATTTAAAATCAACTCATATTTGAAAGGTAAATAATTTGGAATAGTAAATATAAATATGTTGAAAATAATTCATTTCTTATTTTTACTACTTTAAGAAAATAGAGCTTTGATAGACCCTGTTTGAGACCAAATAGCCATAATAGTGAGGAGATGATAGCTAAGATAGGGAGGATGCATAGCAACCACAATGAGTGAAACACAAGTAACCAATTATGAATTTTAAATTTTTGAGTATTTCTATTTAAAATCAAGCTAAATATAGAAAATTTATTGGTAAACAAAAGCTAAGCACTGGAATGAACCCTAGGAAATATTTAGGTAAACTAGGGGTAGAACAAGGTATTGGGTAGAAAGAGGTCAAAGCAATAAATGCATAAGGGTTTTATGGTAACTGATCAAAAATTCACTACTTTATAAGAACAGAGTTGACCTAGTTAACTTAGTCTATAAGGTGAGCCAAAAACATAAGGTCAATAAGGATAGCCAAAAATATAGTGCTGACTACATAGCAGTGGGTCAATTTAGTATTCTAATGGGTGACTAACTACATATCAGTGGGCTAACTTAGTTGGAAAGGAGGATAAGGTTAACTTCATATCAGAGGGTTGATTCAGTTTATGGAAGAGGGTTGATATAGTCTAAAGAATGAGGTTGATAGTGTATTACAAGGCCAATTTAGTATATTGAATCAAGAGGATGGTTGATTTAGTATCAAATGGGTTGATTTAGTTAAAAATGATAATGGCCAATTTAGTATCAAAAATAAAGAATAGGGATAATTTAGTATTAAATAGGTTGATTTTGTAATAAATTTAGATACATGAGAAATTAAATGAAACTAATTTATTTAATAGTCAATTTGTGTATTTTTAATAATGTATTTAGATTATTTATGACATGGAGATATGATACATCCTTTGTTATTTTATATTTTGTAGAGACACTGAAGGTATTAGTGTCTGATAGATGCATGACGGCTTCTAAATTTAGTAGATCACTTGATTGATGTGGATATATTATGATTGGTTGCACTAGGATTTAGAGGTGTTATGGAGATGAGGTGGATCTTGTTAAGGATTTATCTCATTGTCATGTTCTTTGGATTATGGGAGTAGTTGACCAACTCTTTTTGATGGGTGGTGGATGGGGATACCATTTAGGTGGGTGTCACATTGGAGGATGTTCATGTGTTATTAGGACAACCTATAAGAAGGACACTGGTGATCACTGACACACTAGAGGATCTAAAGGAGAGATAAGCACTATCCCAGTGGGTGACATGCTCAAATAGGATATACCCTAAATTGAGGGTGAGTTTATTTAACATCTATATTGTGAACATTTTAAACATATAGAAGTCATGATAGGACTTATGATAGCACAAGTATTGTGTCATATGTTAGATAGTAAGGTACCATATTATGTAATAGCCTTATGTCAATCAATATTAGATCAGGTAGCACTCTATGATTTTGGTGTTGTCATCTAGGTCTAGTTCATGCATGATATGTATGGGATGCTATTTAGAGGTTAGAAGTGCATGGGGCCTATTATTTTTATAAGTTCTTGGATATATGAGATATTCTCCATGTATCATCTAGGTGGTCTACCCCATGGGGTCGATGATAGGTTACCTCAAGTTATGAGATGTAGTTAGGACCATGTAGCTCAAGTCATACCCTACATGCTAGCTCTACAGACTATCACACAAGGAGAGATCATGTGCTAGTCATATACACACATTGCTATTATATGGCCTAGTTATTCAACCATTGATATAGATTTTGCATGGGTACAAATCATAGGCCACTACACCTCATGGATAGAGACACATCCAATGACATGCTTGTTAGGATGGTTTAGAATCCTACACCTAGTGATCCTTCTAGTAGTTCCTACTTATTGGGCATGGCATGTTAAGCACAAGCTTATACTGAGAGGGGGGTGAATCAGTATAAGATATTTTTTTGATTTCAACTATTAATCTTAAATCTAAAACCTCAAATTACTCTACAATTAATATATTCAAAGCAATCAAAGAATATAATATATTCAAATCAATCAAAGAATACAATGCAAAACCACATAATGCAAATAGATATAGATTTGCATGGAAACCCTTTCGAGAGAAAACTACAGATAAATTCTCTTAATATAAATATTGGTAGGCACCAACCTACTAAGAACCAACCCCAAAAACAATTTTATAGGCACCAACCTACATGAGCACCAACCCCTTTCACCGAGCACTAACTCAGCAAGAGACACCAATCTCTTCAAAATGAAGGCACCAACCTTCTCAGATAAAATCACTCTTCTATCTCAAATTTGTTATCAAAATAATAGATGATAGAACACTTGCTTTATCTCCTTTAGATTTAATCTACACTTGAGTATTTTCGCTGCTATACTCTTCCTTATACTTGTCAATTTTTTATTTTTAATATTCTCACAAAAATTTGTCTTTAAAAATTTTGATCTTCATTTATATATCTTCCACTTTCAAATCTCATTTTTTGCCATTCATTATGCACTTATTTATAACCCACAAAAAGCCACAAATTAAGATCGTGACTCTTCAAGTGAAAAAGTCCTTTCAATTGGTCACAACTTTTCCCAATAGGTCGGCCAAGGTTGACAATTCCATTGACATTTCCATCGACACTTCTGTTCACTTCCATCGACATTTCTGTTGACTTCCAACAACAATTCCATTCACTTCCATCAACATTTCCATTCACTTCCATCGACATTTCTGTTCACTTCCATCATCAATTATGTTCACTTCTACCATGTCCATTTACTTCCATCAACAATTCCATTCACTTTCATCGACATTTCTATTCACTTTCAGCCATCAATTCCATTCACTTATGGCAATCAATTCCATTCACTTCTAGCAACAATTCATTTGACATCAATGATAATATTACAACAATTTCCCCCTTTGTCATTGATGGCAACCACATATTGAAACTACTCCCCCTTACTGCACTATCTCTTCTATTTGAATCCTTCTTTACTGTAGCTCCCCCTTTCTATGACATCCTCTTTTTGTACTTCTCCCCCTTTGACATCAATGGCAAAGGGTCTATCTAAGAGCTAGTACTTATCTCCCCCTTAGCTAATGATTCTCTTCAGTGGCAAGAAGCAAAAGAAATTACTCCCAAATTTTGCCATAGGTACTCAAATATTTCCTTTGGAAGTGGCTTAGTGAAGATATCTACCATTTGTTCAGATGTGGAAACATATTCCAATGTTACTTGTTGTTCTACCACCTATTCTCTCAATAAATGATACTGTATAGGGATATGTTTAGTTCTAGAATGCATAATTAGATTCTTTGAAATACTTATTGCACTAGTATTATCATAGAATATGGAGATTGGATGATTATACTCTACTTTGATATCTTTTAAGTTTTATTTCATCCATATAACTTGTGTACAACATAGCATTTCTGCTATGTTCTCTGCTTCTATTGTGGATAGAGATATAGAATTATGCTTCTTACTCAACCATGATACTAGGCTATCTCCAAGAAAGAATGTTCCTCCACTTGTACTTTTTCTATCATCTGTACAACCTACCCAATCTGAATCCATGTACACTACCAATGTGAATTCTTTACCTCTTGGGTACCACAACCCATAATCCAAGGTTCTCTTTAAATATCTAAATATACGTTTCATGGCTTGCACATGTTTTTCTTTTGGAGCTACTTGAAATCCTACAACCATACCTACTACTTACGTGATATCTAGCCTAGATGCCATCACATATAATAAAATCCCAATCATTGATTTGTAAATAGTTTGATCAGTATTCAGAGATTCATCATCTTTGCTCAACTTCATACTTATAGCCATAGGTGTGCTAACAGGAGCACACTCCTCCATATGGAATTTCTTCAACATCTCCTTTACATACTTGCTTTGGGATATGAATATTCCTTTGTTAGATTGAGAGATTTGTAAACCAAGTAAAAATGACAACTCACCTAACATGGACATCTCAAATTCCTTTTGCATATCTTTGACAAATATCTTAGACATTTCCCCATTGTCTCCTCCAAATATTATATCATTTACATACACCACAACAATTAACTAGTGATCTCCTTCAGTTTTGATGTAAAGATTAATATCAACATATCCTCTCTTGAATCCTTGGTCTTGTAGGTATTTATCATGCCTAGCATACAATGCTCTAGGAGCTTGTTTCAATCTGTAGAAAGCCTTCTTCAACTTACACGCATAATCCTTGTTTTATGATAAGAGGAATCCTTTTGGTTGTTCTATGTAAACTTCCTCTTCTATATTTCCATTTATAAATGTTGATTTAACATCCATTTGATAAACTTTGAAATTTTTAAATACTAAAAATGCAAGAAATATTCGAATTGCTTCTAATCTAACAATAGGAGAAAAGGTCTCTTCAAAATCTACACCTTCTACTTGAGCATACCCATTACATACCAACCTTGCTTTATTTCGAGTGACTTGGCCATTTTCATTCAATTTGTTTCAAAAAACCCACTTAGTACCAATCACATTCTGATCCATTGGCCTGGGCACAAGTTCCCAAGTCTCATTCTTCTCAATTTGATCTAACTCTTCTTCCATTGTTTTTACCCAATGTTTATCATGACTAGCTTCAAAAAAATTATTAGGCTTTCCCTTGGATAACAATGAAAAATTTACATGCTCAGGTATACTTACAATTCTTCTTTTGGTTTTCACCCCAGCATCAATGTTGCCAATGATCTGAATTTTAGCATGATTCTTTTGAACAAAGCGAGATGGTGCTTTGGTGTCCTGCCTTTCAAATTCACTTAATTTTTCTACATTTTCTTCCTCCCCTTCTTCTTCTAAAAGATTGGGTATTTCTAGAGGCTCTTCTAAAGGTTCTTTTGCCTTTTGATTCATGAATTCATCTATTCTAACACTAGAAATTTCTAAAATAATTTATAGCCTTTTGTTATAACATATATAGGCTTTGCTTTTGATGGAGTAGCCAAGAAAAATTCCTTTGTTAGCTCTTGAATCAAATTTGCCCAAGTTTTCTTCATTCTTGTTGATAAAACATTTACTTCCAAACACTTTGAATATTTGACCAAATCTGGTCTTCCTTTCCACAATTCATAAGGATTTTTGTCATTATTAACTCTAATTTTCCCTCTATTCAAGATATATACTATTGTATTAACTACTTCTCTCCAAAATCTATCTAATAGCTTAGATTCATTCAACATAGTTTTAGCCATCTCTCGAACTGTTTGATTTTTCCTTTTCACCACTCCATTTTGTTATGGAATCCTTACAGCTGAGTATTGTCTCTCAATTCCATGATCTTCACAAAACTCAATGAATTAATTTGAAATAAACTCACCTTGATCTGACCTTAGGAATTTTATTTTTATCTCTTTTTCATTTTCTACTAATTCCTTGAAAGATTTAAACTTTTCAAATGCTTCTGATTTTTCTTTTAGAAAGGCTACCCACATCATTATAGTATAATCATCAATGAGCAACATAAAGTATCTCTCACCTTGCATAATTTTAGTTCTAGTAAGACCATAAAGATCCATATGAATCAGCTCTAGTGGTTTGGTGGTCGAATATTCCTTCATTATGAACCTTGTTCTAGTTTGCTTCCTGTGTTGGCATCACTTGTATAGAGTGCTTGAAGGTTTATTTATCTTAGGCATATCTCGTACAGCCTATTTGTTGCTAATTTTCACAAGATTATCAAAATTTATGTGCCCTAACCTTCTATGTCATAGCCAACTCTCTTCAACTTGACTCAGACAACATTTCTATCCTCTCATTTCTCCAAGCATGTATAGGTTATTTGTGGTTTTATGAGCATCTGTAATTAGTTCTCCCATGTCTCTTTTTTTTGATCTTGTAACCTTTAGAAAATAACTTGAGTGTGTGTCCTTGATCACACATTTGGCTAACACTTATAAGATTATGCTTTAACCCTTCCACATATAACACATTTTCTATTTTGTTTTTTCCATTATCGAGACTAAGTGTACCTTTTCATATTATTCTGGCTCTAGTGTTGTCTCTGAACTTCACCGTGCCTTCATTAACCTTTTTTAAAGAGATGAATTTACTTTTATCTCCATTCATGTGTCTCAAACATCCACTATCAATGAACCATTGTTGTCCTTCATCTCTAGCATGGAATGTTGTTTGAACAATCATGGATTCTTCTTGCTTCTTCTTCCAGGTCTTTGATGGTTCTCTTTTCTTTATCACTAAAGATTTGAACTTTTAATCTTGTCTTACAGATTCAAAAACACTTCTACAATATGATGTTATATGTCCATAGTTGTTGTACTTATAACAAACTATAGCTTCATCAAAGTTTGATAAGGGAGCAAACGAATTATAGTTTCTGTTCGAAGCTCTATAGGTTCCTTTCTTTCTACTCCTAACTTCAATATCCTTGGCTCTTTTTCTAGAATCTAATATCTTATGACCAAAATGATTTCAATAATAAAAATATCCATCAAAACAATTACCAAACCTGGTTTTATTTGTATATCTTGGATAAAATGTTCTTCTAAAGTTTTGTTCTCCTTTGCTTTCTTTGTTTATAGATCTAGTTTTGTATTCTGGGATTCTTCCTTCTTGGTCTCCTTTTTCACTAGTTCTTTAAGAGTTTTAGCATATCTCTTAGCTTTCTATTTTTCCTTCTCATACCCAATGCCTGACTTGTTAGATGGTGATCTTTGACTCTCTGAAATCTTATTCAAAACTTGAGTGCTTTTCTCATATTTCAATTCACTTGTTATTTTAGAATTCACCTTTTCTAGATCCCTTTTTAAAACATCTATCTCAGATTCATACCTTTCACATTCTTTTCCTTTCTTATTTAGCTGATCCATTAGATCTTCTTCAATTTCCTTTGCTTCTTTGATTTGGACTTTAAGATCAGTAATTACCTTGTTTGATTCCTCAAAGACTTATGATGTCTTTGCTTTGAAGTCTTGATTATCTTCTTCATATTTTTAGAGTTGTAACTTTAGTTTCTGATTCTTCTTCTTAAATACTTTTATTTCTTCCAATGCACAAATAAGTTCTTCTTCAAGGTTCACTTCACCTTCTTCTTCCATGTCTTCATCTTCCTCCAAATTATCTTTGCTGGTGGTGGCATTTTCTTCTGTAGCCATGAACAGAATCTCTTCATTATCACTCTCAACATCACTTTCTTTGTTTTCTTCAGATGAAATGCTATACCTCTTGGAGTATAGGCTTTTCTTTTGTTTCTCAAATCTTTGCTTGTCTTTGCTCAGCTTGAATCCCTTTTTGTACTTTGATTTATTTCTCTCATCATCACTATTTCCTTTATTTAGACATTTGGCTACAAAATGACCAATTTTACCACAATTAAATCATTTAAATGGTAACTTTCCTTTATATTTTCCTGATCCTTTCTTTAGCTTCTGAATGAATAGAGCTTCATTTTCATCTTCTTCACTACTTAAATTTTCACTTGATTCTAGTTCTTTGATCTCTTTCTTCAAGACCTTGAATGATCCTTCTTCGACTGTCTCTCAAATTTGGTTCTCATTTCGTAGGCCATAAGAATTCCATGGAGCTCATCCATTTTCATTGTGTCTAAATCCTTCATTTCTTTAATGGTGGATACCTTCACATCAAATCTCAATGGTAGGGATCTCAAGACTTTTTGAATGATCACAGATTCTTCAATTTTCTCTCTGAGTCCTCAAATTACATTAACAATCTCATCAACATGAAGAAGATACCCAGCAATGTTTTCATCATTCTTCATTTTTAAACTTTCAAACTACCTCTGATGGATTTGGAGTTTTACTTTTCTAACCTTACTATCACCTTCATAAATCATGTTGAGTTTATCCCAAATCTCTTTTGCAAATTCACAATACATAACCTTAACAAACTCATTTTATGAAATCCCACATAAGATTGCATTCATAGCTTTCACATTGTTCTCACTGGCCTTTTTTCTGGTGGCATCCATTGGTGTAATTTGTGGCATTGTATATCCTATTACCACTACTTGTCAAATATTTAAACCTAGGGCCATCAATTAAGTCTTCATTCTTATGATCTAAAATGCGTAATTCATTCCATTGAATAAAGGATCCTTGTTAGTGGAGAAACCATCTAGAACTTGAGATCCTGCCATATGTGCTTCCAAGATCTACCTTCTAGCAGTTGTGCTAACACTAAAAGAACCGGCTCTGATACCAATTATTAAGTACAAGATTATACTAAGAGGGGGGGTGAATCAATATAAGATATTTTTTCACTTTTGACTATTAATCTTAAATTCAAAACCTCAAATTACTCCACAATTAATATATTCAAAGTAATTAAAGAATACAATGCAAATAGACATAAATTTGCATGGAAACCCTTTCAAGAGAAAACCATGGAGAAATTATCTTAATATAAATATTCATAGGCACCAACCTACTGGATCACCAACCCCAAAAAAAAAATTATAGGCACCAACCTATAGGAGCACCAACCCCTTTCACCAAGCACCAACTCAGCAAGAGACACCAATCTCTTCAAAATGAAGGCACCAACCTTCTCAAAAAAAATCACTCTTCTATCTCAAATTTGTTTTCAAAAAAATAGATGATAGAAAACTTACTTTATCTCCTTTAGATTTTATCTACACTCGAGTTTTTTCACTGCTATACTCTTCCTTATACTTTCTGATTTTTTCTTTTTAATATGCTTAAAAAAAATTTGCCTTTAAAAATTCTGCTCTTCTTTTATATATCTTCCACTTTCAAATCTCATTTTTTTCCATTCATTATGCACTTATTTATAACCCATGAAAAGCCAAAAATTAAGGTTGTGACTCTTCAAGTGAAAAAGTCCTTTTGAATGGTCACAACTTTTCCCAATAGGTTGGCCAAGGTTGACAATTTTGTTGACATTTCTGTCGACACTTCCGTTCACTTCCATCGACATTTCCATTCACTTTCATCAACAATTCCATTCACTTCTACCAACATTTCCATTTACTTTTATCAATAATTCCATTCACTTTCATCGACATTTCCATTCACTTTCGGCCATCAATTGCATTCACTTTTGGCAATCAATTACATTCACTTCCTAAAATAGTTCATTTGACATCAATGACAATATTCCAACATGGCATGATAGATATCCAAGGGGGAGAAGAGGAGGAATATTACCAATAGATATACCCATGATCAAGTTATGGTGTGCTAGCTAATGGACTGGTCAAGCATGGTAGCAAGTGGCTGTGGGGCTAATAAGGGAGAGACACCATATATGTGGGTACAAACCCATAATAGGCACCACAATATTAGTAGTAGTGACCACCATAGACACACTATATATGGAGGCATTAGCAACAAGAGTAGGTGTAAGATATAACACAAGAGGACCTAATAGCCACTCCAAGACATAGCTGGTCCATGGAGGCACCTCTAAGGAGAGGATCTTGGTGTGCTCAAGTGGTGAATCCTACATTTGCATTGTTGTGGAGGTATCTTAAAGAGGAGGTGCTTGATGGATGAGTGGATGGGGAGACCATTCTTGGAAATTAATCATATGGAGAGATGGTGGTTGGTGACACCAACACTAATGAGAAATGTTGTGATTTTGATTTAAGATTTGATATAAGATATTAGTTGCATTTTGTATTTATGGTAGATAAATAGATTTTTAGATATATATGTGATATGATATCCATCTAGTTTTGGTTTGGTAGATCCTACGATGGAGGAGGTTAGATGGGGAGTCTTAATAGTGGTTGTACATCATGACATTTTAGATGGGATGCTAGCAACATATGACCCCACCATGTTGGATGATCTTATGGTTCCATCTACCCTAACCTAAGCGGGATGGTTTATATTGGTGGTGGAGGCTATGAGATATCTAAAGGCATGTGGGGATGGATTATAGCCACTGGTAGGAGTGATATATGGAGAGGCACAATCCTGGCAGGCCTTAGCTTAGGAGAGAGCAACACACATGGCTACCATAATCTAGCTCAAATAGGTGCAGGCCTAGGTGGACAATCTACAAGGAAAAGTAGTAGGTTTGAGATATTAGACTGCCTCATTATAGTGTACCATTTAGAGGGGATATTCTGAGGCATATATGGGCAGCATAGCGAGGCTACATGATAGACAATATGGAGCCCATCCTTAGAGATGGAGCTATTTTTTATTTTATACTTTGTATTATATAAAATAGATGATATATATATATATATATATATATATATATATATATATATATATATTGATTTTGACCATTGGATTTGATATCATGAGTTATATTTGGTTGTGGATGTTGATGCATAGATATATTTATTTCTAGCATCTTTATTAAGCTTTTGTTTTATATGATATGATAAATATATGTTAAGTGTTTTATTTTCTAACATTATGTGATACACATGCATGATTAAAAAGAAAAGGGCAAAAAAGACTTAGAAAAGTATAAGTAATAAAAAACAAATGTACTACACACTATATCATGATGGGAAATGTGTAATAATATAAGATGACTAAATATAATAAATCAAAGATGGTAAAAAGAGTAACAAATGTTTTTAAACCATGTAAAAAATTTGCACCGAGTTAAAATAAGTAAAATTAAACTATATCACGTTGGAAGTATAAAAATAATGAAATAAAATGGAAGGCACGTGAAAACCAAATGGTATAAAAATAAAATAATTAAGTCAATCAATCATAAAAAATCATGTTGGGAAGTATAAAAGAGAAACAAAATTAGAAAAATAAATTTAAATTGATCACACTAATTCAAGCTGAGAAGTATTAAAATTTTTTAAAAATGATTGTAATCATACATGCAATCAAAAAATAAGAAGATAAAAGTGAAATATCAATTAAGTGATCATAAATCATACTATATCAAGATGGTAAGCATGTCAATGATGTGTAACTCATAATCAAACACTACTTATCTCAAAGTTAACACATGTAATTTCATTGTGACTTGGGTATTATAATATTTTGTGAGGAAGACCTAGTCTTATCTGTGATCGTACACTGTAACTCACAAAGGGAACACTAGTGAGGTATAAATAACTATGGGAATGATTTTAAATGGTGTCTATAATGTGGTAATTTGTGAGGAAGACCTAGTCCTACCCATGGTCTTATAATGTAACTCACAAATGGGATTTCTAGGGGATGTTCAGTTAATAAAATAATATTTCTCAAGGAGAAATATTAGGAATGTTGTAATTAAAAGAGGGAAGGTAATAAGCATAATGTAGGAATATATGAGAATACCTTAGAAAACATGAGGCACACTAAGTACATAGAAAAGACATTAGTGTTAGGTGACTATCAAAATACAAAGGATACACGTTCACAATAAGCACAATGTTATATAGGAAAATAAGTGATATACTAAAATCAACTCATGTTAGTTGTATGAACAAGAAAATTAAAATGGATCTACCTTCCCACAACATGTTCCCCACTCCTCAGGACCTTTTATAGATCCTTCAGTCTACTATAAAGATTGGGTACTTGTGTGAGAAAGTAGGTATCACTAAAAGATTTTTTTATTCTCCTTTTCTAATCTACTAGCTTACCACACCCCAATGGACCTCGAATCTATCATGATTACAACTATGGATTTTAAGCTTCAATTAGAAAATGAGATGTGCTTTGAATCATGTATTTTGGTGTGATTTAACTTTTGAAATTTATATGTTGCATTTTATATCATTAACTTTTATTTAAATGATTTGTCTTTTTAATTTTTATGGATTTTAATATTCCTCCTCCATACAGATTTGGAATAACCAACATGAGGGATAAAAGTGATACACATGAATGAGATTTAAAATTTGGCTAAAGGAAGCTAAGTATCCAAAGACATGACTAAATAAACATTAAGGCTTTCCTATGAACCAGTATGTTATCTCAAGTTTCAACCACATATATGCTTAGTTTACAAAAGGAAATAAGAGAATAAAGAATATCCAAAATGGATTGGTAAAATATAATTCCAATGAGATGACTTGTTTTTTAATTGATCACATGGTAAATAATGATTACTAATAGGAGCAAGGTTTGTTTAACCAAGTCACAATAATAACTATCCATGTTGTGGAGTTAAGGTAGAAAACAATCACGAGAAAAGATAAAGAAGTCCATGAAATAAAAATAAACTCCTAAATATAAGCATGTAAAAAGAATACATAATAACAAAATGAAATAAATAAAACATATAATGTGAAATATAAAGATCCATTTAAGATAGATAAGTGAAGTAAAATTAGACACAAAGTCAAATTATATAAGATATAAATAAAAGTGGATCAAAATTCTAATTCAAAATCATAATTAAGATGAAAGTGAAGGAACACCATGTTGTGCTCACAAATACTGATAAATTTTTCCACAAATATGATATGTAACATTTGATATATCTCTATAAATCTGGACCCTAACTATAGCAACAATCTCATTGATCCTCAAGGAAAGCTGTGAAAAGGCCTCTTGCCAAATCTCCTCTATATAAAATGTAGGTATAGTTAAAATATCATGCTCATGAGAGATATCATGCATAAAATACTCAATAAGGGGAATATATGTTGTAATAGGAATAGAAACTATGGGACAAAGAGGTGGCACCACCAGTGGAGAAGGAACCATGGGTGGGGGAGAAGATGTAGGTGACACATGAGCCATAGGTGAAGAAGGAACCACATGTGGAGTGAGTTACACAGGTGAATAAGGAGGAGCCTTCTTATGTGAATGACCTATGGGAGGGGTAAAATTGGCATAGGAATGGTCATAATATGATCATGAAGATGTTGTTAAAGGATGCAGCAATGATTAGTGTGATGGGTATCACACTGGTACCAAATATAGTATACATCTTCATATTTTGGAATATAGTTAGGTAACAACTTGGGAAGAGGTATAGCCTTGTCTTTAGGCTAAGGAAAGGTAGGATGCAATATGTCAATATATTTTTTAAGCTTTTGATAATGGGTGGAGGAATGATTATATGTGTTGTGGAAGAAACATATACATTTGTTAGTGGATTTTGTGGGTTTACTAATGGAAGGTATAGAAATAGGAGCTAGGTAAGGCTAGTATAACTGGTATTCTCTAGTCTAATGACTATAAAATCTATGAATATCATATTAAGTTTGATCAGCCCATTAGGTAAGTAGGGGTTCAAGTTGTGGATAAGGAAGAAGGCCATCACCAAGGAGAGGTAAAGTTGGTGGAGAGATTAGGCTAAGCTCATCTAAAGGAGAAGTACAATTAGATAAAGGATGATGTTCAAATAAGGATAAATTGAGAGTAGGATATAGACTAGGCTCATTTGAGGGAGAAGTAGGATGTGTAGAGGGATTAAGGGTGGTAGTAAGCATCTCCATGGGAATCAAGATATATGGATCTTGGTCTCTAAAAAAGTAATAGGGGCCTGTCATAGAATGATCCATAAGCATGCTATTAAGGGGATATATATAAACTAGAGGGGTGCCATGTGAACCCTCCATCTCTACCATGCAAATAAGAGGAATAATACTAGAATTAGCAACTATATAATATAGAATATGATAAGATGAATGGAAATATTGAAACAAAGAATGATAATGAAGGATCTCAACATCTCTATCCTAGACAAGACCTCCTATAAATGGATCATATAACATATAACCATCATCATAATTAGTTGTATTAATGTCAATGGTGTAGGCATGTATTAATTTATCATTAAAAGTGGCATGATGAATAGAATGTCAAGTTTTAATTAGTACCATAGGTATATCATTGATAGGTGGTTGGCAGGAACATGACTTCAAAGATGACATAAGTTAAATGATGAGATAAGGGGATAAATTAGAAGTTTTGATCTTGAGGTTTATTACATCCATCTCATCATCATTAGAATCTAAGAGGTTAGGTGTTATATTCCCAATGAGTTTAGGGTGACCATGATAACCTCAAGTAGAATTGATGGTAAAATTGAGATGTTGAGATTCCCAGAATGGAACACTCAATAAGGGTTCAAGGGCTATAATTTTGATACACCATGTTCTTTTAATTTTTCAAAATTCCAAGGGTTGGTATCTCCTTTAATCCTATAGATAACACCATTATGGGGAAACTTGACACATTGGCAATTAAAAGAGGTGATAACTCACATGTGATGAGTCCAAGGCCTACTAAGCAAGATGTTGTAGGAAAGGGGAAAATTAAATATCATAACCTTCACTTAGACAATGATAGGAGGATGGTAATAGGGATCTTCATGCAACATAAAGGAGGAATTTGCCTTTGATCATAACCTTGGCATGTATTTCATGTAGATTTGAGATTACACTCTGAATATCCAAGAGTTTTAATGAAGTCAAGGGAGGTGACATTAGTGCCTAAACCATCATCAATTAAAGCATTCTTGACTTGGATATCATTTATTTGAACACTTATAAAGAGTGGAGGATCATCTAAATGAATAAAAATCTCATATAGGATTATGAAAGCAATAATAAATTTGAGGGAAAGAGAAGTGTCCATTGTTTTGTCAAAGTGTATAGACATCTTTTCACATTATTGTAATATACTATCTTCCGACCTAGATAATGTGGCTTTATGTACTACAATGGGAGGATCAGGGATGTTCATTTCAAATAATAGTTTCATCACGAGGTTGTGATGATGGAGAAGTTTTCATGAGTTCAAGAAAGGGTATTTGAGATGGGAGATTGGTAAGTTCCATGATAGGGTCCCATTCATCATAACCCATTGGGGGACTTCTAGATAAAGGTACGTAATGGTGGAGGAACTCGTAGGAAGGAGGATTAGAGGTGCATTCAAATTTGTATTGATAAGATGTGGTCAGTTTACTTTGAAAACAAATCAATTGATTATATTGAGATGATGTGGTAATCAATTTAGGTTTGTCTAGTGATTGATTTGAAGAAATGTTATTAGGATTTGGATCAATGTTGTCGATAGATGTAGATGTTAGGGGAATTGAATAAATAGTGTGAGAGGCCTTATCCAATTGAGGTGTTAGAATTGGTTCTTAGAAATACATAAGGTCCTCTTGTCCCAACTTTGTTAGGTAAGATGAGGAAGAATCTTAGATAACATGGAATGTTAGGGATGTTTATTGTATGTGTATAGGATGAGAATCAATGAACGCAACTACTCTTCACATATTAGTCATATTTACCATATTCTCTTTAGGAGTTTGGTCTATAAGACTTTCAATGTTGTTCATGGGAGTAGGCTTGTCAGTGTTGTCTTGATGATTAGGAAGAGGGTCTTTGTAGATGGCAAGATGAGCATTATCCTAATTTAAAACTTGATATATTTTTTTGTGTTTCATAATATTTAAAGGCTATATCATAGGCTTGTTGGTATTTATAAATGAGTGAATCATGATCAAATTTTGGACCAAGGAGGAAATACATATCTAAATTGTGTAATTGCCTACAAATCTCATGAGAATGACCCTAATTTGCATAAAACCAACAAAACTTATTTAGATCACACAAATATTTCATAGGATGAATGGGGTCAAGATCTTCTAGTAGAGGCCTAATAGATGATTTTGGATCTTAGCTAAGGATAATAGCTTATGAATGTTAATGTTTTTTATTTGAGAAAATTAAGGATTAGGGGTGTTGTTTAGAGGGGGAGCTTGCTCCATAATAAGGTTGGAAATAATGGCTTGAATATTGTGACTGGTATCATAAGAATTGGTGACACCATTGTTAGTATATGATGAATTTTATTATTAATTATCATGTGAGTACCCATGGGAAGTTCGGATGGTTCAAACTAGTGCATGAGAAAATCTTGGCATTTGGCTTGGTTAGGGTTTCTTCTAAGGTTCTTAGAGAGAGAGTCCTAACCTTATATTTTGACTTAGGATAGAGATTATTAGTGAATATATGAAAAATATTATCATCCACCATGTTGTGCTCACACTTATTAGACAAGGTCTTCCACCATTTGATGAAAGCTTGTGTTGTTTTAATTTCAAGTTGTTTGCAATTGATAAAGTGAGCCAAGGTATTCTCTGGGAGGTTGTTAATTTCAAATTGTTATATTAAGGAATTAACTACATCTTCCAAGCTAGTGATATAATGGGACTTGAGTTATTATACCAATCTAAGGCATCTCTAAAGAGGATTTTTGCTAGTATCTTGGTAGCATCAAAAGTATTTAATTTGACCCAATCTTTGTAGAGATTACCAAATGTTTTTAAATGTAAGGTATGATTAGTTGACCCATTGTAATTAAAGGTAGGTGTGATACCTCCTATGTCTATATTGTAAATTAGATGTGTAAGAGGTTCATTTTTAATATGTTTGATCATTATATGTTAATAAGGGGTGGTTGGGGAATGAGATTGTCATGGGAATCCCTAAGGGGGGTGGGGGGAATTTTGATTTTACACTCCCCATAGAACCCATTGAGATTGATTTCTAAGGTGATTTTTCATTTGAATGGCATTATTAGCATAAAATCATTCATTTGATTAAGATTTTACAACAAACATTAATGGGTTTGAGCAGTATTTTGACTAGTTTGTGCAACATGCAAAGCATTAGCATTAGTATTAGTGGCTTGGGTTGAACTATGAGATGTGGAATGTGTGACACTAGTGGTTTGAGAGGCATTAGTATAAAATGAGGCACTAGTGGCATGACTAGCATGTGTATTGAAATATACACTATTAGAAGGATTGGCATTAGAAGAAAAAGAAGAGCTAGTGGCATGATTACCATTGGTAGAAAATGGCACACTAGTGGAATGATTGAGGAGGATGGGTCTTAGAAAATTCCCACTAGATGTTGAACCTAGCATGTTAGTAAATATACTTGGCATGGAGGTTAAATAAATCAAAGAAGAAGAGGTCATAGTATGATAAGGAGTCAAAATAGAAGGGAGAGGTTGAGAAGAAAATAAGGTATAGCCTCCAAATCTATGAGATAATGTAGGGGAGGGTGAATAGGGTTCTTCTGCTTAACCACGTATCATGATATTATAAATAGTTAAAGGGTATTTTCCCTTGTGTTGAGGAAACTCATTAATGAATAAAATCATTTCATGCATGTACTCTAATTGTGGTTGGTTTGATAAGAAGAAAAGAGGGTTAGGAACTGAATATGAATGAGTATGAGTCTTGTAATTAGTAGTGTGATTGGTGACATGCACATTGCTTTCATATAAAGTGGAAGCTATAAATTGTTGATGGGTAAAACTATTGGGATTGATAAAGATCATCATATATATTGAGTTCAAATAGATGTTGTCCTCAAATAGGAAGCTCATGATGAGAGAAAGAAGCTAAAAGGAGATGATTTAAAGACAAAATTAAAAAATAAGATATTGATTCAAACCAATAAAATGTGTTATATTAACCTATGAAATAGAATAGGAAGATAAGGATACACAATCATACAAGTCAACTATGTACTACTAAATAGAGAATTGAATAGATAAATAAGGATACGCAATCATGCAAGTTGACTATGTAGTGCAGGGAAGAAAGCTAAATAATTTGTAAGAGACTGTATCGACCAAGATGATAGTATTCTAAAATAGAGAAAATTTTGAAATATAATTTGAGGTAAAATTAAATCAAGCACATAAATAATTGGATCATGATCCAATTGAAACACATAGCACAAACCATGCACCAATGTTGGCCAATGCAAGTTTTTCTATACAACACTTAATGATCAAAGAGCAAGTAGAAACTGGGAAGTAAATGTTGATTAATTGGTCATCCTAAGTTTTATTAAGTTATAATAAAGTTTAATTTGAATGTGATACGAAATTTGGTTGAAAATAAGAAATTAGATAATAATATAAGGTTGGTTTCAAGATGTTTGGGTTGAAAAGGATCTATATCAGTTATGGTATTGGCTTGGTATTGTGGAATACCCTCTCACTTCACAATCCCATAGTGATAAGGGTGTCAGGTTCTTTTCCAATATATACCATCAGCCACATGTTTATACTTAGCTAGAAAACCAAGTCAACTTCCCCCTTAGTGATGAAATTCAAGTAGGCAGGCCTTGGGAAGATAAATGTTTAATGCTTTTTGAATGTAAAGTAATTTTATAATGTGTATAAAATATAAAAATAGTGTAACTAAAATGGTAATTTGAAAAACTACCTATTTAAGCTATATGAGTTACTCTAAGCATGCAAACAACTGAAAAAAAAGATGACTTAATTACTAGCAAATATAGGTTAATTCCTTGATTGATAATAGTATAGAGTCAGTTTAGGTGGCATTATATGAAAATAATATAGAATAGAGTCCACTAGCTTATTTATATTCTATAAAATCAAGGTCTATAATAACATAGTCGAATAAGTAAACTATGTCTTCTAGATAGAAGCCAAACTATAGAACTTTGTCGATTAGGTCAACCTAGCTAATTATAGGGTTGTAGTTTTACAGATTGAAAACTTGTGAAAAAATAGTATTGAAATAAGAAATGAATGATACAGAGATGAATTAAGGAACCTTGGTGGGCTTAAATATGTTTTAGATTGTAAATTTTTATGTTGTGATGTTCAAATGTTACTTCCAAATTATGCAAACTAGGTTGACTAGTTTGACTAAATTTGTAAATCCTTGTATGCTTAAGAAGAGATAATGAATAGATTCAGCATGTTTGATTATGCTTGTAGACCTATATGTTGGTGGAAGATAATAACAAATAGAGTCAACTAGTTTGACTATGTATGCAACTCTGGAATTGAAGAAGAATATTGAGTTAGACTATTTGGTCTAGTAAATTATTATTGGCAAAGACCTACATAGGTAGAATAAAGTCATTTTGAAGTGACTGTCTATTAAACCTATTTACATAAAGTTAGAACTATACTGATTGGATAGATTAATACTATAAATATACAAAAATATGATATAATGATAAAAATAATAGTATGAAAGAAAACCTATGAGATTTAGATTCACGTTGGGTTCACTATAATATATGCAAAGGGAAATTAAACTAATCTATAAATCAATACTAACTCAAAGAAAAATAAATCATACTTACACTTTCGATTGTTGATACATTAGATATTCAAGGTCATGACCAATATGGATCTACTAGACCTAGACAAGGGATCTCTTACCACAATAATATCACTAGGGAGGGTTCTAAAGCCTCCACTCAATCAAAACTATGCAATAACCCTAAATAGGTCCTATGTTTTCATATTCACTAAGTATCAATGAAAAAAACAAAGTAAATTTCAATACATTACTCACCAAAACTTATGGCACAAAGTGGAGGTAATAAACATAAAAATTAAACATGCATAGAAGATATATACTTGCATCAATGTATATGAAATCCTAATGCATGGGATAGAACTACAAATGCAAATATATCTACTCTTATAAAGAAGTAAAAAATTTCTTTGGTATGTTCATGTTTTTGGTGTTATGGAATAAATGTTGTCATTGATGTCATTAATGTCAAAGTCACAATTTGTGTCATGCATAGTGAAGTGGTATGTGACAAGGAGTCTTATGACAAGAGATAATTTGAAGGAAACCTATCATCTCTCTATTGAGAGATAGTTTTAAGGAAACTTGGTAATTCTTATTAGGTTAATGACATGTCAAGTTTAAATATCAAGACTCAAGGTAAGCATATTTTTTAGCACTAATCTGAAGGAGCATTGTCATATCATGATCATGTGTATGAAGATGATGGTCTGGTAAGATGGATACACATAGGTATGAGTTTATGTTTAAGGATTCCCAAGCATGCATATTAAGTTTTTAAACACTCAATAAATATTCAAGGTAAACCTTTAGGGGTAAAGTATTAAGCCTAAGCACGTAACTAGACTAGTCCTAGACTTTGTCAGACCTAATGAGAAATCTTGAGGTGTTATCAAGATCTATTAAGGATACAAATCAATGGTAAATCATGTGAGAATATGTTTTACACTATTTAAACATGTTTATAATGTATATAAGATTTTATATGAGTTTTCTAGGTTACTTCTTGGCTTAGTCTTTGCATGAAGAGACCTAGTGAGAAGGCACATGCTTAGTAGCATGATGAGGTGAGAAATTTAAATATTATGAGAAGAATACTGGTAGTGTGAGATCATTTTATGATGTTTTATGACATGATTATGAGTTTTTGATATTATTGTGATAGGTTTCAAGGTGTGTTCAAGGTCTAAGTTTAACTTACAGATTTAGGCCTAATAAGTAAAGAGACCTAATATGGCCTAATGAGAGGTCAATTTAAATTTCCAAGGTGATATATATCATGAGATAATTTTAAAAGGTGTTAAAGGTTGTGTAAAGTGTGTTTACCAAGTCTGAGGTCAAATTTTGAAGGAGAAAGCATGAAATATGGTTTTATGGTTTTCTATGTGCACAAAATGAGGTATTGTAGACATGAGAAGGATTTTATTATGATTTTTGGAACATTAAACCTTTACATAATATCCTAATAAGTTCATTTAAGTTTTTTAAGGTTCCTATCTCAAATTTCTTAGCATTAGTTTTGGGTTTTAGGGGCACTCCTTTATGAACGATTACTAAGAATGGAAACTAGTTTTTAGTGCCTTAAAACCCTAACTATGACCCATTATGGAAGATATTATATAAAATGGATCAGAATGGTTTTCATAACCTATTTTTATGATCTCTTAGTTACCTCCAGGTGGTATTGGTCTATCAAAAAAGTGAGTGGAAGCTATAAGAAACCCCTTATTTCTTATATTTTTGATGTAGTAGGTAGGGTTGTCCATGTCAAAACATAAAAATGAATGGAGGATGATGTGTGATACTTTTAATTTGTGTCCATGTAAGTTTTTAATAAGTTTAAATACTTAAAATATTCTAAACCGATCATGGAAATTGGCCTATCGCTAAAAAAGCCTAGTGAGGAAGACAGTAAGAAAAATAGGTAGAAGTGGAAATGAGATCAGGGTTATATTATTATTAATTAGGGATGGATAAAATTGCATAAGGTTTTTATTAAATACATGTATCACATATTCCCTTTGAATATAATATTTTTATATGCTTATATACAAGCATAAAGTTTCTCTCAAAGTGACATGTCTAACACAATGAGGTTTGTGTAGGGTGAAGACATGAGATTAGTCTACAAGACCAATATTGATATTTGAGCCTATAATATATTTATTTTAAGTTAATATTAGGATGTTTTAGGATCATATAAACTCATTTTAATTTCATTAAAGTGAATCTATAGGTGTTCTAAGTCATTGTTTCGATGACTGTGTTTTAGAGCATTCAGGTAGTTTTTTGTGTGTTAGTAAGATTGATATTCTTGAGTCATTATGCATAGATTTAAAGAATATAATTAATATTAAGATTATAATTAGGTGTCATATGTTTATTTTAACATATTTTTATTCATTATAAATTCTTATGAATGTTTAAAAAATTAAAGGTTCTTCACTAGTTGTTGAGGCATGTTTACAATTTTGAGTGAGCATATGGAAATAGTCGGTTTGAGGTCTTTTGCCCTATTTGATAAAATATAATGAAAATGGTGATGACATTGAGGAAATTTATTTTATATCAATATAATTTTTTAATATGGTTTTGTATCAAAGTTGAGTGTATACTTCAGATATTCAAATCAGATTTTTTGGTAGTAAGAAGGGCTAATTATGAGTAGGCCTATTGGTGTGGTTCAAGGAGTGAAATGAGATAAATGGTGTTGGAGACATAAGTTGAGATTATAATGGGTCTAATTTAATAATTTTTTAAGTTTTTCATCCATTTTTAGAGGCTCAATATGTTTCAAGGTGGTCAAGGTGAAACATGTGCTTTGAGAAGGCCTAATTGCATTAGGTCTCCTTTAGGCCTAATAGTGGTTTTGGTTCTTATGAGTGGTGACCAACCTATGTAGTGGTTGTTTCACTTTTGATCTATTCCAAATTCTATCCAATTATGGATATGTTTGTGTCCAACCAAGGTATGTGAGATCAAGAGTCATGTATAAGAAGGTCTAATAGGCCTAATTTGACTAGTTAGAATATTTTTGGGAATGAGTGAATCAAATAGAAGGTTAAAATGAGGTAGAGGGTTTGAATACCATAAGATAGTGTGTTTAATATGTCATGAACTTATAAAAATAACTCTATATATTATGAGTAAGGTCATTTGACCTAGTTCTACTAAGAAGAGGGCTAGTTGAGTGAAGAGGCCTAATAGGCTATTTGAGAGAGACGGAAGAGTGTGAAGAGAAAAAAGAGGGGATCATCATCAGTTGATTGAGAAATATGTATCCAAATGTGATCATAAGTTCTATATGGATGATTTTGTGTTGAGTTACTTATGGTTTTGGTGTCTCCTTGCAAGTTGGTGCTTGCTAAATGACTTGTTGAGTTGGTGCTTGATTAGTGAGGGGTTGGTGTTCCTTATGGGATCGGTGCCTCACTAAATCTTGATTCATTACTTATAAGACTATATTTAAAGCTATATTTCAATGTTTTTTTTATCTATTTTAAGGTTTTTCCACATATCTCTTGTGTTCATATGTTATGTGCTTATGTGGATGATTATTTATGCATTGGTTGATGTATGTGTTTGAATGAATGCTTCATGAATGATAAGTAAAATTGAATGATTATTTTAAGGATATTGATTCACATCCCCCCATCAGTATCTATAATTCCAACACAAATTTAGGAATACTTACCTTTGAATATGAACCCACTAAGCCTCAATCTCTCCCTTGGCCAAGATGCTTTGCAAGAGGTTGTTTTGGTATGTAAAGATGACAAGGATAAATCATATCTAGGTTAAATAACCTATTTATACATCTAAAAGACTTCTCCACAAGACAAGATTTTTATCTCGAAATAAATTATTAAAACTTTAACATATGCTCCTCAAATATAATAGTGGATAAGTAGATGTACAATATAGTATTATTCTTCTCTTCTCTAATAAATGACAAAATGAGTGTGTGTATATCGCTGAATATAACCCTAAAATTTTATAAAAGATTAGCCAACAAGGTCGAACCAATCAAATATGTATCATTATGTACAAAATCAAATTAATTATTGGTTTAGGTCATCCAAGGGCCGATCTAGACCCTAAATATGTTTTATCAATTAGAGTATAGGGTCAATGGGGCCAACAGTGTATTGTAAGTTGTTTAAAGGGGTTTTAAGCTAGGGAGGGCTAATGAAGGTGGAAAATTTACTAGAGGAGGATACAAAAGAGGATGCAAAGTTTATGGAATTTTTTTTAAGAGATGGTTATGTATGTATCAAGTTGTAGTAAAAGGATAACAATCCTACAAAGCACCAATGGTCTTCCCACCTCTTTTTCAATGCACCCTGTAGGGCATGCACTCAGAAAGATTGAGACTCGATGATTTCTTATAAGAGAGAAATCATCAGTAATTGATAAAGTTTGAAAAGATTATGTTTATACATATTCCATCATGTGTCATGTAGGTACAACATGGGATGGTGCTTCTATAAAATAGCATAGTAACACACAATGTTGAAGCTAAATAAATTATAGTAAAAAGTGAATAAGATAAATGAAAGGATAGAATCGATGGAATTTTTATGGAATTTTTTTTAAGAGATGGTTATGTATGTATCAAGTTGTAGTAAAAGGATAACAATCCTACAAAGCACCAATGGTCTTCCCACCCCTTTTTCAATGCACCCTGTAGGGCATGCACTCAGAAAGATTGAGACTCGATGATTTCTTATAAGAGAGAAATCATCAGTAATTGATAAAGTTTGAAAAGATTATGTTTATACATATTCCATCATGTGTCATGTAGGTACAACATGGGATGGTGCTTCTATAAAATAGCATAGTAACACACAATGTTGAAGCTAAATAAATTATAGTAAAAAGTGAATAAGATAAATGAAAGGATAGAATCGATAAAGTTTGAAAATATTATGTGTATACACACACCATGTGTTGAGCATTCCTACATACCAATACCTTGAAAGGTGATCCATCCTGATGGAGTTTTCCTGATCTAATTTTTTGTGCAAGTGAGAGTGATGTTAGTATGTCTAAGTATGAATGTTGATTTAAATGCCTTGAGTGTGACTTGAAACTAGAAATCTAAGTAAAATTGAGCTATGATTTATTGTAGATAGATGTCTATATAAAATGAATAGAGTGTGAAAGAGGAGGAAAATCTTATGGAAGTGTTTTTAGGATATGGTTATGTAGGTATCAAGTGGTAGTAAAGGGACAATAATCCTATGAATCACTAATAGTCTACCTACCCCTTTCCCAATGCACCCCTTAAGACATGCACTCAAAGAGATTGAGACTCAATGGTTTCCTACAAGAGAGAAAGCATCAGTAATTGATAAAGTTTGAAAATATTATGTGTATACATATGCCCCACTCGAATCTCATCACGTGTCATGTAGGTGAAACATCAGATGGTGCTTCAAGAAAAGAGTATAGCAACACACAATGTTGAAGCTAAATAAATTGCAGTAAGGAAATAATAACATAAATGAACAGAGCAAATTGATAATGTTTGAAAATATTATGTATACACACCCCATGTGTTGAGAATTTTTGACATACCAATACCTTGAAATGGGATCAAGCTCAATGTAGTTTTCCCAATCTAAGTGTTGGTGTAAGTAATATTGATGTTAGTATGTCTGAGTATGAATGTTGATTTAAAAGTCTTGAGTATGACTTGAGATTGGAAATCTAAGTAAAAAAAAATGATCTAGTTTAGATGGATGTATGCATAAATAGGGGTAAATATGGATTAATAACCTTAATTTTCACAACTATTTCTGACCTTGTTTATGAGAATTACTATCTAAGAGATAATTGAATGAGAGTGGTCTTTATATAGTGTTATGATGTTTATCAAGACATGAAATGAGTCTAGAACAACCCTAAGATGCTTCATGGAGTGTAAATATATTATTTAAGGGAAAAAGAAGCTAAGGGTCAATAACATTTCCCCCTTTACCAATAGTTCACTATGTTATACACTAATAGGGTCACATGATTGTTCAAGTGGCTAGAATGTGTGAAAACAAATCGAGGATGCCTAGGTGAAAGCTTAATGTGGCTCTTGGTATATATGGGCTAGGGATATACATGCATAAAAGCTAGAAAATGATCAAAAGAGGACCTAAAATAGGTTTAGGACTAAGCTAAGGATAGGGTGGTCTCAATTAACACTCATCACATCAAATAACATTCTATGTGACTACACATTTATATAATTTAGATTCACAGTTGTGGTAGAATTATATACATTGGTACCATTATTATACATAGTTTTAGCATGAGACATATCTAATTATAAATATTTTATGCAATGTGTGCCTAATATTGAAAAATTTAAATCAGTTTCAGATTTTAAAAATCTTATATGCACTATCATCACCCACTAGGTCAGACCTTTATAGACTGTATTGAACCAATATACTATAGTAATTGGTTCACTTTTTGGTATGGTTGAGGTGATTAAATGACTCAATCTTACCAATTTTTTAGGTTGGACTTGATTTTATGATCTAGCCTCACTAGTTTGATAGTATGAGCTAACTTGGTTTACTCATGCTCACCAAGTTATAAGTATGATGGGGTTGCATAGTTGAGATAATCTTAATTGTTGGGTGGAAATTCACCTTTTTATCTAAGGTTGGGAACATGTGTCTTCTAATATCTCTCTATATCCTTAGATATATGTTCTTTCCAAATTTATATATTTATTCTAATCTCAATTTTATTGATTCATAATGATACATCTTTCAAATCAAGTTACGAAGAGGCAAGGCAGTTACATCAATACGCAGGTGTACTCTTAAACATTTCTCTTTCAATTTTAATCATTATTAATTTTATATTATATGCACTTATTATATATTGTATCATGCTCTTAGTTTTAATTCAATCACCATCAAATCACTGAATTTGGATTCATGCAAAGGTAAGGTGTGTTATACACACCTACGAACACATTTCTTCTCCCTCAAACTAGTAATTTAATTACTAGATTAAAGGGGGAGGGGGGAGGGGGGGCGGGGGAAATGTAGATGATATTTATGGATTATATATCACCTCAGTCTTATATACTTGGTAAAATTAGACCTTGTTTGTTCCTCTCATTTTTATACCTCTCCTAATTTTATAAGTCTCATATATGCTCTATCTTATGCCCCTTGTCCTATCTATTGGTATGACCAATCTTATGTTGATGACCCAAACCTTCTATCTTGCCTAAAATTCTTAAAATATGTTTTTATGATACCCCTACAAATTTTGAGCCTACACCTATTTTCTAAACTGCTAGGACACAAGCGTCAATCCCAAACCCATGCATTAATGCTAGTGTCCTACCCTAATGTAGGTGTCCAGTACCCTAAAATCATCTAGTTTGAAAAATAAATGTATCTTAATGGTTAGGCTAAGTGATTTAATGTGAGATATTTATCAATATGAGTGATATATATTAATAATCACTCATTATTCATTCCTCACCTACATTCATATTAAAGAGCATTCAATTGAGCAAAGCTTCCTTACTTATTCCTATTTCCATATCAGTCATAGGTACTACATATCTATAGGTATGAAGTGCTAAAAGATCAACATAAATGCTTGATTTTCCAAGTTATAAATTAGGTCACTATTGTACTTGTTTTCCACATATTACATGATTCACTCACAATCTAACACGTAGGGGAAAATTACATCAGTTTGAGTCCCTATTCAAAGTGTTGGATATATAAGAAGTGCTCATTGATTGGGGGTCTTTATGATTAGCTCCACATCATGTGCCCATTAACCCATTTTTTCCAAGGTCACTATGAAGATATAAAAACTAGGGTTTTATAACTTCATGAGGAGTGGCAGTCCATGACCTAGATTTAAATGCACTAGAGTGAAGGCAAAGACAAACCCAAAGGCATCTAGGTGGTCACATCCTTTTTTAGTAGGTACTCCATATAGGACACCTACATCTGATTCAAAAAATAGCATCAATGTAGCCTTCTAAGGTTAACACTAGTGACTATGGTGTCAGAGGCACTCAATCTAGAATTTAGTGATTATTCCCTAATCTTCTTCCAAACTACTTTCTACATGTTCTAGATATAGAATTATATTAGCATCATAACTAGATAAGTAAAATGTTTCTTTGTTATATCCACATATAATAAATTTGTACTAATTCTTTTTAGCCTATCTCAGTTTAATAAATTCAACATATGTTATATTTAAGTTTAGGATTTAATTGGCCTATTGTAGATTTGATTATCACCCTTGTGCATTGTCATTTATATATTATTAACTCTATTTACTAAAGTAAGATCCACATCTAATTTTAAGGTTAAACAAAAACAAATAGCACACACAAGCACAAGTATGAACATACAATCAATTTAGAAATCATATGAAAATAAGAGAACACATAATGTGATCATAATGCATCCATGTAACCAAACATCTAATATGTAAGCTAGATCATGATATATATATATATATATATAAGGGGCATTTTTTAATAGGTTTATGGTTTCATCCTTCCTACTTTCCATTACCATATATATATATATATATATATATATATATATATATATATATATATATATATATATATATATATATATATATATATGGTAATGGAAAGTAGGAAGGATGGAACTATAAACGTATTTAAAAATGCCCCTAGTATAGTCATGCCTCCAATGAAAGGATGTTTGTGGGTGTAGGCATGATGAAGCAACAAAGCAATTGAAATTCTATGATAATAATAAATCTAACTCAAAGAAACAAAATTTGGAGCATGTATGTAACAATGGATATGTAAACCTATAGCATAGGCAAATAAGCGAAATATGTAACAATGTATAGCTAAGCAACCAAAATATAAAAGAAAAGCATTTTTTATTTTTTATTATATTTTATCATTTTTTTTAATAATTTTTAGAATAATAGAACCAATAAAGAGGTAATGAAAAAGGTGAAATCAATAATAATAAAGGAGAGCTTAATCAAGTGATGTAGAAACATATCTTGAAAAAATCATAACTTTTTACTCAGGACTACATTTGACCCCATTTATTTTATTTTTTTTAATTATTTGAGATATTAATGTATTCATGAGTCATGATAACCACTTAGAATCATTTTTTACACATTTTCAATCCTAAACAAGGTCATCTAAAGGACAAAATTGCATTTTTTGTTTTTCAAAATTTCATAAAACTTTACCAATTTATTTTTTTGTATCTAGGGTGTGAAATTATGTTTATATGTCACCCTATAAAATTTAAATATGTAATGGAACATTGGATGTTTTTTAACACATATAAACTTAATTTTAAAATTACTAAAAATAGCAAATTTTGAAAACTACTAAAAATATAAAGTTCAATCAACTATAGGATTAGTCATTTTTTAAAATAGCATGTTAGTAGTGCTTTAGGGATATAATCATGTTTTTTATTTGCTTAAAGACTCTATTACCCACCAATCAATAATATATCAAACACACTCAAAAATATTTCATATTCAAATGGATTTCCTAATTCTTTCCAATCCATCCATCAATCACAAGGAGTATGTACTCGCCAAGATTGAATCACCTCAAAACTAAGTCAAAGTTGTCATTTTCTAAGTATCAAAATCTAGATCATAGGTTGAATACATTCAAGGATAATTATTTCACAAATTCACCTAATGATTATAACTACATGTGGTTTGAATTCCCTCTTCAAAGTATTGGATATGTAGGCAACACTAAATCATTCATCAAGGAGTGACTAAGGTCATATCAACCCACCTTCTTTCCCCTTTTATAGACCAAAACCAAGTGTCAAAGGTGGACCTATGGTTTAAGATAAAGATATAATTTTATGGTAATCACATGTGCAATCCGCCCTTAGAATCATACACAAATTCAAAATATACAAATATGAAACTATCAAATTCGGTCACAAGCATCAAGTGGTTTTGATCCCAAACTAACAGTTCTACCTAAGGGTGCCTAGAATTATAGTTCCTAATCTCAATAACTCGGTCTAATTTTCCACCTTTTATATCATTTGAATTCAATATCATACCTACACAATCTAGTAAAATGTTAAGTATCTTAACCCTCTTAGTACTTTTCATAATTAGCAATTACAAGTGTCATCAGATTCTATCTTTTACATTTAAATTAGTCCTTAGTTATAATACATTATACAATCTAAATTAGTTCAATTTTATGCTTATTAATTATTATCCAAATTAGCTAATATAGGCCATTACATTTCAAAACTTGATAACTAGGCCTCATTAACTTTGTTGATAACCTTTTGATGGGTGTTGTTTTTGTCAAAGCTTGTCTTATTATGGTGAGGTGTGGTGTTGTTCCTTGTAGTGGTTAAGGTCTTCTAAGATGGTATAACCTAGTGAGTGAGTCAAACCACCTAAATCTATCATGAATCTCCTCAATATGATCAATAATTAAGTGTCTAGAGGGACTAAGGTAAGTTTTATTAGTTTAAGATAGTGTATTAGGGGTTATGGTCACTTTGTGAAATAAATATCTTGAGATATCCATGCTATTGAGAATGATCAAGTGTATATTGAATGCATAACATTTTTTAAACCTAGTTAAGGGTGATTTTAATTTCAAAATGATGACATGTATGTTACTCTCACATTTTTTAGCCTTTATGAGTTAATTAAAACTTGATAATGGAAGGTAAAACTCATAAAACAATGATAATAACCTACAAGCAGTTACAAACATAGTTCATGAGCTATCAAAAAGAGATGAAAATTTGTTTTCAAGTATTTTAAGTGCATTACATTTACCTAGGTTAATCAAGGACAAATCATACTTGAACAAGTTTGCAAAGTTCCAAGAAAGGAAAAAACCCAATCCAATTCTCCATCAGGTCATTCACAAGCTCAAAGAAGTTAACCAATTTTGCATTAGTTCATGGAGGAGGAGAGATATCAGGGAAAATGATGTTATGGGATGTTGACTATCCTTATTCCTTCACATTCCATGTCAATATTTCATATTTTTAGTGCATGTGCTTTATGAATCATCTTTAAGAAGTTGCCAGCCTCTTAAACCCTTGAAAACCCCCAACTCCTTAGTTTTCTTCCTTGAGAAAAATATCTAAGCTTGGTAGATTCATGAGAAGGATTTTAAGAAATTTTTAGGATACTTAATAACCTCTAAAATAATAAAATTTAAACATGCAACCCATGGATCATTCATCTAGTGCTAAAAGCATTGTGTTTGCTAATATTTATAGGTACAATCAAGTTTCTTAAGAGTGTGGAGTGTTTCCCAACATGACAGAGTTTGGAATTAAGTGTTAATGAGGTATAAAACATAAAAAAAAATCAATTACCTCTCTTACACCATCTCCAAGACAAAATTTGGATGCATGAATGAATAAAGTGTGCAGTCACAGGTTTGCCAATGTTGAGAAGTACATGTTGAAGGTTAGTTGATACTTTTGAGATTTTTAGGGATTGTAATCAAGATAAATCATATGATATTAAATTTTACTAATCTCTCATATCTCATTCCATGTTCTCACATAATTTTTTTCAACTCTTAAGGAGATTTTTTAAGTTGGTTCAAGTACACAAGCCTAAGTGAAGAGGGACAATACAAAAAAGGTAAGTACATTTTATGTTTGGTTTATAATCCTTTTATAACATGGTTGAGATAGAATGAAGTTTATGAGACACTCATAGAAACATCTAGTGGATTGGTTAACTTTCCATGATCATATTGGACAATCAATTGCAGATAACATGTTATGAAGGCCATTAAGGAGGAGTGATTGAATGAGGTTTTAGGTGTGAAAAAACTAATTATAGATCTAAAACCAAAAATTAAGATTCTAATACATTATAAATATTATTTACCTAATGTAACATACCTTAAACAATCTCAACAAGTGCTTATTCATACCAACCTCTTCTAGGGTCAGTTTACAGGTAAGAAAAGGGAGATTAAAATCACATTGCAAGCATGGACATGAAGAGAAGTGTTAGGATTGGAATATAAATAAAAGTTTAGAGACTCTTACTGAGTGTGAATAACCCTATGGAAATTCCCAATAAATTTTTTATAGGTTTTTAACAAGTGAGTCTCTCCAAGGACAAAGTTTTGGTGAGGTCTAAGCTTGGAACATGAAGCTACAGGTATACACAATAGAATAGAGGAAAGTGTAAGCTTAAGTTGTGAATTTTAGGTTAGAAGGATAAATAATGGTATTAATAACATTTATTAATGTCTCTAAAATTATTATAGTCCTCAAAAAACCCTTTATATGATTAAATCATGCAAATAAGAGTCATTCTCAAGCATGAGAGAGAGAGAAGCCTAGAGACCTAACACTACCATTAAAAGTTAATATTTAATAAACCAATAAATAAGTTCATTATTTTTTTTAATAACTTAAATATATAAATAAAAATTTTAATGGGATAATAAAATGAACCTATAATGATAATATATTTCCAAAAATCTAAAGGACCTATTCATAAGCCCTATAGAAGTTCTTTTGAACTATTTCAAGTTTCTTGTAAAAAAATGAGTAGGAGGTAGATCTTGAAAATAATATGAGTTATGAGGGTCATATAAAATATTATATTCCTTAATTTAAATGGTGAATTTTTTTTAAAGGTATGAAATAAGATAAATCAATCAAGAAGAAGCACTCTCAAGCTTTAACAAGGTGACAAATCTAGAGGAGAACATACATGTTACAAATGTAAATATAAAGAATTCATGAATTTTTATGTTGAGTTTGGAATATTTTTATGAGTGTTTTAGATCATTTAGAAGTTTTTATAATTAATTTAACTCTTTTTAAGAAGAATAAAACATCAAATATAAGCCACTAGGATCAAAATTACTAGATTGCCTAAAAACCCTAGGCATGGACAAATCAAGTGTTAGAGCTATTTAAGGAGTCCATTCCTTTGGAAAACCACTTAAATAAATTATATGATATGTTTTATACCTCATATAATAATCTCCAATAAAAAAACAATGATTTTTTTGACCCTTTTTTCTCAAAATCTCATCTCGACCTCATGGAAATGGTTTGTACAATTAGAAAGGTCAACTTCAACACATGATGAGTACAATGAGAAGGTGCATGAGATAAAATTTTATTATTTTATTTTAATATGTATTGTATACTCCAACTTCTTGTAATTTTTTGTTCATTTAATGCCTTTCCCTTTATGAACAATCATTAAGAATATTGTGCACTCCAAGACTGTCAAAGAAGCCTAAATCAACCTGATGATTGTATAAGTGCCTCAAATACACATTTTTGATCTTGAAAAAACTTGGTTTATCTCTAAATAATTATTTATCATATGATAGATAAAATATTTGGCATGTGTGAGGTGAAAAGTATAGGAAAATGGCCTAAAAATTGCCTTTTTAGGCTTATTTGTAGGATTTTTGATGAGTAGAGTCTTCTAAGTCATTTGGAAGAGACTTCCAAATCTAGGATGAGGTCCTATGATATCTTAAAATCCTTTAAAAATAATTCCATGGTCATGAAAACCTTCAATTAAGTATGAGATATGAGATATAGATTGGTTTATACCACTTTCTATGGACAGAGTAACTTTGGCATAAAATGCAGGCCCTGATGGCAAAGAGAAAGGTAAGAGATAAGTTTAAATATTGAATCTAATTTTCACCAAGATAGGGGAAGCATTGAAAAATTTAGGTTTGGCATAGAAGGTATCCAAATATTCCAAGTGTCAATGAAACAACTTGTATCTTCCCTTCAAATAAGTAGATGTATAAATCTAAGAAGAAAGAGTTTGTTTCAAGAAGCATCAAGCCTACCAAGATGATCTCTCATGCCATTTTCCATTTATAACTCCACCAACACTTGGATTAGAGTGATGAGAACAAAAATACAACACATTCCTTGAATACTTGGTGGCACAATACCTCTATTTGTAACTGATTTGATGATGAAAGAATTCTATGATGGACCTTCTATATGTCATACCTCTCTCTCTCCTTCTTTCTTCTATAAATTAATCCTTAAAAGGCATTGTATGTATCCTCAATATAATTATGGTGAAGCCCTAATCAAATAAATACTTTTAATTTTCCTCTAAATTGAATTTATACCAATTTTTATCCTTCTCAATGTTTCAACTAGTGTATATTTATAGTAGTTTGATGAATGTTATTGATAGTGTCTGCAACTTCCTCTCCTTTGTCATATATTATTACCACTTTACAAGTTTTTATTCATATTATCAGGTCATATGAAGTGTGTTACATGGTATTACAATGGCTAAGTGTGGAAAATGTTCATTAGTGTCACTTAGGAGACCTTTTGATCATCCCTCTTGGTTAGTGTCTTGAACATAACCTTCAAATTAAAACACTGATACTTGGAGACTCATGTTGAGTTATATAATAGGATTTAGTCTTAGTTCATGTTCTTAGCATAGTATAAGAAAGTGGAGGAGATTAAGTTTGATGCATCACCTCCCATTTACTTGATTTCAGTTATCTTTCTCTCTTTTCCTTACAAACAATAAGTTTAGTAGTAGTTTTAGGTGATACATCAAGGGATATAGCCCTAATATAGAGATTCAACTCAATAATTAGGCCACCCATTTCTTATAGGTGTCTCCATGCAATAATATAAGTAATAAGGCTTGAATAACCACTTTAAGGGTGCAATTTAGATTGATAATATTAATATTCATTAATAAAAATATGATAAAACATATTGGTAAACATGTATATTATATTAAAAACTTCAAACCCTATGTTTCCCTAAGGGTTTCATATCTTCTTCATAGGGTTTTATATTTATGTATATATATCTAATTTTTAGTTTTGATTTATGATTTTCTTTTATATACAAATAGCACGGCTATAGTAGATGTATATAGTTTATATTTCTTAACTCAGTCTATTATTATAATCATTACATGTTTTTTCCTCAAATATTCAATATCTTTAACAACCATGTAATTAAATGGATCAAATTTATATAAGTATTATGGTTAAAATTAATTATACAAAATATTTAGCCTTTACTCATAATCCACAATGTTTAAATATTAAATATGAATTAGTTTTGATCACTATTAGATGCCAAATAGAATGAATGAATCATTCCCCCCCCCACCTCCCTTAGCCCCATATAATTTAAAATACTAACAACAACCATCTCCCTCCCATTATTTTCCCTAGGGTTATATTGAATATCATGGTTTATGTTTTTACAATGTGAATGGTTAGGGTGACTCATTATGTGGTAAAAAGTAGAGTAAATAAGTAAGTTCCTCCTCAACCCCCTCAACCTCCCATAAAGACAACCAATCAACCTAAATAATATGATATCATTGATAAAATAAAAAATAATCATACTAAAGTTTATATGTTATAATTGCTCCAAAATATGTATGTTTATAAAGGTATTATTTATGAGACATTACATGACATAATTTTACCAAGTGATGTAGAACCACATTATGTTTCTTCTATCATTATCACATTATCATGGATAGAGGAAAGTATATCTTTTCAAAAATAATACTTACCCCCTAATCATATTATAAATCAATATATCCCATTGTATATTTAGGTGTGTATACAAAATAAGGTAGTCAAATGAATTTTGTGGATAATGGGTCAAGACTAAATATTTTTAATATTTATTTTCTAAATCTACTTGGTATAGAGATAAATTATCTTATTAATTAAAATATGAACATTCATGGATTTTAAAATATCTCAAGGAAGGTACTAGGATAAACTACATTTAATATAACCATGGGTCCTAGAATAATAGCTATGAAACCTAAGGTGATAATGGCAACCCTATAGCTATACCAGTTTATTATGTATAAGGAGGAGCATAAGTAAGGATACACAAATATGCACCAACTATAATAATAATCAAATCATATCTATCTACTAAATAAATAAATGAAATAAAGTAGAGATAGATATACTTATATTTGAGGTGACTCATTGGCACATCAATATCCAGCTTGGTTCAAGTGGCACTTTGTAAGAGATGTTATAGGATGAAGACATCAATTGAAAATCAAAAGACCTAGATATATTTATTTGGGGACTCTAAAGAGTGGGACACCTCATCAACATGACTCCTCTTATTGAGTTTCAAAGATCTCTAAGCAATACAAGAAGAATAAGACTTTAAACTCCTAACTCATTTTACTATTTATGAGTATAAATGTGAGTGAAAGCAGACTAGATGAGTGTTTTGATATTCTTTAGAATTATAATATGACCCTTACATATGTCTCCAAACCCATAATTAAACCTAAACTTGAATTAGATGATATCAGTCAGGTCAATATAGTTGGAAAGGATGTCAACTAAGACATAAATGTATCAACCAAGTGGATAGACTATAATTGATAGGAACAAGACTTAGAACTATGTTAGATAGGTCAATATAGTACAAGGAAATATAGTTATGAAATAGATTGTATTTACCTAATCAATATAGTAGGAATATAGGATGGCTAACAAGATTCAATGAAAAGTAGATAGATAGGTAAAAAAAAAAAATTAAGGAGGCTAGACTAATAGTAATGAAGTTATGATATAATAGTATATAAACATCTCTTGAAAATTATCATGAACCAATCCCACCCCATTCTTAGTGAACTCCTAAGGACATGCATTTAGGGAGATTGATGCACTGACAAGCACCTACAATAAAAAAATTAAATAAAGTGATAAATTGAAAACTATCAAGTTACCCACCTAAAGATCATCATGTGTCATAATTTTATAATGTGGGATGGTGTTTTGGGAAAGACACATAGCAACAAAAAAACATAACTTGAAAGAAAATTTAAAATATTTATTGATAAATGAATAAATAAAAGTAACATATCCATACCTTGACTTACATAGCAACAAAAAAACATAACTTGAAAGAAAAGTTAAAATATTTATTGATAAATGAATAAACAAAAGTAACATATCCATACCTTGACTTACCTTTAGACATAAATTATGCATGAAAATACCATAGTCTTGATCATAAAAGGTGTAGAAGTTGCATTTGGAAGCCCTAAATATACAAGGCTAAAATATAATAAAAACAATGTGTGTACACAAGATAGTTAAAAATTAAATTAAATTAAATATTTGATGAATTGTCATAAAACCTTTAAAATTATCTAGCCAATAATGATAAGGATAAAATAGAACCAAAATATCCAATTAAAGAGAAAATAATAAGGGAAAGTAAGTGAGCCATCAAGCTAGGCTACTACAAGACCAAAAAAACCCAAGAAAATAAGAAAAAAATTGTGAGCCATAAAAATGGGGATACTACATGATTGAATAATCTAAGAAATCAAGAAAAATAGAAACAAGATAGAATAAGCTACATAAAAGTGAAACATGAAAGCATGAATGGGAGAAATGGGACTGGATGGCTTGCAGTAAGTGAATAGAAAACTCAAAGTCCTAAAAATTGCAGACACCTAAATTTGGCCACTGATAACCCCCAATCAAGCTTTTAGCTAATTTCCACCTAAAATGCATAATTTGGTCTAAAAACACTAAAACATGCTAAAAGATTTGAAATTTAAATATTCAAATGCCAATTTTGTCCAAGGTATCACTAAATGGGGTAATGCAATTTATGGGCTAGCTAACTTTGATTAGATCATTCTGAGTCAAAATGCCAAATTTGCACCTGCATGCTCTAGATTGCTCTTTCTTATCAAATCTTCTACACAAGACATGTGCCTTTGTTATTTATTTTTGGTAACATTATAAATGGGAATATAGTTCCAATGCATCTGGCATTGCCTTCTAATTTTAATCCAATCAAATTTTGGACCAATAACAAGGCATTCTAATCAATTTGAGTGATTTTTGCATAAAGTGCTTAATCATGCTTAAGAGCTAATTAACCCAAATCAAGGCATAATCAATAATTCTATGGAAATTTGTTGAATATTTATTTTTGGAAATAAATATTAAATAATTGCATCATCAAGTGACCTCATTTCTTGGGAAGACATCCCTAGGCCATAAATGCCACAAATATCAAGATTCATGCCCTCCATGACTCATCAATGCCTTCCATTATTCCCTCTATGCCTCTTAATTGCCCCTTATTCTAATGTCATGATGAGGATAATTACAAACTTAATTTAAAAAATTTAATTAATCCTCAACAACACATCTAAATCTAGAGATGGATGGTTGAGGTTGATTCTGATCAAATCCAAAAATCTATAAATAGGAAGACTCACAACATCATTTCTAAGCTTAATTTGTGCAAATTTATAATGCAGGATTGGTTCTAAAAGCTTCATGCAACTAATGTTACCATGCCAAATTGATTTCAAACCAAGCTAAGCCACAATCCCAAGGTGTCAAGGAAATATGGAGGTAGACAAGCTTCCATTTCCAAGGACTTCATGAGCACAAGTCGAGCAATCCACCAATACAAAGGCATTTTGAGCATCTAAGAAAGGTAAAGGAACTCTTGTATTTGATCCCTTGATTTTTAGTTGTGCTTGTCATTTGCTTTTGTTAACTAAGCTCTCCCTAGTGTCTAGGTATAGATATATTATGATATTAGTGTGTTTATTTTGTTTTGTTTTCATTTTGGAACTAACACCATACTAAGCATCCTCTCTTGAGTCAAATAACTAGATCACATAATGGCATGCCTGGTGGGACTAGACACATCCTACACCTGAAGGAGATCCTTTTCAAAGTCTAAAATATTTATTTAAGCCTTTAAAACTCTTGAAAATTAATTTTCTAACTTTATTTTGTCATTTTTGGTTGCCATAATTTTTACATAGTAACCAATGTCAACAAAAATACTGACATCGATTACTTAGCTTAATCGACATCAGTCAGCAGAACCAACATCAATTAGATCTCAGTTGGCCATAACTAACATTGGTGGTATTAACTGATGTTGGTCACTATGTTTTTCAAAAATGTAGACCTGAGAGCTACTTTTATAAATATTTTTGTTTCAAACTCAAAAGAGCTTCAAAGCTAAAGGACATGCTAACAATTTTGTTGCAGGACCAATTTTAAAATTTTCTCAAAATATGTTTAAATCACTTATACATGCTTAAAAATTGATTAGTAACCTTGTTTTGGTGTTTAACAAAGAATTTTTAGATGTTTTTGGTGAATGTTTTCAAATTTACAACTAATACCAAGGGGTCAAATGAACACTACCAAATCTTTCATTTGGGCCTAAAATTGAACACATTTGTCATTTTTGTCTTCAATAGTTGTTTGATCTAATTATTACTTATCAAGAAGATGGATTTTGTGTGTATGCTCTTATATTTATCCTATTTAGGGAACCCTTGGAATCAAAAGCACCATTCCTATTGCAAATAGCCTAGTCCAAGTCTTAGAAAGAAAATCATCTAAAGCACTCCCCAAAAACTCATCAAAGTTTGGGTGACCTTGAAAATGACCCTAAAGTCTTTCTATTTCATGTTTGCTTTATTTTTATGAAAAATTGGCTTACGAGGGGGATGTCATTACCTCCTATAAGTTCTTTAGGGAAGCTTTAACCTAAGGTTTCATCTCTCAGCATTGACTTCACTTACTCCTTCTGAGTTGCACTTGCACATGGGATGTATTTGCATTTGAACATCACACTATATTGAATGAATAGCAAGATGTAGTGGTTGTAAAAAGGACTAGAGCTTTTTACAACTAGCCAATGCCATGGTCACCTAATTTCTATGATTTTATTTTTTATTTTTTGACGTGGAAGTCATTGTGCAATTGATTCCCCTAGAACAATTGAAACCTTGCTAGTTTTAGTCAACCCCATTTTGCCATACCCTTTCTAGGATTTAAATGGTTATACTTAGATTATTTTGATCATTTTCTCATTTGGTATGTTTTTGAAACTAAAACTTGTTTATTTTTGTATAATCCATGTCAAAACCAATTTGTCTATATGTCACTCTTTTGTCTAAAGAGGCATTATGTTGTCCGTTTTACACCACACTTGTGCCTTAATTTTTTTTGCTAAACTTGTTTGTGTGTGTGTTTCATTTGAGATGCAGAGGGTAGCATTATGCTACCCAAATCATGTCAAACCATTTTCCCTTTGATTCTTTAAAACATAGTATTGACCACATTATTCAAGCATGCTTGCACCGTTAGGCTACTCAATTTATTTCAAGACTAGTTTACCTTGCACCAAAAACTATTGTTTCAAACCATGTCATATATACCATTTAGACCTTTGTATTGTGTTGTCATGTTTTCCAATATTATCTACCTTGTTTGGTCAAAACCTAGTTTTCATCATTAATTTTTCAATTAGCCTTATCAATTTTGGATTTAAAAATTGATTGATTTCTATTTAGACCTTAATTCATGGGGCTGATACACATATCTTTCTCTTTTGGGTTGTATAACTTCAGTTAATCAATTACCCAAATTTGAAAACTATTAATTGTTTTTTTGTTTAAATCCTACCATCATTATTGTTTGTGTCTTTATTTGAGAGAACACAGCCTTTCTTAAAGAAATTTTGGTCTTATGCCTTATGCCAATTGATCATGTTTATATTTGATTTTGTGTGTCGGGTCTATGTCAAAGTTATTTCCAAATTTTTTAGATTAAATCAAATCACATCATGTCTATTTGTTTGAGCCTAGATTTTGACTCCGTGTTTGGACAAAAGACCTAATAACTCAATTTTTCCCTTTCTAGTTTAGACCTTGTCTAGAACACTTTGACCTAGACCTTTGACATGTCAGTTTTTATTCAGATGCTTGACATTTTGTGCATATGACATTTGATATTAGATATTTGATGATAGACTATTTTATGCCAAGTCTTAGCACAAACCATTTTGGAGATACAGGTCCACTTTTAGACCATATTAGAGATATAGTGCCACCCCTTCAACCAAGTTAGACCAAGCTTGAACCATTTATCCTTTGGACATATTTTTTTAGAGTTTGTGCAATTCTAGGCCTTTTTGTTCTAGACCTTTAATCATTTACATGAGTATGTCTAGCTACACTTATAGTGGAGTTACTTACAATCCAACTTATGATAGAATGGCCACACAACATGACTTTTATGGATTTTGTCAAGACCCCAATGATGTTAATATGGTTTGTGAGACAAATTTATATCTATCTCATATTAATCATTCATAGGAACAAAGTCACGAAGCAACTTACAATCCAAATCAAGACCTTGATTGGTATGAAGAGGCTTGTGAAGAGGACTTTGAAGACCCAACTATAGATAATGTTATTTGGGATACAGATCCATACCTTCTTTACAATAATCAGTACGTAGAACATAGTCAAGAACTAGTTTATGATCCAACTCATGACTGAGATGATATGGTTAATGAGAAAGACTTGGATGCTTTAGCTTATGCAAGCAATCAAGTTTCACGATGTCATTTTGTTATCCAATCATTAGATACCCCTAACCACCCTTTGGATTATATGAGCTATCTAGATCCATAGTATCCAAGGAATACGATTACCATTCTAGGACCTAGTCCTTTGGCTTGTGTGAGCAATCATGCTCCATAATGCCCTATTTTTACCATTCTAGGACCTAGTCCTTTAGCTTGTGTAAGCAATCATGCTCCACAATGCCTTATCATTACCATCTCAAGACTTTGTCCTTTGGCACATGCGAGCAATCATGTTCCCTAAGGCCCTACCATTATCCAACCATAAATCATCCCATCCAATCATTTGAAGACCAAGCTATGTTCAAACCTGGTATTTTTTAACTCATGGGAAACCAAGCTAAAATAACCAACCAATCCAAGATGTTTTTTTTGAACCAACCATTTATGATAATTAAACCTATCATAAATTACCTTTTATCCTATACCAATTGTCAAGGAATCTCACACTAATGAGCCAGTCTTTGCTAAGTCACTTCTTAATGATTATAACTGCCTTTGGGCAAATCATTACCTCAACTATATGCTTATTTTTCAAGAGCCTCCTATTGACAAGACAATCTTTGAGGAGTTGTCTCTTGACCTTTTTCCCATTATAGAGGAGACTCACTTTGACAAACCAATCTTTGTGGAGCCCATCATGCCATCACAGGCCGTTACTTGTCCAAAACCAAATATTCAACAAGACATCATTATAATAGAGTAGCCATTAGATGAATAATTAGAGTTAGAGTCATGTTTTATTTTTAAACCAACATCAAATTTAGCATCAAATTTTGAATCAACATTAGATTCAGAGTCCTTTGAGTTAGAATTAGATTCAGAAGAAGAGTATATTCATGGTTGTTACAACATTGGTTACACATGCCTTGCAGATCAATTTGAATACATTTGTGATCTTTCTACAGTTTTTGAGAATGAGTAATTTAGATTTGACACAAGTTATCCTAGTATCTTCTAAAAGGATTTTGTAGCCTCTCCCCATTCCATTACCATTCCATAGGCCATTACCATTAACCAAGATAGCCATATTATTGACATTTTATCTCCTACAAGTGTCGATTGGGATTGACAAAATCACACTTTATTGAACTGCATCCATGGTGATGTAGTAGTTAAAGAAGTGCAAGGAGGTGAAGACCACATTCATATAGCAGAAGAACACTCTCTTAGTGAAACCTTTTCAAAGATGCTAGGAAACACTCCAATTTAAAACTCAGCATCTTCTAGTGAAACTTTTTCAAAAGCACTAGAAGACAATCAAAGTCAAAAGTCAACACTCCTTAGTGAAACCTTCTCAAAGGTGCTATAGGACAATCAGGATAACTTCATTGGTGAAAACCTCATCAAGGCACCAATAACTGAGCACAAAAATTCTTCATCATTTACTGAAGATAATATCAAAGATCAAATCAAAATAGCTTCCAATCTACAACATAATTAGATGGTAGTTACTCTCAAGATCAAGCAATAGAAAAATTTTATGGTCCTAATGAGAGCATCTTTAGAGGTCATTGGCCCCACCACAACCAAAATTATGTCAAATCTAACATCATCAACATTACATTTGATTGAAAATCCTAATCTTTATTTGTTTCCCCCCATTATACATTCCATTATCATCTATTATTCCATTTCACAACCAAACCTACCATCTATTATTTATCCTTATTTACCATCCATGGTTGCACTTTCCTTCATAGAGGCTAAAAAGATACATTATCTCAACATTTGAAGAATCAGAATCAATGACCAATGAAGATTACAAAAGCATTCTCGACAACCAAATCTATATCAAGTTATTGACAGAGTAGCTATTCAAATGAGGTATGGGCTAGTAATTAACATGATCGAGTATTTTCTTTGTATCATTTTTTGATTAAGATGTGCATCTCCCCATCATTAGGAACAATAAAATCAAAAACCATATCCAAGCCAAAAACATATACCATGTCATTGTATTTTTACATATCCATTTGCCATTATCAAAGTACTTAGCCATTCACCCCATCACTTGGGAGAAATCCTCTTACCATTTTATCCAATCTATCAAAAACCATCAATATCCCTAGTAAGACCATACCATCATATTATTCCATTCCTATCTAGACCAAATCTTGTTTTTAGTCATCCTACCCAATCCTATTTTGATCTTGGTTCATTTGGTTATTCTTGCACTTTTTACGAGGGGATTCCAATCAAGTTTCAATAATCAATCAATTCTATGTTTAAATGATAGTCTATAAAATAGTATGACAGATTATCTGATAAGATATCTTTCATCCTATCAAGTTTGTTTATGTAAGCCTAATTATAACCACCTATGGGAAAATCAGTGTCTCACCAATCTTGCTACTGATTATAACCGCCTATGGAAAAATTAGTATCATTGACCTATGCTATTATATCTTAGTTATAATTACCTATGGGAAAAAATTTATCATTGATCTATAATGTTATATCTTAGTTATATCCACTTATGGGCAAACTAGGGACAACACTTATTTACCATGCATTGTCGCATCACTTTGCCATCATTATTTTTATTTGACTAGTCATTTACCGTATTTGAGAACTTGATTGAGACCTAGTTGGTTTTTCCTCACCTTTTGTGTGGATGAAATTACTATGACTTCAGGTCATTTCAAGACTATGTGGGTCATACTCAATTCATGTTGAGATCACCTCAGTCCCCCTTTCCATACACTCTCATCATTTTATGAGCAACCTACGCCAAATGGTCTCACCATTTTATGAGCAGGTATCTTGTCATTCTCTAGTGAGTTAAGATACCTCAAAATGCTAAAAACATTCATAACATTTCAAAAATCCAAAAACATTTATCTTGTCTAAGCTTAGTCAGTTATCATCGATTCACCTCACTGGGGCATTGTCATTATTAGGATACTTTCTTTTCATTTTATTTTCAAGTTTTTTATTTTTTTGTTTATTTCAAGTTGTTTGTTTGTTTTTCTATTTGTTTGTTTGTTTATTCACTTGCCTATTTGTTTGTTTTTAGCACTGTTGCCTTGACTCAGTTTATATGTGTTTATTGGGTGATCCCTCGAGCACATTATTCTTGAGTCTATCTATAATCATACATCAGCATTGTCATCATGGTTTTTATCATTAGTGTATTATTTTTAAGTGTTTATTGGATCAAAAGTCAGTCATTATGCATATTTTGGCCAAGTCTTCATGGTGTTCTATCATGAGCCTACCATCATATGCTATAGAAAAAATCAACTTCATGAAGGTCTAGAATCAATGGAACTACAAAATTTTCTTCTTGGCACCTTGGTAAATCCTTCCATCCCACCTTTGATCAATATAACTCATTTTACCATTCTAGTTGTATCATTGTTAATCAGGATAAGCATCTCCTCGTTAGTATGTATAATTAAATCATTCACAACTGATCAATCTTATTATTCTATTCATCTCTTTTATCACTTTGCACCCACTCATCTTTAATCTATATTCTAGGTTATATCCTTGAGTTATTCTTGCTAATCAGCCCTAATTGGGGCAACATCATCTTTAGCTAATTCAAGTCCTCTTAATGATTATAACCGCCTATAGACAAATCATTATTTTGACTTTTATTTTTGATTATAACCATCTTTGGGCAAATTAGTATTTTTTTTGCATCAATGCATGTAAGCATTTTCTTATTTGGACTAATCTCAACCATGGATTAATTCCACCTTTCTTCTTGTTTCTTTTTTAGGGACCATCCATCAATAAATGTGACGACCACTCCCTCGAGGGGGCATCATCATAGGCTTCTCAAACACCTTTTGGAGCTTTGTTCTTCAACCATCATCTTATTTTTGGCATACTTTCCATCTCTCATTATTTGAGAAGACATTGATTTGCTTATAGTTTGTAACATCTTCCCAAACAAGGGCAAACTATAAACACCTAAATCTTACCATCGATAACCCCCAATCAAGCTTTTAGCTAATTTCCACCTAAAATGCATAATTTGGCCTAAAAACACTAAAACACACTAAAATATTTGAAACTGACATATTCAAATGCCAATTTTGATCATGGTATCACTAAATGGGGTAATGTAATTTATGGGCTAGTTAATTTTGATCAGATCATTCTGAGTCAAAATGTCAAATTTGCACCTACATGCTTTGAATTGCTCTTTTCTATCAAATGTTCTACACAAGACATGTGCATTTATTATTTATTATTGGTAACATTCTAAATGGTAATACGGTTTCAACACATTTGATATTACCTTCCAATTTCAATTCAGTCAAATTTTGGATCAATAACAAGGCATTTTGATCAATTTGAGTGATTTGTGCATAAAGTGCTTAATCATGCTTAAGAGATAATTAACCTAAATCAAGGCCTAATCAATAATTCTATGGAAACTTGTTGAATACTTATTTTTGTAAATGTATATTGAATATCTACATCATCAACTGACCTCATTTCTTGGGAAGACATCCCTAGGCCATAAATACCACAAATATCAAGATTCATGCCCTCCATGCCTTATCAATGCCTTCCATGATGTCCTCCATGCCTCTTAATTGACCATTTTTCTAATTTCATGATGAGGATAATTACAAACTTAATTCCAAAAATTAAATTAATCCTCAACCAAACATCTCAATCTTGAGATAGATGGTTGAGGTTGATTCTGATCAAATCCAAATATTTATAAATAGGAGGCCTCACAACATCATTTCTAAATGTAGTATTGGTTCCAAAATATTCATGTAACTCATGTTACCATACCAAATTGATTTCAATCCAAGCCAAGTGACAAGCCAAATGTGCTAAGGAGAGATGGAGATAGACAAGCTTCCATTGCCAAGGACTTCATGAGCATAAGCCGAGCAAGCCACCACTCCAAAGGCATTTGGAGCATCGAAAGAAGGTGAAGGAACTCTTGTATTTGATCCCTTGATTTTTAGTTGTGCTTGTCATTTGTTTTTGTTAACTAAGCTCTCCCTAGTGTCTAGGCCTAGAGATGTTATACTATTAGTGTGTTTATTTCATTTTATTTTTATTTTAGAACTAACACCATACTAACCATCCTCTCTTGAGTCAAATTCCTAGATCATATAAATAACTAAAATAAATCATATAAGCATAAGGTAATGACCAAGATAACATCTCTCAATAACTCAAAGATGCACATTCTATTCTTTAAAATAAAAAATGTTAAAGTTGTCATATGCTACCATGTTTGAAAGAGATGAAGAATAGGAATTATAGAAGATGGAAGAGATTTAGAAACAAACTATCATGTCAAGGGTTAATAACAGAGGGAGGTAAAATAAGGTTTCACGAATGTGAAAACCTGGTCTTTATCGAGTGTAATATACTCTAATCATGTTGAAAAGTATAATTTTTTTAACATCAATGGCCTTAGAGAACCCTATCTAGTAAATGTAAGCTTGGACGAACTAGTGAAATATAAATATCATCCCATGAATGATAAATTCATGAAAATTAAAAGGATTCTACCTTTCCACAATGTGTTCCCCACATCTCAAGACCCCTTATATATTTTTTTGTCTATTGTGAATATTGGGTATTATATGAGAAATTAGGTGGCACACGAATGTAAGAAGATATAGATAGATAATAAAACCTCCTAGCCAAGTCTATTGGACTAACACACCCTACTGGACCTTGGATCTATCATGTGGTCAATAGTGGAGTTTTAGCTTCAAATATAATATGATATTTTACATAAATATCATGTATTTTAGTGTGATCTAACTTTTAATATGTTTTCCCCTTTTAACATTACTTTTTCACAATAGTATGGCTTTTATTTTTTTTAATATTTTTATATTTTTCTCCTCTATTTGGATTTTTAAAAACCAACCATGGGTGCTAAATATTACTAACATAGGAGAGACTACACCTAACCATTAAAAAGGAGAACCTAGAGACTAGTGTGTTTTAAAAACCTAGAATTTCACCTTGAAAAAGAGTGCAATATCAAAACCGACCTTGGTAAATTGAAAGGAGGTGAAAAATAAAAAAGGTGGTAATGAACATAGAAAAATTAGGTTTTCCCAAGTGTAAAAAATGTATAAATGAACATGTTAAAATGATAGGTAATTTAAGACATCATCATAAGAGAGGGTAAAATGTGGATGAGGACATGTAAATAGACTGTCGTTGTTTTACCACAAGAAAATATAACTGACTCTAAGTGAGAAAACACAACTCTCAACCATTGCCTTATCTTTTTAAAAATACACCTAGCTAAGGCTGAGAGTAAATTATATTTATAAAGATTATGAATAATGATGGGAGTTTTTGGGAGGGTTTAGTTGATTCCATAGATCTTATTGTGCAACTTGCAAATTGAAAATGCTATGAAGTAAAAATAAGATAAAGTTATGAAGCATATAAAAAATAAAGCTATGAAGCATGAAATGATAAAGATATGAAACATATAAAAGATAAATTTGTGAAACATAAAGAGGATAAAGATATGAAGCATAAAAAGGATGTTTAAATAATAAATCAAAGAATTACAAAGGAAATAATGAATAAAAATTAATAAGAGTAAAGGTGATGGATATTTAGGAGGAGGGCCTAGTTGATTCTTCAGATCTTACCATAAAACTTACAAACTAAAAACTAAGAAGTGTACGAATGAAAAAAAATACCTAAGGACCAAGAATAGGTTCTAGGGATAATGTTAAAAACCTAAGGGTGTAGGTAAGAAAGGATAGGATGTAATATAAGAGAGTCAAATTAAAACCAACAAGAATGTTCAAATTTTTAATTCTCATTTCTTATACAACCTATAACCCAAGTAAGATTGATCCATACTTTATGTTATTGTTAGTACATTTGAACTGCAACTTGTAAGAGAAATAAAATATTTTTTTATTTGGGGATATTAGAATAATTCTTGCACCAAATCATGTTGAAGAATAATTAACATCAAATTCCAATTTCTAGACTTCATTGAGATTAATCTACTTGATTTCTAACATATCCAAATCTATTTGTGACATTAATAAATAATTTCATGTACATGCATCTTCATACAAGATATCAGCCCTGAGGTCACCTACTTTTTACACTATATACTTTATTTTCAATTATGGTTCCAGGAGTTATTTTACTCCTTTGATTAGGATCATTACATGCAATAATTTAACTAAATTTTACCACCAAGTTATTTACAAAAGTTTCTCCCTAATAAAATACCATAAGTTATTAGAATTTCAATTACTAGAATATTAATCTTAATCCTTTTCTAAGGAAAAGATGCAAGGAAAATCTAGGTGTTTTTTATTTGGCCAACAAGAGCAACTTGCTTTATTTACATTGAATATCAATAGTCAAAATATTTTGTATAGGTAAAACTAAGGGCATGAGAAACTCTGATAGGCATTACATTATTATAGGATCCTATGTCGATTATGCAATTACTTACTTTACATCTCTTAAAGAATAGAGAAATGTAAAAAAGATCAACCTTATTGGATTTAGAAGTTATTACAACCATGGAGTTTACTAGATTGGAAAAAGGTGGGGTGGATAATATTCCTTTGACATTGACCTTATTTTGAGTAAAATTTTTACCTTTGATAAATTCTAATAGCCTATCTAGTTGATCTGGATATGCTCTCAAATATTCATCTTGTGACATCTAAATTTTAGTTTTATTGACATATTCAATTATATCAAATACAATTAGACTAGTAGAGGAAGAGCATTATACAGACTAAGACACATTAAAATTACTGTTTATAGGAGTATTCTTTAGATAATCAGTAGCAATCAGGAAGGACTCACCTATTTTAGCCATTCATTATTTTTCTTTCATCTGAATAAGAAGTAGTATTCCTTGTGGAAGAATGATTTTTGTATAGTCCTCTTGTACATCATTTTTTTACTTTTTCTAATTTTGAGCTCTTGTGAAAACTAAGAATGATTGATTGTTCATGTCTCCAACATAATCCTCATAATCATCTTCATTTGAATTATATTCTAGGAACATATTTGTGGAGTCACCACTAAGTTCTATAATTTTATATTCTTGAAGATTTAGATTTTTTACATTATTTTCTTCTTCAATTTCTTCATACCTAAATATTTTTTCCATTTCTAAAATGACGTTCATTGGTAGATTTATATTTTATTGAGGAGGAGCTTTTAGTGCAAGCTTTTGTTGAGGAGCTTGCAATTAAGGATGATTCCCTTGAAAAGGTACATAATTTTCCTTGGGATGTCTTGACAAAGAGTAGTGATAGTTTTATGAGGTAGTTGTTTCTTCAAAGCTATTATATCATTAACCATTTTTTAAAAATTTGTTTGATTGAAGACTAACCTAAAATTTGTACCTTATCTTTTGATAGTTCCTTCTTTAATTTTTTGATCATTATCATATCATATTCAACGTAAACAACTAACAGTTGGGTTACATTTAAATCAGCTACTATGGTCCTTCTCAATTGATAGCTTACTTTTAAAAATTGAGAATTGATAAATAATCATTTCTAATTTTCATATATTGGCGTAGTAGTTACTGGTATTTTATTAACTTATTAAATTTAGCTATAAAATCCATTGTAGATTCATAATCTTATTTCTTCATCTGAATGAGTTGAGTCAATAATGTGTGTGCATTTTTTATTAGTTTGAATTTATTTTCAAATTTTATTTCCATATCATTCCAACCAGTTATTACTCCTATAGAAATATGATAAAACCAATTTACATATCCATTCTAGAGAGTTTCAACAAATAGTCTTACTACAGTATCTTTATGTTTAACATCTATAATTCCATAACCTACAGAGAAAGCAGTAATATGTTCATCTATATGATGTTACTATCATCCAAAAAAATTAAAAAAATATTATGTGATGCTTTTGGAAGTTCATATAATTATCCCAAATTCAATAAGCCAATTATGCTACCCCAATTTAGAGCCATGATTGGGTAGACTGCTTATAATGGGATAACAACACCTAGTAAAATAAGAAATTGACTAATGATTATTATTTCTTGTAGATATTTACCTTTATTAGGAGTCATGGAAAGATTTATTATTCTTTTTAGTTTATCTTTGTATTCATGATTCAATTTGAAATTAGAATCTTCTTGTAATTGATAAAAAAGATCGATTTCATCTTTTGATTTAATAGCCCTAGTGAATCTTCTTTATGTTATTTTTTATTGTTGATAAGAAGCTTATTCGAATTGAATAATTCTTTGAGATGGTTTTCTTTGTTTAATTTTTTATGTAACTAATACTTCATCTCTTTGTGCTAAAATGACTTGATCTTCTTCTTCTTATTCTAATACCTCAATAGATCTATGAAATTATACTTAACTAGTTCTATTATCCCATGCAAATACTCTTAAATATGATGAAATATATTTTTCAATCTCACTTAATCAATTAAGATTCAACTGAATTACTAGTTCGTAGATTGTTTGAATGGTCATTAGAATAAATTCATATTACATAAAATCTTTGATAAGTTATATGAATTGATCTTTGCACTTGTCTTCTTACTTGCCTTCTTGAAACAATTTTAGTATTTCTTCAAACAATGGCAATAGAATTTAATTTTATGTTTGTCACTGTGGTGATAATGTTGAATTGAATGTAATTTGTTTTTTTATCCTAGGCTAGTTTTCAAAGACTCAAATCAATGTCTTCTTCAACAATTTCTATCCAATTCAAACTAGGTTTATGATTAGGATTTTGGATGGTTGAAATAGTCATGAATGAAATTTACTGATTTTGAGATACTTTTCAAGTTTTGTGGGTTTATCTACATACAATAATTATTTATGATCTTTTTTCACGGTCTAAATTTTGATTCAAAATTACCATAATAATTTAAAATTTGAGTTAATAAAACTTTATCAAAATCTCAAGAAAGTTTTTTAATGTGTGAACAATATTCAATTGTGTATACTATTCCAAATCTAGTTTAGGTTGATAGAGTGGTCCTTGGGTTGATGGTAAAATCATATGAACCAATATTTCAAAATGTGGGTTGCATGAGTGTTATAGAAACATGGCCCATGGTAAGTGCCAAAAACTATTGATGTGAAAATTTGTCAAAGATACAAATGGATATTTTCCATCAACAGTCACATGACAAGGTCCCTCTTTTATTAGCACATGGAGATACCTTTATTAAAAACTAAAAAGGATGTCAAAAATAAAATTATTTACAGTAAAAATGATTTTTTGCAAGGTAGTACTTTTAACCTTAAATTAAAAAAAGGTGACAAAAACAAAATATGAAGGGATTGATAGGAAGAATAAATATGTTTAGAAAATAAGAAAAATAACAAATTCAATGAGCTAAACTCATAGACTTAACATAAATGTCAAAAAGATGGGTAGTTTCTCTAGAAAGAAATTATTAGAATCATTAATCCTAAATGGGCTTATATGTCCCTTAGCCTTAGTAATTATTAAATAATAAATATTTTTAAATAGGAGAGTAAATAAATGCTTAAAATGAAACTATTTTAAATAGATTTTTGAACGATAATATAAAATAAATTCATGTCAAAGCCGAATTTATGTCTTGCAAATTATTAAATATTATCTTTAAGACTGAAAAAGCCCCATCTAGATGACATATGTAATTTGAGTTTACCAATCTATTTCAATAGAAATCAAGGGTCTCTTAGTGATGTTTAGAAACTCCTTGAGTCTATATATGAAGGCATTCACCTTTCAAATAAAATTAAATTAATCTTTGAATTACTAACTACACCTATGAAGGGTGATAAAAAAAAGTTATTAATTTTTTTGCTAAAATTAAAAATATTAAATCTCAATTAGATGGATATAATTGTAATTTGATTCAAAGATCAGTTGTTTGATTTTATCATTCAGTTAAATATTCATGAAAAAGTTAAAAAAATTATTTTAATTTTGAATTCTAAGTATCAAACTGAACAAGATATCTCTAATATTATCATTTTATTTATTCTCTTAATTTAAGAAGAGTAAGTTATGATCAATTTTGATTGTAAAGAGAATGTCACTCAAGCACTTATCATTTTAAATAATGCTTTTAATAACACTAAAAATCAAAAATTTAACCTTAATTATGTTAAAGATAAATATGAGAATAATAAATTTGATAATAAAAATTATACACCTAATTTTTATAAAAATTGTAATTTATGTGATAAATTTGGTCATAAAAGGGAAACATATTATAAAAAAAAGGATAGAAATAATAATAAAACTTCTAAAAATAACAAAGAAAAGAAATCTAATCAAAACAAGAAAAAAAATTAAAATCTTAATCAAAATTTAAATATTATTGCTTTATATGATATTTCATGTGTTTTAAATGAAAATGAATAGATTGTAGATAGTAGTGCATCGCATCATATGACATGTTTATCTGATATTTGATTTGATTCTAGAGATATCTCTTAAATAATTTAATTAGGAGATAAAAAAAAATTTAAGTAAATAAGGAAAAGCAAAATTTTCAAATTTTGATATTAATAATATTTTTTATGTACTAAGCTTAAAAAAAATTGTTATCTTATTCTCAACTTATAAATGATAATCTCATTATAATATTTTTTAAAGATAGTTATTCTATTAGAAGTCATTATGGTTCTTTAAAAGTTGAAGGTGTTCAAAAAATGGTTTATATATCTTTTCTCTTTTTTTTACATGTTTTTCCATCGCATAATAATAATAAATCTCAATTATGACATAAAAAATTAAGACATGTTAATTTCAGAAGTTTACATGATATGTCTACAAATAATCTTGTTGTTAGAATTCTTTTTATCCCTTCTCATTATGAAACTTGTGAGGTTTGTTTATGCGATAAGCAACATACTAACCCCTTTCACAAGAATCATGATGTGAATTCTTCACATCCTTTAGAATTTATTCATAGTGATGTTGTAAGACCTCTTAAAGTTGTATCTCTTAATATTTCTTTGTATTTTTTGAATTTTATTGATGATTACACTAAAATAATATGATCTTTTTTATTAAAATAAAAATTAAAGTCTTATCTAAATTTAAAGAATTTAAAACTAGTGTTGAAAATGCATCTGATTTTTATATTAAGAGATTAAGAACTGATAATGATGGTGAATATGTTAGTAAAAATTTTGATTCTTTTTACATTAATTGTAATATTCAAAGGGCACTAACAACTCCCTATTTATCTAAACAAAATGGTATTGTTGAAAGAAAAAATTATACCATCATAGAAATGGCTATAAAAATGTTATAATCTATAAATATTTTTCAATTTTTATGGGCTAAATCTATCAACATTATTGTTTATATTTTGAATAGAGTCCCTACCAAAGCTTTTCATTTTTTTACCCCTTTAGAAATGTGGACTAAAAATTAACTTAATGTAGTTCATCTTAAGATATTTGTAGTCCTGCTTCTATCTTTATTTTTAAAATTAAAAGAAATAAGCTCGATACCATATCTTATTCTTACATTTTTATAGGTTATGGAGGTAAAACAAAAGATTTAAGAGTGTATGATCCACATAAATTTTAAAGTATTGAGAATAAAAATATTTTTTTTCTTAAAAAAAATTATGATCTATCTCTAGAACCTCCTCAATGTTCTATTGATGAACCTGACTCTCATGTTTTCTTTGTGATGAAATAGATGTTATTAAGGAAGTTGATCTAGTTATAGATAAGTTAGAGTCTAAAGAACTCTTGGAATTTTATGTTCATTCTAAAATACTTAAATAGGTAGAATCCCTAATTCAATCTTCTAATGTTGATAATCTTAATAAATTAATTAAAAGTCAATATTCCTATCATGCTTTAATGATTATGTATGAATTTGAACCTTAATCATTTGAGGAAGCCACTCAAGATGATAGATGAAATGTTGTTATACAAGCTGAATATAATGTCTTAATTAAAAATAAAACTTTAAATTTTGTCCCTCCTCCACCTAAAAGGCATATTATCAATTGTAGGTAGTTTTATAAGATTAAATATAATTCAATTAGTAAAATTGACAAGATTAAAGTTAGATTAGTTACTTGTAGGTTTATTAAAAAACTTGAGATTAACTATGTTGAAACCTTTTATCCTATAGCAAAAATGAGTATTGTTAGACTTCATATTGCTCTTGCAGTCTAAAATGGTTGAGTTATCCACCAAATGAATGTCAAAAATATATTTTTAAATGGTGATTTAGAATAAAAAATCTATATGACTCAGCTTAAAGGATTCACTAATCCTACTAAAGAATAATATGTATGCAAGTTAAAAAAAATCTTTGTATGGTTTAAAACAAGCTCTTCGAGCTTGGTATTTTAAAAGTAATTTTTTTAAAGAATTGGGTTTTTCTAACTTTTATTTAGATAATAATTTTTTTGTTAAAGTTGAAAATGGTCATTTGATTTTAATTGTATTATATGTTGATTTGTTGATTACTGATGATTTAACTAGTTTAATTCATAAATATAAAGATAAATTAAGTAAAATATTTGAAATAACTGATTTGACATTCTACATCATTTTTTAAGAATGACTATATTTCAAAATAAAAATATAATTATTGTATCACAATATTAGTATGCACATAATTTTCTTGTTAAGTTTAACATGCTTGATTGTAAATCTACCAATACTTTTATTAAAGTTCATGTTAAACTTGATCTTAAACCTACATGTGAAAAAATTAACCCTACTTTATATAGACATCTTATTATAAGTTTGATTTATCTAACCATTATTAAGCTAGATATTTTATATGTTGTTAGTATCACTTCTAGATTTATTCAGGATCCTTATTTGGGTCATTGAAAATTAACAAAATGTAATCTTTGTTATATCAAAGAAATTGTAAACTATGATTTATTTTATTCATCCAATGATAATGTTAATTTATATGGTTATTATGATGTTGACCATGTTGGTGATACTTTAGATTATAAATCTACTTTTTGATATGTGTTTAAGTTTGGTGCAAGTGTTATCACTTGGAGCAGTAAGAAGCAACCTTTTGTCTCTCTTTCTTCTACAGAAGATGAGTACATAAGTGTTATGAAAGATGCTAAAAAATCCATGTGGTTATGAAGGCTATTGAAAGAACTTTATTTGGATGTTTTTCATAATACCATCCTTCATTATGATAACCAACATTGTATAGCTCTGATGAAAAATCTAGTGTGGCACTAAAGAACTAAACATGTTGAAGTTCATGTGCATTTCAACTAAGAGAAAGTCCTCAACAGTGATATTAATCTATAATTTTATCATATGGATGAATAAATGATAGATATCTTCATAAAACCACTTAGTGTTACTAAGTTTTATCAGTTTTATGCAATGTTGAACCTCTCATAATTCTCATTGAGGGAGAGTGTGCATGACAATGCCACTTCCTAATGGTCATGTGTTCCTTCTTCTTCTCTATACTTATTCTCAATTGTAAAACATTGTAAACTCCATGTGAAATTTATGTACCTTAAGTAAACTTATATGAAAGTTTTTCTTTTATACCCTAATACATTAAAAACATGTTTTGTAATAGAGGTCATTATGTTATAAAAGGCTCCAAATATGCTTAGATGATTATTCAAGAGAAATTATGAGATGTAGTTTCACAATCATGCTAGCCTAAACTTAATTTAGATTAGTTTATGGATTATAATTCTTTTTGTTTCAAAAGATAATGTTTAGAATGATGAAGGTTCTTAAATATTTCAATTATGTACATAGTATAATTCTTTTTGTTAAGATGATTATGACATTAATCTCAACTTAGCATTAAGGGAAAGTGTTAGAACAATTAATCCTAAGTGGGCCTATATGTCTTTTAGCCTTAGTAATTATTAAATAATAAATAATATATTATTTCTTAATTCGAAGTATAAGCATCAAATAAATAAATAATCATATTACAGTTTAATATTTACCAAATATTAATTAATTAGTTTTTATCAGGATGGATGGACTCGTTATTTTCACAACGATCACCTCCCTTGATATTTCACTATAAAGAAGGTTTTTACTCTATTGTGAAATCATTTCATGAATATGAAATTATTTTGATCATATTCATTTTGAGAGTTTTTTGAAGCACTGCATGAAGAAATGGGATCGAGAGGAATTGTATTGGGATTAGATTAATTTTTCATATTTAAATAATTATCAGCTTGTGGGTTTCACTTCTTTGAAGTTTTTTTAACCTTAAATCTTTGTGTTGTGTTATTTTTGTACTTTGTGTTCTAGATCCATCCTGTGTATGTATTTATTTTTTGAGAAACCTCTATCATTCAATGGATAGGAAAGGCATTATGCATTCATAATAACACATAACATGCACCAAAATAAGTATCTATAATTGATAATAGAATGTGACAACTATCTTAATTTTCTATAAAAAAATAAAAATTACTATTTTACTACACCAAGGTTTCATTATTTGTATAAATTAAGAATGTAGATTTAACAAGAAATTCTACAACAAAATTCTTGTGTTTTTGACTAATCAATCATATTCTTAACAACATTTCAAAATAAAAAAATTAGATATAAATAGATGTATACACATACATTGTCCATGAAGAGATTTTAAACACAAAATTTTTAGAAAAAATCTTTATATTGATTCTTTATGGGTTACAAATACAATCTCCTCTTTCTTTGTCTTGCTGAAAAAATCTTACTATCAAGAACCCTTATAAATGAGCCTAAAAATTGTATTTACAATTTGACCTGGGTGGTTATGGTGCATAACCACATTTTTGCCTTTTAAATATTTTTAAAAATATAATAATAAATTTTCACATTTTAAAAACTTACAAAAACACATTAGATAGTTTGCACAACTTGAAAGAATGCATTGGTGTTTTTACACAACTTGAAAAGGTACAATAAAAAATTTGCACTTGTAAAAACATGATATCAAATTTACATGACTTAAAATTTTCAAAAGAAATTTACAATGTGCAAATTACTCATTGCAAAACTGTGCAAATAGAAATTTACAAGAATGACTCAAAAAACTCAAGATAGAAAACAATTCAAAATTTATTGATAAGTTATTCTTGTTCATTTTCATTAAGAACAATCTAAATCTTTTATTCCTCAACTTGTGGATTATTCTTTTGGAATTCATCGAACTTCTTCATGATCTCTAGCATTGTCTTCATCAATACCATCGAATATGTGTAAGCTATCTCTACATCACAATATAAATTTGATATCTTTTGCATTATTCCCTATAGTCTCTTAAGCATTACATTAAAGTTATCCAGATTATTTTGATACTTAATCAACATCTAAATTGACTTATGATTAAATGCATATTTAAGAGTTAGGATCTCCTCAATATTCTTCTTGAATTGATCGATAATGGTCCCCTCAGAAACAAGTTTCCCATTATCATTAGTTAGTCTACATTTCAATTTTTCTACTTTTTCCATTATTTCAGAAAAAACATCACCTCCTATTTATTTAGAGTCATTAAATTTATTAAGACTTTATTTGATAATACAAAACCTAAATTTGGCAGCTCCCAAAAACTTAGTGAGGTACACAATTTCTTATTTTTAGAAGACTTTTTCTTGGATAAGATCTTCTAGACAAGTATAGAAAAAAAATATTTGAACTTGGAAATAAATTCATTTCATTTATATACGTCTTGGTCATATTTTTTTTAACTATTTTAGTGATACTTTGATACAGAATTTTTCAAACAATTCTTTTGTTACCTTGCCTATATGACCAATTTCTTTTGCAATATTTGATATTTTTATATCCTAAATTTGATGAACAATTGAATGAGAATATTGAATTGGCCTTACCATTTTATGAACCACCAATTTCCATTCTTCAACCTTTTCTCTAAGTTATTTTCTAGTTACTTTATATTGATCCATTTTATTGAATAAAGTACCAATTGTAGATTGAACATTTTATTTCATACCTTCCCTTGTACTTTTTCTCAAGTAGATATTCATGATTTGATAATAATAGGCTTCGACATTAACTTTATCTTTCTTAATGGGAAGAACTACCACTCATAACTTTCTCCTTTTTGATCTATGATTATTATAGAGACTATTTTAAGTTTCTTGGTTGTACGAGGATGAACAATTATCAAAATACTAAAATCAATTTCTTGTGGCTATTTATTATTATTTCTCTTTTTTACTATTTCATTCAATTAATTAGGGACTTATACACTAGAATATTATTGCACAAGAGTAATACTAGATTCCTTTTGAGTGTCAAAAAAAAGGAGAGGAGTTTGAAAGACTTGAGACTATTTCAATACTATTTCACCTTCCTCTTTTTCTAATGTATTAGTTGGGGTTTTAGAAGAAGATTCAATAGTCAATTTAACATTTTGATCAATAAGCAATGGTATTGAAGTATCAAGTTGAGAAGTAATAATAGACTCAAATATCAAGGATCAATTAGAAGGTAGAAACTATTATGTAGTATTGGTTACCAGAATTTGTGGCTAGAAAACACTATCAAGAAGAACTTTTTCTGAAATACAAATACTTGGAGCACTTGGGAACTTTTCACCTAGTCTTCTTATTTTTAATTTGAGTGGCTTTTGTATTGAAACTACTTCTATGATAACTTTAATTTTTGTTTCCACTTTAATTTCTTATGAATCTTTGCTAGTTCCTATTGTTGAAGATATCCATATTTCTAATTTTTGTTGTAGATGAGCAATTCCTAATTCAGTCTCCTTCATGGAAGGAAGAAATCTTGATTTATCAACATTAATATCTTTGATTTTTAACCATTTGAGAGTTATAATTAGCACACCCTGGGTCCTATCAATGAGTGAAGTAGATTCTTTATTGTGTCAATCTAATTTCATAAGAGGTTTTGATTCAATTCCTTCTTCTTCATATATGGGTTCTAATACATCTTCATCATTAACTATTTTTTTTATCTCCACTATGTCAAATACAATAACCTGTTCCAAAGTGAAACGTAAGTAACCATGGATTCTCAAGACTGTCTCATCATCACAATCCATATATACTTTAAAGTGGTACACGTGTTGATATAAATAACCAAGAATATTTTGAATTAAGGCTCTAACATTGAATTAAGGTCTACTTTTAAATGATTGAATAATGACTCGATTCATTTCTTCATCAATAAATTTTTATTTGGCCAAAGAGGCACAAGTGTATTGACCAATGGAAATGAGAAACTTTGTTTCAAACTTATGTTTATTAGATAAGAGATTGTGTGTTTCATTTAACTTCCTTACAATTTCCATTAAGGCCTATTTATCATCTACATATCTCAGGAGCACGTGTGAATCAATCTCACTACCATAAATTCTCAGTTAAGTGAAAGTTGGGAATTATATGAACCAAGCTCGCCATCTAGAAATAATTGTAGAATCTTGAATTGATATCCTCAAATTGTATGATTTTGGTTCAAACATTTGAATCACATATTGTACAAATGCATTTTTTATTCTACAAAAATGTCATGCACTTTTATTTAATAAAATTTAAGGATAGAAATCATATATTTTTGTAATTTTCATATCACTTATTATATTCAAACTACTTTAGAATCTTATCATGGCAACAACATAAACAAGATAAGAGGTCAAATAGAGTTTGGAACTGGTATTAACCTATGTTAGTTATTTTTGAATATAATCAATGATAAATTATCCACAATTGATGTATTACTTATTTTTATGAATGATCCATATGTATCTATACATCCATGTTTAGAAATTTCTCATGACCAGACTCCCCACTGCTCTATGAAAAAGTGTAATCATATCAAATTTTTCATTCATAAATTCAAATCTGAAAATATTTTTAAGAAGCCTTATGGATGTATGCCTTGGTTTTGTAAACCATTACTTTTTTACCCATTTAGAACAAGAACTAGTATTAGAATCCTAAATTTGTTGAGCAGATGTAGGACTTAAATGAAAAAATGCTTGCATGTCAAGTAGCTACAGTAGGTGATCAATATGCATTGGACCTAAGCATAAGATATACTCTCCTTTTAGATCTTTGACTTCCCTCTTTTTTTCATTATAGTGTTTAGCCATTGTTAATACTAATTGTAAACATTGTACTGAAATAGGAAAAGTAGTTTCTTGAGATAATCCACTGTCATGGATGCTTTATCCATAATCTATTTTATGGACCCCATTGATTTTATTTCATAATTCTTCTATGATGATGTGACCTAGATTAGTATCTATTATTTTTCAACATTTGAATCTAGGTTTAAAAGTGGAACAACCCATTGAAATTGATATTTCACGTTTATGTCTTCTTCTAATTACAGACCCTTTTTAGGAGGAGTCTTCTTTAGATCACCTAGAGTTTCCTTGATTGAGGTCCTAAATGTTGACATTTAATGAAGATCACCTACTTGTGAGATAAACCACAACCTAAATTGGCCTTATGATAAGAGTGGGAAATCTAACCTTGTTCAAGCAAAGAGTGGGTCCCAAGGTATGCTTAAGAAAACTTTAGTTTCTAGAGTGTGTTTATGTAGAAGTTAGAGTCTACAAGTAAGTTTGATAAAAGGCAAAGTCCATAGGTCTATCTGATATAAGATCAGATTTTGACAAGTGTTAAATAGACTATGAGTTCTAGGATGTGTTTAGATAAGCACTGGAGTCTAATGATGTGTTTGATAGGTGATTAGACTCTAATGGGATGTTAAACACTTGACCAAGTTTTAATGTTTGTATAGATAAGTGTCAAAGTTTGATGATATGTTCAATAGGTGATCATATTTTGATAAAGGTTTGATCAACCCTCAAGATCTGATGAATGTTTGGGTAACCTTCAGAATATATCACTATGTCGACTAGAGGATCAGGATCTAGATGATGTATGGACTAGTAGCAAACCCTAACAAGCTACACCATGGAAAACTTGAACTCTAAAAAAATATTTTGGAGAAGTTTTAAAATAAAAACTCAAACAAATGATCAAATATTGAAGAAACCTTATGAATATGAATGCCAAAGTTATGAAAACAAGCCCTAGGTCCTATTGATTAGAAATAAGTTGTCTCAATGAACCCCTATAATGTCAAATTTCAAAGGAATGTAAAATCATAAGTATTAGCAGAGTGGAATGAATCATAAATGGGAAAATCAAAGAGATTTAAATCTAATCTAAAAACCCTTGCATGTGTGAAGGAAGATTGTAGATTAATGGTAGAAATTTTTGGTTGTATGAGCATATGTTGGGATTCATAAGAGTGTTAAGCAACATGTTAGGTTTTGGGGTTTGTACAAACAATAGTCAGGATCTAATGTGTGTGAACACACTTTGGGATACAAGAGGTTGATTAGTATGGTAGTGGGTTCTAATGTTTTTTTGAGCATACATCGGGTTTCAAGGCATGTCTAGACACATGCTAAGTTCTAATACCCTATTAGGTAACTATTGTCACTCAATTTTGTACCCTTTGGAGGTACTTAAATCCTCCTCAAAATTGAGTGGAACATTGGATTACCTTTAGGTTTGTTGGTTTCCTATAGTAGAGGTAAACCTCTAGATTGAAGGGCTAGTTCCTTAGATTTGTCTTTGATAGCTTATCACCTATACTACTTCTTTGTTTGGATGAAAAGAGATAAAGATAACATAAATTAAATATATCATAATAAAGTGATGTATTAATTGTAATTTGACCACTTCCAACAACCTACAAGTACACTTCAAACACAAGTTTTATCTGCACATACACTAATCCAAATATTCCCCTTGCATTAGTATTTCTCATGAAGGTTTATGAAGGAATATTGAGCTAGGAGGACTAAAAACAAGGTCATAACATGACACTAGTGGAGAGACAACTCCATAAACCTATGAAACACTTCATTAGAACACTTAAAGATACCTTCAACAAACTTTCAAAGTAGAATATGAATGCAAATAAGGACAACATGCTAAGGAAGAAAATATATCACTTCGCAAGATCAACTAATTGACAAACACATTAAAATAACTCATGGAAAAGTTAAAATAGATCATTTTTTATTGCTTTAAGGCTTTAAATTATAAATTATTCATCATAATTATGTGGAGGATACATTTCAATCCAAAAGTGGTTGCTTATATGTAGAAAGTGAGAGAGAGGAGAAGAAGGGTGTAGGAGAGAGAAGGTAGACAAGTGTCAATATGAGTTACAATAAGAAGAGGAGTTAGGTAACTAATTCAATAGGTAAAATATGTCATTTTTAGCTCTTCTTTAGATGATTTTACTCTCCAAGTGGCATGAGATTTGAATTGCCTATTTGACACCTTGACTAGCTTCTTGAAACTTCTCTTCTTCTTGACATGTTAAAGGACAAGTGGACATATTTTTGGTTATATAAGTTTCTCCTACCTATTTTCTCATCTCTTGACACATTTTGACTAACCCCAATAGTGTCTATTTGACACATCACCTCTTATTCATGCAAGGTGTCTAGAGGACTCTTCATCTCCTTAGCCTATTTGGCACACAAATGTCAAAACTTGGTTTCATTTGCTTTAGCTCATAAAAATTTTATGTATGGCCTATTAATACCATATTATACCTATAAAAATCCATTTTTATGCCTCAAATGAGCCCCAAAAATTCATTCTCTACCAAAATCCTCAATTAGGCCTCATTTCTTATAGCCCTAAAATGATGCAAACCTCCTTGTATGGAATAAAGTAAAAAAGGTATTGAGAATATAAGGGAATATTCCATTATCTAGTATGGTCCTAAATCTCTACATTTAATTTCATGCTCTGAGAGTGAGTGGAGATATCTCTTTGTCCTTTCTCTCTCCTAACTAGGCCTCAATTAAACCTCCCTGCCAAGAGAGTGAAAAATGTTTCTATAAGATCCCCACACATGTCAAACCCCAAAAAAGTGTGTGATCCACTTAGAAAACATCCTCCCCTATCTCCATGCCAAATTTGAATCTCTAACTCATTGTACAAACTTCTAAAATAGCCTAAATTAGTGTTATTAAACCTAATCCATATAGTTTTGTATAATAATGTACTAACCAATGGCATGGGATGATGCTTAGAGGATTTATGAAGATGTTTTCGGAGGTTTATAATTTATATATTTTATTTGGAGGCATGAAAATGGATTTCTCTCTCATTGGGTCTTTATGGCTCTCCTAGGTAGCCTGAAAGTGTTATGAACTCTTAACGATAGTTCATAAAGATGTAAGGATGAAACCACAAACCAATTCAAAAAAATGGAAGTATACCAGGGTGGATAACTTTCCATAGGAGCACAAGGTCCCATGAATCTTCTCTAATCCATACCAAGATAAAATGACCTCTTAGGTTGAAAACAAACATTTTGTGAGGTTTGGGAATAAAAGAGGTCTATAGGTGAATGTTTCTAAGTTTGGTTTGAGTATCAATGATCTCAAAAGGTCTGAGATGTCCACCTTAACCTATTTTAATAGTTATCCAACTATCTTCCTTCATCAAACTTCTTTGCACCCTCATTGGTCTATGTCTAGGGTTTGTGAGACAAGCTAACTATATGACCCTAACTAGTTGTTTTCACCTTTTTCCCTCATTGTCAGGGTTCTGAGCTTACATGGAATGATTTTATATGTTTCCCTTCATATTTTTACATCTCCAATGGTCTTATCTCACTCCACTAACTCCATTTGACCATCATCTCCAACTGACTGCCCAAGACTGTATATGTACGTACAACTACTAGGACTATATTTCTGTCACTATCTCTACTATCAAATGTTTAGATATCATGGAATACATGATCATGTTCCTCACCATCTTCTCAAGGCCTCAATGATCTATCCAAGATCCAACTCATGTAACTATCATCTCTTCAAGGTTACCAAGTAGGTTTGTCAACACAAATAAGCCTATACAGGGTCTTAAATAGGGTTGACTGTGTTATCTCATTATTGTTGAGTATGAAGTTCTTATGGACTGATATAATCAATCATCAATCATTGTTCAATCATTTATTATTTCTCATATCTCTTTGAAGATCTTGAGACTTCTCTAAACCAAGCAAAGCTCTTATGAGATGAGTAGGCATGTGTATTTACTAGCCTTGTGACCCTTATTTAGTCTTTTCTCCTTTGCTCCCTTGTTTAGACTATTTGTTATAAATGGATTAAGAACTTCAATCTCTTTTATAACTCCCAACCACACACATATAGTGTTGTTTTAGATTTTGAGACAGTCTTGAATCACCTAAGAAGACCTACAGGTAATTGTTTGCATGTACATATCTACTTAGAATGTATTTGCTAACTTAGGTGCTTTAAGATCCCTTCTTGAACTTTGAATTTCTTCAAACTTTTATCATTTTTTGACTGATTGAGTTCCCTAATCAACACTTTGAAGTTTTTTACTTTACCAATACTATCTCAAGGTAGAGTCTTAACAACGTATGGTTGTAGGTAGTCCTTTTGAGAGCTCTAACTATGAATGGGTTTCTTAGCCTTCAAACCCACACATATTGAATTTTCAAAGGATTTTTCATCATGTTTCATTGTATCTCAATGACTTATCAATGTCTTGAGGACTCTGAGCTCTCATCAACCTTGTTTGAATCACTTTCCTCACAACTCGATGTAGGTGTTCATATTGGGATAGTTTGACTAGGTATAGTGCTTCATAGCCTTCTCCTATTAATCCCAAAATTTTCAAGGATTATACTAATTTTTTATTGGTGTTTTAAGGATATCTTAAAATACTTGAAACTCCTTATTTCATCAACATCAATGTTCAAGACAAATCTTGCTCAGCATCCCATAAGTGGCCATTTGGACAGTATGGTTGCAATGGTATTCAATCAACTTCCTTCAAAACATGTGCAAACATATTAATAGTGTTCATTCATTCTCAAGTGTCTCTTCTTGATATCTAAGTTTAATTATCCCTTATAGACATCTTCAAACCTTTGTATCTCACTATCAACATAGAGAATCATGTAGGTGTAGATTTAGGATAATTAGCTTGGTCCTTAACTTTTGACTATGTATTAGGTGTCTTTTAGGCCTTCAAAATCCATACCTAAAATATTCAAAGGCTCTATCTCAAATTATATTATTTTGGGACCCTATCTATGCCTTGAAACTTTGCATTTCACTATCGTTATATGTTCACATAGTCAGTCTTATAGGATGTATCTTTGGGGCTCATTAGCTTGGCATCAACTCAGTTTTGACCTTAAGTGCTTGGAGATCCCCATTGGTCCTCTAATATATTAAACTTGATCCATCATCATGTTTCATGTCTAAGACATCTTCATTAAAAATTGTCAACCATTGAATTTTACCTAAATTTACAGACCTACAGGTGGTAGGTGATGAGGACTATAACATTATTTTTAAAGCCTTTGAAGAGTGAAAAGTATGACTGTTTAGACTGAAATACAATTGTCCACTTTGGATCAATTCATTCAATAGGAAATACAACTTAAAACTCCTTAAAACATGTTCAAACTCACTTCAGGTTAACTTATCATGAAGACATATAGAACACAGTTATAAATATGATTGCAGATGTGACTATCTCTTCAAAATATTATGGATAATCCATAAATGGATTGAGAGAGATTATAGGACAATAAAGAATCATTCCAATGCATTTGACTACCTGAATAAATTTTGGAACATAGAAAACTAACAGTCACTTATAAATAATATACAAGAGAAATTTTTCATGCCAAAAAGACATCCACATGTTCCAAGGATATTATTGAATGTGTGTGAGGCATTTATAGACATTTTATAATCTAATTCAACTAGTTTTACTCATTCAATAATTCACAATTTGTTTTAGAGTTTTTCTAAACTCAGCCTATGGGGTTTTAAGCTCTCAAAAAATATTTTGAGCTCTTAGTGATTATTCATAAAGATAATATCACCAATATAATGAAAATTCCAAAAATTATAATCCCTTAGGGGTCCCAAACTTTGGCCAAAATATCATAACCCCGCTCTACCTATACGGCATGTACCATCTACATGAAATCTACCTTCACTAACTTATGAATGAAGCAATGGGAGAAAGAAGTGGTTTTATACAAATTTTGGATCTAAAAATTCCTTACAAGATTTTTTCTAACCTTTAATAGATGCAAGGACACCTTTTCAACATTTTCACTTACACGTGACTTCTACAAGTTCGTACAACTTCCTCTAACTCCTCAAAGTGGCATTGAATTTTAAGAATTTGACCTTTCTCTGACATAATAATAGGTATAATAGTTATGTACTTTATATAAGCTTTTTTTTATGGTTATTTTACATTTTTTTAAGTTAGGTAATTTTTACAAACACAAATATTAGTCAAAATCACCTTTTTCACTCATTTTCACCACCTTAGAACTAGCAAATGGGCCTTAGAGTTTCCAAAACACCATGAAATGTTAGGAAAAAGTGTTTAAGACATAAAATTACATTAATAAACCCCTAATCACTATTATATAACTTTACCATGACTTATTAACTCCTAACATGCTTAAACCATGATATAACCAAAATATAACTTTACCTTAACTTCTTCAAACTAACCTTAATCAATTCTAACAAGGTTAAATTAAGACTTATAGGGACCATATAAGCATGACATGAACACATGAAAATAACATGACAAGTTTTAATTTTGAGGAGGTGGACAAATTTGACTTGGGTTCAAATTTGGTCAATACTCTTGGTGATTCACAAGGGTAGCATCCCTGCAATGCTAATAGGACCAGTAGCCTTACATGTCTATTAGGCAATGGAGTCTCTAGTACTTAGGTTTAGATTTGTACATACTTTTAACATGACATAAAAAAATTAGTGACCTTCACAACACACAAAATAAGGTACAATAAGACATAAATCAAATCAAAACACAAACATGTGCTATCAAGCACTTAGGAAACACAACAACAACTTAAGCAAACCTAGACTATATACAAACTAACTTGAAAAAAAAATATCCTCCTAGATCAAAGGGGAAATTTCACCATCCTTTGATCCATGAGATGAAAGAAGACATGAAACAAGTTGTCTGTTGAGCGTTGCTCTTGATGTCTTCAACTCCTTCATGCTTGCGACTCTCTTTGGCATGATCTCCAATACAACAACAACTGAAAACATATCACCTATAAAAGTGAATTCCTCTTGTGACTCAACCACAATCTTCTCATGGTGTTTTTAAATTATAAATTTGTTTAATGATTCTTCATCTAAGCATTATTCCTTGATTTTCATGGTAACTTGAATGTCATTAGGCTTCCCATCAATTATTGCAAGATCATCAATCTCTTCATGGAGCTTAGCATATGCAATCCAATCCTCATCATTGTCCTCAATGACTAAATTTTTTTTGATCTATTTATGTACATGGATTTTAACCTTGAAAATGTCTTCAAGCTCTTGGAGAAGTTCAATATTCTACTTATAATCATCTTTGCCTTCTTTCTCTAGAAGAACTACAACCTCTTCAACTTCATATTTTTGCTCATTGTGTACCTGATTAAGACATGGAAGAAGGGGATTTTATAAATAAGCTCACATCATTTGAGTTATTTGGATCTTATGGGCATGATCAAGAGGTTGAATTTGAAAAACTGATAGAAGATGAAGCTATTGTTAACTTCATCAATCAAAATGACACATGGCAGAAGTTTAATGAGATTTGTGAAGAGTTTGAGGCCCTTCAAAATCCTACACCTCTTATTGGTTAGTTTTAAAACACTCTTGAATATGTTTTCCCTCTTGATGGTGTGTTCCCAAAAGAAGATCCTATACCATTCAAACTTGTGCAAGTTACAGCTAACCTTGAAGTTGAAGACTCTTCAAGCAAGCAAGTTGAATTTGATTGATGTAGGAGCATCACTAACTAATGTATATAATGGTCTAATTTTCATGTTTAAGAGTCTTAAGGTAGGATTTTATATTAATTTTGAGTTTTTATTCATCCTTGATAATTGCTTATACTTCATCAATTTTGAATTTGGGACCTTTAGGCATTTTCCTGCCAAAAAGGTTAATTCAAATAATTGAATGTTTGTAATTGGTTTTCAAGTGCTTAAATGTGGTAAATGGTCTAGATAATATAATATTATGTCTTAGGATTCTTGAATAGGTTTTTAGGTTGTGTTATACTTTATAGGTGGTTTAGGTGGCTTAAAATACTCCCCCTCTCAATGTACAAGAAGAGAAATATGCAGTTACATCAGTTTTGTCTGTAAAAAGGAAGTTGCAATTGTTTTTAAGAGATTCATTTGAGGAAAGTGAGAGGTGGTAAGGGGTTTAGTTTAATGTGTAATGTAAATAACCCCTGAATGATCATGATTAATCAATATTTTGTTTGAAGGAAGGATCTATCACAAACCTTTGTAATTTCTATGAATTCAATATGAAGAATGTGCAAATGAGGTGATTTCATGTAAATGTGTTTTCTTTTATTGATATTTTGAATGAAATAATAGAAGTGATAGTTTTATATATATGTGTGTTTGTTTGAGATACTAATTCATTATTGATGTAGAGAATCCTTTGAACGATTCCAAGTAAGTAAGACCATGTTCTTGAGGGATTAAGGCAGAGACCCTGTTTAGAGGTTAAAGTGGTTGTTGTTGACTATATATGATTTTATGATAATGAATGTCTAAGTAATTTCATCTTAACATGTTTTAAATATAATAGATATTATTTTGTTACTAATGTGAGGACAAGTTTCAATATATAGCTTGGGATACATCTAGTGTTCAGGTATGATCAAAAACAGACCCCTATCGTATGGTGGGATTCTCTAGTTGCAAACCAATCTTATCAAGATGGTTAATAATGAAGGTTAGAAAACTATTTTTCATGTGTTTTAAGTTGTATTGGTATTGGTTTAAGGTGACAAGACTCATAGTTACCCTGTAAGGAAAGGCATTTCTAAACCTGACCCTATTTCCTTTATAAAGGTTATCAAGGACTGTGTGATGCTAGATTAATAAATGAATGAGATTAATATATGTTTCAAATGTCAATAATGGTTATTGGATGTTTTTTTGAGGATATAACTTCCAAGTATAAAGAATATAGCCCCATGTTTTATGCATGGTAATCTACATATTCAATTTTACTATCTTTTGCTTGATTGATCCTATTACTGTGTTGATATTGGAATAGAAGCACCTCAGTATACATGATTAGGAGAATCCCCCATCACTTTGGTTAGTTATTGGATTTTTATAAGCTGATTTAAATTGTTCCCTTAAGTGGAGAATTGTTGTTTGAACATCCGATAGAGTTATTTCATTGTTGCCTAAGTGTATTCCCTACACAGTCAAGTGAAACAAGGTAGAAAGTGTGAACAAAGGATGAATCAAAGGTTGCTAATGGTTGGAAAAGAAGTATAAGGGTGAGAAATATCACAACCAATTTTTATGGAGTCTAGAAACCATTTAAAACGTTCATAGTCAAATTATATGTGCTCTCAGGTTCTGACTGCCTGTGTATAACCCTGTCTAGGGTTTCTTGATAAAAATATGATTTAAAATGTATTACACTGCCCAAATCTCTTGAAACTTTGTGATTATGTGTTTTGAGGTGGGTCAAGACATTTTACAATTGTTTTGGTTATTTTTTACATATTCATACTACTAAAGGACCTTGTGTATCATTTGGTGTAAAACAGGCCTAATAGGCCTTAACAATGACCTATAAGGACCTAGAAAGGTAATCAAAATAAAGAGTTGGAACTTGAAAATGCATGGATAGATAGAAATTGATAAATGGTGTTTGAATAATTTGTCAAATGTCAAATTTTATGAAGTCTAAGAAACCATCAAGGACTCCTATAGACTCAAAATGAATAGAAAAGCCTACCTCAACACTCTAAACATGTAAATTATACCATTATATACATTAGGCAGTGATGCTCCTGCATCATACTACCAAGGAGGAAAATGAAAATTTTCTCTAAAATTTGTAATGAATTATTTTTGATATTCTTGTTTATCACCTCTTCTATAATGGAATATCCTCCTGGATCCCATGGCCTCTTTGTAACATATAGGCCTTTGTGATGCTTGTTCTTGTTGCCTCCTCCTTGCTTAACTCTTCTCTTGCTTCTTCCTCTTTGCTTCACTTTTCTCTTGTTCTACTTCTTCAATCTATTCATGGGTAGTTTTTTCTCCTTTATTTACTCCCAATAACCTGCACATGGAACAAACATGTCAATCAAAATCATCTCTTGCTTGTTCTCTTGGAGTTCATCTTGTTCTCCTTCATCTACTTGCTCTTTGACTACCAACTCTCCTTCTTCATCTTGCCTCAGTATTGCTCTTAATTTCATCTCAGCCACCATAATATTTTCTTGGTATCCTATGAGACTCAAATCCTCTATTTCCCACATGATATGCTGCCATATTTGTCTCTCTTCTAATGTATACTCATTCTCATCACCGACATCTTCCATTTGTGTCAAATAAGACACGTCACTTTGCAACTATACAAACTCTTTAAGCACTTCAAATTGTGCTTCCTTTATTGTTGCCACCTTATGTGTGTCAACCACTCCATCATATATTGTTGTACCTTCCTTTCCTCCAAATAGTACATTCATTAATTTTATTGTGCTTTCATACAAATTATCCTCAATAACATCTATATCAACGTACTCATCAAAAATGACATTAAAATGAATACCTTGTGTTTTTGTTTTTTTGGTTGCAATTTTCCTCATTCTTTCCTGTCATGAGACATGGTACTACATCAACTCCTCTTTCTTATCTTTCATACTCCAATAGATCACCCTCTTTAGGATAACACAAGATCATGTCACCATTTTCTGCCATCCAATCAATTTCCTCATCATTAGCATGTTGTTCATGTTTTCCATCATATTCACTTGTATATAAACACTTAAAGAAATCATTACCTATAATCATGTGAGGCTTATTTTCCTCCTTGTTTCTCTCTATAGGCTACCTTTCTTTCATCTTCATCACTTGTCTTTTTCTCTTATCCATCAATTACTTGATTGGCCATTTGATTGGCTTCTTCCTTATGACCCATCCAAGATGTGGGTTCATAATATCCCTCAGCTACTCAATCTTGGTCAGCATCTCATATATTTTATACCTCATCTCTAACATCTCTTTCTCCATCTCCATCTTCCTCTTGGTGTCTTCATGCACCATCTTTTTCTTATGTGGATCTTCTCAATCTTTCCCTTTTTTCTCTTCTCTCTCTCCTCATCTCAATCATCATGCCTATTAATTATTTGACCTCATCTATACCTGTCCTTCCTAACAAGTCTTCCATCTTGTCCTCTTGACCATTCACTTGGTCTTTCACTCTTCTTTTGTCCTCACTTGGGACTATTCTTCTCTTGTCCTACCTATAGGACTCTATCAAACTCACATATGAGCTTCTTGCTTGAGCTTCTTAATATCTCTTATCTTTAATAATTCTTTTCTAAAGGCTATGCCACCTCTCACTATTCTTTCAACTATATTATTTCCTCTCCTTCATATTCACCTGTAACCTTTTTACTTCATTCATCCAATCTCTGTTAACTTCTTCACAACCATATCTCAAATAACATTTAATATTTACTTCACAAATTTTTCATGCATTTTCAATCAATAATTTGAAATATTCAAAACATAAATTTTTATTAGAATCTTCCCACTCTGATACCAAAATGATGCAGAGCTTTATCATTTTTCCAAATACTCTACCTTTGTCCTTCACTCATTCATTCACTCATGTCCCCTTTGGACCACATGCAACAATGGTTATAATATTTCTCACTCCTTGGTACTATATTTATACTTATAATAATACTTTTAGACCCCTTATTTCATATAAAATATTCTAAAAGACTTTCCAAGTTTCAATTTATGTCCTTTACCACTTCTGCCTATACTAATCACAATCCTAGTAGCCTTATTTATGGACTTATTTGCTTTGTACGATTATGTACCTTCATAAATTTGACAACTGACATATGATTCAAACACCCTTTATCAATTAATATCTATCCATGCATTTTCAAGTTCCAACTCTTTGTTTTGATCACCTTTTTGGGCCTTGATAGGTCACTATTAAGGCTTATTAGGCCTATTTTGCACCAAATGATACACAAGGTCCTTTAGTAATAAGAATATGTAAATAAAAACCAAACCAAATATAAAATGTCTTGACCCACCTCAAAACACATCTAATCACAAATTTTTAGGATATTTGGGTGGTGGAATAAATTCTAAATCATATTTTTATCAAGAAACCCTAGACAGGGGTTATACACAGGTAGTCAGGACCCAAGAGCACATATAATTTGACTGTGAACATTTTAAATGGTTTATTGACTTTATAAAAAAAAATTGTGATATATCTCACCCTTTAAATTATTTTTAAACCCATATAAACCTTTTATTCATCCTTTGTTCATACTTTCTACCTTGTTTCACTTGACTATGCAGGGAATATACTCAGGCAACAGTGCAAGATCTCTATCTGATGCTCAAACAAAAATTATCCACTTAAGGGAATAGTTGAAATAAAATTATAAACAATCCAATAAATAACTAAATTTATGGGGGATCCCCCCATTCATGTATACTGAGGTGATTCTATTCCAGTATCAACACAGTAATAGGATCAATCAGGTAAAAGATAATAAAACCAAATCTGTAGATTATCATGCATCAAAGAGGGGGATATATTATTTGTCCTTATATCCTATATCATCACAAAATAATCCAATAATCATTAGTGACATTTTAAACATATGTTAATCTCATTCATTTATCAATCTAGCATCACATGGTCCTCCTTGACAACCTTTACTATAGGAAACAAGGTCAGATTTAGAAATGTCTTTCCTTATAGGGTTTATTTGTTACATATGAGTCATGTCACCTTAAAACACTCCCAATTTGACTTCAAACACATGAAACATAGTTTTCAAACCTTTATTATTAACCATATTGATAAGATTGGTCTACAACTAGAGAATCTCACCATACAACAGGGGTTTATTTCTGATCATACCTAAACACCAGATGTCTCTCATGTTATTTCTTGAAATTATCTTCACATTAGTAAAAAAATAATATATATTTTCTTCAAAACATGTTAATATTAAATTAATTATTCATTCATTATCATCAAATCACATACAGTCAGCAATAACCATTTTAACCTCTAAACAGGGTATGTGCCTTAATCCCTCAAGAACACGGTCTTACTTACTTAGAATTCTTCAAAGGATTCTCTCCATAAATAACACATTAGTCTCTCTAACACACATATATAAAAAAATATCACTTTCATTCTTTCATTCATAATATCAAACAAACAAAACACATTTACATGAAATCACCTCATTTGCACATTCTTCATACTAAATTCATAGATATTACAAAAGTTTGTGATAGATCCTTATTTCAAACAAAATATTGATTAATAATGATAATTCAGGGGTTCTTTCCATTACACATTTGAATAAACCCCTTACCACATATCAATTTCCTTGAATGAATCCCTTCAAAATAATTACAACTTCCTTTTTAAAGACAAAACTGATGTAACTGCATATTTCTCTTCTTGTACGTTGAGAGGGGGAGCCTTTTAAGCCACCTAAACCACCTAGAAAGTTGTTTTATTATTTTATAGAAACTAATGTTTAGTTCCTAAACAATAAAGGATCTAGATAAAGGGGAAATTTTCATCAAAATATAGTAAATTATAGAGTTATATCAATTTGACTAAATTAATTACATAGGGGGAGAAGTAATTTATCTAGAAAAATAGATTGAGATGACTGTTTCAAAGCTTGATAATTATTGTGCAAGACTAGAAATATGTCAGGAACCTGGATCTATATTTCATTTTATGAAAGGAAAAGACCATCAAAATAGGGCACCCTAAGGTTTGGTGTTGTTGTCCTTTTCTACCATTATTTTCCAAACTACTTGTGGAGACCTGAGTTTTCTAGGTTTTGTCCATTGTCCCTGTGTGGGCTGGCCTATGAAATTTTATATGTTGAATGTTGATGGAGCTCAATGTAGAGATATTTAAATAATCAAACACTAGGTCTACTTACACACATGAAACAATAAATACATCAAAATCAAAATGGAAAAAAATTGGGTTAGGGGAAGTATAATCGCACGATTTAGAACCCCTATTGTCCTGATCACTACCTACATTAACCCTCAAGTTAGGATCTTAGATAAAATATAGTTCTCCCTTAGGGAATGTTCATAATCAATTTATACAATAGATATAAGAATAAACTTTAACCTAGGCCCTTCCTTGATCAAGCATGCAAATTTGGATGTGATGTAGAATGTTGAGCTATACTATTGACTGATTTTAATTATTTATTGTGTCAAAGTAGTAAGTTCTAGATATAAAATGTCTTATGAAATCCTTTATATAGGAGACTCTTTGTTTTGAATTTGGTAACTCTATTTACATTTATCCAACATTATAAAGATAAACAACACTTAAGGATGAAGCTAAGAATGGCTTGGGACCCATTAAGTGAGGAAACCTAACTGTTGAGACTCAAAATGCAATTGGACAAGAGCACTAGAAATGGGACACCCTAGGGTTTAGTTCTATAGTCCAATTTTGGTGATCCTATCCTATAGGATCAAGACCTAGGGGGATAAGATTGGCCTAGGAAATCTGACCTAGCAGAGGTGGAAAGATGGTTTGAAAAGCTTGAGATGATTGGGAATAACCAAAAAGGTGACTCAAGCATGAAATAAGACCAAGATAAGTAAAATAAAAAATGTGGTTAATGTGAAAAAGGCTCATATTCTCTAGTTAGAATCTCCTATGAAAGGACTGTAAAAAGACATGATGTGTGGGTTTTTTATCAATTTAGGGTGTATACATTTTCCTCCCTTTTATTCTAGTGATGTAATGAAATGAAGAACTAGAGTAAAATAAAGAATAAAATGTGTACCTAAACTTACATGTCTGGAGATAAATGTGCTACAAAAGGTCCAACTCACTTCTTATCCAATGAAGTGGATGGAGAGCTAAATAGTGCCTGGAGAGAGAAAGAATCCATATAATCTGAACCACTGTATCTGAATGTGGAATCTATGTATCATGGATAAGGAGGGAAATGTTTTCCCCCTATGTTGAATCTGACTAAAGATGAGGAATGCTCAAAGGCCCAAAACCAATGTCTATCCTCTGTCCTATATAAACTCATGTAATCTGTAATGTGTGTATAGAAACTTGTATGCTATGAAGAGCAAAATTTGCCATGCCCCCACTCTAAATATTTGAACTAAAACTAAGAAATGCTCAGAAGCCCAAAACCAATGTCTATCCTATATCCCACACAAACTCATGTAGTCTAGATCTAGGTAATATAATGGACTAATCACTATAGATGACTGTGTGGTATAATTTGGTGACAACCTGGTACCACTAGGTGTAATCTGAAAATATGGTTAGTGTGTAAGAAGAGAATGGTTGTGTTTCCATTCCATCTATATAATCTTGAGTGATGAAGAACATGAACATCCATGTCCTATGTCCAAATCTAGTATGCATCTATATAATATGGTAATCTATATAACCACATGTGAAATGGCATATCTTTCCATGCCTCATGTGCAAAACTAGAGACTAAAACACTATGCTCTGTACTATGCCCATAGTCTACTATCTAATTCTATAATTGTGTTATGTTGTATGAAGTTGTATGTGTGAGGCATAGAGTAATGTACATGCCCCCAAATCTGGTATTTGAGTCTCAATCTATATTGAAGTGACTATGAATCCATATAATCTAAACCACTATATCTAAATACCCTGTGCACTTGTAAGATAAAATCATTGTGGATCCATATGAGTTGAACCACTATATTTGAATAGTCTATGTATCTGTAAATTGAAGGTATATCCCTCTGAATGTCCTGAGTAATGTTGAGTGACCCATGTAATCTAAATCATTATATATTTTGACTCATTTGAGTTGAATCTAATAATCTGATTGTTGGATGTGTACAGACCATGGTGTATCCACCTATGAGAATGGATGGGCATGTTGGGTAACTGAAGGAATAGGAATAGTAGGAATGATGCCCCCCTTTTGGGGATAGAGACAAAATCTATGATAGAGGAGTTTAAGCCAAAAGTGATGAATAGTGTCATAGTAATATAAGCAAGGTTGGTATGTTGTGTAGAGATTGAAAGGTTATTGAATTGATTAGATTGATTTGTTGAATAGTGGAACATGTTTTTCTTGGTGAGGACCAGGGTGTGTGTCTAGGAGTAAGATAAATATAGAGATGTGCATGCCATAGTAGGCAAATGAAGTAGTAAGAGAGAAAAGTTTAAGTGATGTCTAAAGTATCATTATCATGATTCCATGGAAGAAAATGGTTTGAAAAATAGAGTTATGGGTTTAGAGTTACAGGCAAAATGGTATTTTGCTTTGATTTTAAAAGCTAGGTAATATAATAAATTGGACTGATTCTTGATTCATTTGTGTATTTACTAGATTGATATTTGGAGATCTGGAGTGAGAAATATGTTGAGGAAATGAGCACCTATCGTGACCCGATTCAAGCATTTGGCAGCCTAGGTTCAGGCTGGTGGTGATGTTACCCTAGTAAGCAGCTAAAATGCTTGATTTTTGTCTATTTTGAAGCCTATTTTTTGTGTTTTGATGTCTTTAAAGTAGCGTAAAAAAAATTAGTAGTTCCAGTGCTCCTATCCAAGAGTTGGTAGTCTTATCTAGGGTTCAACATTATTGTCCAAGTTCTATCACTCCTATCCAATGTTGTTACCTTTCTGTAGCATTGTTGTCCACTGGGCCTAATTTTTAGGGATTCTAATTTGTTACCTATTGTTTTGTTACTTGGCTACTTACTTGATATGGTTGACTAATGTATATGTTGTTTTTGGTGCTTTTAAGGTGAGGTGTAGATGAGAGAGTTCTTTAGGGGCCAGGTGATGGAGACATTAAGGCTATTACCATTATGTATTGATGAGAGAGCTTTCATGGATAGGACAGGGTTGGGTGATTTGTGTGACCTAGGCATAGTTCAGTCAGATAGATATCTACTTATCACCTTATGTGAGAGGTGGAATGCAAATACATGTACCTTTTAGCTTCTTATAGGGGAAATTATTATGACTCTAGATGATGTGTATCACATATTACATTTGTTGGTTAGTGGGCAATGTGTGACAGTTTAGGATGACATGGGTGTTGATGTGATTGATCGTGCATCTTTGTAATTTGTTGGTGTTCCTTCAGGTATACATCAAAGAGGTAGTGACAGTGATGTGTTGCTATCATTTATAGTATATTCTAGGGTTTTGCACCTAAAAAATGGTTGGCCATGTTATTGGCACCATTTTTCACTATGGATGGGAGTGGAGTATTTATTTCATACAAGATACATAGGATTATACATAGTGTGGAGGTATATGGTACCATATGTTTGTGGAGGAGGACTATGCTAGCCCACCTATATAGGGATATATATAGGTTTACGTAGGAGTCCTTTAGTGGTGGTGTGAGTGTAACTACCTTATTGCATTGTTGGGCTTATGAGCACATAGCAATTGTGTAATTGATTGGATTACCTAAGGTAGAGTGGGCACCTATGTAGCCATTTGGGGAGTGGTGGATGAGTACATTAGATATCCAATCTCTTGGTATGGATCATTATAGATGATTTTTAGATAGATTAGTGGCTCATGATATTATATGGAGGCCCTATAGAGGATTTATTGGGTGGGTAGAGGATGGAGTATAGCTACGATAAATGAGAATTGGTTGTTGGATTCATGATCATTGGGCTGGAGTATATGAGCAGTTTTAGTATAAGTTCATTATGAGATAGTTTGGGGTACCACAAGTTGTAACCCTAGTGGTATGGGTGTGGGTGAGGAGTGCATGAGTGTCTGTGAGAGTAGGATCTCATGCGATACCTACTGAGGTTGATCTCGCACCATTACCTTTAGATACAAGGGATGCGAGTATAGGTATTCCTGATGTAGATTACATTGGATGCATAGAGGCATATACCACATGGTGGGTACATCATCAGTGGGCTTTGTTGTACCCTATTGATGGAGGGTATGCTCCAAAGTATGAGGATCTTGAGCCAATCCAGATGATAGGAGGTAAATAATGATTATATTTGAATTATGTATGAATGTATGCTTTAGTTTGATTTGAAAGTGTATATTTAACATAGTGTTGTACTTTATGTGTAGGTGGAGTGGGAAGTGTTGAGGATGAAGCACAATCTGGTGTAGGAAGTGGAGATGATGAGTATTGGCAGACCATCATTGAGTTGACACTTCAAGAGCTCACATGGCATGTACCTGATGATGTGGTAGAGGAGGGATTGATAGAGCAAATGATAGTTATGGCTAGTGTTCATGCTCATTTGTTTGACAGGGTTACTATAGTGATAGTTGCCTATGTTAAGTCAATGGGAGAGAGAGATGAGCTAAGGGCTGAGCTAGATAGGCATAGGATGCCCCCACCTAATTTTGGATCGATAAGTATGAGGATTATGGATGAGTACATGAATATTCAAAGGTGATATGTGGACTTGCATGAGGAGCATGGTTATTTATTGGAGTAAGAGAGTCATTATAAGAGGCATGTGGCATGTCAAGGAGGTATGAGGTCATCGAGTGCTAGGTTGGATTATGAGACTAGCATTGGAGGAGAGAGTGAAACTGAAAGCAAGGGCTTGATGCCCATTCATGATTGATTGTATTTGATACCAGCTTATACATATTAAAAAATTCATTATATATATATATGGATACTTGTTTTGATTCTTACTCATGCATATTGTGTTATAGGATTTGAAGTATATTGTTATATTTATTGAAAATGATTGATTAGAAATAGTTGATTTGGCATTGATGTTGAGGTTTCATATGTTTGATAAGATGGCATTTTGGGATATGATTTGATTGTTCATGATATGTTCAAATGTGATGTTAGGTTTGATTTGTAATCATATGTGAGCAAAAAAAAATTTGGTTTTGTAATTGGTAAACTATTTTGATAAAGTGAATTGGCTTAAGATTGGAAAAATAGGATATTGGTAAGGTTAGGATTTGGATAATTTGGTTTGGCTAGGGATGGTTATTTGGAACTAGGAATGTTATTTGTTAGTATAAGGGGATGTAAGATATCACTTTGTATGTATCACTCTATTCTCAATTCCTCAAGAGTGGCTCAAGAATACAAAGATTGACCTTTTAGCTCCATCATCCCCCATTAAGTGAAGTTATGTAATCATGTATGTGTTAATCGATGTTTGGACTGTGTGTCCAATCCCTCTGAGTAGGTGGCTTAAGAATACAAAGGCTAGCTAATCCTTTGGCTCCATTGTTGACCCATAAAGTGAAGCTATGAATTGATATCAGTATGAATGTGTGTTGTATCACTATCTGAACCTTGATGGCCAACAAAATAAGTGGCCATACTGCTCATGTTGTGTAGGAACATGCACTGTATTTAATATTATTGATAGTGCACTAATTTTAGTTGTGCATGGAGACTCTATCAAATGTAACCTTACTGGATGTGTAATTAAAATTGTGTCATGAAGAAGGCTCATTTACCCACAATTATAGTGTATTATTGCATGAAATAATACCCTATGGCCTCTGTTGTTATGTATATGATTGATCAATAGATAAAGATAGAGATGAAACCTATGATGGTGGCTCATATAATCTCAATCGTAGTAGGTTGTTACATGAAATAGGTCCCTAAAAACTCAACCATAGTGAATATCTCTCTAAAGTGGTGCTTTGTAATGTGGGTTCCTCTAATCTTAATTGGATCAGGTTGTTATATGAGATAGGACCCTAAAAACTCTATTATGGTGTTTGTGATTATGTTGGATATGTATATGGAACTTCACTATGTACTCCTCAGACTACACTACTATATGTAGTTTGCTGTCAATGTACTAGTCTACAAATACTCTGAGTAGGTGGGATAGGAGATCTCCTATGAAGCTATGTCCTAGAAAATGCATTACTCTCATGATGAATAATTGATCATTCTTATGAAGGAATGTCCTAGGGTGACTCAGTCATGGAGGAATGAGGTTTATGGTTCCATGATGGAGGCGATCTTGATTCCCCTTGTGTGAGTGTTATGATTCTATTATCAACACAACTATTAATGTAATCTCTGGTGTTTATGGATATGATGATAATTACAAAAGGGTTGTTGTGATTTTATTTGTAAGAGATGTGGATCTCGTCGATGAGTAAAAGGTAGTGTGATTAACCTCCTATCTAGTAGTTCTAATAATATGACATATAGGTTATCTCGCTCTGAATAAAACTATAGTGGTGCCCTAATGTTGTTCTCTATAGTGCATATTGTACATGGTGCTTTGGAAATTGGCTCTCTATTCTTAATTGGTTATTTTTTGGTTGTGTTCTCCTATCTTGTTTAGTATATGGTGGATGTTGTGTGCTAAGAGATATATATGGAGGTACTACTATGAAATCTAGAGTAATTTGATAAACTGAATCTACCTCAATCAATCCCAATTTCTTTTCCAAGGCTAGAACTGTATAGCATAAGTCCCTAAAAGAGGACTTTGTCTAATATAATATATGCTTTAGGAGTGGTTGATGAAGCCCCTTAATAAATATATGTTTAATCTCTAAATCTTTTTGGTTTATAGATCAAGCGTAACATGGAAGTCTTAAATCACAAGATATAATCACTGACTGGCTCTAAATAATTTTGATGCAATGCAGCAAGTTTTTCACATGTAACATGAGGGTCCATGTTTGTTTGTAATATTTGATAAATGCCTCCTCTAAGTCATCATATGTGTGCAAGGATCCAATAGGGAATAGATGAAAGAACTAATTTTGTGCTTCCCCTACTAATGTCTGCTAGAACAACTTCAGTAGAATTAAAAGACTCGCATGAGATGGCAAAGCCTTCCGAAAGGCTTTGAGGTGTATGAATAGATTTCAAGTTCAGAAGAGGAATACCATGCAAGTATTTGGCATCCATCCAAGAATTATAAGCCTTGTTTTCCAAATTAAGGAGATGCACTTGGTGTTTTAATTCACTAACTGCATGCATCAAAGAAATAATCTCTTGGGATGGTATATTAGTATTTATAAGTGGTTCATTTAAACATTGAATTTGATCATTTATTTTGGCCATGGAAATGTTATATTTATAAATTTGATCATAGAGAGGGGGTGTGCTCACTTGAAACTTTTGAGGAATGGTAACTTGGAACTTAGTAGAGAGATGTGGGCTACCATTCTCTTTAGGTGAAGAGTGAGAAATAGGTGCTACTGTAGTAGGGGTGGCTTGAGAGATTCATTGGTATCTTTATGTTTTAGTGAATCACATTCTAATAGAGTAGAAGATGTGATGTTATTATTAACATCTGAATTATTTGAAATAGAATCATGCATAAAAATAGAAACAAAAGTTTGTAGTGCATTATGTTTGAGAGGAGTGAGAGAAGAGTTCGAAACATAAGATGCATTTTCTTTTTCACTATGTGAATAATAATCATTATTATTCCATGCATTATCATAATCAGAGTTTTGTTCATATTCATTGGTATGTTCACTATCATACTCATTATCACTTCCATCATCACTATGGAAAGGGGTAAGATAAGAATTAAATGTTTTTCTAATATGCGATAAATTATCATGTGAAATTTGAATAGTATGTGCATCTATGTTATCCATGGATGGAGTGTATGCATTATTTCCATTTGTAAAATGAAAGTAAGAGAAAGATATTTATAATTTAGACATTCTTTTGACAAAGTAGGGTTAAGATCATGAGATGGATAATTTAAACTGTGCATTGGAATTTTGATTCTATTGCTTTTATATTATTGTAATTTGAACATAGAAGTGGCAAATGAGAGAGAGAGGGATTAGGTTCAAATGAAATTAAGTTATCACCAATGAGAGATTCACTTATAAATGCATTAATAATTTGTTGATTTGGTGCATTGTGCACAGGAGAATGAGGTCAAAAGTACCTTTCCCATTTATCAAATTTATTTTCTTTAGAAGAGGGAATAAAAGAAATAAGTTTGAGAGAAGAAGATGCATCTACTTTTTCTTCACTATCACTTTCATGTGCATCATCATATTCCTCATTAAAACAATAGTAATTATCTTCATTGTAAAAAATCATTTTCCACATTTTTAGTTAATGTGAAATTTTTCAAATGTGTCCATTCATTGTCATAATTATGAAAAAAAATTAAAAATTTATCTATAAGATGAGAGGGAAGAAGTGATTTAGTGGCCATATGATTGCTTTCACCAAAGAGAATATGGAAAATTACTATTAAGCAAATAAATGCAAAAACAATTGCTAACATAGAGATTTTGAAATTATTTTTGACACTCCAAACAATTTGCAAAAATTCAAAAAAATATATCTAAAAATTGTAATGAAGGCTTGGGGTTTGAGGACCTAGTTTAGAAATCTAGGGTTTTGGGTTGGGGTTTTATAATTTTTTTAAATTATTACAATAATTTAAATTTACAAAAATTAGAATTTTTAAATTAAATTTTTGCACAAAATAACTATCAACATAGATATTTTGAAAATATTTTTGACACTCTAAACAATTTGTAAAAATTCTAAAAATTGTAAGGAAGGTTTGGGGTTTGAGGACCTAGTTTGGAAATCTAGGGTTTTAGGTTGGGGTTTTAGAATTTTTGAAAATTATTACAACAATTTAAATTCTAAAATAAATTTGAATATAATAAATGCACAAAAATTTATATAAAAATCAGAATTTTGAAGTTGAATTTTTGCACAAAATATGAAGGAAAACCCCTAAGTGTACCTAGGGTTTTTTAAAATTTTGAAAATTATTGCATTAATTTAAATTCTAAAATAAATTTGAATAAAATAAATGCACAAAATATGAAGAAAAAAACCTAAGTATACCGAGGATTTTGAGATTTTGGAGTTTTTAAAATTGTAAAATTATGGCAATAATTTAAATTTTAAAATAAATTTGAATAAAATAAATGCACATAAATTTATACAAAAATCAAAAATTTCAAATTGAATTTTTGCATAAAGTATAAAGGAAAAACCTTAAGTGTACCTAGAGTTTTTAGATTTTGTTTGAAGTAAGTCAAGTTTACCAAATGTTTTATTATTTTTGGGAAACTAGTGTTTAGTTCCTAAACAATAAAAGGTTTGGATAAAGAGTAAAATTGCAATTAAATATAATAAAAAATAGAGTTATATAAATTTAACTAAATTAATTACATAGGAGAGAGAAGTAACTTATCTAGAAAAATAGGTTGAGATAATTGTTTCAAAGTTTGAGAATTGTTGTGCAGGACTAGGAAGATGTCAGGAACTTGTATCTAGATTTTATTTTGTGAAAAAATAGGACCACCAAAATAGGACACCCTAGGGTTCAGCATTATTTTTTTATGCCACTATTGTTTAAATTACTCACAGAGACCTGAGTTTTTGGGATTTTGTTCGATGTCCCTATGTGAGCTAGCCTGTAAAATTTTGGATGTTGAATGTTGATGGAGCTGGTTGTATATTTGTTTGAATCTTAAAACCTTATGTCTATCTACACACATGAAACAATAAATACATCAAAATCAAAAGAGAGAACCTGTGTTAGGGGAAGTATGATCACATGACCTAGAACCCCTATTGTCCTAATCACTGCCTATATTAACCCTCAAGCTAGGGTCTTGGATCAAATGTAGTTCTCCTTTAGGAAACGTGCATAATCAACATGCATAATAGATGCAAGAATGAACTTTTACTTAGGCCCTTCCTTGATCAAGCATGCAAATCTAGATGTGATAAATAATGTTGAGCTATACTATTGACTGATTTTAATTATTTATTATGCCAAAATAGTAAGTGCTAGATATAAAATGCCTTATAAAGTCCTTTATATAAGAGACTCTTTATTTTGAATTTGGGAACTTTATTCACATTTGGCTAACATTAGAAAGACAAAAAAAACTTAAGGATGAAGATAAGGAGGGCTTGGGATTCATTAAGCGAGGAAACCTAACCATTTGGACTCAAAATATAATTGGATAGAAGCGTTGGAAATGGGATACCCTAGGGTCCAGCAATATAGTCTAATTTTAGAGCTCCTATCCTATAAGCTTGGGACTTTGGGGATAGGATTGGCCTGGGAAATTTGACCTGGCTGAGGTGGAATGACCATTTTAAAAATCTTAAGATGACTAGAAATGATCAAAAAGGTGTCTCAAGCATGAAACAAGACCAAGATAAGTAAAACAAAAGACATTGCAAATGTGAACAAGGCTCATATTCTCTAGTCAGAGTCTCCTGTGAAAGGACTGTGAAAAGGCATGATATGTGTGGTTGCTTGACAAATTTAAGGTGTATACACAAGTATAACACAACCTAAACACATCTTGAAGACTCTTAAGACATAATATTATATTATCTAGACCATTTACCACCTCTAAGCACTTGAAAAGCAATTACAAACTTTTAAATATTTGAATTAACTTTTTTGGTGGGAAAATGCCTAAAGGTCTAAAATTTAAATTTGATGAAGTCTAAGCAACCATCAAGAACTCTTACAGACTCAAAATGAATAGAACATCTTGCCTCAAGCCTCTAAACATTAAAATTATACCATTATATACATTAGGTAGTGATGCTCGTGCATCAATCTACTTCAACTTGCTTGCTTGAAGAGTCATCAACTTCAAGGTTAGTTGTAACTTATATAAGTTTGAATGGCATAGGATCTTCTTTTGGGAACACACCATCAAGAGGCAAAACATATTCAAGAGTGTCTTGAAACTAACCAATAGGAGGTGTAGACTTTTCAAATGCCTCACACTCTTCACAAATCTCATTGAAGTTCTACCACATGTCATTTTGATTCATGGAGTCAACGATAGCTTCATCTTCTATTGGTTTTTCAAATTCAACCTCTTGATCATGTCCATGAGATCAAACTAACTCAGCTAATGTGATGTTCTTTTTCAAATCCCCTTCTTCCATGTCTTAATCAACCTCTTTATGAACAGTTACAATATTATCTTGATCATCTCTTTATTCACTCAAGAAGATGAATTTATGTTTGTCTTCACTAAGGGGAGTCCCTATAGTGAATTATTCATCATAAAAACTTAAGTCATATTATTTATCAATTGCAAATTTGGCTTGTTCTTCTTCACTTATCTCCCATAGGATGGGTTCTCATTCAATAAGAGATGAGGTGGGAGGGTGGTGGACAAGTTCCTGGGTTGGAGAGGGAGTATGAGGTGTGATGGATGGCTTATGGATGGGTTCAAGAAAGGAGGTTTATTGAATGAACTCATGGGGAGATGACAAGCTGGATTGGTCAATGGAAGATACATATTCTTTAACAAGATATTTACTTTCTTCATATCCTTATTGAGGCTCTTCAAAAGCTGCAAATAGATTGGAATGATAGGGGTTTTGGTGAGCTTCTAATTGATGAGTTAGTTGCCTAACTTGAGACTTTAATATTTTATATCTTGTTTCTTAATATTTTTCTTCCCAATCAATGGTATCATTTGATTCCTGAAAAAAAAAAAGCTGATAAGAATTAGGTTGAGGTTGATATAGATCATAGGGATATTAGGAGTCATATTGAGGTTGATAGGAAGGCACTTCTTCATAGCCTTCTTCATAGGCTTATTGATAGGCCTACTCAATAACATCATGGTCATATGGATGGGGTAAGATTACCATAGGACTGCCATGACTCATAGAGTTGATAACAATTTTGATAGGGTTGTTAAGAGACATAATGGCGGTCATGACAAGGTTGGTAGGGGGTGTATATTAAAATATATCATATTATCCAACCATGCCAACCTCATTAGTCAAATGAAACACAAGATATTTAGGAAATGGTTTCACAATAAAAACCTAGACTATTATAACCAGTTGATTGCATTCAAAGTCACCATTGATGTTTATTAAATGTCTTCAAAGGTTGATAGGAATAAGAACACACCAAGAATTCTTCCACTCTCTTGGACCTTAGTCCCATCAGATGTGCCAGAACTATTGTCACTCAAATTTGCACCATTAGAGAGGTAGTTCAAGCCTCTTTCAAATCAATTTAAATATTGGATTATCTCTAGGCCTATGGGTTGCCTATAGCAGAAGTAAACCTCTTAATTGAAGGGCTAGCTCCTTAGATTTGTCTTTAATAGCTTATCACCTATACTACTTGCTTGCTTGGATGAAAAGAGAGAGATAATGCAAAGTAAATATAATATAACAATTTTATTCACCAATTTTAACCTAACCATTGCCAACTCTATACTTCAAACACAAGCCTAATCTACACATACACTAATCCAAACTTGCCCCTTGCATTAGTATTTCTCATGGAGGTTTGTGAAGGAATATTGAGATAGGAGGACTAAACACAAGGTAATAATATGAAAATAGTGGAGACAAAACTCAATAACTTATAAAATGCCTCATTAGAATGTGTCAAAAGACTTGAAATAGATTTTCAAAGCTAAATATGACTGCAAATAAGGACAACATGATAAAGAAGATAATCTATCACTTAGCAAGATCAACTAGTTGATAAACACATTGAAACAACTCATGGAGAAGGTAAACCATATCATTATTTATTTATTAAATGATATAAATGAGTGGGGTTTTACCATACTTAGGAAAAGGATACATTTCAAGCCAAAAATGACTGCTTATATAGAGAAAGTGAGAGAAAGGAGAAGAAGGGCGTAGGAGAGACGTGGTAAAAAAGGGTCAATGTGAGCTACAAAAAGAATAGGATTTAGGTAAATACCTCAATATTTCCAATATTACATGTTTATCTCTTCTTCATATGCTTTGACTCTCCAAGTGGTGTGGGATTTGAATTGCTTATTTGACACATTGACTAGCTTCTTGAAACTTTTATTTTTCTTGACATGTTGAAGAACAAGTGGACTTCTTGATGGTCAAACAATTTTATCCTATATATTTTATCTACTCTTGACACATTTTATCTGACCCAAATATGGTCTCTTTGACACATCACCTCTTTCTCATGTAAGGTGTCCAAAGGACTCTTCATCTCCTTAGGCCTATTTTGTGCACAAGTGTCAAAACTTGGTTTCAGTTGCTTTAGATCATAAAAATTTCATTTATGGCCTATTAATATCATATTGGACCTAAAAAAATCTATTTTTATGCCTCAAACTAGCCCCAACAAGTCATTCTCTACCAAAATCCTCAATTAGGCCTCATTCCTTGTATCCCTAAAATGATGTAAACCTCCTTGTGTGGAACAAATTATAGAAGGTCTTAAGAATATAAGGGCATATTCTAGTACTTAGTATGGCCTTACAACTCCATGTTTAATTTCATGCTCTGAGAGTGAGTGGAGGTATCTCTTTTTGCCCTTTCTCTCTCCTAACTAGGCCTCAATTAGGCCTCCCTGTCAATAGAGTGAAAATGATTCTACAAGACACCCACACATTATAAAGCCCAAAAAAGTGTATTATTCACTCATAAAACATCCTCCCCTACCTCCATTCCAAATTTGAAGCTCTAAATCATTGTAGAGACTTCTAAAATAGTAAAAATTAGTGGTTTTAGCCCTAATCTATAAATTTCCACATAGTACTATACTAACCAATGGCATGGGATGATGATCAAGGGAGTTTTGAAGATGTTATAGGTGGTTTATAATTTTATATATTTCATTTGGAGGCATGAACATGGATTTATCTCTCATTGGATCTTTATGGCTCTCCTAGGCAACCTAAAAGTGTTATGAACTCTTAACGATAGTTCATAAAGTTGGAAAGATGAAACCACCAAAAAATGAAAGTATACCAGGTTGTATAAATTTCCCTAGGAGAACAAGGTCCCATGAATCTTATCTGATCTATACCAAGCAAAATAAAATGACCTCTTGGGTTGAAAATAACCATTCTATGAGGTCTTTGAATAAAAGATGTTTATAGGTGCATGTTCCTGAATGTCATTTGAGTACCAAGATCTAAAAAAATTTGATATGTCCACCTATACCTATTTCAATAGTTATCCAACCATATTCCTTCGTCAAACTTCTTTGCACCCTCATTGGTTTATGTCTAGGGTTTGTGAGATAAGTTGACTATGTGACCCTAATTGGTTGTTTTCACCTTTTTCACTCACTATCAGGGTTTTGAGCTTACATGGAGTGCTTTTATATGTTTATTTTCACCATATTTTTAGGTCCCCAATGGTCTTAGATCACTCCACTAACTCCATTTGACCATCATCTCCAACTGATTGCTCAGGACTTTATATGTACTTCGGACTGCTAAGACTATATGTATTTCATTGTCTCTATTGTCAGATGTTTAGATCTCATGGAATACTTGATCATGTTCCTCATCATCTTATTAGGGCCTTAATGGTCTATCCAATCTCCAACTCACCTGAATGTCATCTCTTCAAGGCTGCCAAGTAGGTTTGTCAATACAAATAGGCCTATATAGGGTCTTAAAAAGAGCTGATTGTGTTATCTCATTGTTGTTGAGTCTAAGGTTATTGTAGATTCATATCATCAATCCTAAATAATTACTCAATCCTTTATTATTTCTCATATCTCTGTGAATATCTTTAGACTTCTGTAAACCAAGCAAAGATCCTATGAGATGAGTAGGCCTGTGTGTTTATAAGCCTTGTGACCCTTGTTTAGTCTTTTCTCCTTTGCTCCCCTATTTAGACCCTTTGTTATCAATGGATTAAGAACTTCAATCTCTTTTATAACTCCCAACCACACACATATAGTATTGTGTTAGGTTTTGAGAGAGTCTTGAATCACCTAAGAAGACCTACAAGTGATTGCTTGCTTGTACATATCTATTTGGAATGTGTATGCCAACTTAGGTGCTTTAAGAGCCCTTATTTAAATTTTGAAGTTGCTAAAAAAATTATCATTTTATAATTTACTGAGTTCCCTTCTCAACACTTTTAAGTTTTGTACTTTACCATCACTATCTCAAGGTAGAGTCTTCACAATGTATGGTTGTAGATGGTCCTTTAGAGAGCTCTAACTATGTATGGGTTTATTAGCCTTCAAAACCAAACTTATTAAATTTTTAAAGGCTTTGTAATCATGTTACATTATGTCTCAAGAACTTATCAATGTCTTGAGGAATCTAAGTTCTCATCAACCTTATTCAAAGCACTTGACTCACAACTAGTTTTATGTGCTCATATTGAGATAGTTTGGCTATGTATAGTGCTTTATAGCCTTCTCCTATCAATCCCAACCTTTTCAAGGATTTTTATCATTTTTTACTGGTGTTTTAAGGCTATCTTAAAAGTCTTTAAACTCCTTATTTCATCAACATTGGTGTTTAAGATAAATCTTGCTCAGCCTATTATAGGTAGCCATTTGGATAGTTCGGTTGCAGTGGTATTGAATCAACTTCCATCCAAACATGTACAAACATATTAATAGTTTTCAATCATTCTCAATGGTATATTCTCTCTATCTAAGTTCAATTATACATTCAAGACATCTTCAAACCTTTGTATCTCATTGTCAACACAGAGAATCCTATAAGTGCACATTTAGGATAGTTAGCTTGATCCTCAACTTTTGACTATGTTTTAGGTATATTATAGGCCTTAAAATAATACATAAACTCATCAAAGGATCTACCTCAAATTATTTTGTTTTGGGACCATGTCCATGCCTTGATACTTTGCATTTCAGTTTCATTCTTTGTTCACACAATCAGTCCTATAGGATGTATCTTTGAGGCTTATTAGCTTCACATTAACTCAATTTTGCCCTTAGGTGATTGTAGATCCCCATTGGTCCTTTTATCTCTTAAAATTGATCCATCATCATGTTTCATGTCTGAGACATCTTTGTCAAACATTTTCAACCATTGAATTTTAACTGAATTTGCAGACCTACAAGTGGTAGGTGATGAGGATTGTAACACTATTTTTGAAGCCTTTGAAACATGATTGTTTAGACTAAAATACCATTATCTACTTTGGATCAATTCATTCTCTAGGAAATATAACTTCAAACTCCTTATAAACACGTTCAAATTCACTTTAGGCCAACTTGTCATGCAAACATATAGAACACAGTTATAAATATGACTAAAGATGTGACATCTCTTCAAACTTGTATGGAATATTTAAATTATCAAGAATCCATGAATTTATTGAGAGAGATTAGAGGAAAATGAAGAATCATTCCAATGCATTTGATCACCTAAAGAACTTTTGGAACACAGAAAACTAATAGTCACTTATAGATAATGTACAAAAGAGACTTTGCATGCTAAAAGGACATCCACACATTCCAATAAGATGATTGAATGTGTGTGAGGAATATACAAACATATAAGAAGTTACTCCAACTATTTTTATGCAGCCAAATTCAAATTTATTCTAGATTTTCTCTAAACTTATCATGTGGGGTTTTAAGCTCTCAAAAAATAGATTCGCTCTTAGTGATTGCTAATAAATATAAGAGCACCAATCTAATTACCAATGCCATAAATTTTAATCCCATAAGGGTCCAAAACTTTGTCCAAAATATCAGCCCCCAAATCTACTTATAAGGCTTGTACCATATGCTTGAAATCTACCTTCACTAGCTTGTGAATGAAGCGATGGGAGACAGAAGTGGTTTTCTAAAACTTTTGGATCTGAAACTTCCTATCAATATTTGTTCTAACCTATAGGAAATGAAAGGACACCTCTTCAATATTTTCACTTGCACATGATTTCCACAAGTTTGTACAACTTGATCTAACTCTTCAAAGTGGTGTTGAATTTCAAGAATCTAACATTTCTCTGACATACTGATAGGTGTAACATTTATGTAACTAATCCAAGCTCTTTTCAAGGGGTATTGTATGGATTTTGAATTTAGGTGACTTTTAAAAACAAAAATATTATCCAAAATCACTTTTTTCACTCATTTTTACCACCTTAGAGCTAGTAAATGGGCATTAGAGTTTCCAAAACACCATGAAATTTTACGATAAATTTTTTAGGATATAAAATGACATTAATAAACCCTTAATCACTTATGACACAACTTGACCATGACTTATTTCCTCATAACATGCTTAAACCATGATATGACCAAATATGACTTTTCCTTAACTTCTCCAAACTAACCTTGATCAATGCTAACAAGGTTAAATGAAGACTTCTAGGGACCATATAAGCATGACATGAAAACATGACAAGACCATGACAATTTTGAATTTGGAGAGGTGGCCAAATTTGACTTGGGGTCAAGTTTGGTCAACAGTAACAATCAAAAAATTCATCATGTGTTAAACAGGGGCTCAAAGTCTGACAAGGCTTAGGACTTAGCCAATTGTGCACTTTATTTTGTTTTTGTTTTTTAAAAAAATTGGTCAATTATTGACTTTTGACAATGAATTTTTAAGATAGTATATTCTAACTTGGAGATGATAACTTTGACAATCTTTGTCTGAGATTGACTATTTGCCATTGAAAGTCTTAACATTCTTGTATTTTTTACATTCGCTCAAAAATTAGGAGAACAGATGAAGTCAATAATATATTGATCTTCATAGAATACTTGAAATTTCTTGACATTATCCATAATAGAAAGATTGGAGACTAAATCCATTAGGAATATCTTCAATTTGGAGTTAACAATCAGCTGTAAGGTTCTTTTAGTTGTTGTTAATGCATCCAACGTTCAATTTCATCTATGAGGCACTTTTTTATGTTAAATGCCTCAAAATATTATATTAAATTATGTTCTAGGTTACGATATCGAGATAAATTCTTGTCATTACAAGCATGCCAACTTTTAACTTGATTAACCTCTAAATCTGAGTCACCCAATACCTTCGGGTTTTTGACATTCCTCTTGAGAGCATATTGAAGGTTGTGAACCAACACTTCATATTCAGCTACTTTTTTATGCATGCAAATTATAATCGAAATGTAACAAAATAAGATTTTCTTCTTGGGTTAGTGAGGTCAACCCTGACACCACACCCACTCTTAGACTTAGAGTAATCAAAATTCAAGGTCTATAGATGATCTTTAGTTGTGTAGTGGACTCTGAGAGGTAGGTGTTTTTAAAGCGTTGACCTATTTATTATTTTTCTCAACATCAAACATGCATACAATGTATTATTTTTTGATAATGATCCTATAGTTTGATCTTCAGTTGTGGAATTAGGCATTGGATTGCTTAGAATAGAAGTATTTTCAACCCGACTATTAAATTCATTATTTTCACTTGGGCCACCATGTTTTAGCTTGTTGATTTTTGTTTCCATTACTCCCAATGCTGAAAAAATCACTAAACTATTATGTTTAGAGGTGGATCAGCAAGTTTTCAATCCTTGTATACTAGGGAAACACTATGGAATAAAGGTATTTTAGGTGCAAAGAGGATATCCTCCTTATCCAATTTCTCAATCTCTTCAATCTTTGATTTTTCTTACACAAACATTTTAATAGTCAAGTTCTCATAAGCTTTCACTCTTATTTAAAGCGTGTAGACCCAAAGCTTAGACTCCTCATATAGGATCTCATTTATCTTAATATATTATGTGATCATATGTATCATTTTTGGCTCTCAATAAATTCTTATTTTATTGGGTATGTCATGTCATGGGAGCTACATGTGAGAGAAATCAGCCACCATATATTCATTTAGTTTTTTGAACCCATCTCTGTTGAGAAGCATACCGTATGCATAACGTATATCAACCACCTGAATGTCAATGAACTAATGCACTCTCGAATCAAAAATAAATTGCATGTGAATATGGTTCATCTCACCAACTACCTTGATCTCTAACTTATCTAGCTAGACTACCTTCATGTTTAACTTAGCAGGAGTCAAACACAATTTCTAGAAAACTAGAGAAGGAATCATGTTACCTGAATCACCTGATTCCACCAAATAGTTATGTGATTTTTTACCAAAAATGTAGATTATTAGGAGAAAAGAAGTTTCAGTATTTTCTTGGTAAATAGTAACATATGCATCTGATGTTCTATTAGCTTCTTTCCCTTTAGGAGCAAATAAATCTTTTAAAAATAAATTCTTTTAGTTAGATACTTAGATAAAATCAAACATAGTTATATTGGCCTCAGTTTTTTTCAAGTCTTTGACAATGTTGTATCTAAGTTTGGTTTGTTCCACAAGATTGTCAATTTGCATAGATGTAACATTATTCTTTGGTTGATAATATGAGGTAGGTCATTTGGGTATAAACGGATTATTATTTGAGTTCTCTTCAAGTAGAACCTGAGTGTTGTTCAGAAGCATAGATGTAGTTAACAGATTTTGTAATTTACTCCTCAGCAAGTAGTTGTTTCCCCTTTGAAATTATTTAAATGCATGGACCTCATCTATGTTGTCTCCAAGCTCATTGTCACTCTCATACAAAAAATCATAAGTTTCTAGGACTAAAGTAGAACTGAGATTCTCTCCACTTGTATTTGAGTTTTTATCATATTTAGACACTATTTCAAGGTTATCTATCTCCTTTTAAAATATGTTAGAGGCCAATATGAAATCAACATAGTCTATTTCAGATGGTCCACTATGTTATGCAACCTAAACCAAGTGGGCAATGTCAAATAATCCAAGTTGATGGATCTTGAAACATTGTTGTTATTGAAATTTGTATTATCAAGAGGACTAGATACATTTTTGTTGATAGGCCTAGTGTTCCACTGATAATTGGTTCTTTGAAAGTTGAAATTTATGTTTTAAGGAGGGTTATTTGTTTTTTGATTATTGTTTGATTCTTGTTTTGAGGCATTTGTCTCTACAAATTAACCATGTCATTTTTTAATCATTGAACCATTTGCTACAAATTATTCACTTAGGGTTCACATTAGCATTTTGGTGATTCCTTGCTTGCAGTAGTGGGTTAACCACAGGTGCCACAACATGTAGAAATGTAGGAGCAACATGATGCATTTGGTTATAGGCATTGTTAGCAGGGAGTTGATTATTTATAAATAATAGGCCAACATGTTGATTGTTATTTGAAGCAACATAACTGCTTGTGTTAGGCATGGCAGTAGTGTTGTTTTAGGCTACAAGGATAATTTGTTGGTTATTCAGCTAAGACAACACATGATTTGGACGTATGAATTTTTTATTTTTGGGCATGTAGTTCAAGGGTATTGGGCTATAGACCTAGTTTTGGTTTTAATACATTGATCTAGGTATTTGATTCATTAGCAGGGTATTATGCATGAGAGCTTGATTTATCATGGGAATCTGGTTGTATGCACCTGATTAACCTAATAAAGGTAATAGACTATCCCCATACCCTTATGGCATCATTTGTTGATCAATAATTATCGTTTCGTGATATGCCAAGGAAAAATTATCAAGTGTCACTAGAGTACTTCAGACGAACATGGAATTCATTATGTCCAAGGCTCTTAGGTAGGTTTATATGGTATCCACTTCCATTTGCATGTAAGGGGATTTCAATCACTTGTACAGTTTATAGAAATGGGCAGTGAACATGCTTATGGTTCATTTAGTTTCCTATGCACTATGACAAACTAATAATAAAGGATAGTTAGATCAATAGGCACCTTAAAATGATTGATAAAGATAATTTCTAGGTTATTTCAAGACATGATAGACCCATCAACTAATCCTAAATACGAGATGTAGGCTATCTCATCCAAGGTATATAGAAACCACCTACAAGTGACATCCTCATGTTGGATTTGGGTTCTAATAATAACATCTTTGAATGTTTGAATATTATCTTAGGTAGTGTAGATTCCACCATGCACATACCTAGGGTAGAAATTTTTAGGGTTCTTTGATAATTCATGGGTAACCCCCGAGATGTTGATAGGGTAGTTACCTCCACTAAGCCAAACTTGGGCCATTGGTGGACTTTGAGGGTCATCAAACAGGTTTATCAAAGGAGTGACAATTGTAGGCAAGATACTTGTTGAATGGATTTATCTAATTTTTAGTTTTTATTTGTTAACTCTAGTTTTTCGGTGTTCACTAAGTAGTAAGAGTTCAAAGTCACCCTCAATAAACTTTGATCTTGTGACTATTCTTTTGTGTTCTAGTTTTAATGTTAGTATGGCTCAGCATGGGCAACACCTCTAAAATGGTTTAGTTTTAAAATTTTGATTAAAATTTTCACTTGGTCCTCCTTGTGGTACCATTATGTTGATGGGTCGTTAGGCACAACAACTTAGGCAGGACATCATATTGTCTAGCCTCTTCTAAAAGGAGACACAAAAGTGTCCCCAAGGTCGATATGTATCAGGGCATAGTGTACTAGGTAACCCAGTTGATCTATGCTAAATTATTTCAATATAAAGGGTCATGTTAATCTGAAAGTTAAATGGAGTTTTTAACCTTTAACAGATTAGAGGGAATATCAGTTTTATTTAGTTCATGCAATTTTTTAATGTATTTCGTAAACAATAGCATAAACATGCATTTTCATATTTACTTCGATTAAAATCAGTATTTTGAGTTAATAATGAGAGTACCTCTGATATTATATTCATTCAACAGTGCATAAGTGAAATATCAATGAGATAGATTTGAAAATGGGATAAACGTGTAGAAGCAGATTGCATTCACACTTAAATGAAACCCAAACTTAAGCAATTTATTAAAAAAATAAAAAAAGAGAGAGAAAGGGAAAGAGGGAAAAGAAAGAATATGTTATAATGAAAAAGAATATGCAACTTTTGATCAAATGGATCCCACAAACCAATCTATCATCTGATCAACGTGTGCACAATCATAAATGGAAATGAAAGTGTCTAAAGTTAACCAAGCAACGAGAGGAATAACCACAATCACCATTCACATGCTTAGATCATGATTAAAAACCTCCATATATTTTTATTAATCGAAATATTTATTTTGATAATCAAATTTGAGTCCACAATTATCAATCAGCTACAAATTTTACGAGCATAATGGCAAGGCAAACAAATGAGGGAGAGATTATACTACAAAAGTGATAAAATTCATAATAGAGGTGGCTGGTTCAATCTGCATTGTATGGTGGGCTTGGTGAAAACCAATGGTTTGAGTCGAGGTTGAATCATCGCTTTGCAATGCCTAGTGTTCAGAGGGGCCTCCACGTAGTCTAGATGGGGCTTTGGAAGCTGCACTTTCTGTTGTTTTTTACAACGAAGAAGGAGATTCCAAGTTAGAATTGGCCTTCGAAGGCTCTGCATGTTTTAATCAAGGTTGAAAAACCCACTTTGCACTGAGTGAGCTCTGGGAAGGGATCGACATCCTAATCGGGCTCAAAAGCCCGTATTACATTGTCTTTTGCGTTAAAGGGGCTTAAAACCCGAGCAACCTGATCAGGTATTGATCTCCAAACACCACTAAATTTCCCATGGCTAACACACAAAGGCTTAACAGGGATTTAAACTCTGAAAATCCTTAAGCCTAAACTGACGCTAACGCAAGACCCAATTAGACTTTTATGTTTGTCTAACATTACAACAAAATAAAAATAAATACCCCAGACCTACTCAGAGTTTCAACTCTGACTAGGTCCAGGATGCATCCACGTGACCAACCAAGACCAAATCAGACTTTTAAGTTTGAATAGCATTGAGGTGCTAAAAATTGACTTCAAAAGACTCAGTTGGAATTATCATTCTGATTAAGTCTAAAATGACAAAAATGAACCTGCTAAGACCAATTTGGGAAATAGAGTCTGAATAACATCGTAATGCGTAAAACTCACCAAATAAGACCCAACCAGACCAAAACACTCGATTTAGACAGAATACGTCATTCTCAAATTTTGAATACCTAATCATAGAATGGAAACCTGATTAGAACTACAAGCAAACATTGACCTACAGCAGAGTTGGGACTTTCGACAAGATTTTCAAAGGAAAATGATAGGATCAAAACTTCATTTTTAAATCGAGTTCTTTATAAGAAACTTTCACTTGGTTGTCATAACGAAGCAGGTTTCAAGAGATGGTATAGTACGAAAATTAAGATGACCCTCGAGAGTGGCTTGAGAGAGTTGAATAAGAAATATTTTTAAAAGCTAATAGATGTATCAAGAATTCATTTTTATGTTAAGTGTTTTATATGAAATTTTTTCACATGGACTTGATCTCTATAATGGAATAAGTTCTGAGACCCCATTTGACAAATAAATTGAGATGACTCCCAGGAGTAACTTGAGAGAGCTGAGACCAACCAGCCCACAAGCACAAATGAGAGCAAATAAAAAAACAAACAAATAGGGGTACCATGATTTCAAAATAATTTGGGCATGTTTTTTAAGCAACAACATAGTTAGATAAAAATGCTTCACCAAAGTGAAGACAAAGCTAAGAAGAAAAAAGGAAAAACATGAAAATGATCCAACCATAGGTGGGATAAGGTTCACATCAGGTTTATCAAAATGTATGCATGGACTAGGATGATCAATAACAATCATATTTATCTCAATAGACTATGATACAAATAAGGTCATAATAATAAATTTTTCTTGGATTGTTAGATAAGGACCTAGAATAGTCGCAGACCTAACAGAGGATAATCCACACTCAATGTCAATAAGATAGATTACAAAGCCTATGCCTATGATACAAAGTATGGCTCTCACTGGGCCTCAAAATGGCTCAATGGTTGTAACAATGGTAACAAAGGAGTGTATCAAGGATATAATAAGGATATCACATGCAAATAACTAATGAACAAGGGTAACTTAGATCTAAAAAAGATACAACATACTAAACTAATAATAAGTGATGTGATGGTCAACCAATGGAAGGTCTATGTAACTTAAGGTGATAATATTAATCCTAAGCAATTTTATAGTTATACTAGCTTTTTCGATATAAGGAGGAGCATAAGCAAGGATACATAAATATGCATCTGCTATAAGAATAAGCAAAGCAAATATATCTACTAAATAAATAAATGAAAGAGAATAGAGATAGATATATTACCTTTGGAATGACTCTTCAACACATCAATCTCCCCCTTGGCTCAAGTGGCATTTTTAAAAAGATGTGTTAGGATGAAGACCTCAAATGGATAGAAGAATACCTATATATCATTTGTTGGGGACTCCAAATACTGGGACTCCTCCTCAACACAACTCCTCATATTGAGCTTCAAAGACCTTTAATCAAGATAAGACTTCTATGAATAAAACTCTAAAACTATAACTCATTTTTTTATAACTTAAGAGAAGAAATGTGAGTGCAAACAGAGCAGATGATTTTTATGATATGTTTGGGGATGATAATATGACTCATATATATATATATATGGATCCAAACCCAAAATTAACCCTGAACTCTAAGCCCACAGTATCATCCAGGCTAATATAATTTAAGTGACAAGGAAAAGACTCAAAACTGTATAGGTCATGCCAATATGGTACAAGGAAAAATAGGTGTGAAACATACTATATTGCCTTGTTTGATTATAGTAAGAATATAATGTGGCTATCAATATTGAACGGAAAATAGATAGAGATGTAAGATAAAAATAAACTTAGAGGATGTCAAACTAATAGTAATGAAGGTATGATATAATAGTATGTAAACATATCTCACAAAGTACCATGAGTTGATCTCACCCCATTCCCAGTGCACTCCTTGATATTAGTGCTCAGGGACATTGATACACTGACAAAACCCTACAAGAAAAATTGTCAGTAAAGTGATAAAGTAAAAAATATCAAGTGTATACAAAGTATGTTTTTATCTATAATGGGAGGTCATCCTAAATTCTATAAACTAGAGGATCAGTTGAATTTGAAATAAAATGAATATTGTTACAATAAATTCCAAGTTGTGAGATGGTTTAGGTTTTTTTTTAAATTATAAGGATTTGATGAAAATATAGCATTGTAGTTTTATATGAATTGCATCAATGGCACAACTATAGTTAAATGTATGCATATCAAGGTATCTAAGGAAGTGTAAGCGACAATTATAGATATTTTTAGGGAAGGAGATAAGTGGTACATCGTAAAATTTAATGGGGCTCAATTTAGGGATGAGTTTCTCTTACTTTGAGAAATTACGGAAGATAAATATCCATAACTTCACTACTAAATATTTAGCCTTTGGTTGCCTAGTTCCTACCAAAATATGTTACTCATAAAGTTTGGTTCATTGTCCTCTTTACTTACCATTTTAAATTACTATATCATCTATGTCCTAGGAAAATAATAAAATTTCCTTTTTCCTTGTTTAAATTTTGGAGAAAACAGCTTTAGTGGTTCAAAAAGGGAAAACCAATGTGTATGAGTGGGATAGGATAACAAATATAAAAATCATATTTATCTCTATATATATGAAGATACAAACAAGAGATCATAACATAGAGCCTGCATATACTTGAAATTTATAGTGACAATACTCGAGATGGTAGTAGATCTAGTAGAGGGTAATCCACACTCAACATTAAGGGTGTAGGCTTCCAAACCCTGCACCTAAGATATGAGGTATGGTACTAACTAGATATCAATATAAATCAATGATATAGAAATGGTAACAAAGGGGGCATCAAGGGTATAATAATAAAAATGCATGCAAATAACTGATGAAAAAGGGTAACCTAGATCCAAGATAACAAATAACACAAAACTAAACAAAAGATAAATGTTTCAATGGTCAACCATAAGTGCATTCTATGTGGCCTAAAATGGTAATGAAAAACCTAAGCACCCTATACAATATCGGCTTATTTGGCATAAGGATAATTTAAGCATGGACAACAACATGCATGCTACTATAATAATAAGTAAATCAGATTTATTTACTAAGTAAATAAAAGAAATATAATAAGGATAGAGATATTTACCTTTGGACTAAATTTTTAGTGCATCAATCACCCCCTTTGTCTTGAGTGTCACTTTGTAACATATGTTATAAGATGAAATCTTGAAAAGGAAAGGATGAAGACCTAGATTTCATTAGTTGAGGACTCCAAAGACTATGGGGCACCTCCTTGGTTCAACTCCTCCTATTATAACTCATATTTTACTACTTAAGGGTATAAATGTGAGAGAAAGCAGAGAGGATGAGTGTTGTGTGTCTTGGGAATAATAATGATGACCCATATATACACAGATTTAAATCTAAAAATCACCTAAAACTCTACGTTGATAGTATTGGCTATGTTGATACAATTGAATGGGTGTAAAATGAATCTGGAATAGTATCAACCAAATTGATACAATAGTAAATATAGATAAGACTTAGAATTATATCGACCAGGTGGATACAATATAGGTATAAATAGGTATAAAATAGATTGTATCATCTACACCGATACAATAAGAATACAGGGAAAGATATCATAACTAAACATAAAGAGCCGAAGAAGGAAGACATAAAGGGACTCAGAGGAGGTCAAAATTATAGTAGTGAAGGTATGACATAGTAGTGTGCAAATATCTCTCATAAAGTACCATGATGACCCCTCCCCTTTTTGGTGCACTCCTTAGGATGTGCACTCATGTATATTATTGTGTTGATGAATCCTATAAGAAAATTCTTTATTAAAGTGATAAAAAATAAAAATATTAGATGTATACATATGACCCACCCAAATCTCATTGGGTGTCATAATAATGTAACATGGGATGGTGCTTTTAGAAATATACATAACAATACAAAAGCATATTGGAAATGCTATAAAAAATATTGATAAATGACTAGTTGAAAGTAACATATACATACCTTGAATTAATTCTCCACATATATGACACATGCAAATACCATAATTGTGGTAGTGTAGAAACCATATTTGGAAACCCTAAAAATAAAAGGATAAAAACATAATAAAATCAAAGCATGTATATGCAGGGTAGTCAATAAATAGAAGTAAATGAAGACTCTCACACATGATTGTAAGTCTTATAAAAATTGGAAATTTGAGATCGATAAGGATAAATTAGAACCAAAACATACAAGGAAAAATTAATAAGGGAAATCAGCAAGCCTAAATGCTAAGGTTAAATTAGAATGGAAAATTTTGTGTAAAATAGCTAACAAAGGCATGAAAAGTATAAATGGGATCATACGACCTGTAAAAAGGTGAAACATACAGGTATGAAAGGGATAAATGGGATCGAATGGCACACAACAAGTAAATAGAAAACTCAAGGTCTAAGATGACTAATAAATTCTAGAAAGATAAGGCGATGACCAAGTTAGCACCTCATAACAATTCAAATGTATAGCTTCTATTCAAAAATGAAAAATTATAATGCTATCAAATGATAATATGTATGAAATCAATGAAGAATAAGAAGCAAATAATATTGGATAGATTTAGAAACAAACCTTCATTTCAAGGGGGAACGATGGAGAGAGGGAAAAGAGACCATCACCAAAGTGAAAGCATGGTTTTTATCATAAATAATACACCATAATCAATTTGGAACGAATAAGAGTTTTCAACATGAATGGCATTGGACAAGCCAACTTAATTAATGAATTATAATAATATACCATGAAGGCTAGTATGCATTAAAATTAAAATGATTCTACCTTCCCATAATGTGTTCTTTATTCCTCATGAGGCCATACAGATATGTTGGTCTATTATGAGGATTGGGTATTGGAGTGAGAAATTAGGTGGCACTAGAATGTATAAAATATAAGGTACCTCTACCCCAGTCTACTGACTTACCACACTCGAATGGATATTTGCTCTATCATGAGGTGAACTATGGAGTTTGAGCTTTGACTAGAATATGAGGCGTGCCAATGATCATAATTTTGTCTCTTTCTTAAGATATTATATCTTTTGACCCTTTTGGAATTTTTTATTTTCCTCTTCCATACAGATTTGGAAAACCAACTATGAGTATATGATTGAAAATTTTCATTTTTTGTTTTAGACAAGATAGTTTACACTTAGCCACTAAAGATGAGAACCTAGAGACAAAGATGCTTAGATACTCTTAGATTTGCACCTTAGAAAAAAGTAAAACCTTGAAACCAACCTTGTGAGCTTAAGAGGAATTTAAAAATAGGAAGATCGTGGATATGAGCGTAGAAATATTGGGTTTCCCTAATCACAAAAAATATATAAAGGAAGATGGTACAATATTAGGTAGGTTGAGACTTCATCATAAGAGAAGGTAAAATATGGATGAGAACATGTAGATAGACTGCAATAGTTTTACCATAAGATAATATGACTGACTCTGAGTAATAAAATGCCACTCTCAATCATTTCCTTATCTTTTTAAGAAAATGCCTAGCTAAGTCTAGGAGTGAGATCAAGAAGCAAAAATGAGATAATTGATGGGCATTTGTAAGGAGGGTTTAGTTGTATTCTATATGTCTTACCGTGAAACTCACAAATTAAAAATCCAAGAGGAACAAGTAGGATAAAACTATGAATCATATAAAAGATATCAAAACCCACAAGGTTACAATAAAGATAAAAGATACCAAATAACCACACAAAACATAATGGCCAAAAGGAAATGAAGAAGTGTGAAAATGAATAAAAATAAACAGGATAGGCATTTGTGAGGAGGGCCAAGTTGATTCTATAAGTCTTACCATACAACTCAAAAACTTAAAAACCAAAAGGTGTAAAAATGACAAGATACCTAAGGACCAAGAACGAGTATTAATGTTGATGCTAAAAGACTCAGAGATATAGGTAAAGAAAGGCTAAGATGCACACAAGAGAGTCATAAAATAACTTACAATAAATGTTTAGTTAAAAATAAAAATAAACTAATTATAAGCAAACAAGTGAATGTGAATTAAATATTTAGTTAAATTCAATAACAATGAATGTACCTAAAATAAGGTACATTTCATAAAGATAGAGTAGCATCTTAGAAAATTTCTTGAAATTGATTTTGTTTGTCTTTGATTCGTGCAAGATTCTAGATAATTGGTTAATTGTGAGGGTGAGATGTTTTCAAGGTTGAGGAAGAATGAGTATGGGCATCATAAGATGCCCTAAGAGCATGCATGAAGTTAAATATGTGCATTTAAATATATCTCAAAGACTATAACAAGACAAGGGTGGGCATTGTAATAATCCCTAGCATGTGAATGAAAAAAAATATGGGCATCACAAGATGCCTCGACATGCAAGGTATACGAAGATTGGATTTAACCTCAAGATCGACATGCCTGGTAATGAGGTCATATGCTATGGATTTTTTTCTTATAGCAAGGAAAGTGATACTAAGGTAATGTGGGGATATTTGGGAAGTGGTATGGAGTTTTTCTCAATGGTATTAGCCAAACTGATATAATATGTTGTCATAAAACTAGGTTGTGTATATCATGTAAGTTAATGTGATTATGCTAATATGAACGAAACATAATTGTTGTCAATTAGACTCACACCCTTGTGAAGGTAGTTTTAGGCCTTCATAGTCTACTAAAACATGGAAATGATCCTAGGTTTTGGGTGGCCTAATCATCAGATTGAGTCTCTAGATTCTAAAGGCTAGTTTCCTTTGGTGTATCAATTAGGATCTCTACTCTACGCTACAAATTGTTGGGGAAAATGAAGAAATAAAACTGAAGGAAAAATAATATCTAATGATGTTGATACACATAAATTTTGGTTCATCCACTCAATTTGAGCTCTTAAAAATAATGATTAGACAAAAAAAAGACTAAACTTTCAATCCCAATTGACTCATATGCATCAGTATTTCATGAAAAGGTTCTATCTGGTGGTCAAATCTTGAGGGAAATGAGGGAATAGACTTGATTCAAAACACTAACTAACCACTTACATTCATTGTAACTTTAGACCAAAGATATCAAACATAAAACATCACCTGCATAATCTGATCAACTAGTAACTAGGTAAGAATCAGGACTTGATAAGGAAAAAAATTCTATTACATATGCAAATCACTTATATAAATAAACTATACCAGCATTCTAGAATCTAAAAATAGTCCTATTTATCTAAAAAGGTTACAAAACTCAAATTTTGGCAGAGTCTGATCTTGCCAAAAGAGGGTTTCATGATAAAAATGACTAGAAAAGCCAACTTATATATAAAAAATCATACATAAACAAGATATTGGCACTCAAAATAGAAGACGAGATCAACTCCCACATCTCACAAGTCCAACTTTAGCTATTAAAAGATAACTAAGCCTTAAAATAATATCTTTTTATCTTCTATCTTGCATGAAAAGCTCTTTGGCATTGAAAATGATGGTGATCCCATTTCATAATCCTTATTTATAATAAAGATTAAATTCTTTAAATGTGCATGGATCTTTGGTAATTCAACTCTCTTCATGCATGATACTATGCCAATCTTCAAAGAGAAAACTCCACTTGAAGCTGAATTGGAAGTGTTTGAAAAGGATTTAATTAAAAAGATAAATAAGAGTGCATGCATGAAATTCTATATTAAGATCTCCTTGAACAGCGATCCAACGTTACACTCTTCGATCCCTTCATGCATTTGAGTTTTCCTTTTAGAATTGAAAGAGTCATGTTTGAAGGCAGCTACATGTTTGTGAATAATTTGATTATTGCATTTATTATTTGGCATGCTCTTTACTATAGTCTAATCTTGCTTGGGCCACTTTGCATGCTCTAAATGTGAGCTATGAACCACGTCATAAACCACGTCATAGGAGTTGAAAGAATAAGTCCTCGTTGTCTTATGTTGATTAGCTATCGAAATCCTACTGTAATCTTTTTGAAAACCTGGCTTTTCCTTGTCCGTTGATCGCCTTGATGTAGAATGTGCTTATGCCACTTGTCATTGATTAATTAGCCCTTTGGATTTGATGACCATTTGACTTATTCTTATTCTGTTGATCTATTTTGAGCTAATTCCTTTGAGCTATTTGCTTCTGTCTATTCCCACAAACTATCTCTTCATTCATTTCCTTCAAGCCTTTTCTTCATTCATTTCCTTTAGACAAAAAGTTTGAATGAATTCATGTCCTCAAAACCTTTACAAATTTCCCTTTGGACTTTTTGAAAAGTCCTCTTGCTCTAGAAAATGCCCTTTTTCGAAGGGCATTTACCCTTCAACTTTCTTACAAGTGTCCCTTTTGGAAAAATTGAAATGAACCTCTCCCTGGAATTGCCTTTTAGATCTTTGAAATAGACCCTTCAGACTTTTTGAAATGGTCCCCTTGCTCTAGAAAAGAACCTTTCAAAAAAATTGTAACAGTCCACTTACCCTTCAAAAAAAAATTAGAGGACTTTTCCAAAAAATGAACCCTTCAACTTTCTTGCAAGTGTCCCTTTTGGAAAAATTGAAATGGACCTCTCCCTGGAAGTGCCTTTCGGATTTCTGCAATAAACCCTTCAAACTTTTTGAAATGGTCCTCTTGCTCTATAAAATACCCTTTTGAAAAAATTGTAACAGTCCACTTATCCTTTGAAAATTTTGTAAAGGACTTTTCTGAAAAAATGAACCCTTTGGCTTTCTTGCAAGTGTCCCTTTCGTAAAAATTGAAATGGACCTCTCCCTGGAAGTGCCTTTCAGATTTTTGCAATAGACCCTTCAGACTTTTTAAAATGGTCCTCTTTCTCTAGAAAAGACTGTTTCAAAAAAAAATTTAACAATCCACGTAACCTTCAAAAAAGTTGTAAAGGACTTTTCCAAAAAAATGAACCCTTTGAATTTCTTCATTTGGACCTTTTCTGAAGGAATTTACCATTCGGCCTTTTTGACAATGCCCTTCAGGATTTTGTAAATGGTCCTTTCGAAAGGTAAGAGACCTTCAAAAAATTTGGAAAAGGTCTTTTTCAAAAAAATTGAACCCGTTGACCCTTCAAAAAAGTTGAAATGGTCCTCAGATTTTTTTGAAAATGACCTTAGGGCTTTTGTTAAGCACCTTTTAGAAAAGTTGTCTCGCCTTTCAGTAAACTTAAAATGAACCTTCAAAAAATTTGTTAAGTCCCTTCCTTCAACTTTTTGTTTTACACCTTCCTTCGGACAATTTTTCCATAGGAATTATTCTCTTCAGATTATTTGAAAAGGACTTTCCCGAAAGAATTGTTTCCTTCAGACTTATTGCAGATGACACTCGGGAACCTTTTGAAGATGGACCTTTTCGAAAGGAAAGAACCCCTTGAACTGTATTAAAATGCCCCTTTTTGGACCCAAAGAAGCCTCCATAATGTTTTTCTCAAAAAAAATCCTCAGAAAACCAAAGTGAATGCCTTAAAAAGACCTGCTAATCATGGATTATTTAAAGGACTTTTTAAGACCAATAACTGACTCACAAGACAAACTAGCATGATACGCAAAGTTTTGAATAACGAGGGTGGAAATTTGACCTATAGGGTCAAAATTGTCAACAATAACTTTATCAACATTATCGATATAATTTGACTAATGTGGTATGAATGTATCTACATGACCAATATAGTGATGTGTAACAAGCATGAAATGGAAGATTGTATCAAAAATGTCATTTTCAATGCAGTTGGATTTCACAAGAGATAGATTAATAACTATATCAACATATTGTGAGTCATGTTCAATGTAATTAGATGCACAAAGATGTATAATTGTATCGACACATTCTAGATCATGGTTGATTCAATTGTTTGTAATAAAATTAAGTTCATGTAATTGTATCGACATATGTTGGGTCATGACCAATGTAATCTGGTGTAAGTGGAAAGAAAAATTATAATTGTATCAGCACATTTTGTGTCATGCCCAATGTATTCAAATATAATATTCATAACCATATTAGTGCATTATATGTCATGGCCGATGTAGTTAAATGTGACAGGCATATGATTATATTAATACATTTTGGGTCTTAGTTGATGCAACTCTAACACTTTGGATTGAAATGAATTATATCATTACTATTGATACAATTAGGTTGCATTGATTTTATCCAAATTATATTGTCATGGCCAATACAATTGAAAATTAGTGATTTTGCAAATTTTAATGATTTGGTGGTTGTTGAAACTGAATTTAGACTTGTAAGAGAGGTTTGAACAATCCTATAATCTCTAGGATCAAGATCACCTATGACTCATTTTATATTAAGAATGTGAACTAAGTGTTTTTATTAAGTTGATGAGGTGTCAAAATTTGGTTGAAAATGGTAGGTTTGAACAAGAGCTAAAGTTGATAACTCATCTCCTTAAGGCCTTTGAAGGAGTGGTTCCTTGGGTGGGTAGAAATAAATGAAACCATGTCCATCATGACCTAAGTTGTAGTGAGAGCTAATATAAATATTAAAATCATCATAGGTATTTTCATCTAAGTCATAAAATTCATCAATGGAAGGATTTTCTTCTTCACCTCCACCATAAGAATCACCATCATGGATGGAAAAATCATTATATTTATTTTCAACCTTGTTATAAGTATGAAAGAGGTTATCATCATAAATGGGAAGATCATCTATCATGTTAGGGTCTTCATCCATGATATAGAGACATTCATTGGGATCATCATAAATGGGAAGATTATATTTAGATAAGTTTCATCATTAATATTCTCATTGGGATCATCATAAGTGGGAAGATTGTCATGGGGATCTTCGACCATGGAAAATTGAGTGGAATAATTATACCATGACAAGTTGCCTTCAATAGTGGTAATATAAGGTAGAAATAAACAGCCCATGTTAAATTTGAATAGTCATAGGCTCACGAGAAAACCCCTAAGAGGAGATATAATTTAAAAATGATGTAAAAGTTAAGGATCTAAAAAAATAAAATTTAGACAAACAAGGTATGTTTAATAAATTAGAACAATCAGAAACAAATGGAAATGTTAAGACATACCAACCAATAGTGGTATGAGATTTACATTGGATTCACCAAAATTTATGATGATGGTGAATCTGATGTTAAGATAAGGGAAGAAAAAATAGAAATATGAAGACAATCCAACCAATTGTAAGATAAGATCCATGTTGGCTTCAATGGAATATATGCACGAGCTAGGATGTCAAATATAAAAATCATATTTCTCTCTATAGACTATGATACAGATATGAGATCATAACATAAAGCATGTGAATATTTGGAAGATATAGTGACAATAATCGAGGTGGCCTTAGATTTAGTAAAGGGTAATCCACACTCAATGTCAAGGGTATAGGGTTCCAAAGTTTATGCCTAAGATACGAAGTATGGTTCTAACTATATCTCAAGATAAATCAATGATATATTAATGGTAACAAAAGGTGTGTTAATGATATAATAAATAAACTACATGCAAGGAACTGGTGAACAAGGGTGACTTACATCCAAGATATAAAATAACACTAAACTAAACAAAAATAAATGTCACAATGGCAGACCATAAGTACATTCTATGCATCTATAATGGTAATGTCAAACCTAAGCACCCTATACTATACTATATTATTAATCATAAGGAGAACTTAAGCAAGGATAGAAACATACATGATACAATAACAATAAGAAAATCATATCTATGTAATAAGTAAATGAATGAAATACAATAAAGATAGAGATACTTAGCGCATCAATATCCCCGTTTGGCTCCAATTTAAGTTAATAAGATATGTTGTAGGATAAAGACCTCAAATGGTAAGGATAAATACCAAGATTCCCTTAGTTGTGGACTCCAAAGACTATGGGGCATTGCCTTAGTTCAACTCCTCCTATTAAGTTTCAAATACCTTGAGCAATACTTGACTTCTACAAGAATAAGAATTTAATCCTTTAGTTCCTTTGCTTATTATTTAAGGGTATAAATATGAGCGCAAATAAAATAGGTTAGTGTTATGTGTCTTGAGAATAAACTTTATAACCCCCACATATATGGCTCCAAATGATAAATTACTTGGAAAAATAAGCTAATGGCATCGGTCATGTTGATACAGTCAAACAGGTGTTGGTTGACTTAGAATTGTATTAATCAAGCTGATACAATCAGAAAGACAAATATAGACTCAAAAAAATATTTATTAGTCTAATATAATATAGGGATAAATAATAACAAATAGATTATATCAATTAGGTGTTGGAGGTTCTAGGTTGCACCCTAGCTGAAAGTAGAAGTGTTCAGGTCCTACTCCCAAATCTAGTCTAACATGGGAATGACCCTAGGTTGTGGGTTACCTAATTTTGGGCCAAACCTCTAGATTTTTTAATGAGGCTAGCTCCTTAGATATGGAAATATATTTCTTTTCTTAATCCTTAATCTATTAGGACGAAAGGGGATAAAATGCATGAATGAAAACCTACTTTAAGTGTGGTGATGCACCAAATATTCAATGATCCACTCTCAACTTGGACACTTCCATGAATACTAATGAATCTAATGGAGATAAGGATTGACCAGATTATATGACAGAGTTCCAAACATGAGTATTTTGTGTGAAGGTTTAAAGAGACTTGAAACTTGAAGGACAAAAAGAGATAGGTCAAAGTAAGACACTATGGACTTATGACACTTCAAGAGAAACCTCACTAGATAACATTTCACACAACCTAAAAGAAACTAATATCCTTAAAACAATGTACATGAAGGACCTATAGATGATGAATAGACAACATGAATTATGTGAATCAAACTTCAATAGAGTACACTTAGCATTCACTAAAATCTAAAATTTGTCTTATATTACTTCAAAAGAGTTTTACAAAGTGATTTTAGTAGAGGTTTGATATACCCAATCTAGGGATACAAATCAAGAGTTGAATATAGTATATATGGGAATAAAGAAGATAAGAGAGGAAATGTGGCACTGAAAGGGTCATTAATGAACCTGATTCCACTCAAAACAACTACCACCACCATCCTTCTTGAGCCTTCCCCTGCATTAATGTCATTGTATCTTTATTAGCATGACAGAAAATGTGAAGATCAAGACCATTTGCAGGAATAAATCCCCACCACCACATGAATCCTTCTCAATCTCCTCAACATTAATGTCCTTCACTATCTTCTTTAACCATGCTTGATGTTCTTCTTGACATTCCTTGCACATTCACCATTTTGTCATTACTTATAAACCCTGAATATAGATCTATTATGGATGAAAACCAATCACCCTATTGGTTTTCATATAGTCATTATAACAAATGTAGATCTATAAGCTAGGGTCTCTTAATTCTAAATGAGACATAAAACCTACGCCTAAAAGCTCTTGAAAATCTTTACAGGGATTTAATGGCAATAGAGGGCTTTGCAGAGTTTGCTCTTGGCTATCCAAATCATGTTTGATCTTGAATTTATGCATTTACCTACTCATGGTGGTGAGATACTTTATCCAACATGTCTTCCTTCATAGCATCCTCCAGTTTGACCTTAGTCAAATTTTCTCTCCAATGAAGTCCCTTAGCCTTTGACTTTTACTATCGACTATCAATCTTGATTTGGACTTCTCATATTATGCCAACTATTAGCTCCTCATTCATTCGACAAGATTTTATTGTCAACTTTTTAACTCTTTGACCTCATGTGCCCCGTAGATCTCCCTTTGTACAAATGAATGCAATCTATAGATCTTATGCCCGTTTAACATGCTCAAGACACTTTTCACCCATACATTACTATTAGGATCTGCTAACCTTTTGACCCATTGCTTGTTATTAGATATTTGATTCTAATTGCACATTCACTATTGATCAATCTAGACCCACTGACCTTATCAGTCACTGTGCACCATTGGATTTTTACCCAAGATCTTGACACTTGTCATCGACATGTTTATGTTGACATTTTGACTTGATGTTCACCATTGATCTCTAATGCATGATTAAATGCTAGTCATTAGATATTTGAGACCCATTGACATTAGTCCTCACCCATGCACTATTAGATCTATTTGTACAATTGCATGTGCACCATTGGATCTTTAGTTTTAATTTAAATGCTATTGTCTATGGCTTTAACTTGATGTCCCTGTGCACATTTCACTATACAATTCTAAATTTGAAGATTTTTATCTTGAGACAGCAAGCTGATCAAGATACCAAATTTACAGAAGATGATCTTGGCACAAAGAACTTCATGTCCATGCAATTTTTTAGCCTGAGAGGCTCCCTAAGTGCATTTATTAAATGCATAATTAGATTGATTTTTTTGTTTTTATATGACATCCTGATGATGATCTAGCTCTTCTATGCTTGTGAAAGAACTTTCAAGCTTCAAAATGAGTTTTTGAGACCTATGAAACTGGCTTTCTGTCCATGAAGGTCATAATCACCATAAAAACTTGCTTCTTAAAAATTTGACAAACTACACTTTAAGTTTACTTAAAGTGTTTCAAAAGCTTTGTAAGCTACATGTGATCTTTGGACCACTCATTCCATCTAGAACTCTTTTCATCTCATCTATTCAATTAGAATCTTTGTATGTAGCCCAAATTGGCCAACATTTTTGGTGACTCAACTAGCTTAACCATCCTGTTGGTCATGGAACCTATAATTTGATCAAGCTTGCTCATGACAACTAGATAAATGAAGTATTACTTGAAAAAGGATTTTGCCTGACTCCTTAAAACACTTTGAAGCAATGAGACACACACAAACAACAAAAAATTAGAAAAACACACCAAAAAACTACCCAAACAATAGGAAAACAATAAATAGAGAAACATGTAAGAGCACTTGGAGGTAAAGATAGACCTATCAACCTATGTACAAAGGTTATGAGACAACACTAGTAGAAGAATTCAAGATACCTCCCATTGATAGGGATGGGAAGGCTCTTTCCATTCAACCTAGCAAGCTCAAAGGCATTTCTCTCCTTGCATCTTATGATAACATAAGGCCCACTCCAAATACTATCAAACTTGGAGTGTTTTCCTTGTTTTGCATGGTCCTCGTCTAGTTTGAGGACTATATCACCTTGTTGGAATGTCTTTGAGGAAACTCTCTTGTCAAAATATCTCTTCACTTGTGTTAGAGGTACAATCACTGAGGGGAGGTAAATTAGTGAGCCCAAATAATCCAACTTCAATTATAATCTTTACAAACACTTAATTAGTTATCACAAGCATTCATGAATAATACACATCATTCATAGAAATGAGCAAGAGAGACAATATAAGATCAATCACATAACACAAGACATATGTAAGAAACCCTCTTAAGAAATAAAACCCATTGGAACCTGTAACTAGACTACTATCTTATAAAAACAAGATCCAATTTAGACCATCTATAAATGATCAAGGAACTATAATCCCTATTTAAAGAGACTATAATCCCACAAGTTGTTTCCAAACTTGTCTAGCTAATCTACAATAATAACTAGACTTTTAGCAAGTTTCACCTTGCAAAGAAGATTAAACCACCTTAGATGTTGAGCTACCATAATAACACCTATGAACACATCCACCTGTGCACTGATGTCTTCAACACCTGATGATGGACCTCTGATTATCACTCTTCACCTTCGCTTATACTCAAATAGCAAGAGCACAAGTCTTCTAATAGAATTATGACCAATAAGTCATACAAATAGTCCTCAAACTGATATACTCATCAACTCATCCTCAAGGCACTCTACCCTTCTTTTGCTCCATAATTCACACACACAAACCTCTCTCAAATATCTCCCAAGTCTCTCACACCAAATCTAGAAATCACCAAATTTGATTTCACTATTTATAGAGCAGTCTTGATAATCAACATCTTGGTTGGACATTAGGCATGCCTTATCCCTTAATTCATCTCTCACACAAATACATGGCTCAAAATAATCTTCATAATTCAGCCATATCATCTATGGGTCGCCCTTAAAGAACTAAACCTTTTAATAAGGCCCTTGTAGCCCTTATAGGTCTCATGTGAACCCATTCACCCATTTAGCACACCCTCGATCAAAACAAGAAAACATGACCAATTTCAAATACATGGGTCTAGTACTTATGTCCCCTTTTCCATCCTTAAAATATCACAGTCATCTTAGCTCACATCTATGTATGCTCATTCAACTCAAACAGAGACCTTATACATAGGGACACCATTGTTGACTATACAATCAACTTATTAAGCATTGTTCATACTCAATATATATTGATCACACCTTCAAAATCCATACATAACATCTTGATAGAGTCTATAACACTCCTAAGTATTCAATTCATCATGAGACATCGAAACAGCATCAACACAAGCTCAAATATCCTTCTCAAGTCACTTGCAAAACAAATGTAAAAACATAATCAACTTTGGAGCACCATATATTTATTTATATATACTTCCAAATCTTTAAATCCATATTACATATGTGCCGTGAATTTATATACCACTTTGCTTTTTACTGCATGAGCAAATTCATCCTAGCTCAAAAGATATATCCCAAAAACTAGACACTAGTTTTTCCTTTACAAATTTAAATATTCAAATACAAATAGTCACAATTAACCTTTGAACACAATGCTCGCATCTCATGTCCTCTTAGCTCAGATCAAATACATATCATCGATCTTATTTAATCTTTAACACGTATACCACCATTGCTAAATGTTTAACCTCAGTCACATTGACCTCATCTCATGCAATCTTGAAATGTTGACTCAACGTGTTCCATCTTTCTCTATAGATCAACCAGGTCTTTAGCAATCAATGCTCACTATTTGATCAATCTATACGAACACCTACTCACCATTGGATCATTATCATATACCTTTACTCAATCATTAAACATCATGTACCTATTCCCATCTCATTGCTTCCTAACTTTTTAGAGCAATGAGCACCGTCGATCTTGTTCTAGCTTTAACTTGTGCAGAAATGACTATGGGAACTATTGAAATATGCCCAGAAGGCCAACTTTGGATAGATATATATTTTGTTGCAATCAATCTCATGTCCCTCAAATTTCACCATATGTTCTACTTTTAAAGAGGAATCCAACCATTTATCAAATTGGTCCTCAATCCTTCACACATGTGAGATATAATGCCATTAAAATGCCTTCTCAAAATCTTCTATCACAAAGCCAACTATGCTTAAAATTTGTTTGGGAGACCAACTTTACTCCTACATAACTTTTGTCGTGCTTCAGCACATAATATCAAATTTAGTACAAATCAATTATGCTCAAAACTGAACAAACCCATATGATCATCTTCTCTTGACACCTTGACATGTGCAAGATATAACACCATCAAAATTCTCACTCAACTCTTCTCGCCACATTGCTAAATTGACTATGTATGGAAAAACACAGTCAAACTGCTTGGGAGCCTAAATTTGCATAAGCATATCTTTTGATGCACTTCATTGCATGACTCAAGATCTAACACATAATAATTAGGGACTAATGTGATCACAACCATATGACCAATTCTCCTTGACACATCCACATGTGGAAATTATGTGTCATCAAATTGCCTACTTAGATTTTCTACCACTGCACCCAAACTATCTAGATGAAAACTATGGACTACCAGATGAATTCCACTTGTGCACATAAGCTTTCCAATAATAGAAAACCTCTTTTAATACCTATTTCACATGTTCAATATTCTATACTCATAATTGAACATCTCAAATCATGTCAAAATTGAAGATCAACCAAGCCAACTTCAAGCACACTAGGACAAGCACATTGTACACTTTGTCATTATCATATAGACTATCAAGGCATTTCATCCACTCACCTAGACACCTCCATGACATCATCATGACAACTTTCCAACAATCTCCCCCTTTGTCATTGATTTCAACACCCAGCAATAAATAGCTCACCTTCCTTCTCTCTCTTCAAGTACTCTCCCAATAGGGACTTTCTCCCCCTTTGACACAATGACAAAGTGGGCACAATATGATCATGAGGACCTGAAAATACTACCAACAATATTATACCATCTTATAAATATAGTACACACTACCCCTTACCTTGAGTCTACCTCTTCTTGCCTTGACAGCTTCCTCTTGCTCCATGCCAATACTCTCTTCAACCAAGCACTGCAACCAATGAAGAAAGAACACACAAAAACTACTAGAATATGATTTAACTCACCAAGAAACATCTAAGAGGTACTCCCCCTAATATTTCTGAGCCATTTCACATATGGAGCATCTTCAAATTTCCATACACCATGAAGAATCAACACATAAGCTTACTAGCCTTCTCTCTCAAACCACCTTAAGGACCATCAACAAGACTTCATGCCACTCACCAAACTAGAAACATGTTCTAAAACAACTTGATAACTCTCCTTGAAACAAACATACCTTGCTTTTTTGGATAAACTGAGAAAAAGCCACTCTTCTTCAAACTAAGCATGTCTAGCCTCTTTGTAGCCCTACCTGGAACTTACAGAGCCCAAAAATTTTTAGTAGACACAACTTCAAGACCTAAAACTTCATATCTATATCACTCTCATATGCCCCCTCAAATACACCAATTTTAAACAACTAGATCATCCTCTACAATATACTTCCTTCAGAAACCAACTACCTAATTAGGCCTCCAACATGACAAAAACTTGAATAACTTAAGAAACAAAAACCTTCAATTCTTTGTGAATATTTATTTGACCACCCATTTGGTCCATTTAACATATTAATAATCCTCAGATCTCAACTCACAAGTCAAACCACTTTTATAGCATAGCCCAAAACCCTAGAATCTCAAAACAAACAAAGTCAACAAACCTACTTATGGTCAATGCACATCTCTAAAACTTCTTTCACACTTGTAGACACCCATCACACACTTCTAGACCAAAATTTGAGCCTTCACACCTTTGGGAGTATATACTTCCTATAAACCATTTTAGTCCTACTTGCCCTTAAGCTAAAAACTAAGAAAATTGACAGCAACCAAAAATCTTTAATTTGTCACAAATATACCTTCAGACCTCAAAAATACCTAGATCACATCACAAAGAAGTGTATAGACCTTTCTAAACATCAAACTCTTCTTGATATTGCATCAAACTCATTATACCATCTGGAACCATCCATTTTGATCTTGTACTATAGCTCCTTCACAAACCTTTGGAGCAAACTTATGAACTTGTTGCTCCCCCTTATCCAATGACCTTCTATGATCACCACAATTCTCTCTTCATATTGGAAATATAATATTGATCACACAAACTTGATTTTCCATTGAAATGAATCTCTTAAGAAGCATAGACAAAGACCTCCTCTACACCACAATTCTCTACCATGGTGTGAAACTAGGAGTTGCCCATAACTCTTCATATTCCTTCTCCTCCTTAGTCATCTGATACTTATAGTTCTTATTTTTCTTTGACTTTGGAGAAACAACGTCCTCATCCACTACAATAGTCTCCTTTTCTTTTGTGATTGGATTGACAATATATGGAGATAACACAGATTTGTGACATACCTTTTTATCTAAAGAAACTTCCTTCAAGTTTAGAACCTCATCATTAGGCACAAACAAATGATGTTCTTTACATGATACATGCTTATCAGTAGTAGGATGTTCACTTGGATCCATGCATACCTTAGTACTAGCCTCAACTAGTATCTTGGTCTTCTCCTTGAGCTTGATATCTTCATTCTCAGCATGAGCAAACAATGAGACCTCTTGGTACTATTCAACTTCTAAAACATTCTCCACCATAGCAAAAAAATTACTTGGACTTGCAGTCTTATCATGGCTCACACTTATCACCTTTGGCTTCTATGTGTTAACTTGCCTTCTTCCTTTCACTTTAGGATCCTAATTGAATTCATTTTGATTTGATGGTCTTTGTTTACAGAATCTAAGCACACCATACTCCTTGATGGAAACATAGTTTATCTTACCATGTTTGGATAGAAACTTGTCATATGTCCTTTGTCATTACAAACAAAATAACCTCCCCTTTTTGCATAGGACTCACCTTGTCTAATCTTATGTGGAAAATGGTTTGCAAAGTATCCCACATCAAGATAGTTGAAGCACTTAATTTTCCTCACTCCTTTTGACTGATGACCCCCATCATAGTCCCATGCAAACTCATTTCTAATATGTCTCTTTCATTCTCTATATTTACACCCAAACTGATTATATGTGAAATAGGAACCATTTAATTTTACATACCTCATGGCATTTAGTTGTCTAATCTAATTTGTCTTCATTCTGCTAGCACCTTCAATCCTTGTCTAATGAGTTATCTTCAAAGTATGATTGTCCTTGTTCATAGTAGTCTTCATCTTATCTTGGGTTACATTCTTTTGTTCTTATTCATATCCAAGACCAGTTCTATCACTAGAATGCTTTTGACCACTCAGAATATTGTCTTATTGATCTTCTTCTCAATCTTCAGCTCTTCAATAGCATTCATCAAAAAAGTCTCACAATCCACCTCATCTTCATTATCATCTAAATCACTCCAAGTAGAATCCTTCTAATGTGATCAATTTCCTTCCTTAGCCATAAATAGGGCTTCATCTTTAGTAAGACCACCATCTACATGACCAAATTTTGAGTCACTATCTTCACTCTCATCTGATGAGCCGCAATCTTCTTTGGTGTAGAGACTCTTCTTGTTCTTGAAGGACTTGTTGTTGTTATACTTTTTGAATCCTTTCTTATTTTATGTCTTCTTGTCTTCATCTTGGCCTTCACCATATTTTTAATTATCATTCTTATGAGGTCACTTTCAAGCAAAATGTCTTATCTCTCCATACTTGAAATATTTGAAGGGTAGTTTACCCTTATACTTCCCTGAGCCTGTGTTCAATTTCCTAGTAATCAAAGCAATTAGTTCATCATCATCAATATAAAATATGACATCCTCTTTATAGTTATTACCTTGGACCACCTTCTTAGGATTCATCTCTATCTTGAATGTTGCTTCCTTCTTTGGTGGTATATCATCATTTACTCTCATCTCACAGGCAGTAAGGGTGTCATGCAATTGATCCATCTTCAGTTGAGTAAGATCATGATTTTCTTTTATAGCAGATACCTTTGGATCAAACTTGAGAGATAGAGACCTTAATACCTTTTGGACTATAGTATCCTCTTCAAGATTCACTCCAAGACCTCTAATGATTTTCACAGTCTCATCAACTTTCTGTAGAAAAGATGCCACAGAATTTTCTTCCTTCATCTTGAGACTTTCAAATTGTCTTTTGTGAGTCTATAACTTAGCAAACTTGACTTTTGAATCTCTTTCAAAAATGATCTACATTTTGTCCCATATCTCTATAGCATATTTACAATGGATTACCTTGATGTATTTAGTCTCTAAAATACCACAAGTGATAGCATTCATTACCTTAGAATTGTTCTCAAACAACTTCTTGTTTACAACACTAGATGGAGGAGTAATAGGAGCAACATAACCATCTAGAACAAATTGACATACATCAAACCGTAAGGACATAATGTATGTCCACATCCTTGTACTCCAAAAAGCATAATTGGATCCATTGAACATCGGTGTTTATTTAGAAGATAAACCTCTTTGATGACTACCCATATTGTACATTGGATCACTTTCAAATTGTTAAGCCTTTACCAAAGGACCTACTCTAATACCAATTGTTAAAGGTAAAATCACTGAGACAGGGGATGAATTAGTGAACCCAAATAATCCAACTTCAATTATAATCTTTACAAACACTTAATCAATTATCAAAAGCATTTATGAAGCATACACATCATTCATAGCAATGAGAAAGATAGACAATGTAACATCAATCACATAACACAAGACATACGTTTGAAACCCTCTTGGGGAATAAAACCCATTGGGACCCATAATTAGACTACTATCCTATTAAAAAAGATCCAATTTATACCATCTACAAATTATCAAGGAATTACAATTCCTATTTAGTGAGACTACAATCCCACAAGGTGCTACCACACATGTCTAGCTGAGCTGCAATAACAACCAAACTTTTAGCAAGTCTCATCTTACAAGGAGGCTGCAACCACCTTAGATGTTGAGCTACCACAACAACACCTATGAACACATACACCTTTGCACTGATGTCTTTAACACTTGATTATGGACCTTTGATTATCACTCTTCACCTTCGCTCATACTCAAACAACAAGAGCACAAGTCTTCCAATAGAATTATGACCAACAAGTCATAGAAATAGTCTTCAGATTAATTTTATCATTAACTCATCCTTAGGGTAATCTACCCTTCACTCCATAATTATCACACACAATCCTCTCTCAAATCTCTCCCAAGTCACTCACACCAAATCTAAAAATCACCAATTTTGATTTCACTATTTATAGATAATCTTGATAATCAACACCTTGGTCAGACATTAGGCATACCTTATCCCTTAAGGCATCTCTCACATGAATACACAGTTTAAAACAATCTTCATAGGTCAACCATAGCATCTATGGGTCACCTTAAGAAACTACACCTTTTAATAAGTCCCTTGTAGCCCTAATAGGTCTCATGTGAACCCATTCACCCATTTATCACACCCTCAAACAAAAAAAGAACACATGACCAATTTCAAATACATGGGTCCACTCCTTATGTCCCTTTCAACATCCTTAAATGATCATAATCATTTTATCTCACCTCTACATATTCTCAATCAACTCAAACAAAGACCTTATACATAGGAACATCATTACCAAACATACATTCAATTTCTTAAGCATTGTTCATACTCAAGATAGATTGATCACACCTTCAAAATCCATACAGAGCATCCTTATGGAGTCTAAAACACTCTAAAATATCTAAGTCATCATGAGACATCGAAATACCATCAACACAAGCTTGAATATCCTTCTCAGTTTACTTGTATAATAAATGCAAAAACATAGTCAACTTTGGAGTACCATATCTTTGTCTACACATACTTCTAGATCTTCAAATCTATATTAGTATCTGTACCTTGAATTCCTCTACCACTTTGATTTTTACTAAATGATCAAATTACTCTTGGATCGAAAGATAGAACCCAAAAACCAGACACTAGTTTTTCCTTTGCAAATTCAAATATTCAAATATAAACAGTCACAATTAACCTTTGAACATAATGCTCACATCTTGTGTCCTCTCAGCTCAGATCGAATGCACATCATCAATCTTGTTTGATCTTTAACATGTATACCGCTAATTCCAAATGCTAAACCTTAGTCACTTTGAACTCATCTTGTGCAATCTTGAAATGTTGACCCAACACACTATGTTGATATATGTAGATCAACCAAGTGTTTAGCAATCAATGCTCATCATTCGATCAATCTAAACGAACACCCTCTCTCCATTGGATCCTTATCTTGTAACTTTGCTTAGTAGTTAAACATCATGCACCTATCCTCATCTCATTTCTTCGTGACTCCTTGAAGTAACGTGCATCATCGATCTTGCTCAAGCTTTAACTTGTGCAAAAATAAGTATGAGAACTATTGAAATATGCCTGAAAGGCCAACTTTGGATAGATATATATTTTTTTGCTATCAATCTCATGTCCAAAAAATTATACCATATGTTCTCATTTCAAAGAGGAATCCAACCATGTATCAAATTACTCCTTAATCCTTTATTCTTGTGAGATATAATTCTATTAAAATGCCTTCTCAAAATCTTCTATCACAGAGCCAACTATGCTTAAAATTTCTCTGAGAAACCGACTTTGCTCTTACATAACCTGTATCGTGCTTCAATGCATGATCTCAAATTTAATGAAAATAAACTATGATCAAAATTAAGCAAACCCATATGACCATTTTATCTTGGAACCTTCACACATGGAAGATATAACACCACCAAAATTCTCACTTGGCTCTTCTTTCCATATTACAAAATTGGCTAAGTATGGAAAAACATAGTCAAACTAACTAGGAACCCAACTTTGCATAAGCATATATTTTGATGCACTTCATTGCATATATTATGATATGGTGCATAAAAACTAGGGACTAATGTGATCAAAACCATATGACTAACTCCCCTTGATATATCCACACGTGGAAATTATGATGTCATCAAGCTACCTACTCAGATTTTTTGTCACTGGACCCAAACTATCTAGATGAAAACTATGGACTAAAAAATGAATTTCACTTGTGCACACAAGCTCTCCAATCATTTAAAACCTCTTATAGGACCCCTTTCACATGCTTAATATTCCATACTCATCCCTAAACATGTTTAACCATGCCAAAATTGAAGATCAACCAAGCCAATTTAAGGCACACTAGGACAAGCACATTGCACACTTTGTCATTGTCATATAGATTATCAAGGCACTTCATCCACTCACCTAGACACCTCCATGGCAAAACCATGACATCATAATGATAACTCTCCAAAAACTTGGTGTTGATTGGACCACATAATGTGCATAGTAGTGTCCCTTGTCTCCTCTAGTTGTCTCAGCTCATTTAACCTTATTTGCATAACATCGTCCTTTAGGAGCTCAACCTTGTGTGCAAACTCTAATGCAAGTAATTTAAGAGAAATAGGAATATTTTATTATTTTCCATAGACAATAAGATATGGGAAGTGTCTAGTATCTTTCTTATGTGTCACTATATCTGCCCATAGGGCAGTCCTCAATCTAGTATGCCACTCCCTCTGACTATCCTCCATAGTTCTATTGATAATCCTCAACAAGTTATTATTTGTGGACTCTACTAGTTCATTTCCATATGGGTAATAATTATAGGATTCTTTGAGATAAATTCCATGTGAAATATCCCACTCATATACCTTATTTCTGTTGAAGGCCAATGCATTGTCATAAATGATTGTATAACGCACACTAAATCTGATCACAAGGCTATCATAGAAGTCCAAAATAGAATCTTCATTAGCTTCCTTGATGGTAGTTGATTCAACCCACCTTGTAAAGTAGTCTATATTTTTAATGATCCATTTATGTCCTTTACTTGAAAGGGGTGTATCATCCCTATAAAATCTAATCCCCATTGCATGAAAGGTTGTTCTACTTGTATGGGTTACAAGGGAAGGGCAGCTAATTTCTACTTGCCAACAAACATTTCACATTTTGAGAATTTACTTACCCAAGAGTGTGCATTTCCAAACATTGTGGGCCAAAAGTATCCATCCCTAATGATTTTAGAGGTTGTGGTTTTGGTATCAAAGTGCCCACAAACTAGACCATCATAGAACTGCTCAAACAGCTTATCTATTCGGCATGATTCCACACACCTCAAAAACATGTATCCTATGTCTATCTTAAAAATTACTCCATATACCAAGACATAAGGTATACTTTTCAACCTGAAGTGCCTTCTATTAGATCTATCTAGTCCCATAGGACATTGTCATGACTCAAGAAATCTGAGTAAATCATGTGTCCAACTAAAAGGTGTGTTGTCTATAGTTGTTTGTTGGTTGTCATGGATTGACAACACTTGATATTTATATAATTTTACCTATGTTTTAAGGTGTTCACATAAACCTCTACCCCTTACAATATTTTTGACTCTAACCTCAAGGTCATACTCCTTGCATTTTATCACCCACCTCGCTCTTTTCTCATTGAGGTCTCTGTTGAAAATTGTAACCTTAACACTTGGGTGTACCACCATGAGTATGATCTTACTATTAGAGATCATGTGCCTAAATTTATTCAGACCTCTCACTACTGCAAGCACATGTTTCTATAAAAATCTATACCTCTCTTTATACCCCTCTAAGTTTTTACTAAAGAAAGAAATAGGCTATTCCAAACCTTGTTCATTCTATTGCATCAACATGGTAGAGATTGCATCTAATGTAGAGAAAGCATACAAGTAGAATTATTTGTCAAAATCAAGATTAAAAAGTGTAGGGGAATGATAAATGGCCTCCTTGATGGCCTCAAAACTCCTCTTACCTTCCTTGGTCCATGTGAACTCCTTGCATTTCCTTAACATGTGAGTGAGAGGCTTGACTAGCTCTACAAAGCCTAGGATAAACCTTCCTATAAAATTAATCTTTCCTAAAAAACTATATAGACCCTTCTTGTGTTTGGGCAAGGGTAAGGATAACATGGACTCAACTCTTCCAGGGTCTATGGAAATAATATCTTTGGACACTACATGGCCTAATAGCCTACCCTCATGAACACCAAATATACATTTTTTGGATTCAATGACACACTGAATTCTTTGCATCTTTCAAATGCTAACCTCAAGTGAGAAATGTGATCAGATGGGTCCTTTGAGAAAATAGTGATGTCATCTAGGTAGATGAGGACCATGTCATTGATAAAACCTTCAAAAAAAACATCTATTTCCCTCTAAAAAGCATTGTATAGTCCAAAGGGAATTGTCATATATGCATAAGTTCCCCACTTTGTGGTGAAGGCAGTCTTATGCTTATCTTCTTCCTTGACCATGATATGACTATAACTAGAGTAGCCATCAAGTAATGAGAATCTCTAAGAACCTACCACCTTTTGAATAATCTGATCCATTGACGGTAGTGGGTAATGGTTTTTTAGGGACACTTTATTGAGATCCCTAAAGTCAACACATAATCTTATCTCCCCATTCTTCTTCCTCACTGGCACAAGGGTTTCCACCTATAAGGATTGTTTAATGGATAATATTATCTTTGATTCAATCAACTTGAATAGTTATGTTCTCATCAAGTCCTCCACCTTTGGGTTGATAGGCCTTTGATTATGCCTGACTGGTTTTGCATTGCTCTCTAGTTCAATGGTATGTTGTGTAATCTTGGGATCAAAACCCTTCAAATCATTATATTCACATGAAAATAAATCAAAGAACTCTTGGCATAAGGCAGCAACTGCATCTCTCTCTTCTGTTGTGTTAATATTTCCTAGCTTTAACAATTTATCTTTGAAGATCTCTATCTTTTCATAATGTTCCTCCTTGGCTAAGATACATGCCTTGCCTTTTCCTACTTGGTCATCTTCATTGAAGATTATTTCCAATGTCACAAGACCCGTAGGTAGCTTGTTAGATCTCAATTGCACTATCTGATCATTATACTGATGTTGGAATCCATTTTGATTATTATGGCATAATTTTACCTCATGCATCAAAAAACATATAATTTGGTCATCATTATCAAATACCTACCAACTCACCTCATTGCCAGGTACATCTAGTCTACATATAACCTTGATCTTGTCTTGACTTGAGTGGCCTTTGAATCCTTCTACAACCCCATACTAAGCTCTAATGGCCACAAGCCTATCATCATGTTGAATTACATCCCTTGGTATGGATTGTATATTGAATGCCAAGAAGTCCTCTATGAGATCCCATATACGGTGCTTGTAAGGTTTCAAATGATGGTTCTTGACTGCACTTATGCCTCTCACTTATTACACAACAAGATCATTATCACCCTTGACTTGAAGAAGTTTGACACCTCTTCTTCTTACCTCTTACAAACCATGTAAAAGAGCTTCATATTCAACTATGTTTGAAGTGAAACTAAATTAGAATCTAATTTGAGGGTGAAACCAACATCTTTCCAGCTCTACTACCATTCTTTGACCTTAAACCATCTAAGAATAAATTCCATAGACCATCTTCTTCTTGAGTGGTGTTAGTTAGGAAAGGTATAGCAACACCCACCTCATGTATACAATACACCCCTATTCTTCAATATTGTTATAGGGATCAAATCCATAATTGTTAACTACCCATTCATCTAAGTACATGTTTGAAATGCCTTCAATATGGTCATGCTGCTCTTGCTCACTAGTATTTTCATCCTATCTAATATGGTATAGTTGACATTTGCAAGGTTAGGCATGTAGGGCTCTAGATGGAACCTAGAGATGGGTTATAACCGAATAGGGACCCTAGTCCCATATCTGGTCCTAAAAAACATGTATGACCAATCAGAGGACAAATAGCCCTCAATTTTTATAGTAAAGTCCCTAGATAGGCATAGGATAAAATATAGGGGAAGGTCTACAACCATTACATCTTGAGTGATGACACAATTTGGTAAAGCTACCAATGTGATCTTAAGATCTTTCACTATACCTACTATTTTAGTGGGGGAACCATCCAACTGGAGAACATCTTTTTCATTAGGCACATACTTAAGCTCAAGTTAATCTACTATGGCTTTAGGCATAACTGAGGTTAAAGCTCCTGAATCTATCATATAATTGTGCACTAAGTAGTCCCCTATGATGACTGACAAATAGAATGGAATGGGTTTGACTACCTTAGAGGAATGAACAACATTATGAACTTGGCCTTGAATAGGATCTTGACTATGAACTTGAATTTGACAAGGTTGACTACTATTTGTAAAAATAGTGTTCACCTTATCAGTTGTCTCATTCTCATGAGAAGGCTTGGAGAGCTCTTGCTGAAGGATCTCTTTTTATCCCAAAATAGATAGAGCATCATACATAGACATAGTGACATTAGCCTTTTTCATATGATCCACAATACTGAAAGGAAAACTAGTACCTTTGAACTGCACCTTGGAAGTAGAAGTATCACTTGGCACTTTAATGACATTAGGAACAAAAGGAGACTTTTGGTGTTTTCCATGATGTTGAGGTATTTTTTGGGTTATAGGATATTTATCAACCATATTTTAAATGGTAGGATGTTGACTGACTTTTAGAAGTGTCAAAGAAGCTTTAGGCTACCCTAAATTGTCATCCAACTTCCTCCTCTTAGCCCTTTTATTGGTTGCAATTGGTTCATCTACTCTTTGTGTAGTCTACCCCATGTTTACTATTACATATTCAAACATATTCTCCCCTTCTTCAAATTTTATGCACATGGTGTTAGTTGATGCTTTACCCATGCTCCCCTACTCTTGAATTTGAGCTTCTGATGATGTCATGGTAAGCATGTTATCCTGATTCATTAGAGGGCCTTGTGGTGGAGGAGGCATTATTTCATAGCTTTGGAATGAAAAAGCATATTTCAAAATAGGATCCTAATACATTTCTCTACTTGTAGCCATTACCATCTCATTGGACTACCTTCTTGATCACTATTGACCCTCTTGTGCAAGGTCTTTTTATGTGGGGACCAAGGCTTTTGACTACTAGTAGTTATGGGGTTCTAGCTATTATGAGGTCTACCTTGAGCGATTTGGCCTTGGGCTTGTTGATTTCATGGATAAGGGGGCCTAATGTAGGATTTATTAGAGTATTGATCTTATAAGGGACCTTGGTATGGCCTATATGAAATCTATTTTTGTCTCTCTAGAGCCACTAGCTTGTTGTTTTGTGCCTTCAACAAGCTCTTAATCCTTGCAAATTTTCCCACCTAACAATCATCAAGTTGGGATCAATTATTTGAAGTGGCCAATGGATAAATTGTAGGTTTATTTTGTTTAAACTCAAGAAAAAGTGGCATGAGAGGTCTTATCATGAACTTCCCTATTAATATAAAATAGTTTATGCCCTTATAGATATCTCATAAGCCCCAGGTAGAGTTGTCCCACCCATAGATTGGATCATGACTGTAATGCTAGAATTCAGTGCTCTCAAATAGAAAAGAAAAGTGTAATTGGGTGTGGCCTTAAAGATGATAGGGATCTTATCCCAAGTCTTTTGAAATCTATAGTTGAAATCAGCCATAGATTCTTGGGGTGCCCTCTTGATTGAGGTGAGTTATTCAACAAGTGATACATGGTCACTTATATCCTCAAAATGTTTAATAGGCACTCACCAAACTCATCCCAAGTATTGATTGAGGAAAGAGCTAGACCCCTATACCATTGTAAGGATTTACCTTTCAAGGGCATGGCTAGTAGTCTCATGGCTAAATTTTCTTGTGCAATATTACGTATGGAATAGTGGTTTGCAATGTTAACTATGTGTTCTATGGGGGTGGTGGAGTTTTCTCCCATAAATTATGGTAGAATATTCAATTTATTGAAGGTTAAGATGGATACCACCATTGAAGGTATAAAATCTTGCATTCTGGGCCTTGGCATTTGCATAGTGGGGGTTGTGATACTTAAGACAATAATATGACTAGGAGATGAATATTTCTTATTGGGATAAGGACTTGTCCCATTGAATCTTTCTCTTTTATATGAACTAGAAGGTATTTCAATGAATTCAAAGGGAATATCTTTACTAACTGACCTTCTAGTAACCTTTGGCATGAGAGGTGTTGTCTAGATGATGCTATGAATTCTACAACTTGGAGAATCTTCAGCTTTTAATGATGGTGGATGTCTCCCTTCCGCTATAAATACTTATTCTCAACTCTATAATTTGGCCATGCCAAAGAGAAATATGTCCCACCAAGTGTGCCAAAAACTGTTGGAGGTTCTAGGTTGTACCCTAACTAAAAGTAGAAGTGTTTAGGTCCTACTCCCAAACCTAGTCCAACATGGGGATGACCCTAGGTTATGGGTTACCTAATTTTTGGCCAAACCTCTAGATTTTTTAATGAGGCTAGCTCCTCAAATATGGAAAATATAGTTATTTTCCTAATTCTTAATCTATTGAGATGAAAAGGGGAGAAAATGCATGAAATAAAACCTACTTTAAGTGTGGTGATGCACCAGATAATCAATGATCCACTCTCAACTTTGACACTTCCATGACTACTAATGAATCCAACAAATACAAGGATTGATTAGATTCTATGACAGAGTTCTAAACATGATTATTTTGTGTGAAGGTTGAAAGAAACCTGTAACTTGAAGGAGAAAAAGAGATAGGTCAAAGTAAGACACTATGGACTTATGACACTTCAAGATAAACCTCACTAGTTAACACTTCACACAACCTGCAAGAAACTAATATCCTTAAATAAAAGTACATGAAGGACCTATCGATGATGAATAGACAACATAAATTCTATGAGTCAAACTTTAATATATTACACTTAGCATTAACTAGAATCTAAAATTTATCTTATATTTCTTCAAAAGAGTTTTACAAAGTGATTTTAGCAGAGGTTTGTTATACCCCGTCAAGGGATGCAAATCAAGAGTTCAATCTAATATTTATGGGAAGAAAGAAGACAAGAGAGAGGAAATTTGTCACTAAAAAGGGTCATTAATGAACCCAATTCCACTCAAAACAACCATCGCCACCATCCTTCTCGAGCCTTCCCCTACATTAATGTTACTGTATCTTTTTTGGTCTGATGGAGAATGTGAAGATCAAGATCATTTGCAAGAATCAATCCCCACTACTACATTAATCTCTCTTGAGCTCCTCTGCATTAATGTCCTTCATTGTCTTCTTCAACCATGCTTGCTGTTCTTCCTAACATTCTTTGCATAGTCACCATTCTACCATTACTTTTAAATCATGAATATCGATTTATTATGGATGAAAACTAATCACCCTATTGGTTTTCATATAGTCATGATTACAAATGTAGATCTGTAGTCTAGGGTCTCTTGATTCTGAATGAGACATAAAACCTATGCCTAGAATCTCTAAAAAAAAATTATAGGGCTTTAATGGCATTATACAACTTTGCAAAGTCTACTCCTAGTTATCCAGATCACATTTGATCTTGTATTTTTGTATTTACCTGCTCGGGTTGGTGAGATCCTTTGTCCAACATTTCATCCTTCATGGCATCCTCTAGTTCAACCTTAGTCAAATTTACTCTCCATTAAATTCCCTTAGCCTTAAAATTTTAATATTGATCTCAATTTGAGCTTCTCATATTATGCCAACTATTAGCTTCTCATTCATTTTGTAGGATTTTGTTGTCAGCTCTTTGACTCCTTGACCTCATGCACACTGTAGATCTTCTTTTGTATGAATGAATGTGAGCCATATATCCTCTAACCATTTAACACACTTAAGACACTTGTCACCCATGCATTTTTTCTTAGGATCTATTGACCTTTTGACCCATTACTCACCATTAGATCTTTGATTCTAATTACACGTACATCATTGATCAATCTAAACCCAATGACTTTTTCAGTCACCGTGCAACATTAGATTTTTGTTCAGGTACCTAATATCTTGACACTTGTCATCAATGTATTTATGTGGACCTTTTGACTTGGTGCTCATCGTTTATCTTTAATGCAGGATAAAATGCTCAATGTTAGATCTTTGAGACCCACTGACATCAATCCTCACCTACGCATCATTAGATATTTATTTTGAATTCAAATGGATATTTGTCATGGCTTTAACTTGACGTCCCCGTGCACATTTCACTCTGCAAGTTTAACTTTGAAGCTTTATATATTGAGATAACAAGCTCATCAAGATACCAAATTTTTAGAGGATGATCTTGGCATGAATAACTTCATGTCCATGCAACCTTTTATCTTGAGAGGCTCCCCAAGTGCATTTATTAAATGTGCAATCAGATTGGCTTGTTTATTTTTGCATGACATCCTAATGATGGTCTGGCTCTTCTACGCTTATGCAAGAAATTTCAAGGTTCAAAATGAGTTCCTGAGACTTGTGAAACTATATTTATGTCCATGAAGATAGTGATCACCACAAAAACCTACTTCCTCAAAATTTGATAGATTATGCCCGTTAACCTAATGATAGTCACAGAATTCATTTTTATGGTACCAATCAAGATAAGGAATGCCTTGAAAATAATGTTTTGGTATGGGCCAACTAATAAAATTAGTGGTATCAAGCTTAAAAAATACAAACTCAATAGGTTCTCCTAGGTCACTAAAGACATGACATGCAGGGATGATTCTTCTAGGAGGAAGGGTTTGCAATGGTAAAGGTTGTTGTATTTGTTGTGCAGGTCTTGGTTGTTGCACTTGTGGCATTGGTTGGAGAGTTTTCTAGGTAGGATTAAGATAAAAAGGTTTTGCAGATGATGTTTTCATAATTTTGATATGATGAAATTTGCTTACTTTATTTCCCACAACATTCCTATTGTAATTGAATTGCTTCGATCTTTCATGGTTATTGGCCTGTGCCGATTGTGATGCTTGTGCTTGGATGGGATGTTGGTCATACTCTTGATTGGTACCTTGATTTTTATTATTTGAATTAATTTTGATGACTCCTTTATTGATGAGCACCTGCTCGATCAATAAACCTTTATCAATGATCTCTTTGAACGTATGTACACATTGTAATTCCAAAAGGTAAGCTATCTCACTATGCAAATTTTTGGTAAACACAGTGGCTAATTATTTATCTAATAAACTATGAGTTAAGTAGCTTGGAAGGGATCTCTATTGCTATAAATAACTTGCAAAACTCTCCATAGCTTTTTGCTTTGCTTGTGTTAGGTCCATTAATGAAATCTCATGTTCAAGATTATAGGAAAAGTGTTGCACAAACTTATCAAAAAGATCATCAAAATCCATTACTGAGTTTTTGGGAAAATTCAAAAACCACTCAAAGGCTTGTCCATCCAAGCTCCTTAGACAAAACAACAAAAGGTATATGTCATTATATGCCACTGGTTGACATGCGATAAAGAATTTGGTCAAATGAGCCTTCGGATCACCTTTTCCTTTGTATTTATCAAATTTTGATGGTTCATATCCTAGAGGAAATGGTACCTATAGATAATCTATGTTGAATGGATAGGAACATATGTCATCCAATTTAAAAAATTTGGTCTGCTTCCCAGCTTGAATGGTAGTAATTGCATCCTTCATTTGTTGTAATTCTTGGGAGAGGAAACTAGACAAAATATTGGTTTGAGGGAGAATTTGGGTTTGGAGAGATGGTTGGGAGGTCACATGTGGAATAATTTGACCAAGGTATGATGGAGATACCTATTGGGGAATATTGGTTTGGTTGGGGAATGGACCAAGAATACGTATACATGGATTGGGATGTACTTGAAATTACACATTTATCTGCATGATATTTTGGTTTAGGTTGGTGATAAAGGTTTGATCTTGGGGATTCTTTGGTTAGGATGAAAGGATATAACTATAATGTGCCTTTTATGGTTGAAAAGGGATATATTTTTGACTAATCAAACCTTATTGTTGAGTGAAAACTTATGGACCAAGACCCTGTCTCTAAATTTATGGCCCATTTTGAACCAACAATAGTCTAGTAGGTACTTAAGAAACATGGGGACCTCCTTGTTGCATGAATCCATATGAGGAAGTGAAAATAAGTTTTAGATTCATCATATGTCATTGACCAATATTTGCATGTTGTTGACTATTCATTGCTTGGTTTTAGATTGACATATTAGTCTGTGACTGAAGAGGTGTGCTCATTGTTACCTGGTAAGGTGAAACATTTGTTGTCTCTGACTGAGGTGGAAATGTATTTGTCTTTTGTTACATTGATACACTAGATTGTGCCTATTTTTGTGGAATACTACTCATTACTTTTTGAGGAGGAGTAGGGTTCATCATATTTTGTCGTTGAGGTGTGACATCGGTCATTGTTTGATTACCTAACCTCATAAGTTGCACAGTTGAGGAAGTAGCTAGTTGAGGTTGCGGTGAAAAAAACCCTAATCCCTGGTATGATGACCTACTCATAGGATTAACTATGGGCACATGTTTTTGGCTAGTTGTTTGTGCACTAGTACCACTTTGATTAGGACTGGATGTTGTTTGCACATTATCTACTATGTTTGGCTCACTATTCAGTGTAGAGGCTGAAGACACTTCTTCAATAATGGGCATATGCATCAAGTTATCTTTTGAAATGGTTTGTACAAATGGGTCAGAACTTAGATTCTCTTGTCTAGTTAATTATATGAACACTTTTGTTGAAGGTACTAAGTCAATAAGAGGCTTACTCACCATGTTCATCTTATTGAAATCATGTGTTAAATTTAGGTAGGTTTGTTATGTTGTTTACATTTGGTTAAAGTGATCTTCCATAAGGTTTTTGCCTTCATTGGATCTATTAGGATCTTGATACATTGTTTAGACTAAAGCCATAGGATTTTTAGAAGAAGCTTGATGATCGTAAATGATATTATGGGGCACTCTTACTAGACTTGGTAAATTTTCCTGAGGGAAGTCTGTTGGAAACTTAGTCCCTACCTCTATGGCTCTAACCAAAATTTCATATTTATTTTATAACAAATGTCTCTCAAAAAAAAATGGATCATACGTGGAAGTCATATTAGTAGAATATGATTGTTGAAGAACTGGCTCATCTACCATGGGTATTGTAGCTCGGTATTGCACATTTTGCTCTTAGTCCTGCTCTAAATAAAGTGGTGTGTTAACTAGATAGTTGGCCAATAGATCTTGGCTTTGTGCCCCTGATTGAGTATTATAAGAGGGATAAGAATCTATATCATAAGCAATGTTATCTGCATAAGGGTCCTGCACCATTTCTTCTTGCGCAACTACATTACTAATGCCTAGATTGTACATGAGTCCACTATGAGTATAGGAATACATGTTGGGATCCATATTCAATGCTTTGTGATAAAAGGTCAAAGAGTTCTACAAAATCTAAAAAGGATAATGCCTAAATAGATGATGTTCAAACTTGGTCTATATTTGTCAAAAGGATCAAAAGGTTTATGCAAAGATTTATGAGGAAACGAGCTAGCATAAAATATATAATGTTTCACTATTCACACAAAGATAATCAAGTAAATGGATTGAAATTCAAAATGCCAAATTCTAAGGTCGAAGTGTTTCAAATAAGTCTAATGTAAGAATTTAAAAGTTGCTAGGTCTTTTGGCCAAACGTGACATCAAAAGCTAGGATCAAACAAGGCATGTGCTAGGACTCTTGGCCAAACGGCATCAAAAGCTAGACTTTAAAAATAGATGAAAGTTTTAATCTAACGGATTTGAAACACTTCTAACAAAGACTAGGCATTTGATTCTTGGTCATGAACTTGATCAACTAGGTATAAGGTATGAAACAAAAGTCACTTTAGCAATAGTTTATTTTTTCATAAATAATGGTATAAAACTTGGTTCTTTTTGACAAACAATCTAGACAAAGGTGAACAGTATAATCGTGCTTTAGACAAAAGATCAAAAGTACACTTGGATTGACCTAAAAATGTAAGAACAAATTTGGGATTCTATGTAAGAGGGTCTATGAAACAATACTTGAAATGTTTTGGACAGCGTAATGATGCTATACTACCCAGAATGTGTGACAAAAAGCTTGTTTCAAAACTCTCTAAGGCAAAGATATTTTCTCATAATTTTAACAGCATAACACTACCTTTCTTGACTCAACATGTTGTGGTGTATAGATTTAAAGTGTAAGTGTTTAGCACAAAATGGCTTAAGTCTATCAAGTGATGATAATGATTATGAGCTTTAAATGGCCTTCAACCCAAATTGGAAAATTAAACCTAAGTTCCCTCAAGCTTAGTGCAAATGGTGAACCCACTTAACACATCAACCGTATGAACTTGTAAAGGTGTAATTTTGAATTTAGATTATAACTGAAAGACTTTAAAAACTTTGGTAAAGGTTTAGACTCAATTGGGTAGCATAACTGTACCAAAGTAGATGATATGACTCTCAAATTTTTGATGAACTTTGAACAAGGCAAATTGATGATCTCACGTGGACATCATAACGCCTCTTTATTCAAAAGAGAATTTGGACTGTGTTTGGTTTTATATTTATTTGTTTACACCAAGTTTTGACTCCAAACAAGACTTTAATCTAGAACAAGACCAACTAATTAATCGCCCTTAGATCCTAAACTGACAAGGTTGCTTGATATTGTTGGAATCCATCAATATACGTCATTTGAGAGGATTTTAAGTGTCCATATAAAAGTAAATATGAATTATATAGTAGGGTTTTTACATTCCCCTTATCTTAAATAACAATACTATGACATGGACCTTGAGGTGCACCTTGCACAAACAATACTTCCACAATAAGTAGAGATTTGTCTAAGATCTAACAAGTTTCTGAATGATCTAGGGGAATCAATTACACAATGACTTTCATGCCAAACAATGCAAAATAAAAGCATGGATTTGGGGTTTGTATCACTTGGCTTGTTGCAAAAAGGTCTAGCCATTTTTTCAACCACTACATCCTAATGTTCACTCAGTGCAGTGCGATGTCCAAAGTGCCACTACATCCCGTGTGTAACTCCAAAGGAGCCAAATGAAGTCAATGCTAGGAGATGAAACCCTAGGTCAAAGTTTCCCTAAAGAACTTTGCAGGAGGTGATGAAGTCTCCCTCACAAGCCAAGATGCATAAAAACAAAGAAAAAATGAAAATAAAAAGACTTTAGGGTCATTTTTAAGGTCACCTAAACTTTGACAAATTTTTGGGGAGTAATTTAGATGACTTTCTTTCTAAGCCTTGGACTAGGCTATTTGCAAGAGGAATGGTGCTTTTGATTCCAAGGGTTCCCTATAGGAGACAAATAGAAGAGTATACACGTAACATTCCTCTCTTTGCCAAACAAAATCTAACTAAACAACTATTGCAAACAAGAATTGACAAGTGTGTTCAATTTTATATCCAAATGAAAAGTTTGGTGGTGTTTATTTGACCCCTTGGTCTTAGTTGAAAACTTTGAAAACATTCACCAAATCATCTAAGTTCTTCGTTAAACACCAAAAATAAGGTTTTTAATCAATTTTTAAGCATGCAAAGGTGATTTAAACATGTTTTGAGCAAATTTTAGGCTTGGTCTTGTAGCAAAATTGTTATCATGTCCTTTAGCTTTAAAGCCCTTTTGAGTTTAAGACAATAAACTTTGGAAAAGTAGCTCTTGGGTCTGTGTTTTTGGAAAAACATAGTGACCAACATTGGTTATTACCATCAATATTGGTTACTCTAGCTAGCCAAAATCTAACTGATGTCAATTTTACTAATCGACATCAATTAAGTAGTAACTGATGTCGATATTTCTACCAATGTCAATTACTGTGTAAAAACCATGGCAACCAAAATGGTAAAATAAAGTTATAAAATCAATTTTCAAGAGTTTTAAAGGCTCAAATAAATAGTTTAGAGTTGAAAAATGATCTCCTTCAAGTGTGATATGCATCTAGTCCCATCGGGCGTTCCATTATGTGATCTAGGAATTTGACTCAAGAGAGGATGGTTAGTATGGTGTTAATTTCAAAATGAAAGAAACACACTAATAGTATAACATCTCTAGGCCTAGACACTAGGGAGAGCTTGGTAACAAAAACAAATGACAAACACAATAAAAAGGTAAGGAATAAAACACAAGAATTCCTTCACCTTCCTTGGATGCTCTAAATGCCTTTGCAGTAGTGGCTTGCTCAACTTGTGCTCATGATGTCCTTGGCAATGGAGGCTTGGCTACCTCTATCTCTCCTTGGCACCTTTGGCTTGTGGCTTGGCTTGGCTTGAAAACAATTTGGCATGGTAACACTAATTTCAATGACTCTTTGAAGATATTTGAGCATAATAACTTTACATCAAAATAGCTTAGAAATTATTTTGTGAAGCCTCCTATTTATAGATTTTTGCAAATGTCTGAAATCAACCTGAACCATCCATCTCAAGATTGAGATGTGTGGTTGAACAATAATTCAATTTTTAGAATTAAGTTTATAATTATCCTCATCATGACATTGGAAAAAGGAGAAATTAAGAGGCATGGAGGGCATCATGGAAGGCATTGATGAGGCATGGGAGGCATGAATCTTGATATTTCTGGCATTTATGGCTTAGAGATGTCTTCTCAAGAAATGAGGTCACTTGATGATACAAATATTCAATATTCATTTTCAAAAATAAGTATTCAACAAGTTTCCATGGAATTCTTGATTATACCTTGATTTGGGTTAATTATCTCTTAAGCATGATTAAGCACTTTGTACACAAATTGCTCAAATTGATCAAAATGCCTTGTTATTGGTCCAAATTTTGAATGGATTAGATTTGGAAGGCGATGTCAGATGCATTGGAACCATATTCATATTTAAAATGTAACCAACATCAAATAACAAAGGAACACATCTTATGCAAGAGATTTGATAGGAAAGGACAATCCAGAGCACGTGGGTGCAAAATTGGCATTTTGACTTAAAATGATATGATCAAAGTTAGCTGGCTCATAAATTGCATTACCCCATTTAGTGATACCCTGGATAAAATCAGCACTTAAATATGTTAGTTTCACATCATTTAACATGTTTTTAGGCCAAATTATGCTTTTCGGATGGAAATTGACCAAAATACTGATTGGAGGTTATCGGTGGCCAGTTTTAGGTGTCTACAACATCAAAATGACTATTTTTTCTATGCAAATCTTCATCAAATATAGGTTACTATATTGAATAGGTTGACACGGTACTCTTATTCACTCCAAATAGTAGACTATGTCGACAAGTCAACTTAGACTCTTATTCAGCTCCAAAATAGCAAACTAGTTCGAACAAATCGACTTAGTATCATAGTCAGCTCCCAGATAACAAACCAAGTCGACCAAGCTAGTATAGTCATCTTAATAGGGTTCAACAAATAGAAAATTATAGAACTAGGTCAACCCAATTAACACAATTGACAGAATTTGTAAGTAGCATTTAAGGCACTTTAATAGAAATCTCATAAACCTTAGCATCTTCCAACCCTCCAAGATTCCTTTCTTTCTCTCTCTTTCAATTCATTTTTGTTTTGAAAATTTTACAGTCTTTAAAATTGCAATCATACAACAAACTAGGTCGACCTAATCAACCTCATTCTGTATTTTGTTTTTTATCTAAAATATTAGGTCAACTTGGTCAACTTAGTTCTTAAGGACTCTTGCTTTTGCAATACAATAATGACACTATCGACTTTTTTTTGTAATGTTTGCATACACTAACATCTGAACTAACTCTATATTGTATTTCATTTAGAAATTAACAATTATATGCTAGTAATTACTTCACACTCTTTTAGTTGTTTACATGCTAAGAATAAATCACATTGCCTAAATAGGTGGTTTTTCAATATACCATTTAATTTCACTATTTTACTCTTTCTTACACCGACTACCAAATCACATAATTTCAAAATGCATTTAAACATTTGTCTACCCAAGGCCTACCTACTTGGATTTCATCACCAAGAGGGAAGTTGACTTCACTTTTTAGCCAAGTATAAACATGTGGTTAATGGTATATATTGGCAAAGTACCCAACACCCTTATCACTATGAGATTATGAAGTGAGGGGGAGACCCCAATACCAAGCTAATACCAATGCCAACATAGATCCATTTCAACCTAAATGTCCTAAAACCATCTATACATTGATTTTTAGTTCCCTAATTTTAGCCAACTTCTCTATCACATTTAAAATAACACTTTATAAATCTAACAACTTTCAGGATGATCAATTAGATAGCATTTACTTTTCAGTTGACTGCTTGTTCTTTGTTAATTATATGTTGTGTTTCAAAAATGTTCATTAGCTACCATTGGTACAAGGTTTTGTGATATGTGCCTTGATTGGATCATTGACCCAATTAATTGTGTGTTTTCTTTGATTTCTTGTTTTAAAGTACATTGCAAAAAAAATATTTGTTTTTAATAAATTGTCATTCTATTTGACATAATCTCTTATAGACTATTTATTTCCACTGCCTATAGTATTATGTTGGCTTGGTCAACCCAATACTCTTTTTTGCCTCTCAGGGTATAGTACTAAGTCAACTTAGTTGACTCTGTATCCTTATCAGGTTGTTTTTTGTCTCAGGTTACAGTACTCAGTCAACCCTATTGACTTTATATCCGTGTTCACTTAATTTTCAAACCCTATTTCTAGTACTAGGTTAACCTAATCTACTCTATACATTTATTTATCCCTTCTTATCTCCTTGTTTTTGCATCAACTTTGCCTCACCTAATATCTCTCCTTCATCATAAACTTCTTTTTTGAAGACAACACTAATTTGAATTTAATGGATATGATGAGTCTTACCAACCCTAATAGGTTATCCCATAAGTAGCTTGTGGCTCCTATCCTAGATGAAATTAATGTTCATATATCCACTCGCACTATAAACTATGAGACCCTTCATCATTCCTCTTCACTTTTTAATCCTCTCTTCTCACTTGAAGATCAACTCGAATTAGAGTATACACTAGAAATGCTCTTTTCATCAATGAGTTTCCTCAACATCAAGGAAATGATCCTTATACTATCTACCATCTCATGATAAATGGTCAAGTTGAGGAGACTCATTCACCTTCTCCCACATTATCACACACATTTGGGGATACTATCTTCATTTCTTCTTAGCCTCTTCCCTCTATTTTAACCCCTTCTCCTGCCATGAATTCTTCCTCTTTGATTTCCTCTACCTCCATGCCTAGTATCTCTACTAACATGGCAGGTTCTACACCTATTGGACCTCTTCCAAGACCCAATCTTCTTAATTCTTCCACTAGTGCATCATTTTTCACCCATGTTAATCATGTCTCTAGTGTTGCTTTTTCTCATCCCTCTACTAGTCCATATTTTTCTACATAAACAAATTATGTCACTAGTGCCTCACTAACAGTTCTTCTCAAGTTCCTACTAACACTCATAGTAGTACCCAAGCCACTGCTACTAATTTTAATACTTCAAAAAATTCTAATAATGGAACTCAAACCCATCAACTCCTATTACAAACTCTTAATAAAATAAATGCTTTCCAAGTTAACAATGCAAATCAAATGATACAAATGCCAAATCATCTTATCCCTCTTCAAACCCACCCTCAATAGATGACATGGGGCATGCATAACCAAAATGTTCCCCCACCTCATATTAGGGATTCCCATCATAATATTATCCCTCGACCTCTTCTTGTTAATAAGATAATCAAGCATCTTCAAAATGAGCCTCTTACATCTCAAATTTCTAATATTGATATAGGAGGTATCACCCCTATCATTTCTTTCAATGGGTCAACCGATCCTACTCTTAATTAAAAAATATTTGTAAATCTATATAAAGATTGGGTCAAATTAAATACTTTTTCCACTACCAAGCTATCAGCCAAAACTCTCACGAATAATGCTTTAGATTGGTACAATCAACTTAAATCTCATTCTATTACTAGTTTGAAAGATTTAGTAAATGTTATAGTTCAAGAGTTCCAAACTAATGATCTTTTTGAGAATACCTTGGCCCATTTTATCAATTGTAAGCAACTTGAAATCGAAACTACACAAGTTTTCATTAAACAATGGAAGACCTTGTTCAATAAATTTGAACACAATATAGAAGATGATAACCTTTTCCATCTATTTACCAATGCTCTTTTTCCCAAGTTACAATATCAGGTTCAGACTATCTCTCCACATATTTTGGAGGAGGATATTAACCAAGCTAAGCATCAAGATGTCCTTATGCATCAATTCGAGTCATCCCAACCTTCTATGAGCATTCACATGTTACTCAAGAATAAGAATCATCGTACTACCATTGATGGTGTCACCGACTCTTATAATACTAGTCACACTATTCAAGCTATTATTCCAAACCAAACTCCAAAAACATATTCCCGTCCTAACCACATCACCAATCCTCATTTATCTTTAGCCAACAACATCAATGTTCACAAACTTTTATCCCTAGTGGAATTACAAAAACATCTCCCAAGGCCTCTCCCATGAGAACTTGATCCCACTTGTCCCATGAAATCTTGGTATGATCCCAATAAATTTTTTTGGTTTCATGCTAGTTAGGATCATTCTCATGAGACCTGTAGGCAGCTTCATAATTTGGATATGGATTTCCTTCTTGGTCCCAATTTTGATCATAATTCTATCATTCAACAATGCCAGCAAGCCTATGACATTAAGTTCAAATCCCATGAAACCCAAACTAAATCTCAATCTTTGAATCAAGCTAATGCTCATTTGGCCATTTATAAAGATCCTCTTCCAAATCACAAAGATAACCAAGACAAGCCTACCCTTTCTACCAATAATGTTGATAGTCTTCTTGACCTAAATCCTAAAGATAATGTGGTCAATATGACTAATATGCGAAAGGTGGTTGCTTTCATTGATCCTCAACCCATCTACACACTTCCATTGTCTAACATATTTCGTGTTATCCAAGATTATTATCCAACTCACTTAACTGAGTTAGGGCTAGAAGCCCTTATATCTTTTGACGAACTAATTTTAACACTTCCCTTAGATAACACTTATCATGCTATTTCTAATATCCCTCCATCTTCTTAACCTATCACCAACAATACTCAAACTTGTATCAACACTTCTTCTAATACTTCTTAAACCACTCCTGCATCAACTACTCCATCTTCTCAACATAATCTAAAAACTTGTCCTCCAATTAAAACTTCTATCTCCTATCATTATAAATTCACATGCACTTCGGCTCCTCCTTCTAAGGACCTCCTTCAACACTATGTGCCTCTTTCCAACAATCTTATTATCGGTTATGATGAGTGGGATCCTATCACGGAACTCAATAATCTCCCATCTCAAATACCATTTCTCAAACTTATGTAGATCTCTCTGCATCATCATAACCATCTTATGTAGCTTTTATTTTAAATGAACATCCCTTCTCCTCTCCTAGTAGGACATGAAGCCACATTATTTGGGTTAGAAGATAGCATATTAAAACAATATGAAGAGATTTCCATAAATGTTGATGAAATAATGGGCACTTCTCTTTCCCTTGAATTCCCCATTGCTTTTATGTTCCCTAATGAGATTTTGCTTCATGTGGATGATCCTCCTCTATTTATCAGTGTCCAAATTGGTGATACCCAAGTCAAGCATGCCTTGATTGATAAGGGTTTTGGTACTTATGTTGCTTCTCTTGATTTTATCAAAACCTTTGGATATTTTAAATGCAATCTTAAATCCATATGTAGCACATGTCAAGGCTATGACCAAAGCCAAATGCCTCCTTTAGGTTGTGTGTGGCTCCCCATTACCATCCCACCTGTCACCATTCACGTGAAGGTGATGATCTTCAACTTTCCTCTATCCTATAACATTTTACTTGGTAGGCCATGGACTCATCACATGAGAGCAATTGCCTCTTCCACTTGCCAATGTGTCAAATTTCCTCATAATGGATCCATCTATAGGATTCAGGGTGACACTAATCATTGGAATTTTGAACAATTTCAAGAACACAATGGATTCAAGATTCTTACCCTTGAACCCTTGACAAGCGTTCCATTTAATGAATCTCAATGATTTAATTTTTTTGTCAATTCACCTAAGGTTACAATGTTTATCCCAAACTCATTGGGAATATACCTCCTAACCTCCTAGATTTCAATTATGATGAGACTGACGAGATCAATTTCAATATTAAAACTTATGATCTCTCACCTCATCTCATCACTAAGCTTCTTGCTTCTTTGCAACCTCATTCTCATCAACCACCTTGTGATGACATCCTATTGTCTTAATTAAGACTCAATATTCCATTCATCACACCACATCAAATTAAAAGGTCATCCCTACCTGCACCATTAATCTTCATACCCCTGATTATGATGATGGTTATACCTTAGATGATCCATTCTTATGAGGTCTAGTTCAGGCTCAAGATGTTGAGATTATTCATTATTGTTCCTCTTTGCTTCAGTCTTTTAGTATATCTTCTCATATTCCACCTTATATCATTTCTAATTTTAGTATTTTTCCTCTTTCATAAGGTAGAGATGGTGTGCACACCTTCAATTGTTGAATAAACTTGTAGAAGTATGCTTATGGATCATGCTATGATTGGTCCCTATCATTTTGCTAGATACCAAGACCCCCCTAGCCTACTTATCTTTGAGATGCTTGCCATTGTCCTTCAGCCTTCTATGGACCTCGTTCCTCCCTCAACAAAGCCTAGTTCAGATCCCATTCTTGCTCCCTCTATAGTTGAGTCTCTTCCTATTTTTGATCTTATTACTCCTTCAATCGAGCCTTGTCCAATCTCTCCACCAACCCTACCTTCTCTTGGTGATGGTTTGCTCTTTTTATCATAGTTGGCTCCTTCACCCACCAAATGGGCCAATCAACCTTATTGTGACATTCATAAAGTTTCCAGTCACTAGACTAGAGATTGTTACCTATACCAAGATCCCTTAGCTTTTATTACACCTCCTCCTATGAGTACACCTACCAAGACTACTCATAAGCATATTTGTTGCTTCCATAGCACAAATAACCATTCACCATGTATTATCATAAGTTGTGATAATATATCGACACCTTGCATCCTACTACTCCTCAACCCTCAAACAAGGCTATAGGTCCCCCAAAAGTATTACCTAAGTATCTTCCTAAGTACAGAGAGGTATATTATATCTGACACCAATGTGTCACACATCACATTAATCATTTCCACATCCTTCATCAGCATCTTAAGGATCACCTCCTAACCATTCTTGCACATTCTACCCTTCCTCCCATAGGTCATTCTCACAAGAAGGCTTCCCTTTTTCCCCCATGGTTCCATCTCCTCTTTTGGTCCCTTCTCCACCTATTGTTCTTCCAGCCATGAATCCCTCACTTATGGATCCTTCTCCACCTGTGAGTCCCTCACCAGTGGCACCTTCCCTACTAGTGATCACTTCATCTCCTAAAAAAATCACTCCCTTTCACTATCTTGAGAATCCCCGACACGATATACCTCATTAGCATGATCCTTAAAGAATTCCTAACTTTTCTGTCGAGGAGATTTGACATGAAATATTTTCTCAACTTTCCTTGAAGATCGATGAAACATTCATTGTAGTTTGCCTTCAACTTCATAAAGACTATTAGATGTTATGGATAATGTGTGTGGACAAATATATCAATACTTATTAACACATGCATAGTGTTCTTACATTTTCATTTGGATTGGACGTTTGCTCCAACTTTACATTTCTCTATTTTTTATCATTTGTTGTATCAAAAAAATTATCTATCTTACATGGTGACTTTGATTTTGCACTTTACATATTGATTATGATGTCATTATGTTCTCTTATGGATTTATTTTTCATTATTTCATTCATTTTCTTCTCAATTTCATTTTCTTATGACTCTTTTGTTCTTTTTCATGATTGTTTGCTATCTTCTGTCTGTAATCATGGATAATTATTATTGTGACTTAGTTATACAAACCTTGCTCCCTTTAGTCATTCCTTCTTTACCATGTGATTAGTTAGCAAATAATTCACCTCATTATAATCTCCTTTTGTCATTCCACTTTGAATCTCTTTTTATTCCCCTTTATTCCCTTTCACAAACTAAGCATACACATGGTTGAAACTTGAGATAACATGATTGTTAATCGTTAAGTCTAAGTGTTCTAGTCTATCTTGTCTTTGGATACTTAGCTTCCTTCAGCAAAATTTTACAACTCATTTATGTGTATCACTCTATCTCTCATGATTGGTCATTCTAAGTCCGTATGGAGGAGGAATTTTAAAATCCATAAAAACATTCAAAAGCCAAATCATTTAACAAAAGGCAATGATCTAAAAGGCAACATTTAAAATTTTCAAAAGTCAAATCATACTAAAAGACATGATTCTAAGCACATCTCCTTTTTCTAATCGAAGCTCAAACTCCAAAGTTGGTATCATAATAGAGCCCAGGTCCATTGGGGTCCGGTAAGCCATTAGATTAGACAAGGAGAATTTTTTCAAAAAAACTTTTAGTGCTACCTACTTTCTCATGCAAGTACCCAATCTTCATAGTAGACCGATGGCTCTGTAAGGAGTCATGAGGAACAGAGAACACATCGTGGGAAGGTAGGTTCATTTTTTTTTTAATAATTTTGTTCAAAATTACCTACATGAATTGATCTTACCAGTACACTTATTTGCCTACATAGCTTTGTGTCTATAGTGAATAGGTATCCTCTATATATTGATGGTCAATAGTCACTTAGTGTCTTGTCATGTCCTTAGCGTGTCTCATGTCTTCTAAGGTATTATCATAAGATTCCTATGTTATGTTTTTTACATTCTCTTTTTCACTCTCTACAATCCTAATATTTCCCCTTGAGAAATATTGCTTTGTTCATTGATTACTCCCCTAGGGATTCTATTTGTAAGTTACATTGTAAGACCATGTATAGGACTTGGCCTTCCTCACAAATTATAAAGTTTTAATATTACCATTCCAAACATCTATTTTTACCATATTTTCACATTAATTCCACCTCATTGGTGTTTTCTTTGTGAGTTGCAGTGTAAGACCATAGATAGGACCTAGCCTTCTTCACAAAAAAATTCGATATCGAAGTCACAACAAAATTACATGTGTCAAATATGAGATAAGATGTGATTGATTATGAGATACACATCATTGACATGCTTCCCATCTTGATTTAGTATGTTTTATACTTATTTCATTATATTTCACTTTTATCTTCTTATTTTCTGATTGCATGTAAGAATCCAACCATTTTTCTTAAGTTTTGCATACTTTCCATTTTGAATTAGTGTGATTAATTTAAGACCATTTTTGTCAATTTTGTTTCTCTTTTAAAATTTCCAATGTGATTCAGTATACTCGATTGACTTAATTGATTTGTTTTGTATACCATTGTTTTTTAAACGTGTTTTCCATTTTATTACATTCTTTTCATAATTCCCAACATGATTTAGTGTGATTTTACTTGTTTTAATTTGATGTTAATTTTTTTCATGGTTTAAAAACAACATTTTGCCCTCTTGTTTACCACTCTTTTGATTTCTTATACTTAGTCATCTTTTGATATTACACATTTCCCAACGTGAATTAGTCTATAGTACATTTGTTTTTGATTAAATATACTTTGTCAAATCCTTTTCACCTATTTCTTTTTAACCATACATGTGTCCTACACATTTCCCAATGTGAATTAGTCTATAGTACATTTGTTTTTTATTAAATATACTTTGTCAAATCATTTTCACCTATTTCTTTTTAACCATACATGTGTCCTACATAATGCTAGAAAAGAAAACACAACACATATATTTCCTATAGCATATACAACAAAAGTAAAATACATGTGCTAGAAATAAATATATCCATGCATCTACAACCACAACCAAAATACAAACACATAAGATCAACATCCAATTGTCAAAATAAGAAACACACACACACACACACACACACACACACACACACACACACACACACACACACACACACACATATATCATGTGTTTTTTCTACAAAGTATAAAAATACATCACTCCAGTTCTAAGGCTAGGCTCTATCATGTCTATCTCATGGCCTAGCAATGTTGTCCATAGATGCCTTGGATAACCCCCTCTAAATAGTATGCTATAAAGAGGATGTCTGAGATCTCAAGCCGGCTATTTGTCCCTATAGGTTGGTCACTTGGGCCTGACTTGTCCTAGCTAAATAGTGGTAGCCAAATGCATGGTTCTCTCCTGAGCTAAGGCCTATCATGCCTTTGACTCTCCCACTCCCACCCCTACCAGTGGTTGTAACATATCTCCATATACTTGTAGCTACCTTACAGCCTCCCTTGCTAGTCTGAACCAACTTTCTTGAGTTGGGGTAGATGATACCACAAGATCATCCAATGTGGTAGGGTCATATGGCATTAGCATCCTATCCAGAATATCATGGAGTGTTCCCCTCACCAAGGATCCCCATTTGGTCTGATCCTCATCCATAAGAACTACAAAATTCAAACCAAATAGATATTAGATCATAGATATATCTCAAAATCTATCTATTTACAATCTATCAAATAAATATCATATAGCTAGTATTTTATTTTCAAAGCATAAGCAAATTTCAACCATTTATTAATTATCCTGGTGTCACTAATCACTGTCTCCCCATCTACTTATCCACCGAATATGGTCTCTCCATCAGCTCATTCCTTGAGTACCTCATCTATGGGATGCCTCCCAATCAAAGCAAACCCTAGGGTCACCACCTATGCACATCTCAGGCCTTACCTTAGTGGTGCCTCTATTGACCATCTCTACCCTAGGCTGATTGATGGGTCATCCTATATGACCACCCTCTATGCTCTCTCGTGTTGTTGGTGTCTCTATCGATGGTGCAACTTAGGTAGTCACCACTCTTATTATGGTATTGGCTATGGTACCTATGGCACTCTTACATCCATGTCCATATCCTCTCTTGCTACTGGTCATCATGCTCGATCTATCCATGGTCTCTCACATTATGGTCTGAACTCTAATCTCATGACTGATGTTCCTCCTCCTCCTCTCCACCTTAGCTCTCTCACATTTCTAGCCCAAAATGTGGCCACCACTATAAGATCCATTAGGTGAGGAAGTATGAATTGTCCTAGAAAGCATGCCACTAGATGCAGATTCCTCGAGTACCTCATCTATGGGATGCCTCCCAATCAAAGCAAACCCTAGGGTCACCACCTATGCACATCTCAGACCTTGCCTTAGTGGTGCCTTTATTGACCATCTTTACCCTGGGCTGATTGATGGGTCATCTTATATGACCACCCTCTATGCTCTCTCTTATCATTGGTGTCTCTATCGATGGTGCAACTTATGGGGTCACCACTCTTATTATGGTATTGGCTATGGTACCTATGGCACTCCTACATCCATGTCCATATTCTCTCTTGCTACTGGTCATCATGCTCGATCTGTCCATGGTCTCTCACATTGTGGTCTGAACTCTAATCTCATGATTGATGGTCCTCTTCCTCCTCTCCCCCTCAGCTCTCTCACATTCCTAGCCCAAAATGTGGGCACCACTATAAGATCTATTAGGTGAGGAAGTATGAATTGTCCTAGCAAGCATGCCACTAGATGTAGCTCTACCTACTAGGTGTAGTGGCCCATGATCCACACTCATGCTAACTCTGGTGTCACCATCATCCAACTCGGCCAAACTGTTATAATGTGTACGTAAGGTTGTCATATGATCTCTCCTCATGTGATCATCTATAGCACTAACACATGGGGCATAACCTATGCAACCTGATCCTATCTCCATTTTAGCACCCGATAGAACTTATCATCAACCACATGGGGCAACCCAATTGGTTGGTATATCGAAAACCTCTCATATATCTAGGCACTCAGCAATACCATTAGCCCCATGGTATTTTATCCTTTGTATAGCATCCCATACATATCATTCATGAGCTTAACCCCGATGACATAACCCAAGTCATAGAATGGCCCCTACTTTAATATCGACTAACACAAGGCCATCATATATAATGATACCTTATCATCTGACTTGTGACATAGCACTTGTGTTATCACAAGCCATATCACAACCTTCCAAATATCTATAATTTGGGTAATATAGACACCAAATAGACTCATCCTTAGTCTCAAGTAAATCCTACATGAGCAAATCACCCATCATGCTAGTTTTCACCACTCCTCCTGACCATTCGGTATCCCTATGATCACTGGTGTTCCCCTATAGGAAGTCCAAGTAATGCATTGACATCCTCTAATTTTATACCAACCTCTATGATATCCCCATCCACCACCCATCTAAAATTATTGGTCATGTGTTCCCAGGCTCCCAAGAACATGACCACTAGATCAGCACTAAGTGGAACTCATCGCATCTCCATGATGCCTCCCAAGCCTAGTGCGACCAATCTAGCTCGATCTACATCCATCAAGCACTCCAATAAATCTGGTAGCCAAGACACATCCACTAATCATCAAAATCTCTATGCCCCTGAAATAATCAAACAACAAAATATGTATTACACCTCCATATCACTCATAATCAAAATACATTCTTCTAAATTTTAACAAAAATCACTAATTCTTTCCTTAATTTATTCATTTCTTACCAATTTGACATATTTTTAGCCTATTTGTCCATTTCAATACTCAATCAGGCACTTTGGGCCTTAAAAATACTATATCAACTAATTTACCTCATTTTAGTACTATATTGGCCACTTAGTAACATACTAAGTTGACCCAATAGTACTATATCAACCATTTGGACTTAACAAACTAAGTCATCCCTTTAATATTTCCCCTTAGTACTAAGTCGGCCTTTTGACTTAACCAACTAAGTTGGGTAAGGGTTACTAAGTCATCCCTCTTCTCTAACCAACTAAGTCATCCCATACCTACAAGGATGACCTTGTCAAAACTCAATTTTTAACCTACTAGGTCGACTAGGTTGACCTAGTTCTTTCAAATTAGTGACTCTTTAACCCACTTGTAATGCCTTTGGCATTTATTACTTTGATTTCTTTCAACCCGGTTCCTCGTTTGACCTCTAGTTTCCTTAACAACTTCCCAAGGTTCATTATGGTTTTCTAAAATTGATCTAATTAACAAATTTCTATAAAACACTCAATTTCAAATAAAATACTCAAAACAAATTTGAAATTCTCAGTTGCCTACTTGTGTTGCACCCGTTGTGGCTGCTAGGCATCCTCCTCATCTCAGTTGTTGTATCCTCACCATCTTGGCTCTCTAGGCTTTCGTTAGGTCTCTCAGAGCTCTATTTTTCTCTCAGAATAGTCAAACAATAGCAAATGAATTTTTTTCACCCTATTTAAAGTTACTATTCACAATTATTTACCCTTCAAATATTTATCATCAGATGTCTTATTTTGATCATATCTTTGTTTTTACCAACTCATTTTTCATGTAGCCTAAAATTTGAGCTTATGAATTAAACTATATAATTTAATCACTCAAACTTCAAACCACTAGGTAAAGTCTAGAGCCATTAAAATTCAATGCAAATAGATGAATAAACCATTCAAAACAGCATTAGAATCATAAAGCTAAGTTCTCTACACCATGATCAAATGAATTCAAAACAAGAAGATTAAGATAAAATTGATTGCCTTGACTCATATTTTTGACATTATGTTGCTTGATCAAAAGGATGTTAATGATGGATGGTTGGACATGGATTTTCTAGATAGTTTGTATTTGTTAATTTGACATGGATTTGCTAAATGACTAATAGATGCATTTCCATGGAGGAAGAGTTGTTTAAATAGATTTTGAAGGGAGAGATCAATAGTGGAGATTCAAAGTTGATTGAGGGAGATCTAGGGTGGAGAATTAAAAGAAATTTAAAATTCCTTGGAAACCTCTAGATTTAAAGGCTTCTAGAAGGGAGGGGTGAGAATAGAGAGGATTTTAGAATTAAAAAATTCTAGAATCATTTTTAGGGGTTAATTAGGATTAGGTAGGGGATTAGGTGAGTGATTAGGCACTAGGGGTGTAGGAGAGCCTAGGAATAGGCTAATAGGTGGATAGGTGGGCCATTGGGAATTTAAAATTATTAAATAATAGATAAGTGGGGGATAGATTAAGATAATGGAAATTTAGGATAATTAATGAAGAAGTGGGATACGACTATAGTTAGTAGATGAAAAAATATTGAGGGGGGACATTAGATAAATGACTAGGAAGGGGGATATATTAGCAGGATAAATTAGATTAAACAAAATTAGTGTCAACTAATAGGAATATTAGTGACAATAATGTAGACAGTCAAATTTAGATGCATACATTTTGCCCCTGTTTGAAAGAGCATTGTGAGTAAAGCGAAGTGAAAAAGTAATGGTCTTTTAAAGAAGAGCCATAATGTTAAATGGTGTCATAATTTAGTAAGATATGATGCCCCTTCGAGGGAGCATGCAGGGATAACTGACCCAGATGGTCACTTGAATAGAAGATCCAGGGGTGTGATAAGACCAGGATGATAAAAATGAGGTTGGGATGCTCCAAGACATAGCAATGATTGAGATGCCCCAAGAGTGAAGGGAATAAAGTAGCTCAATTGTGATGGGTTCTAGACAAATGACCAATGTCTATAAAGTGATTTGATTGATAAGATGAAAGTGATTGAGATGAGATGGGTTCAATCCAATAATAAGTCACATAGCAAGGACACATGGTAGGGAGGGATTGAAGATGCATAAAGGAGATAAAATTTATTGATTGATGATAGGCAACTACTTTACGTAAGATTTGTAGTTTAAAAATGACGTGTGATTGTTGAGTGACTAGTTTGATGATGGGATGGTGATGAGGGTTGAATGGTGGTCGAGCTATCCCTGGGCACAAAAGTGAGATCGCGTGATGCCTACATAGTCTGAAAAGACCTCAAATCAATGTAGTTTTGACTTGGAGATAGATGATGATGATGATGATGATGATGATGATGATGATGATGATGATGATGATGATGATGATGATGATGATGATGATGATGATGATGTTAGTGATTAAAGGATATGACTCAAATGATGAGATGAGGATAAAATATTAGATGTTATTCTAATGGATCAAGAGGAATAGATTAGTGATGGAAATAAGGATGATCAATCCATCACAATTGTCATAAGGCTCATCATAATCTAAGCAATTTGATATGGCACTTGGCAGTATGCCCCATGATATAGATATGACCAAGGGGATATTGTGCCAAAATGCATTGGAAAATAGAAAACTCTACATCAATGAGGGCACTTATAAGCATTATGATAGTTTTGATGAGCTCATAGAATCCTCATTCATTGCCCAATAGATAAAAAGAAACATGATGCAAATAAAATAGGACAAACAAAATATATACATGATGCAAACAAGTCAAACAACATAGAGCATACACAAGTAACACACACAAATATATACATCACAATGTCTCATCTAATGATGGGATGAATGATTGGGTGATGGGTTGGACGAGAATGATCATGATGTGATGGTAGAATTAGGATAATCTTGGATTTGGATAGGATGATCATGATTAGCATTAGGACTTGGATAAGGAGGGTGTAAAAATGATGCGGTGTGATAATTAGGGATGAGATTTTAGGATGCTAGTTTAATCTAGAAATCAAACATAATAGTGGTCAAAGGAGGATATTTTTAGAAAAGTGGTGATGACCAAGGTTTACCAACAGACAAGGCCCTGTAAGAGTCTAATCTAGCAAGGAGACCAGGAGATTATGGGAACAAATACTTGTCATATTAGAAAATAAGTGATTTGATGGGTGTTAAATATGAAGAGGCAATGATAGGGAGAAGTGATGGGATCAAATACCTTCCATACTAGCAAAATAGTTATTTGATGGGTGTTAGGTATGAAGAGGCAATGATAGGGAGAAGTGGGATCAAATACCTTCTATATTAGCAAAATAGTGATTGGATGGGTGCTAGGTATGGAGAGGCAATGATAGAGAAGTGATGGGATCATATACCTTTCATACTAGCAAAATAGTGATTTGAAGGGTGCTAGGTATGAAGAGGCAATGATAAGTACATGATGGGTGCCAAATCAAATTCTTTGACAAAGTTTTGTGTTTTGATAATACCTAGTCAAAAGGGATGATGATGAAGATAAGGATGGGTGACCACTAGGATTTGATTCCAAGACAAAACAGAATATCCAAGGAGGAAAAATAGGAGATGGACATTGGATGGTGTATGGAGGATAGGGGTTCTTAAGATGTAAGATGGATTTTAGGCATAAGACAAGACACAATGGACTATTTTTGGCTTTTTCAACTTTTATGATTTTTAGGGTTTTTGGAATATTTCACTTTTTAGGGATATTTGGAATATGTGTGTACACTATACAAATAAGGTTACTAGAAAAGGGAATACCAAGCCTAATAACCAAGACAAATACAAATGGGTTGAAAAATGAGATGACAAAAGGATAAGGGTGATGGGGACCAAGAAAGAAAGGACTAGGGTTTGCCAATGACCACATTGTGAAGGAGTCAGATGTTGAGTTTCCTGAGTGTTCATTAGAGGATATGCCAAGATGATTTGAAAACATTTCTTAAGACACCTTCCTCGTCCTTACGAGGTTGAGACAAGAAAGAATGAGAGAAAGGATGAATGATATGATGACAGATAATGGGTAGAAACAAGGGACTTAAGGGATAAGATGGATAAGGATGATGTGAATGGGTTATATAGACAAAGTTGACAAGGGATGAGACAAGTATGGATGGAATGTCAAGGAATGGATAGATTTTGACTCCAAGTGTTGAGGTACAATGTGGATAATTGATTATTTTACCATGGTGCTAGAAATTGGTTTTCATCATGGTACTTGCCCAAGGTGCTAGAAGACTGGTTTCACCATTAGACAATTTTTTTCTTTTTGACTTATTTGACTTTATTAGGCATCTAGATTTATTGGATGAAGGGCAAGATGCAAGATGCAGGCATTGTTGTGATCTTTAGCCAACACATGTTCTAGAGATATGTGATGTTGGGATCATGTTATCATTGTTGATGGATGTATAAGGGTTTGTGTGACCTTCGATGATGTTTGATTGCGGCCCCTCCAGATATCTAGACCAGGTATCTTTGTCATCCCAAAGAGAGACAATGTTGCCTGGGAAGGTGATGGGAGGTATGGATCCGATCAAATCCTGATGCTGATGGAGGTGTATTGGATTGGAATGGATGGTAAGACTTGATAGGATTGTGGTTTTATGATAAGATGAGTGATGGAGGATTAAGACTAACAATTGCATACATCATTGGAGATGTTGGACATTTTTCATGTGATTGGTGTCAGTTGATAAAAGACTGTAAGAGATCCAAGATCCTTTGAATTTGTGATTCATCTCTGATCTAATTATTCGATGGATGATCGGTCATACTTATAGTGCTTTTAACATTATTTTGATGTGTTGATTGGATTTGACTTTAACTACCCCTTGGTACCTGATTTTGGGCTTCCCAAAGGAGATTGATTTTTGACTTGATACATAATGATTATTTTGACTTTGATGATCCCCTAGTGCTGGATTTTGGGCTTCACTAGGAGGAGACACATTTGGATTAGGCTGATGATTTGAATTGTCTTGATTTTTATTTATGGGATCAAAGGTGATTTGCTCATGATTTATAGCTTGTGGAATTTAGTCTTAGACCTTTGTATTTGTGGCACACATTGTATTACTCAAAGAAGAATCCAATGATGTATGTTCATGTTTGTCCCTATGAAGGGAGGTGATTAAATGATCATTGATGGGAAGAAATGGATCTATGATGGATGAAGGTGGTGGAGATGGTGTGATGAGGTTAATGAGTAGTGATGGGGTAGCATGGTCCTGATAAGGGTTACTAGGAGACCCAATTTTGACATCGTAGAAAATCTTCTCAAGATCAGCAAAAAGATCACTAAAACTAGCTATGATAGATGCATCCAAAGGAGGATCAGATTCACTCTGACAATCTTTGATAGATAAAGCTTGAAATAACCCTATTATGACTTCATCATCCTAATTGGGATCAAAAGATATCCCTGGTGATATATTGGAGGTATCTAGATTAGGAGTATCCTCAAAAAGATAAGTATTATCAGTATCTACTATAACATTGATGAGGGATGATGCTTCTGATGAGGAATCTGATTTAGATATAGGTGTTGAACGTGATCCTAATTCTGATGAGGCTTGTGTTGGCTTTGATGCTAGCTCCGATGTGCAAGATGCAATGCTACTAGGAAAAGAGTGATTGTTTGCAATTGACCTCTTAGCAAGGGGTAATTGAGGTGATGGGTGAGAGGGAGAGGATGGAGGAACAATGGATTCAACAAAGAGAGGGTTGAAGAAGGACTCATGAGAAATGGGAGGACTAGGATCGTGGGGAGTAGACTCATATTTGATGGAGGATATGGGTGTGGTGTCTTGATGTTGGCTTGGAAGGGGAAAGGCTTGATCATGATGGAGAATGGAATCTTGGCATTCCTTTTCTTGTTCACCTAGGGATATAGATTTGTCTGGTTCATCCTCAATTACTATGTTACCATGGTTAATGAGGTCTTGAACATAGTCTTGTAAAGGACGACATCGATTAATGGTATGCCCCCAAGTTCAGTGGTATGCATAATATTGATTAGCATTATACCCAGATGGCTTGGTCTTAGTGGGATCAAGATGTCATATGGGTGGATAGCCAATCATGTTAGCGTCGACTAATTGTTGGAAAAGGGCTTCTAAGGATATAGGAAGGGGAGTATAAGGACCCACTTCACTTTGTGACCTAGATGTGGAAACATTGGACTTTAGATCGGATGGTGTTTGACGTGCTTGGGTGGATAGACGAGTGGCCAAGATTGGATTCCCTTTGCTAGTAGAGGAAGGGGTGGATGATGATGGGTTATGACTAGGGGATGGAGGATGTACACGAGACTCACATGAAGGGGCTTGTATGGGGGGAGCAATGAGTTGAAGGTGATCAACACCTTCAGGAAGTGGAACATCCATCATAATAAATCGTAAGAGGATCTCATCCTTGTGGGTAGATATGTATTGGTTGATGAAGGCGAGGTCTAGCTTCATGGTGATGGATGATGAAGAGGGATGATGAAAATAGGTTTTTCAAATGAAAATATGTCCAATGACCGAGCTAGTATGATTAGGTGATTATGGATGGATGGATTAAAGACTAGGATCAGATTCCAGACCAATAGTGCAATAGGTGCTAACGACTTATTAGCAATGTCTAGTTTGCAAACTAGCAAAAGGATTGGGGATTTGATGGGTGCCTGAATTCAAACTAGCAAGATGATGATTGGATGGGTTTGCAAGATTGATATTGTCAAAGGGATAAGATACTAGCAAAATATTGATTATATATGAGACCTGACCAAGTGATAAGTGATAGTGGACTTAGGATGATAAGATGATGTGGTTGAGAAGCCTAACTCAAAACCTTGGACTGATTTTGCTCAAGATAGGATGGGATAGGATTATGTGATGGGGATGGTAGGATAAGGATAAGGATAAGTAGGATGATGGGTGAGGATGAGATGGTTGCGACCTAAGGAGCCAACTAGGATAAGATAAGATGAGGTTAGACTAGATGGGTGATGAGGACAAGGTCAAAACAAGTGATGAGGTGTGAACTTAATACAATATGTGGATGATGAGATATGATTAGGATTGGTAAGTGATGGGAGGATGACCAATGACAGGTAGTCTAGTGATAGGATGTGACTAGAAGGTTGTACAAGAGGATAACTCAAGGATAAAAAAGATGATGACTAGGATATGCGAGTGATGGGGGATGATCAATGATGAGTGGAGATGACTAAAATAGGATGGGATGAAGACAAGATGTAAGATAGGATAAGACAATAAAAGGATATAGAAATCCAATATGTACAATGGTATGGTGACAAGGATTTACTAGGTGATATGTACAAAAGGATGATGGGATAAGGATGTACAAGATGATAATGAGGCAAGATAATATGTACAAAGGAGGATGAGATAGAATGATGTGGCTAGGATATACAAAATGGTTATTTTAGAGTTAATACTGCCTCTTGTAGTGGTACACCTATTACGGTCGAAGGATCCTAATCTAGGTATACACAAGTGTTTCTAGGTGTGTCCCCTATATACACAAGGTACAATGAGGTCCAAGTCCCTATAGGATGTTGTCTAACCAACTTGTATTTTGAAGCTTAAACGTCCCTCATCCATGGAACCCTTTATGGGTAATTCCACTTTAGCATCAAATGATAGCTCCCCTAATTTTTATACTCCACCAGAACATGGAGTTTGGTCTAGTGCGTGGTAATGAAATCCACATTACCAACCCCTATTTGCTAAGCCTATATGTGGGAATGAATTCCACATCACGTGTTATCCTAGAATCAAAGGGGGAATAATAAAGCAGCAAACACTACACGCTTAATTAACCAATTAATTAGCTATGTGTGAGGGGCATAAATATATATAATTATACACAAGCCAAAAACACTCATACAAGCAAGTATATAAAATGAAGCAAATTCATATAATAAGGACATATATACAACAAAAATTGATATAATTTATGATGGGCACCTCCTTCTTGCAAACACAAAGGTTGGAAAACAAATGGGTGTCTTTAGTCTTGGGGGGTCCTGCACCAAAGGGTTAGTAGTTTTAGCTTGAAACGATCAAACTTAAAAGCATATGTCAAATTTGTTAACAAGCAAAATCAGATAGATGAGTAAAAATGATGTTTGTATTTGATTTCAAAATTGATCAACCTTCAAAACAAATGATTAGTAGTTTGCTTGATTTTAATGTTTGGCCAATCGTTTTGTAGAGCAATACAAGGTAACTTGCAATGAGAAAGTTTTAGTATTTTGAACAAAGTTGACTCTTTCGATATACGTGAATACCTAAATGTTGAAAATTCTACCTTTTCTATTTGGTTATTTCGATACTGCATGGAAAAAGTCTCAATTGATATGACAAAATCATCAAATTAGAAATAAGGGGTTAGTCAATCAAACTACCTTCCATCTTATATCTCTTTCTAAAAAAAGTGGCTAAAAAAGTAATATTCCAGTGAACATATAATGTTAGCCACCTAACAACTATTTGAACGACACTCTAAATTAGAACTATTAACCGTAAAAAAATGAATGTGAAGCATCATTAAAATAAAAATGCAAGTTCACACCACATCCTATTGACATAAAAAACATTAAAACCCAAAAACGCCTAAACCCAAATACGTATTAATTAACAAACATCTAAACCAAAAATCACGATACCAAATAACAATTAAATAATTATAAAACCCAGAGCACTAATTAATATATGGCATGGATATAAAAATACTATGCATGTCACATACCAATTTAAAAATCTATGAGTGTTTGACCAAAAAAAATTAACCCACAAAAGGTATTACTTGTCCATTTAATCATAACATTAGACCACGGGCATAAGGAGTGTGACGTGTTATTACAGTGTCTTTGTGGTCCTCACACTTTGGAAGAGTCTATATATATATATGCCTATAACAAGAGATTTATTTACTTGAGAAAATTGAGAAATTATTTATTTTCTTTCAATTTAAAACGCTTTTGGCTATTCGAAAAATAGATGTCAAAACCTGGTCATATTTCCTTCGCCAGCATACACTCAACCTGTGCCAAACGTCTTCAAAATGTGGTGCTTGATTTGTTTATCAAAACAACTCAGGAAATAATAATAATAATAATAGTGATCCTTCAGATTCAAAAGATTCAATATTGTACGACGCCTTTACCAGCACGTCCTCAGTGCTGAGCTCAGAGTGCAAACGAAATTTGAGAAAGTTCACAGTTTTTGAAATAATATGATTTTAGGAACCTGCAGCAGTTATAGGACGTAAGGATGAATGTAATCCACAGGTGTAAAGCCAAATTCCATAACTGCGTAAGCTACAGTGATTGCAGGATATGCACAAAATAAATAGGTAGCAAATGCATTAGAATTTATGAATGTAGATCCGCAGGTGTAAAGGTCGAACCTTGTGTTTATGCATTAAAGTGGGGTTTCAAGGCAAGGTACAGATATGAGGTTTGTCTTAGACTCTGTCACAATGATGGCTCCATCAAACCGAAGTAATGTGGTCAATGAGGATATAAGCGGAGGGATCAGTCTATTCAAATTTGTGTTAAGTTAGCCTCAAAATATTCAAGGATCTTCAACAAATATCATATATGGCTTTACTACCAAGATGCATTGCTTATGTCCGCATGTTCCAATAAAGAATGATTTGTCAGGACACCTTTATATGGCTCGACAACTGCACTGGACACCCAAGGAGAAGGATAAATGGTGAATCCATGCTTTAGACCAGGAATAAGCCAAGATAAGGACAAAACGGCGTAGTGCATATGAAGTCCTGCCTATGACGAAGATAATGGAGGCTTACGTTATATAGTGAGGTGGCGTAGGATGTACAGGGGATATCAAATTTGGGCCTAAATTAAATTCGATGGGAGGAGGTGGAAACAAAGAGAGTAAACGAATGGTCTGCATTAATGACTCACATATTTACACTCGGCTATGGAGCCTTGCTTGGATTTGACGGGCTTATTGATCATGAAAAGAAAAGGCTCTGATTCATTTGCAAAATGTGAACGTCGCGAGTGAGGCGCTGAAAATTTTTCAAAGAAAAATAAACAGCAACTCGATCACAGTAATGGCCAGAATACGAACTACTAAATTAGAAACAAAAATACACACGAACTATTAACTATGCGATCTCTAAAATGTATAAATTATTAAGAACACCCTACACCTATAACCAATTGACAAAAAAAGGGAATTATTTTAGTCAAGTGAATAGTGGAATAAGGATAAATACATTAATATACACTAATGTATATACGTAGAGTACAAGAACCACAGCATGAGTAGTGTGTATGAAAAACTTGAAAATGTTGAGCCATCAATTTTGTTTCAAATCTAATCTACAAACTCAATAAAACAATCTCAAGGCAAAAAAAGTTAGTTTGAGGGGAGTATCCGGTCCCACCGTGGTTGCCAAAATGTAGCCTAAAATTCGAACTTATGGATTAAACTATCTAATTTAATCACTCAAACTTCAAAACACTAGGTAAAGTCTAGATCCATTAAAATTCAATGAAAATAGATGAATAAACCACTCAAAACAGTATTAAAATCCTAAAGCTAAATGCTCTACAGCATGATCAAACGGATTCAAAACAAGAAGATTATGATGAGATTGATTACCTTGACTCATATTTTTGACATTATGTTGCTTGATCAAAAAGATGTTGATGATGGATGGTTGGACATGGATTTGCTGGATAGCTTGTAGTTGTTAATTTGACATGGATTTGTTGGATGACTAATAGATGCATTTTCATGGAGGAAGAGTTGTTTAAATACATTTTGGAGGGAGAGGTCAACGGTGGAGATTCAAAGTTGGTTGAGGGAGATCTAGGGTGGAGAATTAAAACTAATTTAAAATTCCTTGGAAGCCTCTAGATTTAGACGCTTCTGGAGTGGAGGGGTGAGAATAGAGAGGATTCTCGAATTTGAGAATTCTATAATCCTTCTCAGGGGTTATTTAGGATTAGGTAGGGGATTAGATAGGTTTTAAGTGAGTGATAAGGCACTAGGGGTGTAGGAGAGCCTAGGAATAGGCTAGTAGGTGGGTAGGTGTGCCATTGGGAATTTAAAATTCTCAAATGATAGATAAGTGAGGGTTAGATTAAGATAATAGGGATTTAGGATATTAATAAAAAAGTGGGATAAGACTATAGTTAGTAGATGAAGAAATATTGAGGGGGGACATTAGATAAATCACTAGGAAGGAAGATTTATTAGCAGGATAAATTAGATTAAACGGAATTAGTGTCAATTAATAGGAATATAATTGGAAATAATATAGGCGAATAAATTTAGATGCATACATTTCAAACCATAAAAAAATTTGGAATCTTGACGTCATAGAGAATCTTTTCCAATACTATATGCTTATATTACAAAAAAATTGATTTTTTACTTTTTTTTGCACTAATCTCTACAGGTTCGCCTAATGTTCCTCACATTGGATGCTTTCACATCTCTTGCATCTCCTTCATCTACAGTACTAAGGTAATTAAAGGTATGTGTTTTTCAATTCTGTCCTTTTATTTATCTTATTTGCTCCTTACTGCACTTTACTTAGCATCAGCATTGTGTGTCGTCATGTTCTATTCCCGAAACACCATCATGCATTACACTTACGTGATATGTGATGAGCTTTAAGTGTGGCATATGTATACACATAATATTTTCAAAAATTTATCAATTACTGATACTCTTTATCTTGCAGGATCTCGTCGAGTCTCAATCTGATCAGAAATTGGGAGTCCGTAGATTTGAAATCACAAGTCCGTAGAAATCCCACATGAAGAGGGATTATTATTTGGTAATATCATGCCCCGGCCACATGGGAGAAACTAGACACTTTACCGAGCCACATAGCTCGTGATCCATCTGCCATGTCCTAGAAACGTGAGAATAGACATGCCAAGTCAAAGCTCAAAATTTCGTTATGAAAATGGTTTAAATTTAGAGTTTCAATGGCGGCACACTGTAGATCTCTTTGAGAGCTTTTTAGCACATTTTTTGGAACGTAAATCCAAGTTTAGGAGCTCCTGTGATGGCCATTTGAAGATTGGTTGAAAAATATCACTTGCGACATTTTGCACGTGTTTCGAGGTGGTTTCAACATTTGGACCTATCAGAGGTTGACACTTGGAAAATTCTAAGGTTTGAAAAAAAATGGTTCGATGACATGCCATGTCATCAACATGCCACGTGGAGTCAAGCGTGAGATAAGTGGCGAGACCAAGCAAGGTGGCGAGTCACATGGGAGCCGAGGCTTTTGGTGAATCCGCAGGTCTGCCCGAGTCAAAGGAGTCTTAGGTGGCCGAAGCTACGTGACAAGTGGGCGGCCAAAGACTCTTTCAAGCCTTCTCCATCCCCAAAGCGCTACATGTGGGATAAACCCACAGAATAAATGGCGGACCAAGGCTATTTTAAGCCTTGTTTAATCCTCTTCACCAATGAATGTGGGACAAATGGATAAGTCAAGCGCTTAAAAGAACGCTGAAGACTTGAACCGCTGAACTCCCATGTAAAAGTGATAAGCTTTGACCGCTTATACCACAGATTATTAAGTAACTTGAAAGGAGCGAACTTCTATTTAAAGGGAAGCTTTTGGCCGACTCTATATTGAAAAATATAGACCAATTTGTTGTATTTGGTCATTTTGAAGCCCCTAGAGGCCGAATCAGAGCTCGGAGTTAACTACAAAGTTGTTTAGAATTTCGATACGCTCTGTGTAGTATATTCATTTGCCAATTTTGGACAATTGGTGATGCCATTTTGAGCTATAGAAGTTTTCGATTTCGATTTGGAGAAGCCTCTGCATGTGATTCAAGAAGGTGAAGGACACTTTGAGTTAGCGAAGGTCTTTCGAAGGTCTAAAACACTGTTTTTGCAGAAAGATATGATCTTTTATTGTTTGTAATTATTATTTTATCTTGCAAATTTTAGCAACATTAATGGATCGGTTCGATACGACCCGGGGACGTAAGATTTCCGAACCTCGTAAACAATTTCTGTGTTTTGATCTTAAAATTCATTTTTGCATTTCAGGTCAGTTATTATTCAGATTATAAATTCAGATTTTTAATCAGAATGCAAATTTTAATGAATTGATCATTTACGGGAAATTGGATAAAATCGAGAATTTGAAAAATCTGACGGTTTCAATGGATAACTGACGTGATTTATCAATTCACCTTTATTTCAGTTTTGAAATTTGATTTGGATTAGATTTTCATCAGTTTTTAATCATTCCAACATCTTATAAGTTGAGAAATTCAGAATCCATATTTTTAAAATTTCACTTAGAGTTTATCAGTGGAGTTTACGGATCAAGTTGGTATAAGAGCAGTTAGAAAGTTGGGTTAGCTTCTAATTGAGTTTTGACATTTGCTTTCAGTTTATTGGTTTTCAATATCACTTGATTAGATTGCAGTGTGCAGTTGTGGAATCAGTGTGTTTGCAAGAAACCATAGGCAGGTTGTCACATAAAGCCAAGATGGAAGAGCTTGAAAGCATCAATAGCCAGATTCAGGGTGAGAATGCATCCCTGAGATGCAAGCTCTATTCCCTTAAAGAGTAAATTTCAAGTTTAAAATTGGAGCTCGAATCCAAGGATGAGCTCTTGATTAGATTGCAATGTGGTGAGTGTGAAAAAGTAAAGTCTTCAACTTCAAATGCAGAGACTATGACTGAGTGCACTGTAAGTTTTTTTCCACAAGAATCTTCATCTTCTTCTACCATTTCAGATTCAGATTCTAGTAATATTGTTTTTGGTGATTTTGAAAAATACACTAAGGGCATAGGATCTAAATTGTTGTTTAAAATGGGTTATAATGGAGGAGGACTTGGTAGAGATAGCCAAGGTATATCTAACCCAATTCAAGTTGAGCATAGACCTCTTCGTGCAAGTTTGGGTTATACTAGTGTGAAGGTGGATGATCGAGAAGTTTCTTCCATGGCCAAAGGAAGACGAGCTTCCAATAGTGAAGGTTCTAGGCCACTAGTTCAAAAGTGTAAAGGTAAAAGAGGTATTCAGATTTCACCTCCTGATTCTTACACTAAATTTTTTGATCCAATTGATACTTTAAAGAAGTTTGGATATAATGTACAGAAGATAATGCAATCATTTCCATGCACTTTTTGTTGGATGAATAACCATAGTGTTAAGACTTGTTGGAAACGAAATTCTTTGTTGAAGCAGATTGCATGTTTGAAAGACCATTCTCATGTTAAGTTGGGAATTGGCAAAAGGGGACCCTCACTTAAGAAGCAAGTTTGTACTCATTGTAAAGTGAGTGGACATAGGATTGATAGATGTTTTAAGCTTCATTCATCTTCACATTCAAGTAATATGATTTACAAACCTCTCACTAAGGTTAATGAAGCTAATTCAATCCATAATGTAGTTGACAATACAACCCAGGATAAGGCAAAACTTATCAGTGAAAATTCATTAAAGAGGATAAGTCAACAGTATGCAATTGATAATGAATCCACAGAGACAATCAATTTCACTAGGAAGAAAGAATTGGTTAAGTGGATTATCACTACATTCTTTTTGCAAAGCATGGTTATGAATTCACCTAAGAGAATGAATAAGCTTTGATAGATGTAGATTAGAGTTGGTGGGAACACTTCAAGACAGGTTTACCATATGAAGTTTTTCAATTCTCACTTTTTGATAACTCTAAGATTTTGATCTCTTATGTTGTGTGAGTTGTCTAGAGGACTTGAACTCATTTGATCAGTTGGAGATAATAGCAAAATGCATGTTGTAGGTTGAGTTAATTCCTTACAAACACTTATTTTACTGCTATTTTGAATGTATCTATTTTTGGCACATGGATGTATAGATGCATTTTTAAGACCCTTTGGGCATGTTTAGATGTTAGGCAGCATACACTTTTGGTTGTTTGCATTTGCTTAGCATATAAGTCCCATACGAGGGCATTGTATTGCAACATGTCCACAACATTTATTGTATGTTGTCGACATTATAAACTTGTCTTGCAGTTACATTGGGAGTTGTTTCAATTTTTGGCAATTCATTGTTTTACAAGATGTGACATTTGGGCAAGTAGTTTTGGTATGTTGTAATCATTTTGGCAATTGCAGATTCACTTACTCATGCCTTTGGATTAGGCATTTTTACAGTTTGATTGTGAATCATTTTAATGCAATTGTTTATACCTTTTGCTATGATTGGGTTCTATTTTCATGGATGTAGTAGACCAGTTTGCAGTTTCAAGAGATATTGGACTTTTGGAGACCAAAAGCCTTGTATTGGGGAGGTGTGATCAGAAATTGGGAGTTCGTAGATTTGAAATCACAAGTCCGTATAAATCCAACATGAAGAGGGATTATTGTTTGGTAATATCATGCCCTGGCCACATGGGAGAAACCAGACACTTTACCGAGCCACATACCTCGTGATCCATCTGCCATGTCCCAGAAAGAGAATAGACATGCCAAGTCAAAGCTCAAAATTTAGTTCTGAAAATGGTTCTAATTTAGAGTTTTAGTAGTGGCACACTTAGAGCTCTTTGAGAGATTGTTGACACATTTTTCAGAACGTAAATCTGAGTTCAGGAGCCCCTGTTATGGCCATTTGAAGATTGGTCAAAAAATATCACTTGCGACATTTTGCACGTGTTTCGAAGTGGTTTCCACATTTGGACCTATCGGAGGTCGACACTTGGCAAATTCTAAGGTTTGAAAAAAAATGGTTCGATGACATGCCATGTCATCAACATGCCACGTGGAGTCAAGCGTGAGATAAGTGGCGAGACCAAGCAAGGTGGTGAGTCACATGGGAGCCGAGGCTTTTGGCGAATCCGCAGGTCTGCTCGAGTCAAAGGAGTCTTAGGTGGCCGAAGCTACATGACAAGTGGGAGGCCAAAGACTCTTTCAAGCCTTCTCCATCCCCAAAGCGCTGCAAGTGGGATAAACCCACAGAATAAATGGCGGACCAAGGCTATTTTAAGCCTTGTTTAATCCTCTTCACCCACGCATGTGGGACAAATGGATAAGTCAAGCACTTAAAAGAACGCTGAAGACTTGAACCGCTGACCTCCCATGTAAAAGTGATAAGCTTTGACCATTTATGCCACGGATTTCTAAGTAACTTGAAAGGAGTGAACTTCTATTTAAAGGGAAGCTTCTAGCCGACTGTGTATTGGAAAATATAGACCAGTTTGTTGTATTTGGTCATTTTGAAGCCCTTAGAAGCCGAATCAGAGCTCGAAGTAAACTACAAATTTGTTTAAAATTTTGATACGTTCTATGCAGTATATTCATTTGCCCATTTTGTAGAATTGGTGATACCATTTTGAGCTATAAAAGTTGCCAATTTCAATTTGGAGAAGCCTCTGGATGTGATTCAGGAAGGTGAAGGACATGATGAGTCAGCCAAGGTCTTTCGAAGGTCTGAAACACTATTTTTACAGAGAGATATGATCTTTTGTTGTTTGTAAGTATTATTTTAGCTTGCAAATTTTAGCAACATTAATAGATTGGTTCGATACAAAACCGAGGACGTAGGATTTCTAAACCCCGTAAACAATTTCTGTGTTTTGATCTTAGAATTCATTTTTGCATTTCAGTTTCAGTTATTATTCAGATTATAAATTCAGATTTTTAATCAGAATGCAAAATTTAATGAATTGATCATTTACGGTAAATTGGATAAAATCGAGAATTTGAAAAATCTGACGGTTTCAATGGATAACTGACGTGATTTATCAATTCACCTTTATTTCAGTTTTGAAATTTGATTTGGATCATATTTTCATCAGTTTTTAATCATTCCAACATCTTATAAGTTGAGAAATTTAGATTCCCTATTTTTAAAATTTCACTTAGAGTTTATCAGTGGAGTTTACATATCACAATCTCTCTGAGTGCACGCCCTAACGGGGGCACCGGGAAAGGGGTGGGCAGACCATTGGTGCTTTGCTGGATTGTTGTCCATTTTACCACTTGTTATCTACACACTTGTCTCCTGAAAATCATTCATCTAATCTTGTTCTTCTCTCTTGCACACTCCTCCAGTCTTTTACCACTTTTAGTACCCCTTTTTCTAACCTAAAACCCCTTTCAATAGTTTACATAACTAGATCGATTGGGTCGACCTTATATTCTTAGTGGTGAAACTCATTTAGGGTTTAGGTCAGTGCTTGGCCGACCTAGCCCATGACCTAGTGAGTTTTTGTCAAAAACAATACTAGATCAACTAGGTTGACCCTATCGACTAAAACTTTTGGAATGGCTTAGGGTTAAATCCACCTATATATACACAATCATTTTGTCATTATTTAGAGAAGAGAGGAAGTAAGAGCTATTGTGCATCTATTTATCCACCATTCTACTTGAGGAGCAAGTTTAGGGTTTCATACTTTCTTTGAAGATACGGATCTTATCTTCTGGAGAAGTCTTTTGGATACATTGATAGGTTGTGTAGACTAGAGTTGATTTATCCTTATCATCCTTACATACCACAATAATCTCTTGTGAAGCACCTTGGCCAAGGGAGAGATTGAAGCTCAACGGGTTCATCTTCAAATGTAAATATTCTTAACTTTGTTCCTCCTTTGTAAGAGTAGATAGATATGCATTTGTACTTCTCTTCCATACATTAGGATTCTGTATATATTGACATGAGTATATGTCTTCTATGCATGTTTACTTTTTATGTTTATTACTTCCATTTTGTGCTACAAGCTTTGGTGAGCACTTGATTAGATTTACTTGTTTTACTTGTTATTAGTATAGTGAATATGAAAACATAAGACTTAATTAGGGTTATTATATGGTTTTGCTTGACTGGAGGCTTTGAGCGCCTCCTTAGTGATATTATTGTGATAAGAGATCCTCTAATCGGATCTAACGGATCTTCTCAATTATCTAATGTATCCCCAATCGAAAGTGCAAGTAGGATCTATCTTCTCTGAGCTACGATTGATTTGTGCATCTAATGCATTTTTTATTGAATACAGGGTGCTCCCACATGTATAATAGCACTTTCATTCTTCATTTTTCTTGGTAAAACCAAGTCTACTATCTCAATCTACTTGCTTGCCTCTACCATATGAGTGGCATTCTTCATCTCTCATTTGTCCAATTGATCTTTGGACCAACCTCTATCACCAAATTTTGATATTTTTCAGCCACCATTTTGTTCTTTATCCATCTCTCAATATGGATATTTGATGCACATCCTTCTCTATCAATTATTTTCCTATAGAGAATGTCTTCTTCTTCTTGTCAATCTCTTTCACTTGATCTTGTGAGAGTCTTCTCCCACCTCTAATTGTTGCAAATTAAATTCCTATTGTATGTGCTCTTGAGAACAATCTTGTTCCCACACTTTTCCGTTCTCTCATGTCTCCATGATGACTTGAAGACAATCTTCCATTGTTGGTCTATCCTTATCAACCAGGTCTTCAAATATTTTTGCTATATCATCCTATTGCTCCACTTCTTCACTTTGCTTCTCATACAAATGAGCATGTTGGGCTGAACCATGCTTTGTCATTTTCTTTGCCATCTTCTCCATTGTTGGACCTGCACATTGAACAAACAAATCAAGAGAATCAAGAGTTCTCACTAACACTTTTTCTAACTCTCCATCATGCCTCAAGGACATGTTGTCCAACTCTTCTCTGCTGCCCACATTCTCCTTGTAGTTTTCACTCTCATGATGGACTCCTAAAGGCCTATTCTCAACAACCTCCATTGTTGTTTGTTCTTCATTCGTCTTTCTACTTTCATCTCCTTCACATGGTTGGTCTTCAACAATACTCTCCCCATGTGTATTAACTTTCACGTCAACCATCTTTGTGGTTTCCTTCATGGAAACCTAAAACTCATCATCGCTGACTTCTTCATTCACCTTTGTTGTTTTCATTATGGAACCTTGTAGCTTTCATTTGTTGTCCTCAACCTTTTTTCCCTCCAAAAGAGAAACAACAAATGCTTTCTCTTCATTAACCAAGGATGACTCTACCTCTTCCCACTTATGGGATATCATAAATTCTTTCCCATCATCTAGTAATGGGTTTCCCTCTTCCAGTGAACAATTTATCGCCTGCATATCCTCTTTCATAAGGATTTTTTCCTTTGCAGGTTGCTCACAGCGCCTTTCCTTGTTTTTTAAAACAAAATTGGGCTTATCACATGAAAACCTCACTGTCTTCTTGTCTTTCAAGACAACCTTCTTCTTTGCATACACATCATCCTTGCTATTTCTCAAAGTAGACTTGAGTTGTTCACATGGCAACTTCCCTCTCATTTTGTCTTTCATGGCAATCTTCTTCTATTTTTCTTCTTTTTCAAGCCCCGACACATGAAGCTTCTTCATCCAATCTTTCTACAATTTCAGGTGCACAAAATGACCCAACAACTTGGAAACCATATGTTCTCAATCACTCGCATTCTTCTTACCTTTCCCTTGTGTTCTCTCTTGGAGATCTCTCCAATACACAACCGCAACTCCACACAACTTCTTGCATGCAAATTTTACTCTCATGAGGTCTTCAATATTCTCCTCTTCAACTCCATTATCCATTTCATGAACTCTTTTGGACTCTTTTTACCACATATAAAATAAGATTACTAGTGGGTTTTACCTCTTTCATTTACCATAGCCTATGTTGGTCTCTTTCTTGTACTAGAACCTTTTCCTTTGCTTGTTTAGACTCTCTCCAAAGCGTCTAACCTTACTTGTAGGTACAACCACCCCATCCTCACTCTTTCTTCATCCTCTTCACTCGCAATTGCAACGTTGTCAATTTGTGTGGTCATCTCCATCATATTCAATCTTCCCTGGAACTCTTTCACCAATTATGTTAAGTCTTCAACTCCTCGTGCTCTTCTTCGTTTGTGTGCCATATTTCCACAACTAGCAGGGTTCTCTTTCACAACTTAAAATAGACTCAAAAAAGAACCTCACACACTTCCACAAATCTTGTAGGACTTCTCTGACACCTATATCAAACTCATCCTCGCTACTATGCAAGCTTCTTTATTACGACTGGCAACTCACTCAACAATCTTTTTCACAACCTACAAATGACTCATACAAGAGCCTTACACTCAACTCGCAAGGAAAACACCTCGCTCTGATACCAAATGGTGCAAGCACAAAGAGGGGGTTCACTTAAGGACTCTTTTTACCTTTGTGATGCTTGGTTAGACACTCACTCTCCCTTGGCACACACGAGTGCATATTCAAAAATTGAGACACAACACAGTTTTTCTCTTTAATTCAACACCACACTTACATGAATTGATGCACACAAACACACACACTTGTCTCTATAGACGACTCACATTACATGGAGATAACTCAAACCCTCATACAGCGCATCCATAACTCGATATTTGACCCCCCATGCTCCTTTGCATTCTACCCAAAAATATATTCACTTACCACCGATTCACCTTCCGTCAGATAAAAGTTAGCCAAATGTCTACCCCCTATACTTGTATGTTTTTCTGACCCGAAAATGAATATCTTCCTCAGTGATTTTCTTGGCCGGCTATCTCTTCGAATTTTCTTCTTTCCAAACAAAAGAAACATCCCCTCTTTGCAAAAATGTCTTGAATCATAACATGTCTACCGCATGAACGTTCATACAAAATATTTCTCATGTCATAACATACATGCCACATGGACAGTCATAAAAAATCTACAAAATAAATGTGTGCACTAACATACCCACAAATAAATGTCAACAAGCTCATGCAAACCTCATGAACTGAGTTGGTCATTGTGTAATCATGTCAAAACAACAAACAAACAAACAAACAAAATCACACAAGCACACTATTTTTTGTTGATGTAAAATTGCATGAACCCTTTGATACTCCTACATAATTTACAAAAAAAGATGAAGCATTTGAAATACGTCAGAATTGTGAAAAAAACTATTCTTACATGTAATCGAAAAAAAAAAAACTATGGTCCCTTAGGTTGTAGTGTAATGGTTAAGTGGAATCATTCGTATTGGAGCAACACAAGTTCGAATCCCACTAGTTGTCAGGAACCAACAACAAAGGACAGTGATGATCAACATGTTGGATGATTAGCAATTTAGGAAATTCGACTGCCCTAATTGTGTCCCAAATGGGTGTGGGCCCATTCAATATGGGAATTAATCTATTCAACCAAAAAAAAAAAACTATGAATCTTAACGTGTCAACATTCCAACTAAAAATATTATAAAACCAAACATGACATCATTGTTAGATATAATTACTCGCTTATCATGTACATGCAACGAAATTTTACCATCCTTCGTTTTGTGAGGCCTTGGAAGTAGGCGAGGAGCTCCACTTGTCATTTGATCAAGATTGAAAAATGGATCTTGCCAATTAGAGGCATGAGCATATATGCTATTTCAGCTTGCTCCCTATTCCATTTTGCACTTCATGTCCTTCAATTGATTCTCATGTTCTTACACTATTACTCCAACCAATGTCGTCAGGGAGTCGTACATTAACAATTTCTCAATTGTATGAAATCCAAAGCAATCACAAAAGCTTAATAAGAAGAATGCTTAACAAGGAATAAAATAGTACACACAATATGACTTCAAATTATGCCCTCCAATAACTTTGATATGATTAAATCTATAAAATAAAACATTTCATAATAACCTTCCTCTCATATGCCTGCGAATCCCTATGTAATGAGTTTCCCCTTTCTCTCCATGTACTTTATTACTTTCGAAATGTTGAGAAGCAAATGAATATTAAGTTTGAGATATTTCTATACACCGTAAATATCCACTAGTAATTCCATGTAGTACCTTGATTCTATAAAAGGAAAGAAAAAACATATTAACCTTCCTCTCATATGCCTACAATTCCCTATGTAATGAGTTTCCCCTTTCTCTTGCCATATTCTATTACTTTTAAAACATTGAGACGCAAATGAATATTAAGTTTGAAATATTTCTATATGTCGTATATAATATCCACTAGTAATTCATGTAGTACCTTTGATTCTATAAACCACAACTAAGTTTATATACCAAAATTTGAATTGATTTGTAAAGGGGGACAAACAAAAGCCTTTTGATCAATATATAGATGGTATAATTTAAAGATCTAGTAAATCATAAAGTTAAGCTTCTAAAAATTGAATTTTTTATTGAACATAGACATTCCATTAAAAGATTTGGTACACCATAAAGTTGAAACCCAAAAAAAATGGTTTCTTTTTTATATTTTGCTATCACGTCTCATTTTGCAACGCTAATTTTTTTTTTCCAAATATCCTATTGTCCCTGTAAATTGGTGATATTTCTCAAAAACAATTGCTGACACATTTTTTTTAATTGAAATTGAACTCGTAATGGCAAGGAAAAGGTCAAAAACAAAAGGGAAGAAGTCCCTCTACAAGGATTGATTTTCAGAAGTAAATCAGGTATCTTGTTGGCTTTACTCTCTTTTGCTTTCCATGACATATTCGGCGTTTGTAGTTTTTGAGAATAAATCAAACTGACAGTTCTAGTTTGGTTATTGGTTATTGAGACTAACTGCAAAAAGGATCAACATGTTCGGTTATTGGTTATTGAGACTAACTGTAAAAGGATCAACATTTCTAAAAATTAATTTCAAAGTTTTTAACATTAATTTTTATGTTTTGTTCACTTGCTAACGAGTATAATTGTCTGAATGTGAAGATAAATTTAAGTAAGATGGTATTTTCACAATCCATTGATTAGTTAGTGAATTTTTCTAGAAAAAATTACAACACAATTTTTTCCAGAAAAATTCACCACCTAAAATAAATTTAATTTTCATGTTCATTCTTATCTAAGAATATTTAAAAATATAATTAGAGAGTACATAAGAATGTAAACTAATGTTTTTAGGAAAAAATAGTTTAAACTGTAGCCCATTCCTCCCCCAAGATGCCAATCCTCCCCCACTATGACTAAAAACTCAGGCAAGCGTATATAATTTCATATGCACAGGATCCAAACAAATGGACGATTAAAAATAAATAGAATAAAAGCAATTTATGACAACAATATAACTGATGTTGTAGACTTTCAACATTTTTACATATGATGAGATTAATCCAACTTGAAGTCTCATGAATTTCAGTTGAATGTATGCCTGCATGTCTTTGGCGGTATCCATGAATAGAAAATCGACCATTGTGAGACTTACGTCCATCACACAATTATAGTTATAGTTAAAGCTTGGCGAAAGTTTCCTTATGTAATGCTTAGGGACACAAAGTAAAATTTTTTTTTGGTTCACCATACATTCTCCCCTCATCATTGTTATATAGGTTAGCTTGCTGTAAAAATAAAAATGAAGCCAATTACAAGAATTGTTGAACTGCGGATGGAAGACAATCTACTGTAATCTGCAGCCTCCTGGCTCCTGTCCATGATGCACATTGCCATAGGCTGAAAGTTCTACAAAGTCCATGTCCCTTCCTGCCAATTAATACTTCGACTCTGAGAATTAAAGAAAAAATGAATCTAGCAGAATTTAACCAAAATTTGAATGAAAATTTGTCCTCCAAACTCTGGCAATTTCAATATGAGATGGACTAATTTGAAAACCCATGTACCATCTACAATCATATACAGTTAGAAACAAGCCAGATAAATGTAAAAGGACATAAATAATGATAAAAGATTGGAAAGTTAAACCCATTCTCTCCCTCTATTTTATTAGATTGGTTGTGTTGAGAAAGTTCTAGGCCAATAGTAGAAATTTTCATGATGATGCCTACATTTCCAATTTTTTGTTTTTGACAAAAAGGTGAAGTATATACTACATTACTGGTACAGGTACATGACATTTGGGTACAGGTACGGTGGGTGGTATACGTTGCAAACGGGCAGGGTACGTCCCTGACCCTGTAGATACACTCGGGTATGTCCACAGGGGCTCAGACGTATCCGGGCGTACCTGCAGAGGCAGGGACATACCCTGCCCATTTGCAATGCATACTGCCCAAAAAAAAGCATTTTTTAATTTTTTTTCCCCCTGATTTCGCCAGTCCAAGTCAAATATGGACCTCAAAAAACATTTAAAAACATTTGAAAGTGCATTTGCAACCCTAAAAGCAGCAATCACACTCATTTTATCAAAAGATAACAACACATTTACCTTTCCTCTTTTTTTTTTTACCAATTTCGCCCAATGAAAAGTCAAACATGGACTTCAAAATACAATTTGAATTAATAACAAACTAAAGTGGATTCCCAACCCTAAAAGGCTAAAGCTGCATTCGCACTCATTTTATCAAAAGTTACGTGAAATCTTTTTCTGGGGCTCTACCCCTGAACCCCCAGGAAGGGGGGGCTGTTTATCCCCTCATGCCAGATGGCTTGTTGTACCGCAAATAATATTGCCAAGGGGATTACAAGACGTCACGCCATTACAATTGTTGGAGGCCTAATTGTAATGGAGCCCTGGATATTCACTTCACCTCCTAACACATTGCACATTTGTTCACTCTTGGACTTCAAAATACAATGTAACATTTGCAAATGCACTATGTACCTATCATAAAACTATAATAAGTTCAACCGTTGAATATTATGATATTTGGCATTGAAATTATAAGTATGTTTTGTGGTTATTTAACTTATTTTATTTCTTTATGTGATTAAGTTTGCTTATATGGCTGTATATTTATATTTTTAATTTTTAATTTTTATATATATTTTTGTATGTCCGTACCCAGCCATACCCAAACCCCAAAAAAAAAAATCCCCATATCCACGTACCCGATACTTATACCCGTACCCGTATCAGCTACTTAAAGCATATATATTAAAAAGATAAGATATTACAACAATTTCAATATGACATGGACTAATTCAAAAAGCCAAGTACCATCTACAATCCCTTAAGAATAGGTACAACCCAGAAAAATGTAAAGGACATAAATAATGACAAAAGATTGGAAAGCTAAACCCACTTTCTCCCCCTCATTTAAGGATAGATACAACCCAGATAAACGTAAAGGACATAAATAATGACAAAAGATTGGAAAGTTAAACCCACTTGTGTTTCCCCCTATTTTATTTGATTGGTTGTGTTGGAAAGTAAAGTATATATATTAAAAAGATGAGATATTACAACGAAGGGGTGTCTTCAAGAACAATAGGTCATCCAAGTCATTCCATAGAGGAGAACAGCACTGGTAAACATTATCAAAAATAGGAATTACAAAAGAGTCCATCAGATTTAACTGATGATATTCAACCAAAAAAAGGGGAATCCTATCCTGCCAGCATGTTTCATTAAGTGTCATGAGCAACGTTAAGCAAGTGTGTTTCCTCATTTGGACAACACGTGATGCAAGCGCTGTTAGAGGAGAACATCTGTTCATGGAAAGTGGTTCTGGTCCACGCAGCTTCCTTTTTCTTTGCTTCGGTGATCATCTCTGCATAGGTTGCTTGTCATTTTGCTGGTGGAGAAGGCTTAGCCATTTCTTGGATAGTCTCAGCAATCCTGCGCTTTGCATTTTCTGTGAGCATGATGATGTTGACCACATCCATGGTCTCTTTATGTTTCTCAAAAATCATACTTAAGTTTTCCACACAGTTCATAAATGCCTCAATTATTCCATGCTGTTTTAAATTGGAGTGAAGCAGCCTTGATAGGACAGTCTGCATGTAAGGATTATGAACACCATTTTCCTCAATGATGTTACCCAGATATTTAATCATTACAGAAATATGCAAAACAGCCTGGAGGTGGTCATCCTCCTTAGAGGGGATTGAGGATTTTGGGTTAGGTTGCTTTGCCAAATTTTCCATGGGGTGGTTATAGTGACAGAATTTACTTTTGGTATTATTGTTCTGATTGTTGTTGGCAGGACCATTGAGGGTTAAGTGGGGAAGTTCAGGTTGGGGATGACCTTAAATGGGATAAGAGAAGCAAAACGGTCCATGAATATTGAACTTATCAGGGTGTATGCATAACCTTCTAAAAGGAGAATTGAGGTAGGAAGGTATCCCATACATTCTTTGACAGAATTTAGCACCTGAGTGGACTTGGGATGCTTGTGGAGGCTTTGAATGCAAAGGTGGTTTCCTAGGAATAGACTCATGATCAGATGCAGGGGTAGATTCCATTAACTTAGCAAGTTTCATCTCCTGAGGCCAGCTGCTGTGGAAATGAGATTGAGAGCTTTTTTGAGTGGCTCTCTGACTGTTGTATTCTCCATGGCTACCATTGACTCCATCCTCAACTTGAATTTGTTGACACTGGTTGTTCTTCATCTCTTGAGCATGTTTCTTTGGATTTCGCTGAACTGGGTCATAACCCTTCCTCTTTTTATTCTTTGTTCGTTCTCGTACACTGTGCATTCCAAATTGCTATTTTTGTTTTTCCCATTCTGAACAGGTCTCTTGCTCTTATTTATAATCTTTGTATATTGCCTGTTTTGTTTTCCTAAATTCCTGACAAGAAAGAGATTGGGCTGAACCTGAGAAGAATGTTCTTGATTTGACCTGAAAAGACCATATAGTTTTTGAGATCTCATAGACTAATCTGTTGGAATTAATTGCTATTTTTTTCCCATTCTGAGCAAGTCTCTTGCTCTTATTTATAATCTTATGGCACCTGTTTTATTTTCCTAAATTCCTGACAACAGAGATTGGGCTGAACATGAGAAGAATCTTCTTGATTTGACCTGAAAATATTATATAAAGTTTTTAAGCTCTCATAGACTTATCTGTTGGAATTAATTGCTTCTGTAAAGATGACTCGATGAAGGGGTTGTTTGGCAATAGTTTTCTTTATTGTAAGAGGAGGGCATATGGTGCGGGGTCAGATTTCCATGCAACTTTCTTTGATTTGACTCCTATGTTTTACACCAACTGCTCTGAGGATGAACACTTCATCATTACCTTCTTCCCACTCCACCCAATGCTTCCATAACTCTGATTTTGATAGATTCTGATTTTCTTATTACTTATTAGTTATTAACCATATTTACCTAAGTCTTAGAGACGGGGGATGGGAACAGGGTTTCCCAGATGGGAAAAAAAATCCGGATTTTGGAGACAGCAGGGGAACGTCTGTTAAAATAATATACAAAAATTAATATTTTAATATTTTAACTTTATTCAATGAAATTTAGGGGTATGAATTTTATTTAATGTTTTTCAAGCTACTTTCGGGATAAGAGATCAATGTTTTTGTAAAAATAACCACCTTTTTTGGGGGTCGGGGGGGGCTGGGGGCGGGGAGTGAGGAGGAGTGGGGGGAGGTCAATTCTGTTTAAAAGTAAAAGCATAAGAAAAGAAAAAATAAAAATAAAATTGGGGAAGTCCCCTCCAAGTCCACGTCCTGTTGCCAAAATCTAGCGGATGCATCCCTATGTAACACTGCTATTAAAGTTGTGATCTGAATAAGATTTTAGAAGCTCAATAAGATTTTATGGAAATACCTCTTCTCCTGTGTCATTCGATTAAGAAAGTGGATGTTGCATTTCTCCAATGTTCTATAAGTTATACTGAAGTTTATACTTACATTTCATTTGCAATGTGTTCTTTGACTCTAAGGGATGGATGCACCTTTTTCGACAAAGTAAAGCAGACTAGAGAAAAATGTCATGATGTACTTATAAATTGGAGGGACAAGGGGCATAAGTGAATAAATTAGTCGATTAAGTAATGGATAAGAGTTTAGCGTGGAGAATACTTTGAAAAAGTAATAGGGGGATAGGCGTATGGAAAGAAGCAGCACCCACAATAAAAAACAACATAGCATCAACTGCTAGGATGTCATGTATAAAGTGACATCCCACAATTAAAAAAAAACATAGCGTCAACTGCTAGGATGTCGTATAAAACTGAGAAGCAAGAAAAAATTGTGGTGGGGGGGGGCATCAAACAAATAGAAATGAGATTGTTAAAAAGAAGGCAAAGACGCCAAAGGCAGATGAATTTTAAAATATTAAAAAAATAAAAAAGGATGCAGTCCTCATATCCAGAGAAGACTTCAAAATTGAACAATATGAATTTATGCTAGACCTTCCAGCTAATCCTTATTCACTTTATATGCTCTTGTCTGAGCCTATGAGGCTCAGACTTCTTGTGCTTGGCTTTATTTGTGATCATTTTACATCGATGGTGATTGTTTTTTTTGTTTTGTTTCAATCATTTTTCATTGCACAAGCTGTAGCATGCTCTAAGGGTACCATTTTTTGTATTTGATTTGGGAGAGGGTCTAGGTCAACGAAAAAATTTGAACGTTGCTTTTTGTAATAGAAGATAGCCATATTAGCAAGCCTATCACCCACACTGTTTTGCTTACGTGGTTTATGTTCTACACTGTTGTTCTGAAATGTCAGAAGCATTTGAACAATTTTTGAATGATGCTTGACATCTGCAAACAATAAGATGGTAAGGTAGATCCCAACGAGAGGTGCATCCGCTTGTACCTCCAAAATTTTGGGAGACAAGATCTTCCAGATCATCACTATATGGTCCAGATGTCTGATCCAAATACTTCAGTATGAAAGTTTAGATCAAAAGTACTTTTTGAACCTTTTTTTGAATGTGCATCAATCCCGAAAATACATGCTCTAGGTGAAATTTGGGCATGATCTAGATTCCAAAAGCAATCTAAGGGATGACAAAATAAATTGCATAATTCAATGTGTCATGAGCAGAAGCAAATTTATGCTGTCAAATGTAAACAACCAGGGTACAAATCCAATACAAATTCAAACACACGTAGAAAGCAGAAGGGACAACAAGCACAGAAATGAATTGCATAAATCTGAAAGACCAAGTTCAAATCCAACACGAATTCATGCACATGTAGAAAGCAGAATGGACAATAAGAAATGAAATGAATTGCATATATCTGAAAGCTCTGTACATGGGAAAAATCCTTGAGAAACAGCTTATACTCTTGATTCAAGTGCACAATGAAGATGAAAGGGTTCAGGAGGGCAGTGTCGACTAGGACATGGAGCCATGTTGGCTCCTATTTGATGTTAATATTAGAAATTGGGGCTGAAGTGAACCGCAGAATGCGGCACCCACCAGCATTGAAATACATGTATTTGTTTTTTGTTGTTATTGCAGAAAGGACTGTGGGAAGCTTCCCCTCAACCCCGAAAGGGAACCAAAGGAAACATATGCTAGTTACGTTGGCCTTGTTGCATGTCGAAGGACTGTCAATAGAATCTCTCAAGTTCACTTGTCAACTGGATCAGCACACTAGATGTTACAAGGATGAAAGATGAAGAACTTGAGCTGGCTACAATGCTGTTGTGCTTTTTTCTTGATCTCCCTTAGCCCTGTGCAGGCTAGATCATGCACAACAAATAGAAGGGCACTTACACTCGCAATGCCGGCTTATCTCTTAAGCCTTCACTCACCCACGGTGCAGCAAAGATAATAAGCATGCACAAAGATAACTCATATGCATGCAAATAGAGAACACCAAGAAACCCATTGATGTATAAAAACATGTGAATATAATAAGCATGCACAAATAAAACTCATACAAACCCTAACAACTATCAACACAAAGGAAACAAACACATCATCTTGTACTAACACGTCTTCATTAATAATCAAGTATTTACATGCATTGTACATCCTCCATGTTCAAGAACTCCATTACAGCAAAGCTTAAAATCATTCAAACTACAAAGCATAAACAAAGATTACAAAGCCTTCCATGGTTGAATACCTCTACAAACCCTAAGCTTGATCTTTACTTCTTCCTTAATTCTGCAAAACATGTAATGCTTCAGGATCTCTCAAATGAGAGGTTGAGGGTCCTATTTATAGGTTTCTCAAACCCCACTCAGCCCCTACCAGCTAGCAATGACTCAGCATCCAACTGCCTGCCAACTGTCTGCGCATATTCCCAGAACATGCTTCCATCCAGGCTCCAACCCAGACCATCCACATGATCGTCTTCTTGGTGCTTGACCCCTGTTGGATTTGAGTTTCTTAATGATCCATTTTGTGTTTCTTTCCACCCTGGCAGTCTTCATCAAAATTGTGATTTTTCCAATTCAAGCATCGTCTTTTGCATGTGTCGCAGCTATCTTGCACGTCATTCCTTTCAAAACTTTGTAAGATTGCCTAGTATGAAGAAGTGTGTTTCACGCACACTCCTTCATACTTAGCCTTAATTTGAGTTGCCTTTAGCATCCAAAATTGATGGTCAACAAATACCCCAGCCAATTGACTCAATTCTTTCTATTGAAATACTTAATACATAGAAAAACCAATCCTTCAAAGCAAACATTTAACATCATCTGGATTGATGATTGGATGAAGGTTTTCTTATGAGCAATCTTGTAGATCATCCTTCATCTATTTGGGGAACTTGTCAAATATTTTGAGCCGCTATCGCCAAAACGTAGTCTATACGTTTTCAAGCATCATCCTTGTCTACCGTTTGATTGTAGTCTATACCATATTATTGAGACTCTAACTCAACAGACCTATTTTGGTATCAAATTCCATAAAATCTCGGCAAATAGAAAAAACACTAAACATACAAACTTAGTTAATCCCACCCAGACTTGGTATTGACTCAGACAGACTCATACTTCAAACCTCTAGGGCTTGTTTCAGCCAAATTGTCTAGCAACTAGGTGAATTTTTTAAAAACTAGTTGAATTCAACAATCTAATCTATGCATTTCATTGTACTTTTCAACAGTACCACCTATCCAGTGCTTTATCTTGTATATCCATTTGCATCTTCTAGCCTATATTCCTAAGGTTAATTTTGCATTTTCCATGTTTCAATCTCTGTGAGTGTTGTATTTTTCATGCATGATGTTTTCCCAAAATCCTCTGTCTGCAGCTTCTATGATGTTTGCAGGCAATTCTACAATCATCACTGGAACCATTAAAGGATAATTTACTCTATTTGTAATTGAGACCTGGTGGTTCCCTTCTCAAAGTCTATATCAAGCATAGGTATCTTGGCATCTGAAAAACTTTATTCGTGACATATGGATAACCTTTTACATATTTTCTCCCTGATCTTAGCTAGTTTCTACTTGATTCGACTCTCCTTCTAGCATGGTCACTTCATTCCTTGCCTTTGTAGAGTTATTAAAATTTGAGGTGTATCTTCTATGTGATGTTCCTCATTTAACATGCGACATCCCATCCAAATAATGGCTTTCCTTTGGTCTGTATTAAGAAGCATGTATGCCTTTGAATCTTCAAAGTACCCAGTGCAAATGCATTTACAACTCATCATCTAGCTTACTTCTTGTTTCTAGTACATGCTCATAAGCAAAACAGCCAGTATTTCTGTAACGTTTTACATGTGTTTAAGGGCTTATAACCAGAACCAGCTTTTTGTGTCTCAGATTAAATTTACTCTACCTAAAACTCATCACCAAGAACTTTGGCCTTTAGCATACTCCTTGTCATAAAATGCAAACAAGAATGATGGAGAACGAAGCAACAGACGTAGACGAAACTGGCACAAGAAAAGGGTGATGGTGAGAACAAAGACATGATACCACTAAAAACATTATTAGGGCATATTTAAGATGAATACACAAGGTAAATGCACAAGGTTAAAACCAAGGTAAATTAGAAGAAAGTATAATGACGGAAGCAATGACCAACTCATTACATTTTGTAAAAGTAAATATATAGAACAATCCAAATACAACCACCCGAACTATTTCAGTTACAACCACCTTAACTCTCAAATAATTACTTACGAAAATTACATTGGCGGTTAATTATATAGTTAAGGAAACTATAGCATAGTGAAGACTTAGGATTAACTTAGAACAATTCTATTGTTAACAATCCCCCCTTTTAGCCTAAGTCAGTCAGTATTATCTCTGTAACTTGTAGTGATATAGTTATCGAAATCCAATTCTAAATGCAAAAAACTCGGTAGGAATGCTCATATGCTAGAAATGTCACAGCGGCGCCCGTGATCCATGAATGTAGGAATGCCAATATTAGCACAAACTTTGAGGATGAACATAAGACATACAGCAAGCGCTCCAATAAAGCTTGAATTTTCCCACCAGAGTGAGCAACCTGCCTTTCCACCATGCCATTTTCAATTGGAATCTATCTAAAAAGTGGTTCCATAGGGGAGCCTTGTTTTTGTGCTTGAAAAGAGTAAAAACAAGGTAAGAACTAGTGTGATGGGAAGCCTCAAAATTCCACAAATCTAGCTTGTCTGATTTGACAAACCTCTGCTAGCATTGATGAAGTAAATCCAGAAATTGTTATTAACAATATTTGGCCAGCAACTACTACATAACGGGAGGGAATCTCCTAAAAACAGTTATCCACTCCTAAGTTTGGCTCAAGAATTATCAAGTGTCGTCTCCAAATGGAGATGAAACATTGTACTCGCATGGTAACATGAATACCTTTGATCTCATCGATTATTCCAAAAACTTTTCAAGATGTTTCCCTAATATTCTGCTAGGAGGATGAACAAAAAGTGTCGGTGGGTCTTCCTATCTTGTACCTCTTCGACCTTCAAAAAACCCCATTCACAATCTATTTACCGTGATTGATCCATAATTGAATTGGATATTCCAACGTAAAAAAATCCCCACACAGATTCTATTTTACTTGTGTTCTGATCCGATGCAATTTGCTACTTAAACCAACATACATAAGGCAAAAATTTGATGTTCGGATAGGGTTCTTCTAGAGTCGATTGCGTAAAATAACTATTTTCTGAAATTTTGGATCTCACTACCAGATCCATCTTCGAGGAAGAGAAGATTGAAGCCAATGCTTCAAGATGAAGAAAGAAGATCAAGTTCTTAAACAGGAATGTGATACAAACCAAGGGGAAAAATTAATCAATAAAAAGAGTTAGGGTGGTCACTTAACACAAACGATAAAAATAAATAAATAAGCAAAAATATATATATAATTTTTTTTAAATTTTTAATAAAAATAAAATAGTAATTTATTTAATATTAAATATTAGAGTATTATTTCAATAGAAAAAAATTGAAAAACAAAATTAATTGTATAGTTTTTAAATTTATATTTTGAATTAGTATTACATTTTAATTTAATTATTAGATTAATGTAATTAAAATATCAAACAAAATGAAACAAATACTTAATTTACAGAGAAATATATTTAATTTATTAATAGATTTAAGTTAAATAAATAATTAAAGTAAATTAAATAAAATAAAAAATCTAACTAATTAAAATTTAAAAAAAAAACTTGGTAAATTTTATAAACGGAATCAAAGAAAAAATAAATTGAAAACAGTAAAATAATGCCACACAGTTAAGTATAAGTTAAAAGACTAATGTTAGAAAAGTCAAAAAAGGATTTGATTAATCAATTTGAAACAAAAATTAGAAAATGTTAAAAAGATCTATAGAATTAATTAATTAAAATTTAAAAAAGAGGGCAAAGAAATAATGAAATCAAAAGTAAGGAAAGAAAGATAAACTAATAATAATTAGAAAACTTAATAAAGAAGACAAAAGTGAAAAATTGATAAATTAAAAATGAATTAGAAAAAAAAATGATAATAATTAATAATTAAAAGATAAATTAAAAAATAAATATTAATTAGCTAAAAGATAAATTAGTTAGAATAATTATCGATGAGATGGGGGTGTGTTGGTAAAGCCACTTGGTTGTCACATGCACCACCTAGGTTCCGTTTCAATAGTATTCGGCGGTTGTGGCGGTGTGTGGTATTGTTGGTATTCGCTGGTTGTGGCAGTATTGTTAGTATTGGGCGGTTGTAGCCGTTGAATTGTAACCGGTTGTTGCTCCGGTCAAAAGCTTCATATCTATCTAAAAAAAATTAGTTAGAATAATTGAAATCAATAATTATAGATAATTTGTAAAATATTAGTTGAAGATATCTTTAAAAAAAAATTAAAAGTGAAGCTGATAAAATTAATTGATTAATTAATTCAAAATCATTATAATAATTAATTAGATTAATTAAAAATATATGTTAAATTCGCTTAATAGATTAATTAATAAATTACTAAGTAAAAAGGAAAAAAGAAGACAAGAATAAAGACAAAAAACTATTGATTATTATCCAGAAGGACCCTATTCATTATTGAAATGTCCCAAAACGGATAATCTGCTGAATATTAGAATTATTTAGAAACCCTACTTCATTATGAAAAAAATCTGATTTAATTGCAGCAAACCCTAGCTGCCAACAACCTTTCAAATCTTTTTGAGCAGAGGGGGTGATCTCGCTGACGTTTGGGTGGATGGAAAGGGCGGTGGCGGCGACGGATCCGGGGTTTTGTTGGTGGTGCTGTCAGTTATGGGCAGTGCGTTTTTTGGGATCCATGGTGCAGGTGCGCAGCGCAAAATTGCTGAGATCTTTTTGTGCGTGATTTTATTTTGCTTCGGTTTGCCATATTGCGGATGGAACCTGGGTTGGATCTCTAGCCCGAGTTGGACTGCCATCCTGATTTGGTTAGCGAAGAAAATAGTGAACGAATGGGGGAAACTTAGTTTCCTCTGTGGTTAGTGAATGAGCCACGACGCCCTGGTCAGGGAAAAATGGAGAAACCCTAAGCCGTGGAGGAGCCCTGCTCATTAAAAAATGATGGGTATGGCGGTTCTGCCTACGCCGTGGTGGCGCTTAGGGAGGAAGGCGTGCCATGCAAAAGAAAATTTCGACGGCTGCCGTTTGTGAGCAATTCCTTTGACATTGTGTTATTGGGGTTGCTGGGTTGAACCTGGGAGCCCACTCTGTTCTTTTTGGAGTTGGGCTTTGGTGTCTCCGTTTATGAGGTTTCAGGTCCTTGAAAAACCTGGTTTTCAAGTTGTTTTGCCTGGTTTTAATGTAGGTTTCAGGTCCTTGTAAAACCTGGGGCGCTTTTACTGGTTTATATTGTTGGTTTCAGGTCCTTATAAAACCTGGTTTCGTTACTGTTTTTCAGTGGGTTTGTCTTTCCTGGCGGTTTGTATTGTTTTATCTTTCTTGATCTGTAAAAGGGTTTCGGGGCCCCTTCAAAACCTGCTTTTACCTTAATCTAAAACAACCTTTCAAATCTTGCTCAAAATTAGCTTAAGAATACGGCAAATCACAAACAATTAGTAGTTGCTCCAAACATGAAATTAAAGCCCTTCAAAAATAGATTTTATTTCTCAAACCCTAAGTGTCCTTGGCTACAAATTTAAACTGTAAATTATAGATTTTTTTTTATGCCACAAATCTCATGAAACCCTTAATAAATTGCATAAATATATTTGCAATAAAAAGCAAAATTTTTAATGAATTTTTTGAATGTTTTTATGGCTAAAAAAGCCCAAAATCCAATCGTCCAACTTGAAAAATTATGAGAAAATTACATAATTCAATTCAAGACAATGAAATTCGCAAGAGATCCAAACCTCTCCCAAATCAAATCGCCACTATGCAGAAAAATTAGAGTAATTTTAGATTTGTCTTTAGGGCACAAAACCCCCCAAAAGCATGAGAATTCACTTCCAAACCAAGTCGCCACTCTCTCGAAAGCAAATTGGCAACCTGAAAAGGGATCAAATGGTGTCTAAAATACCCTTGTAGAACTAGTTGATTCCAATGATAACCCCTGAATGAAGTTACCTCGAAGAAGGAAGCGGGTTTTCGTCCCCCAACTCCGTTGCTTTAAGGGTTTCGTCTTCAAAACAAATGGCTTAGTGTTTTCGTGCTAATAGACCAATTTTCAATATCCAAATCATAACATAACCTCTCCAAATGATTCCTCTTTTACTTTTGTAGCCCTCCAAGTGTGACGCCCAAAAGAGGAAGGGAGGGTAACTTAAAAAATGTTATTTAAAAGACCTTTCCTTATTATCTTTTCTTAAAATCACTTAAACCTTCATGACCCTCAAAGGCCCCCTCTTTAAATGAAATAAGCAACATAAAGTAACTTTCTAAAAAAGTACTTTTACAAATATTCAAACAAAACATTCTATACTCCTTTCCCTCTATGCTTGTCCCTTAGCCCCCAGGAATAAGTTAAGGCCAAGGGTCTTCCAAGATGTCCCTATCAAAAGAGGGACATGACATTATTACACTACAAAGAAACTAATCTTAAAACTTAAATTGATGTTTTTTATGGTTATGGCTGCCATTTACATTTTCCAATCAGAATTGCAACGAGTACATGCTCAAACTTATGCCTACAATGCTGAAAATTTATCTTGTATATTTGTGCAATTCCCTCATACACAAATTCAATGGTATATGATGACAGATATTATTTCTCTTCATGCTGAAAATCAAGGACCATGCTCAGAAACGAAAAATCTGAATTCTTGTTTAATTGCCGGAAATGAAATCAGCGTGCAAGCAATGAACAATAAAGAAAATGAAGAATACAAAATAACATCACATGACAATAAGGACACAAGAAATACCCTAAAGAGACCCTTTGTGGGAAAACTCCAGCATGGAAATGGGGTTAAGCTTCCTTGTGTCAACATAAACAGCAAGATTATAATACAATTGCTCGAATGGGGCCTCCAAGAACACCATGTATTGCAATTAATGCATCCTTCTACCATACTCTCACAAGCTTGTCCTGCTCTGAAAACTCACTCAGAACAGCTTCATACTCATCTGGAATGCATACGACACTTCCAGAACTAACTCTAGATAAAGATCTGCAGCCATTGGATTCACTTTAATTCATTGCAAGAGCTCAATGAACATATTTGTGCATACATTGAGTCAGTAGAGCAACATAGAAGAACCAGCAGACAAATCACCACAACAATCAGGAGGAAACATTTCATCTTCCAACTTGGGCTGTCTGTTGGTATGGCTGTCGTATAATGTATTCGAACAGATTTGACCATGCTCAAATGTGAAACTGATGTTTAAGTTACAGGTTCTCGGTGGCCCAACGACATGTTTGGCCAGGACCTAATCTGTCATTAATGCATTGCTGAGACAATCAACCAGGCCTGAATCCATCATTGATGCATATGTGACAGGTTCAGTGAGGATTACAGAAGAAACCTTCCAAAGGTCGTAACTTTAACATGGGCCATGTTTTTCATCCCGTTTGAAGCGTTGGAAAGCTATTTAGAGAATCTATCCTTTGGTATAGGTTCATCGGGTTTTGAGCAAATGTTTTGGAGTTGCCCATGAGTATCAAACATGGTTCCTTGTAATGAGCACTTCAACCTAGATTTTGCCATATGAGGAATCAATTCATGGTCACAGAGACCATGCTCGTGAATGACTGAATTTAGTTGATCAATTAATGACCAAAGACTAAAAAAATGAGAGAGGAGTAGCAACGTTTCACCCACTTCTTCAAGGGGCCTAAAAAGCCAAAATTTTCAAGAACTTTATCCATGCAAAAACAATTCACCCCATCGTGCAGTTTGTTCGTGTCTAATTGATTAGATTTCCTTGCTTTGTTTTGCTAGACGGAGAGTAAAGGTCTTTGTGAGCAACAAAGATTACATTCAAAATTTGATTTCCTTGGACAAAGCAACCCTTTGAAATGATCTTGTAAATCACACTGCAAAGGACAATCGAGCTATAAGGGTTAGGGCAGTCCTATCCCATCTTAATACTTCAATTGCAAGAGACAAATCTTTGAGGACAGTATCCCGATACCTCTAGAAGAATCATTCAAGAAAGACACACAGAACAGGGACTATGTCTCCCTTCAAAGAAAAACAAAGGCATTCTCCACCCAATCTTCCAAAACAGGGAAAAGCAGGAACCCAATCTAAACATCTTTCATAACAGACAAGCTGTTAGGAAGGAACTTCTCCTGAGTTTCAACTCTGTCTACATCTTCCATGTGGAAGAAGCTTAAGGTATTAACAGCCTCATCTCTGGTATCTTCAGGACTAGATAACACACTCCCCTAGGGGATTCAAAATTGCAAATTCAGTCAAAAATCATATATGTAGTGGTGATGTAAATAGGGGATTCCATATTGCAAATTCAGTCAAAAACCATGTAAGTAGTGGTGATGTAAAAACAATTAGTCTTCCAATCTCCTTCAGCCATAATGCCCTGAACTTTTGTTTCTAGTAAATTTCCTTCAACCTCAGAATACTGTTAAACTGTCAAGAAAGGCCATTTTTCTGAGCTTCAAATCTGTCTACATCTTCCATGTGAAAGGAGATGAAGGCATTAACAGCCTCATCTCCAGAATCTTCGCAACTAGACAACACAATTCCCCTGGGGGATTCCAAATTGCAAATTCAATCAAAAATCAAATAACTAGTGGTTATGAAGATTACAATTAGTCTTCCAATCTCCTTCAGCCATAATGCCCTGGACTTCTGTTTCTAGTAAATTTTCTCAACCTCAGAATACTGTGAAGCTGTAAAGAAAGGCCATTTTCTCTGGGAAGGTCCTCAAGCAGGCCATGCAACCGAACTTCTTTTAGGTGTTTTTCTTTCTGCCTAAATCTGAAAAATATTTCCAAAAACTTCCTTAGTTATTTCTCTCTGTCTAAATCTGAAAAGTATCTAAAATTTGGGGCTAGAATGAAAATCTAGGAGTCTTGAAAGGTTTATACCACTAGCCTTTTATATGGTCTTTGAAGGATAGATCCAAGGTCCTCATAAGTTCAAACTTGTAGGGACTTGGTCATGGGCCTGGTCCTTCTCCACCTTCAAACGGTTGTACCTGTATCTATAGAACTAGGGTTACTTTCAAATTTCAAGAAGGCTTTTGCAGTACAATTGAAATCCTAAATATATGTATTAATTACAAACAGAACCCTGGGGTCCCGAAACTCAATGGGGAGACCATACAATCAGATACAAAACAGAACTTTGGCCAAAGTGTGCAAGCCAATGTCAAAGCTAGGTATCCAATGGTGCAAATACAATGTGTTACTATGGAACCATGGATAGCTTAAAAAAATTGCATCGCAGTCTTCTGAGGACGACCGATAAAAACCATTTCAAAAGAAAAGAATTTTGATTTTATCCACTAGGAGAAGACATTTCATGAGGGGAACAATGAACGCATATTCTCATAAGCTCTCATTGAAGAATTTAGGTTTCAATAAAATGTCAATGTTATGGAAAACTTTTTAAAAAAAATCATAATTTTTGGAAATTCATATTGAATCCAAATGAAAATTTGCAACTCATGCTAGAGTCTGCCTTGACATGTAGCATTATTTTGAACATGCAAATTGAGTTTTCTCACATTCTGCTCCAAAAACGTTCAAAAGAGATACTCTACAAGCGTTATGCTTGCACTTTAGTCCTTGCTGAAAGCAAAATAATATTCTTGGAGGATCCAAATTTTAGCTAATATCACACACATAAAACTCTGCAAGCTCTCTTTTATGCTAATCCAAGAATACTGCTACAGCTTTTTAGAAAATATTCTCCATTTTCCAGATAACCACCTTCAAATGTACAAAGAACTCAAACTTCCTCTGTGAGCTCAACAACGAGAATGAAGATATTCTTACACCTCCTACACATCCCTACTCCTAATCACCTTAAACAAACTTGATCCACTGCCAAATCCTTCCCTCCCTCCCCACAATTCACCTAGAAAAGCCTCTCACGTAGGAATATCCTTCAAAACCTCTTCTGCTTCTAATCCAACTCCTCTATTAACCCTATCAACTTTTCCATGTCTTTTCCCATCACCTAAAACAAACTTGATCCACTGCCAAATTCTTGACTCCTTCCCCCAATTCACAAAGAAAATCCTCTCGTGTAGGATTATCCTTCAAAGCCTCTGCTGCTTCTAATCCAACCCCTCCTTCAACTCCTCTATTAACTTTATCGACTTTTCCATTTCTTTGCCCATCATTGAATTCCCCTGCCATCGTCTTTGTTTCTGACATGTTGTATAGTTTAGTCATCAAATTGGTCAACCAATAAAACAATACAAACCCATCATTACAATGCGTGCTACCTCAATTTGATAACCCATCACATAATCACTATAGATCCTAACGTCAAACCACCATACACTTAAAATCCTCTTCAATATTAGACATATTTTACCATCTTTTTATGGCGCACCATTTAAAATGTCACAACCTTGAAATAATATTCAAATGGTGTAATTGCTACCCAACTAAAATATTGATAGAGGCAACTAAACACTGTTACCCAGGTACGCATCCCCCTATCCCTTCCCATTTTTACATTGTTCCGAACATCTAGGACATTTCAGATGCAGGATTAAATGCCCACTTTGATAAACCAAAAAAGCGGAACGACCCCTAACTTTCAAATGTCCCTAGGAACGTCCCTCCATTCCAGAGACAAAACATGGGACATCAAGACATCCCACAACAATCCTAGAACATCAAACATAAAAGAACATATTTCAAAAAAAAATAAACACTTGAAATTACAAAAAGTATAACCTAAACCTAAAAGAGGGGCCCACCAAGACACCCCACCCTAATTCAAGCACCAAACCCACACAAACCTTAAACCCGTTTCATTTTGCAGTTACAAAAACGAAAAAGGAGGAAGAGTAAAAGAAAGTGGAAGAGTAACAGGGACTTGCAGCCAATCACCACATTCATTGTCATAACAGTTTATCATAAACTCTTTCCCTCATTTTATTTTTTGTAATTTGTTAATGCACACCCTGTTTAAGTTTTTTTTTCTTAAAATTTAAATGAACAAATGAATCTGATCTTTCAACACACTTAACAAATGAAACAATAATTTTTTTCATTGTTCATTGGCTCAGTGTGTTAAATAATCAGATTTATCACTTCAACTCGATTTTTTATTTTGTTTTGCATTCATCTGTTTTTTTTACACTTCAATTGTTGTAAAATGACTGTTTTTTGAAAAAAATGCGCTTGAAATGTGGTTCAAGAATAATTTTTTTTTTTTCCACTTGAAATAAGCTGACAACATAACTGTTTTTTTTGCATTTAAAATGCGCTGAAAAATTAAAATGATGGTTTTTTGTTGCTATTTCCAAAGCACATTGGTGATTAGGATGACATAATAGACGAATGGAACAGTAGAAGAGTGGGAGGACATGTTCAAGGCACTCAAACTGATGGTTCAATTGGGAGTGCTTCCGTTTTTTATTGCCCATCCAAGTTGTTGGCTGAATTTGCAAAGGGGCCATTCAACAAAAAGAATACAAAATACATTGCAACAATTTGCAATGATTCTTGACACTATCAGGGCAACTAATATGGTAGGGTTTGTTGTCCCCGAAAAATGACTTCTCATTTTTGGGACAACATATGAACTATTTTGGCCCTGCAAGACCAAAATTGTCCCTTCCCTTTACAAAAATTTGTTCTGAGCTTTCAAATTCCTCATTTTTCAAGCTTTTTCAGTAAAGGGATCAGCAGATTCAAAGGTTCAAAGGCTTCTGCAAGCGAGTCCAATCAGAAGAACCAATTTCCAACACTTGTCATCTTTAGAATTGGTTCAGCGCCTTGGTTCGATCAAAAATGTCTCTCGGCGAGCATCTAAGCAAGGATTGAACCATTGAACCATTGAACCTTAAACCATTTTGGTTCAACGGGTTCAACAGGTTCAAAGGTTCAACGTCATCAGCAAGAGCTAGGCGCATTTGTCAGAGGTTCAAAGTTCAACCATTTCAAAGGGTCTGCGGCTCCGAGCACTTAACGAGTTTCAAAGGCTTGAACCGTTGAACCTTGAACCATTTTGGTTCATAGGTTCAACGCGTTTGGTTCAAAAGGATATCAAAGGGACTTAGCCAAATAAATGGAATGAACCGATTGAACCGTTGAACCTCGAACCGCTTCAAAGTTCAATGGTTCACGGGTTCAAAGGTTCAAAAGCTGCCTCAGTTAAGGAAAGAAGCGCGCGCAAAAGCAAGAGTCAGGCGGACGCTGCCAAGTGTCGTCGACTGAGCCCATTATACTTTGTTTCAGAGAAGTGGCGGAAGCTGCCACGTGTCCCTTAAAGAAATCGGCGGAGGCCGACAAGTGTCATCGTCCGCAAGAGCCTAACTGAGCCCCAAATGTTTCTATGGTGTTGCAAAAGCCCGAGAGCGGAAGGGGCCAAGTGTCAACGGCGGAATGTTTCAATATGATGCGGCGGAAGATGCCATGTGTCAAAGGACGGGGCACCCTCAAATGCAAAGACATAGAACCAAAGGGAGGTGACTTCCTTCGGACAAATTGTCCGAAGGAAATAAAGGGACCAACAGCTCTCCAAAAAAATTGAAGCCCGAAGGCCACCTGGAAGATCCTGAAGGGCAGGTACCCTTGCTGGGGGACACTCGACACACATGAAACAAACCTTTTTCAAGACCCCGAAGGGCATGTTCCCTTCGGAAAAGGTCGAAACATCAAAGTGCAGCAGAAGATGCCAAGTGTCGCGCACCGAGACAGTTTCAAATGAAGCTTCAAAGCGCGGAACTCGCCACGTGTCCCGTCCCAGTGCAGTGGAAGCTACCACGTGTCTGCATCCACGCCCCCGGCCTTTAACAATTGCAAAGCTTATTCCGATAAGCTTATTTCAAAGACACGAATGCCGCCACGTGTCCTCACCCATGTCACAGCAGAATGACAAGCCCACGAACGTCAAATTCAAAGCGACTAGCTAGCCGTTAACCTTCAATCGAGGAAAGACCTGCGAACGCCAAATTGGCTACAAGTGTCTTTTAATTTTTGCGGACTTAAAACGCGAACCCGAATGCATTCAAAGAACCTAAGGACAAGGCCAAGAGAAGGAAGAGACAAAGAGGGAAACTCAGCAGGAGTTATTTCCAATAGGTGAAGCAATTCGCCGGGTAGATATTTGGGTCCTGCGAACATTGAAAGCGCCGTCTGTTTGTCCCATTTGAGAAAAAGGCAGAATAGACAATTGCGCGGCTAGCAGGTGATGGAATGAGTGATTCAGGCTAAGGAGTAGACAAAAGAGATGAACCAGCACGCCACAGTTAAAGCAACCACCCTACTCCAGCATGACAAAACCAAGAATGCATCCAAGGCATTAATGTGTCGAATGGGTCACTCCATGGGAAAAAGGGCCAAGCCTCTCTTTGCCTCTATATAATGCAATCTTTTGTATCAATGGGGGGATTTTTTTTCATTTTTACAGGAGCGAAACTCTGCGTATTTTGAAAGAAGATTGAGACTTTGAGCTCAGATTGTAATTTCATTTCATTTTATTTGAATGAGAAAGCAAATTGTTTGCAGACTTTGTGCTGTTTTGGCTTGTGTTACTTTAGGAAATTGTTCTTATGTCTGTTTCCTAAAAGCATTCTTATTTATTTAATTTGACAAGCAGAATTAGTGAAGGTAAAAAAGGAGGTGTCTTGAAGCCAACTGTGAGAAGACTTTGTGATTTCACAATTGGTTTCAGCGTGTGTTTTTCTTTTTCTTTCTGTGTTGAGGATTCTAGGACGACTTTGTGCCCCCATTATCCTTTGTGTTATACTCTTTGAGTAGTTGAGGTGGAAACTTTGTGTCCTGTTTCATCCTGCTGGTTGCTGCGTCTTTTGTCACCAGTTACTTTTACTACCTGAAAGAAACTCCTGTTGTTTCCTGCAAGAACACTTTTGAAAGAAGAGAAGCGCCTTCAGTGTTTCCACCAGGATTTTCTCCTTGGTCTATGAGCATCATTTCTGAAAGAAGAGAGATGGATGGTTTATTCTACCCCCATGTGTTATTTTTTGTTTATTCATATTGTATATAGCTCCTACGTATTTATAGGGAACCTCCCCTTGATGAGAGGAGAGATTAGTCCCCTTTTGATGTGGTAAACCTACACAACTAGCCGACCAATCTTCTTGTTGTGGTTGATCTAACCTATTTTGTTTATCAGTACGCTGATTGACAAAATATTCACCCAACAATTTTTGGCGACTCCATTAGGGAAGAGCACGCAATTTGAAGTCTCAAACTTCAAGCTGAAGCAAATCATGCTCTTTTCCTTTTTTTGTTCTACAATCTGGCAACTCCACGTTATACCAGAGGCCAAAAATCCCAAGGTGTTGTTGACCCTGCTTTTGAGTTGGTGCAGCAGAGTAATTTTGAGTTGTTTCCTCCACAACCTCACCTTAGACGAACTAGGGGTCTTCCTCCTAGCCCTACCAAGTCACCAGCACAAAGCAGAGCTTCTTTTTTTGCTGCTAGCCGAGCTTTGCCTATCCACACTCCACCTTAATTAGTGATCCCACTTTTACATAATCAAATCTTGGCTCAAGGCCCCTGGGGTAACTCTTTCGGTCCACTGAATTTGACTCCACCTCTGCATGAGCTTCCACGCAGTTTAAAGAAAAATTTTCTCAAATTCTTTAGTGATGGGAAAGTTCAACCTGATGAACACATTGCAGCTTTCAACATAGCTTGTGGCGTAATAAGGGTGGAATTTGAAGACAGCAGTTAGGTTGTTCGTGGAGACACTACAAAGCGCTGCTGCAATCTGGTTCTATCACCTGCAAGCTGGATCAGTAACTGATTGGGACACTCTGAAAGACAAATTTGAACCCAGGTTCAAGCTTGCAGAAGATGCACATGCCTTGCTGGCCCAGCTCACACAGATGAAGGAGCCCCATGAACCTATGAGGGATTTCATTGCTAAGTTCGACAAGCGGAGGCACAAGATTCCCATGGTCACCCAGTGAACACCTCAGAATCTCAAGTGTTTCTTCATCAACTCACAGCTCTCTGAAGTGAGTTTTTTGCTGAGACGGGCCAAACACATAGACCTTGCTGCTGCTCAGGGCTTGACTACTGAGGTAGAAGATGACCTTATCTTGGCAAGAAAGATGAGACCCTAATAAAGGTAAATCATCTTCATCTTCTGAGTATTCACCTACAGTCACCACTGACCCAATGGTACAAAAGCTAGCAAATGAAATGTTAGCTCTCAGAAAGCAAATGGCGCAAGGGATGTTATCTGCTCTTGCATACAAAGATATGCCCAAGAAGACATTTCAGAATCAAGCGTATCAAGGCAATGCTGCCAGAAATCAGAGACAGCAAAATCGCCTTCGTCCTCCACAGAGGAACCTCGCCCTTGAAGCACCTCCAAACAACTCAGCAGTTGGATATCTTGAAGCTGAATCAGATTTCTCATTCCAGTCTGAGTTGAATCTTGAAGATGACGCTAATCTCTTCACTGAGGAAGAAGAAGAATTAGCTGGCGACTCCCATATTGGTTTTCTGAACTATCAAGATGAACTCAGAAGCGAAGGCAATGCAGCTGAGGGGTCATATGTTGTATTCACCCGGTCCAAAAATCAATCAGCTCAACAAGCTGATAAGGAGAAAGCAGAGGAGCAACCTCAACCAGCAGTTTCAATTGCTAAGCGGGGATCCACTCTTCCTTTTCAGCCAAAGGACCCGGTGATTTCGAGAAAGGTAAGTACCCCAAATGCCCCTACGCCTTCTACTTCAACTTCGCAATCCAGTCCTCCCCCTTTCAAAAATCAAAAGGATGAACTCCCATTCTCTGCTCCTAACTCGTTTCAGACATTTGATATCATTGACCATATAAAGAAAACCAAAATTCAAATGTCTGAATTTAAATTTCTGCAGTCCCATCCTGAGCAATTAGACACTGGTTCAATGTGTTAAAAACCAGAACATCCCTGTTAAACAAGCAATTCCCAAATAGACACATGATCCTGCCAGGGATGCACCCACCAGGGACAACCTTGTCATTGCTCTCCCTGCTGCTCCTGACAGGACTGAACCTTTTTATGTCTCATTGCTGATAAATGGATGACAGTTGAACAATTGCATTATTGACTCTGGAGTTTCAGACAATGTCATGCCTGCTAAAGTAGCTGAATCCCTTGACCTCACACTGACCAAGACATTCGGTAGATGCTTCTCCATGGAGAATAAACAAGTGCCACTGCTGGGGCAGATTAAAGACGCCCAATTTGCATTTGTTGCCTTTCCAAACAAAAGAATCAAGATGACTATCTTGGTAGCAGACGTCCTAACATCATATGGCATCTTTCTTGGGCGAAATTTTTGCAGGGATGGTGGTGAATTGAGCATGGATTTGTCAGAGGCAAGGATTCCAGTCAAAAGTGTCATGAAGAGGCTGCTCCCTAAAAAGGAAGCGAAATACATAGTTACCCGGACCTCAGCACTTGAAGCTCAAATTCTGTTTGAGTCTTCAGGCATGGGCAACTACTTTCTATCCACGGATGAAGTTCATGAGGCATCTGACGAAGCTCCGACAAGTGACAACTTGGAAATGCATTCAGGTGGAACAGCAGAAGAATTCGCTGAGCACAATGCAAGTGTGGAAGAATCCCCTCCTCCGAATGAAGAAGAATCCAAGAAAAAATCGGTATCAAATGAGGTATGGATTCTTGAATTTGATGGCAGTTGCTCTTCCACTAGTTCAGGAGCCGGAGTTGTGTTAATATCTCCTCAAAGAGATATTTTTCTTTCATCTTATAAGTTGCAGTTTAGCAACACTAATAACACAGCTGAGTATGAATCTATGCTGCTGGGATTAAAAGCTGCTAAGGACAAAGGCATCAAACTCCTTCATGCTAAAGGAGATGCTGAATTGGTGGTTTGTCAGGTGAGGAACCTATATCAAACCAAGAATGAAAGATTGCGCCACTACCGTAATCTAGTCTGGGACCAAATTGAAAACTTTGATGCTTTCAGTATCTCTACAGTTCTCAGAGAATTTAATGACCGCGCTGATGCACTAGTTGTTTCAGCTACTCTCTTGATCCCCCACCCAAACTTCAAAGGAGACAGGTACACCATTGAGCTGGTCTTCCGGCCAAGTGTGTTTGATAATGCCAATCATTGGCAAGTGTTCAACAATGACAATCAAATCATTGTCTTCCTGGAGCAAAAGGACAGCTTCGAACGGCTGCATTTTGAAGGCAGTGAACTTCAAAACCCTGAATCGACCCCTGAATCAAGTTCAAGCACAGGTGAAGAGTTCTTGCAACTGAAAGGAAATAAGATTTCCAAAGGCCTGGTTTCCCTTGAGAAGCTGTTTGATAAGCATGATAGATTCATCAAACAGCAGCAAAGGGATTCAAGCTCCTCTCAGGTGTTTGATCAAGTAAATCTGGGAACCAAGGGAGACCCCAAGATGGTGAACATTGAGAAATGTTGTACTCCTGAAGAGCGTTTCAAGTTCACCTCTTTGCTCAACGAATACATGGATGTCCTAGCGTACTCCTATGATGCCCTGAAATCACTTCGGTCTGATGAAATTCGACATAACATTCCTCTCAAGGCTGATTCAACACCTTACAGGAAAAAGCCCAGGGATTATAATTCAAAAATATCAGATACTATTTTATCTGAGATACAAAAAATGCTAAATGCCAGGATAATCTTTCCAATCCATCATTCCACATGGATTGCCAATATAGTGCCTGTATGATAGGACCTAGGCTCACAAAGCTCTGACACCAATTGTCAAGATTAAGAGCACAATTGATTACCTTTATATAAGCAACTAAACACGGAATTTAACCAGAATAATAAGTAACTAGAAATCAAAAATAGCACAAAATATGAGAGACAATACACAATTGTATTCAACTCATCTAGAAGAAAATACAATAAAGAGATCACACTCTTCCCACATCTCTAGGGCGTACCAGTAATCTTCCCTCAAGAGTTCTCTCTCAATTACAAACAAACCAACTCAATAACCGAGTTGTTGTTTCAACTAGTCAGTAACAATACTGCCAATACCACCGAGTATACACGCATACTCCAAGTCCGAATACACCACATACTCCAAGTAGATCTCACTGATCTTGCAACAACTTGCAAATCAAATGATCTTACTTACCATGTAGATCTACCCTGATCTTGCACACTTGCAGATCAACCTGGTCTTGCACACCTGTCGACCTAGATCTTACAATCAGAAAGAACCCTTGTCCTTGCCTCACCAAGTCTTTATGATTCTCCCTTGGATAGAACCCTTTTGATTCTACAAATTACAATACAGCGCCATGAGTCTATTATATAGATCCCATGCAAACAATAATTAGACTTCTAATTACAATAATTAGAAACGCAGACTCAAAACTAAAATTAGTCTTTACATGCAAACAAACGGTTTGTTAAACAAACTGTTCGTGTAACTAACAGTTCTGAAACCGCACAGGCGACCGACGTCGATCGTTGTCTGTCTGGAGATGACCGACGTTGGCCGATCCATGACCGATATCAGCAGCTTTCTGTCCACCTCTGACCGACGTCGATTGGCCTGACCGACGTCGATTACTGTGACACTCAGCAACCTCCTCCATGTTTGCATCAGTGAAGCTTTTAGCTCCACAACCTAACAATCTCCCACTTGGAGATAAACAGCTGCACCTGTACCTGTGCTTGTACCTGTACATCGTCTAATTTGTTTTCTGGCTTGTATCCCTCTTCAAGTTCAATCTTGAAGACCAACCACCACACATCCTATGGTGCTACACCTGTCATCCAAGTCCCTTGCCACATCCAAATCTACATACCCATGTAGAAAAGTACCTGACCCTGCATCGCATGTATACCTGCTGCTGGTCTCTCTCAAATACTTGAAAATCCACTGAACTGTTTTTCAGTGCTTCTTTTCCGGATTGGCCACAAACTTGCTGACAGCTCCCACTGCTTGGGAAACATCAGGTCTAGTACACATGTACTTAACCTCATCATGTGAATTGGGACACTGTTCTGTGAACTGTCCATCCATAGGTGTGATAACCGATTCTACATCTTGCATAACGAACCTCGCCACTACCTTATTCACACAATCATCCTGAGACAACATCAACCTGTGATCTTCCCTGTCTCTAGGAATACTCATGCCAAAAAAATTTGCTGCTCCCAAATTTTTCATGACATACCTCTGAACTAACTTTACCTTTAGCTCAGCAACTCCTTGCATGTGTGACCCTGCAACAAGCATACACACAACATACAGTAACAGGATAATGTAGCTAATATTATCCAACCTGGTAAAGGAAACACAACGGTTACATTGACATTGACTAAAGCCATGCTTTGTCATACCCCTGTCAAACCTCCATTGCCCTGCAGCCTGCTCAAGACTATATACCCTGGCCTTCCGTCTCACGTGTTCATTCTCTCTCTTCTTTAACCTAGAAATCAGTTCGTCTTTCAGTGCTTTCTTTTCGGCTGGCAACTCTACCAAATCTCCCGTTTGGTTCTCATCCAAAGAATCAACTTCCTCATTCATGTCATGCTCCCACTGTTTCCTGAATTCTCCCTGCTCTGCCTCTTTAAAACTTCCTGATTCTTGACCATCAGTGAGCAACAAGTAGTATAAAAAAGGAGAATAATGAATTTGAGGCTTACCCTTTCAGTCTTCCATATGAGCATTTGAGACTCCTTGACAGCTTGCTGTCAGCCCAAAATTCATTTTCTGGTCGACCCTGGTCTGCACCCGACCGATGTCGAATCCCCCTGATCGCCAACACCGGTTCCCTGACCGACGTTGGTGTCCACCTGGTCACCGACGTCAGTACCATGACCGACGTCGGTCTCCACCTGCCCGACACCACCGAGAGTCTAGTCTGCACATGACCGACGTCGGTACCTACCTGTTCGACGTCGGTTCCACCTGACCGACGTCGGTAACTGTGTTTTTTTGTGAGTGATGATTTTTTATCCGCAAACTCACTTTGGATCAAAACCTTGTCCAAACTGCCCTGCTCAGTTTTATTCAGCGTCTCTAGCTGATCACTATCCATCATCTCCTCCATGAACACCAAGGCTTTCCAGTTTTTAAGTTTGTCAAAGACATCAGACTTCCTCTTAAGAACATGCATCCCCTTCTTACTCATGTGACCAAGCCTACAAAACCACATCTTTGCAACAAAAAGAGAATCAGTAATACAAGTAGATAGATAAAGAATACCTACTTTCTTACCACATGCTAATTCAAGTGCATCCGCTTTGAGAGTTACTGTGCACCTCTCATCACCCAACTTCCCTGTAGAAATTAGACTCCTCTTCAGGACTGGGACCTACATGACATCCTTCAACACCCATGTGTTGGCTGTCTGCAATTTCAGCCGCACTTTCCCTTTGCCAACAATTTGACAAGGCTCACCAACCCCTAAATAAATCTTTCCAGAGTCTCCAAGGACATTAACATGAAAAAATACTCTATTTGGGATTGCATGGAAAGAAGCAACAGAATCTATAAACCAAAATTCTACTTTATCCAAGGAACATATAAGAGCAACCCGTGCAACAATACCTGCAACATATGCTTCTTTATTTCCTTCATGTTGATCTTCTACCGACCAACAATCTTTCTTTACCTGCTCTTTCTTTCCATAATTCCGTAATTGAGAATTCTTTCCATTGAATTCTTCCATTCTTAGTGTACTTTTTTTTGTCATTGCTATACTCCCACTCAATCAGAAACCCCTGAGAGTGACCTGTAATCAACAAACACTTAATACACTCTGAAACCAAGGTGTTAGTGAACCTCGCTCTGAGAACCTGCAACCTCGCTCTGATACCACTTGATAGGACCTAGGCTCACAAAGCTCTGACACCAATTGTCAGGATTAAGAGCACAATTGATTACCTTTGTATAAACAACTAAACACGAGATTTAACCAGAATAATAAGTAACTAGAAATCAGAAATAGCACAAAATATGAGAGACAATACACAATTGTATTCAACTCATTCAGAAGGAAATACAATAAAGAGATCACACTCTTCCCACACCTCTAGGGCGTACCAGTAATCTTCCCTCAAGAGTTCTCTCTCTCAATTACAAACAAACTAACTCAATAACCGAGTTGTTGGTTCAACCAGTCAGTAACAATACTGTCAGTACCACCGAGTATACACACATACTCCAAGTCCGAGTACACCACGTACTCCAAGTAGATCTCACTGATCTTGCAACAACCTGCAAATCAAATGATCTTACTTACCATATAGATCTATCCTGATCTTGCACACCTGCAGATCAACCTGGTCTTGCACACCTGTCGACCTAGATCTTACAATCGGGAAGAACCCTTGTCCTTGCCTCACCAAGTCCTTATGATTCTCTCTTGGTAGAACCCTTCTGATTCTACAAATTACAATACAGCCCCATGAGTCTATTATATAGATCCCATGCAAACAATAATTAAACTTTTAATTACAATAATTAGAAACGCAGACTCAAGACTAAAATTAGTCTTTACATGCAAACAAACGGTTCGTTAAACAAACTATTCGTGTAACTAACAGTTCTGGAACCGCACAGGCGACCGACGTCGGTCGCTGTCTGTCTGGAGATGACCGACATCGGCCAATTCATGACCGATGTCGGCAGCTTCCTGTCCACCTCTGACCGACTTCGATTGGCCTGACCGACGTCGGTTACTGTGACACTCAACAACCTCCTCCATGTTTGCATCAGTGAAGCTTTTAGCTCCACAACCTAACACTGTAAGAAAAAAGAATGGTGAAATTCGCCTTTGTGTGGATTTTAGAAATTTGAATTAGGCATCCTTGAAGGATAATTATCCTTTGCCAATCATGAATCAAGTGCTGGAGACAGTGACGGGCTCGAAGATGTTATCAATGCTAGATGGCTTCTCAGAATATAATCAGGTCGAAGTTGGTGAAGCAGACCAGCATAAGACTGCTTTCACCACACTCTGGGGCACGTTTGCATATAGAAGAATGTCTTTTGATTTGATAAATGCTGGCGCCACCTTCCAAAGAGCAATGGACCTTGCCTTCAAGGATGAAATGGGTAAGTTCATCGTAGTGTATCTTGATGACTTGATTGTCTTTTCTAAGCATCGCCCAGACCATGTGCGCCATTTGCAACAAGTGTTGGAACGTTGCCGCTAGAATGGCATTTCCTTAAACCCCAAGAAGTCAGTTTTCGGAGTAACGGAGGGGAAACTTCTCGGACACATTGTGTCCAAAGGAGGCATAAAGATTGACTCAGACACAATCAAGTCTATCCAAGAACTTTTCTTGCCCACAAGCAAGACTGTTGTTCACTCTTTCTTTGGAAAGGTGAATTTCTTACGGAGGTTTATCCCCGAATTTGCTAAGAAAACTAGGCACATTGTAGACATGATGAAGGGAAAGGCCACCCTCAGCTGGATTGAAGAAGGCAAGTCAGCTTTTGAGGATATCAAGACTGCCATTGCCCATGCTCCAATTCTGGCTTGGCCAGACTATAGCAAAGAGTTCACCATTTACAGTTATACTTCAGAATATACGCTTTCAGCAATTCTAGTTCAACAGAATAAAGAAGGTATGGAATCTCCCATTTTCTTCATGAGTTGTCTTCTCAAAGCTCATGAGCTGAAGTACTCAAATATGAAGAAGCACGCTTATGCAGTGAAGGCCGTAAAACATTTTTGTTTCTACATCCTCAATTCTCGAGTTACTGCCTTAGTCCCTGACACCACAGTGAAATCTATACTGACTCAGCAGGAGTTTGAGACAAAAAGAGGCAATTGGGTTGCAAAGATCTAGGAGTTCGATCTGATCATCAAGCCAACAAAGCTGGTACGTGAAAAGGGACTATGCCAACTAATTGCTGATAACAAGCCAAGAGGAACAGAGCGTGAAGAACCAGAAGTGGATGACACACCAAGAGTCCTCTTTGTCTCCACCACAAATGAGTGGTATTCAGGGATTGCTCATTTCCTTACTTATGGTGAATGCCCTGCTCACCTATCTTATAAAGAAAGGAGAACCATCAAGCTGAAAGTTGCTAATTTTGTCCTCTGGGACAACGGCCTATACAAGAGGAGCCTTGATGGAACGTTCCTTCGCTATGTGGACAAGGAGCAACAAAGCCGACTCATGAAGTCCTTCCACAATTCGGCCTGTGAAGGACATTTTTCTGCCCCTGTGACTGTGCATAAGATCCTACGAGCCAGGTACTATTGGCCAACTCTCTTTCAAGATGCATACAAGTGGATCAGGGGATGTCAACTGTGCCAATAGTTTGTTGGAAGGCCCAAGCTAGCTGCCCTGCCCCTCGAACCAGTGATAATAGAGGAGTCATTCCAGCAATAGGGAATTGATTTTATTGGAGCTGTAAACCCATCATCAAGTGTTGGACATAACTATGTACTCACGGCAACAGACTACTTTACCAAATGGGTGGAAGCAGTTCCAACCAAACATGCTACTTCAGAAGTAGTATGCAATTTTCTCAAAGAAAATATCATGTCCAAGTTTGGGGTCCCAATCAAAATTGTCACTGACAATGTCGCCTGTTTCACTTCCCAAGAGATTACTCAATTATGTTTCCATTACAGAATCACACTCTCCCACTCTTCTGATTACTTTTCACAAGGGAATGGACAGGGTGAATCAAGCAATAAGAACCTGGTGACTATCATCAAGACGCTGGTGGATGACAACCAAAGGACTTGGCATAAGGCATTGGTTGATGCTCTATGAGCAGACAGAATTACACCCAAGAGGGCAATTGGTATGTCTCTTTTCCAACTTCTTTATGATGTCAATGCTGAGATACCAATCACCTTGGAATTGTCAGCATTGAAATTGGCTAAGGCGATTGAAGATCAAACGTATGAGAGTTCACTCAAGAAGAGGATCATGTGCCTTGCTGAGCTGCATGAGCAAAGAACTGCAGTGGTGGACCGAATTGCCGCCCATCAAAGTCTGGTGAAGAAGCTCTTCGACCAAAAAGCAAAGAATCGTGATTTTCAGATTAAAGATCAAGTCCTACCGTGGGACAAGAGAAGAGAACCAAAGGGGATGCACGGAAAATTTGATTCGCTGTGGAGGGGCCCTTTTATTAATCACCTCAACGGTAAAAACAGTTCCCTGTTGAAGTATCAAAATGGCACTCTCTTTTCTCCGCCTCACAATGGGCAACATCTGAAGCACTTCAACTCTTGAAGTATCGGATGAGTTCCCCTATACATATATATATTTGTATAGTCTTTTGTTTCTGTTTTGTTCTTTTCGTTTTCGTTTTTGGAGCCTTTCTTTTTTGGTAACACGACTCCGTAGACCAATGGCACACGTCAAGGCACTGGGGATTCTAGTTTCTACTCCCCTCAGTTGTGTTTCAAGTTTCCAACTGAAGGTAGTTCTCCAACAGGAGCCAGTTGTCCCCGAAAAATGACTTCTCATTTTTGGGACAACATATGAACTATTTTGGCCCTGCAAGACCAAAATTGTCCCTTCCCTTTACAAAAATTTGTTCTGAGCTTTCAAATTCCTCATTTTTCAAGCTTTTTCAGTAAAGGGATCAGCAGGTTCAAAGGTTCAAAAGCTTCTGCAAGCAAGTCCAATCAGAAGAACCAGTTTCCAACACTTAGTCATCTTTAGGATTGGTTCAGCGCCTTGGTTCGATCAAGAATGTCCTTCGGCGAGCATGTAAGCAAGGATTGAACCATTGAACCATTGAGCCTTGAACCATTTTGGTTCAACGGATTCAACGGGTTCAGAGGTTCAACGTCATCAGCAAGAGCTAGGTGCATTTGTCAAAGGTTCAAAGTTCAACCATTTCAAAGGATCTGCGGTTCCGAGCACTTAACGAGTTTCAAAGGCTTGAACCGTTGAACCTTGAACCATTTTGGTTCATAGGTTCAACGCGTTTGGTTCAAAAGGATATCAAAGGGACTTAGCCAAATAAATGGAATGAACCGATTGAACCGTTGAACCTCGAACCGCTTTAAAGTTCAATGGTTCACGGGTTCAAAGGTTCAAAGGCTGCCTCAGTTAAGGAAAGAAGCACGCGCAAAAGCAATAGTCAGGTGGATAATGCCAAGTGTCGTCGGCTGAGCCCATTATACTTTGTTTCGGAGAAATAGCGGAAGCTGCCACGTGTCCCTTAAAGAAATCGGCGGAGGCCAACAAGTGTCATCGTCCGCGAGAGCCTAACTGAGCCCCAAACATTTCTATGGTGTTGCAAAAGCCCGAGAGCGAAAAGCGCCAAGTGTCAATGGCGGAATGTTTCAGTATGATGCGGCGGGAAATGCCATGTGTCCCTGAAGAAGCAGCGGAAGATGCCACGTGTCAAAGGACAGGGCACCCTCAAATGCAAAGACATAGAACCAAAGGGAGGTGACTTCCTTCGGACACCCTCAAATGCAAAGACATAGAACCAAAGGGAGGTGACTTCCTTCGGACAAATTGTCCGAAGGAAATAAAGGGACCAACAGCTCTCCGAAGAAATTGAAGCCCGAAGGCCACCTGAAAGATCCCGAAGGGCAGGTACCCTTGCGGGGAAACACTCGACACACATGAAACGAACCTTTTTCAAGACCCCGAAGAGCATGTTCCCTTCGAAAAAGGTCGAAACATCAAAGCGCAGTGGAAACTGCCAAGTGTCATGCACCGAGACAGTTTCAAATGAAGCTTCAAAGCGCAGAACTCGCCACGTGTCTCGTCCCAATGCAGCGGAAGCTACCACATGTTTGCATCCGTGCCCCCAACCCTTAACAATTGCAAAGCTTATTCCGATAAGCTTATTTCAAAGACACGGATGCCGCCACGTGTCCTCACCCGCGTCACAGCAGAATGACAGGTCCGCGAATGTCAAATTTAGAGCGACTAGCTAGCCATTAACCTTCAATCGAGGAAAGACCCGTGAATGCCAAATTCACTGCAAGTGTCTTTTAATTTTTGCGGACTTAAAACGCGAACCCGAATGCATTCAAAGAACCTAAGGACAGGGCCAAGAGAAGGAAGAGACAAAGAGGGAAACTCAGCAAGAGTTATTTCCAGTAGGCGAAGCAGTTCGTCGGGTAGACATTTGGGTCCTTCGAACATTGAAAGCGCCGTCTGTTTGTCCCCTTTGAGAAAAAGGCAGAATAGACAATTGCGCGGCTAACAGGTGATAGAATGAGTGATTCAGGCTAAGGAGTAGACAAAAGAGATGAACCAGCACGCCACATTTAAAACAGCCGCCCTACTCCAGCATGACAAAACCAATAATGCATCCAAGGCATTAATGCGCCGAATGGGTCACTCCATGGGAAAAAGGGCCAAGCCTCTCTTTGCCTCTATATAATGCAATCTTTTGTATCATTGAGGGGACTTTTTTTCATTTTTACAGGAGCGAAACTCTACCCATTTTGAAAGAAGACTGAGACTTTGAGCTCAGATTGTAATTTCATTGCATTTTATCTGAATGAAAAAGCAAGTTGTTTGTAGACTTTGTGCTGTTTTGGCTTGTGTTACTTTAGGAAATTGTTCTTATGTCTATTTTCTAGAAGCATTCTTATTTATTTAATTTGACAAGCAGAATTAGTGAAGGTTAAAAAGGAGGTGCCCTGAAGCCAACTGTGAGAAGACTTTGTGCTTTCACAATTGTTTTCAGCATGTGTTTTTCCTTTTCTTTCTGTGTTGAGGATTCCGGGACGACTTTGTGCCACCATTATCCTTTGTGTTATACTCTTTGGGCAGTTGAGGTGGAAACTTTGTGTTCTGTTTCATCCTGCTGGTTACTACGCCCTTTGTCACCAATTACTTTTACTACCTGAAAAAAACTCCTGTTGTTTTCTGCAAGAACACTTCTGAAAGAAAAGAAACACCTTCAGTGTTTCCACCAGGATTTTCTCCTTGGTCTGTGAGCATCATCTCTGAAAGAAGAGAGATGGATGGTTTATTCTGCCTCCATGTGTTATTTTTTGCTTATTTATATTGTATATAGCTCCTACGTATTTATAGGGAACCTCCCCTTGATGAGATGAGAGATTAGTCCCCTTTTGATGTGGTAAACTTACACAACTGGCCGACCAATCTTCCTGCTGTAGTTGATCCGACCTATTTTGTTTATCAGTACGCTGATTGACAAAATATTCACCCAACAGGGTTAATGCACACTTTCAGCACGTCTTTGTCAAAAATTACACTTAGCAACATGTTGAAATGATTAGGTTGTTTAATGAAGAGATTTCTCTAACACTTGCTAGTGGTCCTTCCTCTAGAACTTCCAGGTATACTACTACTAAAAATCTTGCAGTTCCAACCTCTGAGGCGAGTATGGTGCAATCCAAGGGGAAAAGAAAGGCTACAAGTTTGCCTTCAACCCAGCCACAAATATGTTCAATACAGAAGCTCGAGAGGCAAATGATGCCACTGGAAAATTCTTCTTTACCAATAGGATTCCATTTCATGTTGCTCAATCTCCTTATTACAAAGAGGCATTCCCCAAGGCATTCAAAGCAGGATCATCTTATGTGCCTTTTGGAAATAGCAAATAGAGAACTGCTATCTTCAAAAAAACCTATTCCAAAGTCAATTTGTTGGAGGAAATGAAGACTACTTGCATGCTCTATCACCATCGATAGGTGGATGGACATTAGGCACCACCCACTCATCAATATTGTAGTCACATGCAAAGAAGGGCATTATTTCCTTAGGGCTATTGATCATTCTGGAAAGCGTGTAATGTCCTCAATTTGGGACAAGCAAGCAATAATGGAATTGGGCACAAACCCAAATCAAAAATCTGAAAATAATAAAATAGACCAGCCACTCTATGTATAACAAACAAACCACAATACTCCTCCAAAGTGATCTAGATCATAGTTCGCATAACCGATTGGGGCGAGTACTCGTTGAGGGCCAAAAATGGTAATCAGTGGTTATTCGACCCACTCGGTTGAATAACCGGTAAAGGCAAAAAATACTTGAATTTTTAACAATAACATTATCTTTTAGAACTTATGGAAAAAAATAGATGGAATGAGTCTGTAAAACATAGTGAAACTATTTTCTATTAGATTTAAATACAAAATGTACAAAATCGCATAATCATGCAAATACAACAGTCTCAAAGTACAAAGTTACAAACTATAATAATACTTATAGACTTATAGTATTATACAAAAATCTACAAGACTACAAGTACAAATTATAATAATCTATAATTTTCTCTTTCCTACCTTTTGAAAAAAAAGGGAGGCTGAGAAACTCTAGTCCTTCAACTCGACTGACTTGCCTCATTCTATCTAAAAGGCTACACCTGCCCTTATGGCTCCACCTCTACCTCTATCTCATCTCCAAAGATGTCCTCGAATCCAATCTCTCCTCCTGCTTCAGCTGCACCCTCCATAACTTGCCTCTCGAAATCAGTGATCTCCTCCTCTCTGAACATAAAAGCCTCTTCGTGTGCAATCCAATTGTTATAAAGATTGATCTCATCTAAATCAATAGGCTCCTTCGATGCATTCTCCAACTTCTTTGTGCGAAGTCGAAAGTTGTATTGCACAAAAACCAAGTCATTGAGTCGTTGTTGGCTCAACTTGTTGCCCTTCTTCGTGTGAATGGATTCAAACAAACTCCAATTGCGCTCACATCCAGAAGCGCTACAAAACTGAGATAAAATCCAGAGGACCAGCCTTTGAAGATTTGGGGTATTTCCACCCCAATCTTCCCACCACGACCCTACAAACAAGATATTCAAAACTTTGTAAGAAATTAATAATTATAAATTTATAAATATGTAATTAGTAAGGTACAAGTAAAGACTTCATTTTGTATTACCTGGTGACTGCGTGCCTCTCCCTTGAATGGCTAGTGCTGAAAAAAAAAGCCTTCCCTTTATCTGCTTGTAGTTCTGCAACTCTGCAATAATGAGGTCCCTCACCTCAACGTCAGGGGTCATACTCTCAATGCATGTTGAGAGCCCCTCCATAACCTCTTCACTAGTATCTGTGAAGCCATCGTAGTAGAAAAACTTGGGGTTAAGGTAGTATCATGCTGCATAGATGGGTTGGTGGAATTAATTGTTCCACCTCCGATCAATCAACTCTCAAAAATGATCAAATCTAACATGATCTTCTCTATAATAATGTTGAACTGCCTCGTTGACCTTATCCATGGCCTCATAAATACATCTCATTGGATTTTGCTTTCCATCCACCAATCGCAAAAACCTCACCAAAGGCTCTGACATCTACAAAGTTACAAACAAATTAAAGTTAGTGTTACAAACTTATAGATAAATTATAAAATAAAGACTTTAAGTTTAAAAAATTGAAAACAAGAGAAACAACTTGAAATTTAAATTGCAATTTCAAGTTACCTTCACAATCTCTATAGCTCTCGTTTCGAAGGCCTCACTAAAAATTGTCTTCGAAACCTTCACTCCATCAGCTTTCTTGGAATAAGATGACTCCATCCATACTTGAGAGACAAACATTTTGCTTCAATGGAGTCAACAAACTACAAACACTTCACAATGTAAGAAATTTCATTGCAAACCTAGTGACCACTGCTCGAACAAGCTCTTTTCCTTTGGTGTGCTCTCTCGTCAAGCTGAGAACCTAAGGGTGATTGTAGATATATTTAATTATTTCTCTAGCTTCTTCTACAACTGGTCTCACACAATCAAGTTTGTTTATGTCCTCCAAAAGAAGGTCAAGGCAATGTGCCGCACAAGGTGTCCAAAAGAGAGATGGATGTCTCTCCTTAAAAAGTCTCCCAGCTACCACATGTTGCATTGTCTGTAATAATTTGGACAAAATTTTTGATGCCCACCTTTAAAACAACCTCCTCTAACATCAATCTCAAAGTTTTTGCATTTTTAATTTTACATGATGCATCAATAGACTTCAAAAATACTAGCTCATCATTTGAAGACACCAGAAAGTTGATGAGGGCGCAATTCTTTCCATTCATACATCCATCAGAAAGAAGGTGCATCCAAATTTACACCTCTTTTGATCTTCGACAATCAACTTTGCATCTTCAACTGCTTTTTTGAGCAACTTTCCACTCAAGTCTTTTGAAGAAGGTACTTTGTACCCTTTCCTTGCAACTGTTAAAATTGTAACCAAATATTCCCCGTATCGACTCCTCACTATGTTGAAAGGAAGGTTGTTGAAGTACCAAAAATTTGCACATACTTTATCTGCTTTTGCATGCGCCTGTTTGTTCCATCCTATAGCTTGGCGTGAAGGTTGTGCCCCAAGTGTGTTTCTAGGCACAAAAAAAGAATGTAACTTGAAACGAAGCCGGTGTAGATGTGTCACGGTGCTTGCGTGGACCACAACTAGAACGCACAATTTTTGTCATTGTTGCAGCTTCTTCCTCTGTTGATGTGGCACCAATGGTCACTGTTAGGGTTGCTTGCATCCGTGCCCTCTCTAGTTTTTTTGTCTAGTGATGCAAGATCTGCCATCATCTATCGTTTTGCCTCTTCAGTGACATTGAAACAAAGCGCAATGTCACGACAAGAATGCATGAAAGATGGTACTTCATGCGATTGATGCCTCCTGACATCTTTTTCGAGCAAAAGTTGCAAATTGAAATCATCTCAGACATTTCAACCCGCATGACATACTTCCATGCACCGGTGCAAGCATGGGGGGGGCTGATTGACTACCACTGACTAAATATGCGCCTAATGCACTACTGAATGCCATTGTTTGCTAATGGATAACATGCAAAGCGCAAACATATTAAAAACAACATAAAAAATAAAAAAATAAAAACATTCAATACAAATTATTAATTAAAATACAATAAATAAATGATAATTATAAATTATAAAAAGAAAATTAAAATACACTTATGATTTACAATTTTAACGAACAAATTATAAATATAATCTATAACGGTTATTTAACAGAATAATAAACAACAATTTTAAATAAATAATAAACACAAAAATTTAACGAAATGCATCAAATTCGTATACTAAGCATCAAAAATATTTATCAAATATGTATTTAATTAAATTACAATTCGCTTGCATGCTTGGAAATTTTAAAAATAAATAAATCCCTAAAATTTGACGGAATACATGAAATTAAAATGGAATGCATCAAATTTGTATACTAAGCATCACAAATATTTATCAAACATGTTTTCAATTAAATTAGAATTCATTTACATACTTGAAAAAAAAATTTAAATGCACTAACCTAGAAATTTCTTTGCTCAATTCTCTTCAATCCGCCTTTGAATACTACAAATCTTGTGTGAGTGAAATGTGAGGTGTGTTGCATTTTATAAGACTGGATTCCACGTATTTTTCACGTTTTTGGAGTGTTTGGAGGGAAATATGTGGTTTCCTAGCAGTTATGCATGTTTATTCCGCATGGGTTCCACGGAACGCAGAACTGGCGAGTAACCCGCAGTTACTCACCGATTTATTTTTTATTTATTTTTTTTATTGCAGGCAGTTTCGAACGACGGTTATTCTCTACCAGGAATTCTCGGCAAGTAACCGACCAACCAGCGGTTACTCGCTGATTATTCCATCTATGCCACAAATGGCAGTACCGTGGATTGATAACCCAAGGGCACAACCTCATAAACACTTATGAGGAATTCGGTAGAAGTCTAGTTGAGAGATTTGAAAGCGCTGATTCGGAACTTCACTTTCGAGAATTGGCTCAATTGAAACAAAATACTTATGTGGAGTATATGACTGATTTTTAGAGAATTTCAGTCATGGTAATAGATATTCTAGAGAAAAGACTTGTGTCATTGTTCATGGAAGGGTTGGCCGATCCAAGGTTTCAGCCCTCCTACTCTTCAAGACTCCATTCAAAAAGCTCTTGATCTAGAGTCATCAGCCCCTAGGCGCAGAATTCTGCCTTTTGGGCAGCGAAAAAAAAACACTTTTGGGTCCTATGGACAGCAAAGGACTAACACTTTTGGACAGCCTAGGACTGCTACTTCTGATCAGCCCAAAACGGCCCCCTTTGGGGAGCAGAGGAAGCCTTTCCAACAAGGCTTAGGGCAGCCAAAGGAGCTGCCAAAGGTAAACAAGGATTGGGGTGAGTCCAAGAACGAACTAAAAAGAAAAAAATTGTGCTTGATAAGAATGAAGATAAGGAGGTGAAGGCAGCCACCTATGAGGAGGAACAAAATGAAAAGGAGGAAGAGGATAATTTGGATGGCACCCTTGCCACACTATTGCGAGCTCCTAGATATCATGTCTTTCAAGTGAGAGCACTGTACTCATTGATAGTGGGGCCACCAACAACTTTATTGATGAAAAATTAGTAGCTAGATGTGGGCTGCAAACTACTGTATTTTGAGGCTTCATTGTAACTGTGGCGGATGGCTTCACCATCCCTTACACTAAAAATATTTCCAACTTGAGCATCACTTTGGGTAAGCATAAATTGAAGATGATTTTTATGTAGTTGGCATTGGAGAGACTAATTTGGTACTTGGAGTGCAATGGCTACACTCCATTGGGGAATTCACCCAAAATTACCAAACTATGGAACTCAAATTCAAGGCAGCCGGAAAAAAAGTGGTACTATGTGGGTTGACCAATGGAGGGCCCATGATAGTAACCTCCAAGAGGAAGGAAAGACCCTCTCAAAGAGGGCAGGTTGCATGGGCAGCTGAATGCTTTATGAGCACAAAGAATTGTAATTTAGAATAGTAGCATCTTCACAAGGATATTCAGCCCATCTTTGATACGCGTTGAAGGATTTTCGATAATATCCCTCATGGATTACCTCCGGATAGGGGTTTTGAACACATTGTGGAGTTAGAACCAAGTACAAAAGCAGTAATGACCACACCTTACTACCATCTGAGGGTCTACAAGGAGGAGATTGAGAAGGCCATCAAAGAACTTTTGGAGATGGACCACATAAGGTCTAGTTCGAACGCTTTTGTTTCTTCAATCGTGCTTGTGAAGAAGAATGATGGAACTATGCGAATGTGCATAGATTACCGTATGTTGAACAAGAAGACCATTAAGAATAGGTATCCTATACCTAGAATTGATGAGCTAATTGATGAGCTCCATGGGGCAAGATATTTTTCTAAGATTGATTTGAAAATAGGATACCATTAACTCCATGTAAAGGAAGAGGATATTCAAAAAACAGCTTTTAGGTGTCATTTTGGGCATTATGAGTTTTTGGTGATGGCCTTTGGATTAACAAATGCCCCTGCCAACTTCCAATCATATATGAATCATGTTTTCAGACAATATTTGAGGAAATTTGTATTGGTTTTTTTTTATGATATCCTTGTTTATAGCAAGACATGGGAGGAACACATACAACACTTGGACATGGTGTTGGAGGTATTGGAGCAACAAGCACTCTTCGCCAAGGCATCTAAATGTGAATTTGGGGTTACTGAAATTTTGTATTTGGGACACATAATCAACGCCCAAGGGGCCCATGTAAACCAACAAAAGATTCAAGCCATTTTGGATTGGCCTCCCCCCACCACTATGACACATTTAAGGGCATTTCTTGGTTTGTGCAGCTATTATAGGGGGTTTGTAAAAGAATTTTCACACCCCTCCAACAGACCTAACGAAGAAAGGAGCTTTCAGCTGGCCCAAAACAACCATGGGGACTTTCAAAAAGCTCAAGGAGGTGATGAGTACTTGCCCAGTACTAGTTGTTCCGGATTTCACTATACCATTCATTGTGCAATGTGATGCTTCTGGAGAAAGTATAGGGGCTATCCTAATGCAAAACAGATATCCAATCGCATTTGAAAGTAGAAATCTCAAAGAAGTTGAGCGAAAATTCTCAATTTATGACAAAGAGATGTTGGCCATCATGCATGCCTTGGCCAAGTTCGGGTAATATTTGGTTTGTGAAAGGTTTGTGGTAAGAACATACCACAATAGTTTGAAATACTTCCTTAGCCAAACGGATTTGAATGATAGGCAACAAAAATGGGTAAGTAAATTGCAATCCTATGATTTTGATATTGAATATGTTAAGGGGAAAAACAACGCGGTGGTTGATGCTTTATCCAGGAGACTCAATTTGTGTTCTATGAAAGAGATTACAGCCAATTGGAAGGCTGTAATCACAGCGGAATATGCAAAAAATGAGTTCGCTACAGCTGTCATGGATGGAAAGGTCGATGACAAAAGGTACAAAGTAATTGATGAATTGATTTTGTACAAAAATAGAGTTTTTTTAACCCCTAATTCAAAGTTGAAGTGGCAAATCATGAGGGCTGTACATGATGCCCCAATGGCGAGACATCAAGGGTACTTCGAAACATATAAGCAGGTGAGAGAAAAAATATTTTATAAGGGCCTCAAGGGGGAAATTCTTCAATATATCCAGGAATGTCTTGTGTATCGACAAAACAAAGGAGAACACAATTTTCCCACCGGACTCTTGCAACCGCTACCCATTTCCACCCAAAAATGGGAAAGCGTATCAAATGGATTTTGTCACGGGGCTGCCCATGACACAAAATAAGAATTGTATGTTGGTTGTGGTAGATAGGCTCACCAAATATGCACACTTTTTTGCACTTCCAGCGAAGTGTAATGCTCCTACCGTAGTTGATTTTTTTTTAAATAGGTTTTTTAACTTCATGGGCTGCCAAGAAATATTGTGAGTGACCGAGACAGCCAATTCATGGGACAATTTTGGCAAGAACTCTTTTGTTTGGCAGGCACAGAGGTGACACCCAGTACTAGCTACCACCCTCAAACCGATGGACAGACTGAAATAGTGAATAAATGGGTGGAAGGATACCTCAGAAATTTCATTTCAGGGCAGCAATCAACATGAAGCAAGTGGTTGTACATGGCTGAGTATTGTTATAATTCTTCATATCACATGTCAATTGGCATGTCCACTTTCAAAGCCTTGTATGGATATGATGCCTTTTCATTTGCAGTTCTAATTTTATCTCATAGCAGAGTGTCTAGGGCTGTTGATTTGGTACAACGGAGTCTTGAAATTTTGGGAAAACTCAAAAAATATCTTCAGCATGCACAAAATCAGCAAAAAATGTATGCAGACCAGCATTGGATAGGGAGGTCATTCGAGGTAGGTGATATGGTGCTTTTAAGATTGCAGCGATATAGGCAATCTTCTCTCAACCATTGTGGGGGGGAGAAACTCAAACCTCGCTTCTATGGCCTCTATAAGGTTCTAAGGAAAGTTGGGGAAGTGGCTTATGAGCTGGAACTACCTGAAAGCAACTGGATACACAATGTTTTTCATGTTTCTTGCCTCAAAAAGGCATTGAGGCAGCACATCATTCCTTCCATGGATCTACCACCACTTGATGATGAGGGTAAGTTGATTTTGGTTCCGGATTTCATCATTGAGATTCAAGAAAAGAAGCTTAAGAGCCGGATTATCATAAAATATTTGGTTCATTGGAAGGATTTGCCACTTGAGGATGCTACTTGAGAAGGGGCAGCCATCCTTTAACATCTGAGCTTGCAATTGCTTGAGGACAAGCAATTTCGAAGAGGGAGGATTATAATGTACCCTTCTCTTTGAGGAAGCATTGAAAACCCTTAGCCGAATTCTTGGATGTTTCCCGTTGGCTAAGGGAAGGTAAAATCAAAGGAGATATTTTGATTCTTTTTCTAAGTTATATAAAGATACATTTTGTAAGTTATAAAAAGATACTTTTTGATATATTTTTTCTAATTATAATTTAAAAAGACACTTTTGGAGCATGGATTAACTTAAATTCTTAATGAAAAAAGGCATGATCTCTTTTAAACTACTCCAAGAGGAGCGCCCCTTTTTGGGAAGAATTTGTGGGAAAGAAAGGTATAAAAAGAGGCATGAAGATCATTTGAAAGGTTACCATGTTTTATGAAAATGAATTTATGAGTTTAAGCATGAAAACACTTGGCTTGCACCCTTTGGAGACGAAAACCTTCATCAGGATTGAGGTTGAAGACGAAACCTTTCAACATTCAGATTCGCCAGCTTCATCCAGGAGCTCCAAAGTACTACATTGACTTGTTTTTGAGGGATTTTTTTCATTTGGAGAGTGGCAACTTCATCCTTGGGAGTGGCAACTTCATTTGGGGATTGGCGGCTAGGGTTTGGGTTGCTTCTAACGGCAGCGAACAGGTTTGAAGGGTTGAAGACCCCTTGAGGAGTTGGGCAACCCCCTTTTGAGGCTTGTTTTGAGGGTTTGTACGGCTATTCCAGGCTAAAATACACTTTGGAATATTGCATAAATATTTTGATATTTTATTGCTATTTTAAATATAATTTTCCAGCCATTTCATCCAGAAAAATCAACAAAAATATGGTATTCATCTTGTTGTAATTATCTGAATATTTTGGCGGGTATTTGACAACTAATGAATGGTATTGTGCCCTATTCATTCATCTACAACATCCTGAATTTATTGGCTAGGGTTTGGAATATTTAGTTCGGCCATTTGCAATTTTAGAACTAGGGTTTAAAGAGGAAAAATCAAAAAATATTTGTTGCTGGTTAGAGTTTACTGTTAATTCCAGATTTGCATCATTTGTCCAATTTGGGGACATTACAAGAACCTTCTACAAAACCTCAGGCCCTTTGGCAATTGGTTGCCCATCTTGGAATTAGTCGCTCTACGAGAACCAATGGCATCTGTTGTGGCAACTTTGAATGGCAGAAAGTCCCCTGCATTTGCCTCAACGGTTAAGCTTTTAGCTCAGCTTTATGGCACTCACACTTCCCCCCCTGTCGCCCCCGATGGCCCTGAGGGAAGGGTCCCCTAACCAACTACGAGCAATCTCAGCACCTCTGTGAGCTCGCATGGCAAGCGTAAGTGCGACATTGGGGGTGGGAGGATCCTTCGGCATGAAGCGTGCAAGTAGTCTACAACAGCGGAGATGTAAATCGACGGCACTGAAAGGGGCCATTCCAGATGAAGAGGAGATTGGAGTTGGTGATGGTTAGGCAAGGCTTCTTGGTCCAGGGGATAGAACGACGGGTGGTAGCTGGAATAAGGGTGGCAGTGGCGAGCTAGGTGGTGGTGCCTAGGCAGTTGGTGGTGTCTTGTAATGTGTATTTTGGTGGCGGCGGCCTCGATGGCTGGGTCGTTGGTGGTGGTGTGGTTTGCAATGAGCATGTTTTTTGGACGTGCATTGGTGGCTAAGGCCGTGCTCTTTTTTGGAAGTGTTGTGGCTCCTAGGGGACCTTTGCTTGACACTGCAGGGCTCGTTGGTTTTATTGCCCTTAAGGGTGTTTTTGGTTCAGTTGTTTTCCATCCTTTGGTTCTGCTCTATAACAAACAGACTTTGTAATCGTGTTTCTTTCATTAATAAAACGAGTGAGGAACCCTCCAACACTCTTTACCTATCAAAAAAAATGCCACTAATCTCTCAAATGCAATGCATTGGGGCTTCCAAAGAGGAGTACCCGTTCAAATTCACAAGAGATAATAAGGTGTTGAAATTGGGTAAAATACATCTAATTCACTACGTGTGGTGTACCCCAAAAGAAGAGCCTGGACGCAAGTCCTAGTGTCTGACAAAAGAGATACCCCTTAGGCATGAATCTAAGCCAAACGTTACCCTACATTAAGAATTTTACCAAAAAAAAAAAATAACATCATAACTAAAACAATATCAATCAAATATTAATGATATTGTATTAACTAATATCGTCTTATTAATGGCAATAAAATATAACAACAAAACAATTATCTACAAAAATTAATAGCAAAAGTCCATTGATACAAGCCTGGACGCAAGTCCTAGTGTCTGACAGAAGAGATACCCCTTAGGCATGAATCTAAGCCAAACGTTACCCTACATTAAGAATTTTACCAAAAAAAAAAAATAACATCACAACTAAAACAATATCAATCAAATATTAATGATATTGTATTAACTAATATTGTCTTATTAATGGCAATAAAATATAACAACAAAACAATTATCTACAAAAATTAATAGCAATAGTCCATTGATACAACTCATAACTAAACTCAAGTGTTAATATTAATGCTAATTAATAACAACAAATATTAGTACCGAGTTATTTTCAATCAAAAATATCAATTGAGTTATATTAGCTAAATTAATCATATGTAAAATAATTGAGTAAACAAACTATTCTTGTAAATCTTAATTAAAAGTAAAATATGAGTTGGAAAGACACCGCATGGCCATGGAGAGTGAAATCAATTGATAAAATTACCAATTAATTGTGGGGGGAAGGGAGCGCGACTCTATGAAGAACAGGAGGGGAGAAGCAGTAGGTATGTCCTTAATTGTTCCCTTCAATGTGTGCGGCTCGGTGACCAGACCACTAAATATCCATTCCCTAGGGTACATGTTTCCTAGGAAACTAACACTTGAGGAAGTGTTATAAGGGAACACACTCTACAACATAAGCTCTCTTCACTAACATCATAAAAAATGCTCACCCCATATTTGATCAGATAAAAAGCTGAAACCTCTTCCTATCCACTTTAGCACAGATAGATATTGACTATTTACTCAATTAATGCCTCATTAATATAAAATTACAACTTTGTTTGTCACGAAAATATAAAGGGAACTAAGATTTAACATGTCAATTCAATTTGTGATGCTACTAAAAAGAAGTGGAACCTTATCATCTATTTATTTTATGTTATGGTAAAAGAATCAAAGCCTCAAATAAAAAAGTATAGATGGTTATTGTCTATTCGCTGAGTCAGAAAGTGTCTAAAGTAGATATGCAGAGGAAAAGCATTAAATATCTGTTTAGCAAGCATCAGAAAATATTAAATAAAAGTGTCAAGACATGGGTCTATTGACACAGCCTACTTTAGGAATCCACAAGGTTAAAAATCCATTTTTTAGTACATGGCAAATGAAACTTCAAAAAATTTATTATGAGGCCGTAATTACATTACCTTCTTTCAAGAGAGATCTCCTTTAATGATTATTGCACTTAAATGAAGCTAAAAAGCAGCTTTATTATTTTGTCTACTTAATTAATAACATCTGAAAGAGTCAATTTACGTGTAAAAAGACTATTTTAGTGGATCCTAGGTAAAGAAAATAATATTTTGCATAGTCGTGTCCATCTCCGGCAAATGAGATGAAAATAATATCCAAGATATCTCTTGGCCCAAAATCTTCAGAACATGCATTACACTCTGAAAATTGAAGACAAACATTTCTAAGATACCTACTTCACAGAAATACTATGGAAATGCGCAGTTAAGATAGAGAGTGACTGTTTAAATGGATAAAAACTAGGGAAACAAAGGAACAACCAAAGCAGGCCTGGTCCACATATGTAACTTTGAAGGACTCCTCTCTCAGTATTCCTGTTTATTTATTGTGAAAATCAAGAAAGAATCAAATTCCAATGGTAGGAAAATACCCTTCCCATCCCATGCAGGTCCCTTAGTGATATTTTAAGATTCTGCATTGGGGACCATTCAGTGGTTGTGAACCTACAGACTTTTTTTTGGTTGGAGATACACATGACTGGGGCTCTCTTATATCCTGTGATATCTTAATAGCTACGGTTGTAATCTGCTGTAATATTTTGTTATAAGTTTTTATGATTTTTTAGTACATCTTTTTTGGTAAACTCTTTCCTCCTTTTTTTTAAATAGCAGTCTCTTCTTTTTCTAGGAATATGCTTCTTTTAGACTCCCCCTGCTGGTGGTACCTTTACAGGTTGTACAATAGCATTGACACTTGGACTCCGATGAAACTTGGCAAGCACATTTTAGGCTGAGACTCGTACTCAGTGAAAAAAATCGGTAAAAACTCGGTAAGACAGTAAAATAAAAAATCATAAATTTTACAATAAAACAGATTCTTATACACTTTATAGAAAGAAAATATCAATAATATATATACAATTAATAAAAATGTTATTATTTAAATTGATTTAACATATCAAATTAATTCAACCTGAATATCAAGCCATAAAATATAAATATAGAGGCCAGCTACTCAATAGTTTTTTCAAAATAAATTTTAAAACAAGGAAAATGAACATTAGTTAAAAATAACCTAATGTGTCCCTGATAAACAAGGTCCACAAGAATGCAATTTGGATTCCACCCTGAGCTCAGATTATAAACTGAACTGACAGAGCGGCTAAAGGGAACCCTGGCTGGGCGGGTCCTGGAGGCAGTTTTTGAAATGACAAAGATGCCCCAGTAATTAGATCTTGCGAAACTTTGGGCAGAAGCACCAAGAACTAGGCCAAGGCCAAAACATTGTGGAGAGACTTGAAGACAGCTCGTGAGCAAAATTGGACCAGGCTGGACATTGAAGGGAACTCTCAAATCATTTTGGAAGCTTTGAAGAAAAACTCAAGCAGTAATTGGCAGCTCTCCTCAGTGATTGCGGACTGCAAGGATTTTAAGGTTTCTCCTAGTCACGATCACTCACATCAGACGAAGTGGAAACGAGGTAGTTGGTCGCCTTGCCAGCCTTGGGGTGGGACTCAAAATCAATCCTTGAAATTGGTGACCCCCCAATCCATAATTGGAAAGCTCAAAAGTTTGTTAGAAAATGAGTTCAATCCCTCCACTCATGACACTTTAGTCTTTCACATCACTGCATTGTTTGGGGGTGGCGAAGCAAATTAACTTGGACCTTAATTGCTAATATCCTCGCCAAGATCTCGATGGATGGAGAGGTGACTACTCTAAGACATCTGGCACATGTGAGAGGCTGTAAAGCTCGCCACCCATCCCTGCTTTGGCCAATTTGACAATCAGTGTATGGTGCAGTGAGCTACATAGTTTTCTCATGGGCATGCCTCCATTTGTCCCCTTTATTTTCTATTTCATCGCTTGTTCGGCTTTCTAGTGGACTCAGTCATGGATATTTGGTTATCATTATTTATGGGTTTCATTCCCTCCACGGTTTGCATATCTATTTCCTCCCTTGGAATTTTTATGCTCCCAAGCAGGCTTTCTATCCTCGGCCCTTGGCCATGAGGTTTGGTTGTCTCCTTTCAAAAAGCTTTCTGAGGGGATGCACTTGTTCGATTTCTAGGAACTTCTTTCCTAAATCTGGGACCCCTTGCTTGAGTCCTCTGTGGTGCAACCTTTCCCTGAGGAAATTGATGACGCATGGGAATTATGGGTTTGCAATTGGTAATTGGGGATTCTGCATATGTATTCGCATTCATAAAAATATTCCTTGGTTCTTCACTGGATGGCAGTTGTTGGCTTTTTGTATGCACAGCATGGTTACTCCTCTCTTCGGCTCATTTTGTTTTAAAAGCATTAGAACTGTTGTCATACTACTAAGAATCTTGTCTGCCCTTGATTGCTTGTCCAGATCTTCACAAAGTGCAATCATGGCGGCCAATCATTCGGATTTCAGAAAAGCATGGCCTTCAAAAAGAACTCCGCAGAGTCTAGGGAAAGAATCCTCCAACAACATTGTGAAGGATATGAATAGGGACTTGATTCACATATATTCTTTGGATGATGTCCACTCTTCATTTCTGGAACTGGTCAATGATTTGAAACTTAGGCAGCCGTTGAATGCAGAGGTCCTGGTGGACAAGACCACATGCATCATGATAGATGATGCACTAAATTTCTAGCAGGATGTGTTGGTGGAATGGATAAAAGATGAAAAGCTCCTCAAGTGGATGGCCGCCAACCTGTTTGGAGCTCAACCAACGGTGAGAATGAGGGAAGAGGCACCCATGGATTGCATCCTACAAGCAATGAGGGACCCTGGTCAATCTGCTCCTAGACTTGACACACTTATAGTTGCCTAGCAAATAGGAATCTAGACGGTTCTCTTTGGTGCCGATAACACTCTAGCAATCCTCGAGGATGTGGAGCACTTGAGTTTAGGACTGGGAAACATACTAGGTCAGATCTAGCTTCTCCTTGAGGCTATGACTGTGGATGCGATTTCAAAAGGGCAAAAGCTTGATGTCATTTGCAAAAGATTAACACTGTTGCAACCCCGGTATCTCAACTGGTGGAAACTTTTTCTGCTCTGATGGTAGAGAAAAAGGAAAGCGAGAGAGGGCCGACAATAATGGTCTCGGATTCCAGCAAGGATACTGAGCTCTAGATCAGTTTAGTTTGTTTTCAAGTGTTGTTACTTCTGCCTATGGGCTTTATGTTTGCAATCTTTGCTTTCGTTTCTCCTTCTCATAGAACCTTCATCAGAAGGTCACAAACAGTTAATATTTTGGTACCTGGTTCTCTCGGATTTTCGATAATTACTATAATAGACAAGCTTTAGCTCTTATTTTGACCTATCAAAAAAAAACAAGTGTATTAACAGGCTAAGATAATAATATTTTTTTCTAAAGTGATGTATTTATAATATAATAATAATATTCACATTGTGAAAAATAAAAGTTACAAGTTAACAAGTTGAGGCCCTAAAACCTGAGGGCCCTTACTCGGCTCGCGATCCTGCAAGTTTTCTAGAGTCAGTTGTTGGCATTAATATAATTTCTTTGTTTTATGTTTTTCTATAAAGGGAAAGACAACCATTCTCTCACATTCATTTGAATTTTTGAAAATATGTGTACATTTTAAAGATAATTACTTTCTCCCATTTCTATAAATGGATGGCCCAAAATAAGTTCAAAGAAAGGCGGGGTGTACACACAATTTCATAATCTAAAACCCAAAAAAATCAACACTCAAAATACCTGAGATTCGACAATAAGCACTCTTTTGAATCAATTCTGTAGTTGACATATCAGTCCGGTTACTCTTGACTCGATTAGCTCTGGCCTGCATTTCAATTGTTCATAGTTTCCATCTGTCAATAAGATTCAACCACACCACAGTTTGCAAAAAAAAAGTGAGGTATTTTCATTTTCCATATTTAATCTCAACACAGGGACATTTCATCCCCCCTCCTGCCAAGAAAATGATACAATCGGAGTGCAATTATATTGTAAATTGCATCTCTAAATACACTAATTACAGCTCAGAAGAGATATTAACTCAGATTTGTTTATATAGTTGATATAATTAGAAGATTTTGTTTATATCTTGGTAAGAAATGTAATGGTGACCTAAAGCCAATCAATGACACTAAACATAGCATGAGAAAAGTTAACAACCTAACAGAAGCATTTACCTTAAAATCCTACATTTAGAAATAATATTTCTTTTAAAAGGAATAAGTGGGTGCTTCTATTGTATTTTTCTGCAGCAATCAGGATTCAACCATGTCAAAAAGATGAGTTGATTCCTGCTGATTCTGTTAAGAATATCGATGAAATTGAAGCTCATATAAGTGATTTAACTTGGATCATGGAAGGGAAAAGAGGTTCCAAAAATACCTTCAGCATTAGCATGAAAAGAAACAATATTAGCTACTCCGCATGGTGATAGATTCAAAGCTGATGATATTGAAATTGTAAAGTCTTTCTCAAGTAATGATTAACAAATTGATCCTATCATTAAACTTTGTGAAGAGTTTCCCTCTATGTTGTGCCAGTTCTAGTGCTATGGTTGATAACAATTTTTCTAAAGATTTGGCTTTAATGGCCATTAGGATTCCATAGAATGATAAATCACCAAGGATTGATGTTATCCCTCTGGAATTCTATAAAGAAAGAAATAAATTACATTGATGTTCTAACATGACCAAAAGTAGATCACGAGGCTCAAAAAAAAACATTCAGTTACAATCAAAAAGTACTAGGGTAAAAAAGACCCTAGTTTATGAAAAGAGTAAATTCACAGCAATTGTTGAAAAAGGAGGCTCTTGGTATGGTTTCTCCTAACCTTGACATCAAGAGAGGATCGATTAAATTTAATTGACAAATAGAGTGAAAATGGTTTAAAATTGCTGCCCTATAACATTTTTGAATGGTTGCCAAAGCTTTACCTAAGAGCATTAGGCCAATTCTCCTAATTCAATTACTATCACAGAAAAAGGCTTTGTAGAATGTAGATTCATAGTTGCTGGGAGGGAATGCTTTTATGGCCCTATTATAATATCCAAAAAATATATGATTGTATAGAGTGGCCCTTTGTTGCATTCATGCTCCCAACGTTAGGCTTTAAACCAATTTTGAAGAATATTCTTGCTTCCTTTTCGAGAATGCCCCTGCTGTTTTAGAAGTGAATTATCTTCTTCCTAATCAATTTTTGTTTTAGAGATCAATAAGCAGGTCTATCCCTTAGCACTTTTCTTATTTGATTTAGAGGCAGAAGCTATATAATCTTTGTTAGGCACTGTGAAGAGAAAGTACACATAGTAGAACGGATAAAACACAAATGGGGAAGTATACAAAAGGACATGTGAAATGAGGTGGATGACAATAGTATCCAAATAATTACACAATCATCAGGAGTCTATGCTAAAATACATGAATCCAAAACATACACTATCAAAACAAGTGCTCTCAATTTATAGACTTGCACATAAGATAAAGATAAGCACAAGTACAAGAGGAAGATTCAACAAAATATGCACAGTTACAAGTAGAAGATTCAACAAAACAAACACAAGCATGTAGAGTACGTGGAAGATTTCCCAAACAGGAAAAAGACACAAAATAACCGCTGTACTACAAAAATAAGGTGATAAATAGTAATGCAAATGATGGATACTTATGCACTACCTAGGTAAATATTATCATCATCCCTCCATCATATTCAGTTCGAGGAAAAGACAGACTAAGAGGCACTAAGTTTTGCATTGAGACCTCATTACACAATCAGCCCTGCTAACTAAATCATCTTTGGGACAGCATTTCTAAAAACTTGAAAAACTTGGCTTCCATCAAGGCAATTGTAAAGATTTCAGCAACTTGGTTCTGATTCTGCAATATTCAAGGTATCCAATAATCAACTGGAAAATGTAACAATGACGAAACTCAATAGGCTTGGTCTGTGCATGAAAAATAGGATTCTTAGCAAGTTGGATAGCACTGTAATTTTAAAATTTCAGGCTTATGAGTTATTTCTATTGGGATCAAAACTACTTGTGCATTAGTAACAATACCTGTATACTCCGACTCAATAATAGAGGTCAATAGTTTCTTGTTTCTTGCTCAAGCAGGCAATTGCACTAGAACTCAAAGTACTAATGAATTGGACTTCAAATCATCCACATCACCTGCCTAGTATAAGTTGGTGTACCCAAGAAAAGGAACATCATTCCCTGCTCTATACTCTACTCCAAAAGAATATTTACCATTGTCATAGCTCAGAATATGCTTAGTTGCCTTTCAATGAAGTTTCGTGGAGACTAAACCAACAATAAGCAATATCATGTTGAGTATGAGACCAACTAAAGAATGCTGCCAACATATCCAGTGCCATCACCTATTTAGTATTTCATCATCACAATAGACAGTCAACTTGAACCCTGTCTGAAAAGGTTTTGGAGCTAGTTTCAAATCATTCATAATGAACCTTTTCACTAGGTGCAAAATACCCTAGTAATCCAAAGTAATAGTCGTGTTGTCTCAGCCTGTTGGGTTGGTCCTACTCTAGATACTATAAAAATATTGGAATGAGATAAAGTAACTTTAGGCTAGCATTCATACACTATAAATAGGTGGGGGTCCTCTCTTGTGATGTCCCCTTTTCATATAATTTTAATAATTAATAAAATTGCCCGAATAGTGATTTTAATCACTCAAAAATATAAAGCAATGAATTAATTGTTAAAATAGAACTATCTTGAATAATTATTAGAATTACCGGAAAAGTAGTTTTAACCATTTGAAAAATTAAAGTAATTTTAATGATTAGTCTAAGGGGCTTTATAATTAATAAATTGCTTGAAAAGTGATTTTTATCATTTTAATTATTAGAGCAATTTAATTAATTATTATAATAAGGACCTAATTATTTAATTTGCCAAAAAGTAATTTTAATTACTAATTTATAAAGGCAAGTTATTATTAATTCAAAAAAGCCTAAAGTGAAATTAAAATGAATGTCAGCTTGGGAGCTAAAGAAAAGAAAGGAAAAGATATTCTAAAAAGGGCAAGTGAGGCTTATGAGGTATTTTACCTCCCCAAGGTGGTTCGCCCCTCCTTTGAAAGTTTCAAATACAAGGTGAAAATCACAATTAAAGATATGCTAGATTTTGATAATTTGTTCTTCATGCTTGAAGAAACTATTGGGATGTATGCCCGATAGAAGTTCGCTGCTTTGGTGTTGATCAATCTAAAAAAGGTGTTTTTTTAAACCAACTTTACTAAGAAGATCTTATTCTTGCCCTAGAAGTGGGGCGATTTGTTTTGAGGAGTTCGTGTGAAGTTTTCATGAGAGTTTAAGGCTTTTTTCTTGCATGATTGACCTTGCTTAATATTTGTCCTATTTATGCAAGTGGAGTGAACTACTTTGAAGGCTTGGATTGAGGGTTTGGAGGCCTCTTTTGGTCTATTTTATGCAAATTAAATATTCTAATTTTATTTGCTAATTTTCTGCATGTTGGTGTGAGGTTTTGGAAGAGTTTTGTTGAAAGTTTGAAGCCTAAATTGATAAGAAATTAAATGATAATTTTTAGATTATTATTTAATTATTTTTGACACAAAACTAGGGTTTTCAAAATTTCGGAAAAACTTTAGGTGACCTTTCCATGGAAAGAAAATTCTGAAATTATTTTTATTTGATAGTCATTTTTATGATCAATTTGAGCTCTTGTTTGTATCATAATTCCAAATATTGAGGGAGTTACGAATTTTTGAAGTTTTTAGTTGTTCGTAGAAAATAATATTTGTTGAGAACAAATTTTTGGCAAAGGTTTGCAATAGAAAAATATCAAGAACGGCAATTGTATTTTTGGAATTAAATCAGATTTTTCAGCCATCATAAAGTGGCATTTAAGCTTCAATAATTTGGTAAAAATGTATTTGTTTTGTGCATTTAATTTTATGATTATTTTTGCAAGTATTCAATTAATTTTGAGACAAATTATTGGCTAAAAATCATTTATAAAACCCTACTTTTGTAGCATCTAGGGTTTCTAAGGCTTAACAAGGGTTTTTGAACTTATTTTGCAAACTAAGGTTTACTGATTTCATTTTCAAAATTTTGGGATTTAGGGGAAAACCCCTTTTGCATGAAATCATTCCATTTAAAGACATTACAGTGGTATCAAAGCACCGATCTTGTCCACTGTGAGGTTTGGTTGCAAGCAGATGAAAAGATTTGGTGTTATCATGGAAGAAATGGAGAAAGAAAGGCTCTACAATGCAGGTAGAAGGCTAGGGGACCTATGCCAACTAGTGGAGGATGTAATCAACACCTTGGAAGAAGTAGAAAAAGGTTATCCAAGGTAAATCAATCACAATATGAGTCTATAAAATGGACGGTACAACCCTCAAGGACTTGGTTCAACATGAACTCTTAAAAAGCACAAATGAAGAGGTAAGGCTCTTCGTTACTAGTTGTATTAATGAGATTTTAAAACTAATGGTTCTTGAAGTTCCCTACAATGATAAAATCATGAGAAATATTTTCATTGATTGTGGAGAGTTTCCAAGATCTCCAAGAGGACAAAGGACACTCCTTGGCTAGAAGAGTCAACATCTTGGAAACTATAGCTTCAACCAGGCTATGTATTTTTATGTTAGATAATGAGTGTGATGAACTTATTGTTAAGATGTTTCAAAATTTCTTTGCAATTGCTTGTAAGAATCCTACCAAAAATATTGTAGCTTCTATGTAGAAAATCTTGACCGTAACATTCAATGAAAGTGATGATCTTTCCAATCCATTATTATATATCTTGTTGACAGGTTTGGGGCTAAAAAATGAATTTTTTCCAATTGCACATATGATGTTTTAAAATGTTACAATTGATTGTGAGGAAAAATTGAGGCCTTATTTGATAGTGGAGCATGTAGAGGAAGAAAATATTGAACTACATGGAGAGTTGGAAGGAAATAATGAAGGGACAACCCTTCATGAGGGTTCCTATGAGGAAGCCAAAGAAACAAAAAAATCAGATTTGAAGAAGGAAGATGAGCTACAAAAAGATGACACTTTAGAACAGCCTAGAGTGGAAGATTATAAAGATAAAAAAACTGAGTTTTTGGAGGAGCAAAGAAGGCTGCAAATGATGGATGAAAATAAGAAAATGCTACGTGCTTTGGGGCAGCCAAGTACCCTAAACTTTAGTATTCAAAAAGATGATTTTGAAGAAGCCAAATAAACCAACATATTCATAGAAAGGTATGAGTTGAATGATGATTTTTTGGTATCTAATAATTGTTCAAATTTGTTGCATGACTCTAGATTTGATGAAAGAGCTTGGAAGGAACAATTTCTAACCACAAACAAGAACTGAATGATTTTCCTAATTTGTTTGTTTCATGTGTAGATCTATTTGGGGGATCCCTTGTAAAGGTGGCAAGCAAGAAAGTCATTTGGCATGACTTAAATGATGAAGAGGGACCTACATCTTCATCTAACATTATGATTGGTAATGGTTGTGTAAGCATGAGAAAAGGGAAAGAGAGATTTGAAGGTATATTTTTGAGCAAATTTTTGTTTCTCTTCTTGTCAAAAAACAATTAGGATATTTTGCTACATTCATGGCTTGAATCCTACATAGAAGGCAACTCTTTTGGCATGGAACAACCAAGTAAAAGTTCTAAAATTTAAGGGAGAAAGTCCGAGTTTGTTGCCTCAGAAATTTTTGAGTATGGGGAACATTGCCAACCACCAATTGAGGACAAAGAGGAGAAAAAAGAGAGCATATTCCATCCCCTTCATACGTATGAAAAGTCTGATTTTTTCTATTGCTTACATTTGCCATCAAGTATTGAAAATTTGGTTGGAATACGTGAAAATCTTGCCTCTAACAATTATGAGTCAAAAGAGAATTTCCAACCACTTAATAAAGATGAAAAAGGTGGGGAAAAGTCTTGTATGCAGCTGTTTGAAGCGCATTTGTTGACTGATTTTAGTGCACCATTCAGGCAGTCCCTATGGCATGAGGGAAAATCATGTTTGTGTTTACTTTTATAGCCTCTTTCCAAGTACATGTCTAATTTTAAGGTACAGGTACAACAATTTTCTACATGGTATTTCTGGAATGTTTGGGTTGTTTTTCAGGTCAATTTCCCACCCAACATTCACAAAGAGGGGCAGCTTTGGGTTGATCGTGATTTTTGCATGGGAAAGACTTATTCTAGTAGGCTTCATGGAATGGTATGTTGCTTCCAAGGTATAGTTCTTTTTTCTACATTGCATCCTTGGGAGATTACTTTGAGGATTGGAGCATAGAGCTGGATACTTTTTGGAGGACATAGTTGGGGCAATAGGATTGGATACCTCTTCATATCACACTCGGTTTTGAGTGAGATAGGGGCATAAAGGTGCAGTGAACCATTGGATGGCTTTCCTATAATTTGGGATACATTGGAGCATTCTCCAAAATACAGGGATTATAAGTTCAAAATTGATTTGGATATTTTTTCCCCTTGGGAAACATATATAGGAGGGGTTCGCATGGTGGGACGTGTTGACAAGGTGGAATAGCATTCATTATCCATTTGGGGAATGTCACTCTATGCTTCTTGGCAAAAGTTATTCCACTTAACAGGTACAGGGCAAGGGTTTTTGAGCACTACAGTAGGTTTTACCATTTGGACATGGTAATTGGGCATATGAATTTGCATTTGCTTGAGGGCAAACGAATTTGATAATGGAGGACTGTGATGTCCCCTTTTCATATAATTTTAATAATTAAAAAAATTGCCCAAATAGTGATTTTAATCACTCAAAAATATAAGACAATTAATTAATTGTTTTTTATTATATAAGGCGGCTAAAACAAGGGGCCGAACCCTTACAAAACAGCAAAAAGAAACCCCAGAGGCATCAGCACAAAAGAGCCTCAAAACAGTTACAGCATAGTCCGCTTAACCCGCATAAACAGCAAAGACAACATATGAAGAAGCAAAGAATAAACAACATAAAAGAAACTAGAACTAAGGAGAAAAATTCTCCCATCTTTTAACCAGAGATTCAGTAAATTCATCTTTTTGAAATTCTCATCTTTGTCCTCCGCAATTGTAGTCTCAAGATCCTGCAACACAAAAAAATTAACACAGTACCCCTGAGCATAGTGGAAATTGAGTGTTCCAGTTTCTTCACACAACCCATCAGGGCAGCAATGTCATTCTTGTAATCAACACCTTCCTCCGTCTCATCAGCAGCTTCCTCCACAAACATCCTTCCCCATTCGTCAACTTTATCCTCAGAATCACCAACAGCACCACCGAAAACATCGATCTATTTGTTCCCATTCTTACCCTCTGCATCTTCGAAAATCTCCTAGACTTCAATAACCTTGGCCTCATCCCCCTGGGTGGATTCTTCAGAAGCAATCTCCAAATAATCAATAAGTCTAGCTTTCGGTGCAGGTTTTCCAGCAAACCTCCCTGACCTCCTAACTCCAGAGGACAATCCCTCCTTATCCTTGGCGGACAGATTAGTTTTACTGCCAGGTCCCACAAGAGTACTGCTAAGATTTTTAGGGGTCCCCACAGCATCCTGCACAGTTTCCTCTTCCACCTCCCTAATTTTCCTTTTCCTACTCCTCACACTACTTTTAGAGACCGGAGTGTAGGTAGCAGTCACCATGGTAGTCTCCTCATTAGACAAAGAAAAGGAAACCCCTTTCATCTTATGAGAAGCAGGGGAAGGGCAAGGCTCTTCAGATACGGCAGTATCATCAAGGTTGGCAGAAATTTCACCCCTATGAGACTGTATAGACTTAGGCGGCTCCAGAGCAAAGTGGAAATTATATAAGCAGAGAATAAGACCCTGGTGTAGGGGAATGGGTTTCTTGGAGGGTTTCTTAGCCGACTTAGCTTTAACCCTAAAAACCGAATGCTCAAGGGAAGACAACAGATAGAACGGGAAGCTAATATGAGCATTGCGTCTAAAATGATTCAGTAAGATGATACTTGTAGAACCTGGTAAACCGCCCCTCCAGAGTGAAGTATTTCATGAGGAAACACATTTCATCCCACAGCTCTGGCATCTTAGCCCGTTCGAAGCCTCCCTGGTAAGGAACTAGTTCTTCGCCTTCCTCAAGGAATAACATCTGGTTAGAATGGTCAACCACTTTCGTTTTCCTTTGCAACTTGGCCCCTTAGTCGACAGGCCAGTCGCCATAGCAATAACTTTCTCAAAAACCTCAAACCCAATTCTCCCAACAGTGACTCTACGGTTATGCCAAGACCGAGCGAATTGCTCAAACAGATTTTCATCGTAGCCATTAAGTTGTTCCAAAAAAGGGCTAATACCGCCTTCCTTACAGTAGTGCCAGACCACAGCATTGTCCTTAAACTCGCAACAGAAAATTGGCTCCATTCGAATCCTATCTCCTCCCATTATAGCCTTCCAAACAAAGACAGAATCCCTAAAACCAGAAATTCACAGAGTTATTGTGAAAGGTGAGATTAACAATTTGACAAGGAATTATGATAAGTCTGCACGTATTATCATTAATGAGAGCCGCCTTTCGAAGGACCAATTGAAGCCTACACTTCCCATGCTCGAACATGATTATAAGGAATTCTCTATAATTAGCAGATAAGCAACTCGCCTTAACACAAGGGAGTAATAAAGCATAGATGACATTGAGCAATCGAAGTACAAAAACACATACTTCGAGATACACATCAGCATCTTCCAGCAAAATCGACGGAATAAATTGTCTTTCCTAAGATAATGAGTCATCATTGACACGTCATCTCCTTTCGAATTAAGTCCCTTATGTTTAAAGGGATGTTATTAATTTGGCACCAACAATGCCAATTTGAAAATTGTTGACCAAGGTCCGCAAGAGCATCTGCAACCCCGTTGCCCTCTCTATATATATGAGAGATATCAACTCTGAGGATCCACTACAGAAGGATCTGTATATCCACTATAATGTCTTTCAATTTCCAACCACAAGTCAACACATTAGTAACAAGCATCAATAACAAGTTTGGAATTCCCCTGAATATGCAATTGCCTAATATCAAGTGAAATAGTCAATTTCACCCCCATAGAAAAGCAGAGGCTTCAGCATAATTATTGCTTTGAAAGCCTATCCCACCAGCATAGACAACAACCATCCACCCTTTGTCATCCCTGATAATCCCACCGCCACTAGCCTTACCGTCCGCCTTAGATGCCCCATCAAAATTTAGTTTGAGCCAATAAGGCTTCGGGGGAATCCATCTGATATTTAATCTCTGCAACTGTTTGGAATTATTATGAGCTGGGATTTGGTTTAGAATTCTCCAATTAGTCGCAATTTGCTCGTCTTCTTGAGAAAGAGGTTTTTTCGCAATTTTGATGTGAGAATTGGTCACATTTTCCATGAGGCTCTTAGAAAAGGAATGAAGAACTTGAGAAGTATTCCTAGCAACATCCTTAAAAATTATGTTATTACATTCTTTCCATAAAGTCCAACCAAGATAGGGCAGAGTTTGGTTCCAAAGCTCAACAAGCCATGGATGAGAGAAGGTAGGACACCAGTTGGCAATGACTTCCCTAATATCAGAATTACAAACCCATTGAATGCCAAAATTCCTTAAAATAATATTCCAAATTTCCCTGGCAAAATCACAGTGGAGAATTAAATGAGAAACAGTTTCCTCTTCAAAGCACAAAAAGCACCTATTGACCAAGGTGAATCCCCTCCTCTGTAAGTTATCTTGAGTTAGGATTTTGTTATGAACAACCCACCAAGACATTAATTTTAGGGATAAGTTTATGATTCCAAACTTTCCCCCAAATCTCATTTTTATGCACATCAGGGATCAACAGATGGTAAACAGACTTAACAGAAAATCGACCTTTCTTATCTGGCCACCAATACAGCTCATCTTCCTTAGGAAAAAGAGGGATTTTGACCCCCAACATCAAATGTTGGATAGACCGCATCCTAGGAGAGAGATCAACGAGATGGGTACAGCAATCCAAGAGATTTTTCCAACTCCTAATACCATTATTATTGTGAATATAATGACAAACTTTATCCCCAAAAAATTGTGTAGTAATGCCAACAATACCTCCATAATCACCTTGAGTAACCAGGGCCTTATCATTCAACCAAATGTCTTCCCAGAAGTTAATAGAATTACCATTCCCCAATTTCCATCTAAGCCCATGCTTGAGAAGACTTCTAGACTTCAGCATTTTATTCCAAATAACAGATCTCTGAGGAAGCCCTTCCTGATGGAGAAAACTAAAGTGGTCAGTTCCATGAAGATACTTGGCTTGCATAATGTCCCCCCACTCTTTATGGTCGTGGATCAAATTCCAGTTTATTTTGGAAAGGAGGGCTTTATTCATATTCCTGATAGATCTAATGTTAAGACCTCCATGAGATTTGGGAAGACAAACTTCTCCCAACTAACCAAAGACATCTTCTGTTTGTCTTCCACCCCGGTCCATAAGAATTTTCTTTAAATCTGCTCCAATTTGTCAGCAATAAACCTAAGCATTTTAAAAAGAGACAGGAAGTAAGTAGGAATACCTTGCAAAGAAGCACGTAGACGCTGAAGCTTGCCAGCACTACTGAGTAATTTCCCCTTCCAACCAACCAACTTCTTTTGAGTTCTTTCCAGAATTCCATTCCAAAATCCTTGAGACACCTCTTTGACCGTAAGGGGAAGGCCAAGGTAAACGACAGGAAGATCAGCTTCAGCAAAACCGATAATATTAATGATTTTTCGCCGGAGATCAGCCAGAGTATTAAAAAAATACACATTGCTCTTCTGAAAGTTTATGTTTTGACCAGAGGCTTTGGCATAGTCATTTAAAATATTCTTCCAACTACGAGCTTCGACCACAGAAGAGATACCAAAGAGGATGGTGTCATCCACAAACTATTGCACAGACATAGAGGAAAGGGCAAAAGCGGGTTTAATACCCACAATTTTTTTAGAGGTAATCTTAAAGTGAACATATCTCTCAAGGGCCTTAGCCATCATGATAAACAAGTATGGTGAAAGAGGATCCCCCTGTCTAATCCCCCTCGAGGAAGAGAAAAACCCCCTAGGGACACCATTGACCAGAACAGAGAATTTAGTAGTGGAAACAACCTCCCTAATAAGAAGGGATATTTTATCATTAAAACCAAACTTTTTAATGACTTCAAACAAGAATTTCCATGAAACTCTATCATAGGCCTTGGAGATATCTAACTTTAGAACCATGCCAGGGATTTTGCTCTTTTCCATAGAGTGGATAGTTTCGTGAGTGGAGATCACAGCATCATGAATTTGTCAACCAGAGACAAAGCCTTTCTGAGAAGGGAAAATAATTTTATCCAAAAAAAGTTGAAACTTCAGGACAATCAATTTAATGCACAGCTTATAGATGGTATTACACAAGCTAATGGGTCTGAAATCAGAGAAATGCATAGGCTTCGGCTTTTTAGAGACAAGAACAATAAAAGTATTGTTAATCTGCTTTAGAAGTTTACCAGTTCTGAAAAAATCCCTCACAGCAGCAGTGACATCAACACCCACAATATCCCAATATTCCTGAAAGAAAATTGGAGGAAAGCCAACAGAGCCAGGGGCTTTGAAAGGACCCATAGAAAATAAGATAGCACGAACCTCCTCCTCAAAAATAGGTTTGAGCATTTCAAAGTTGTCTTCTTCAGTAATCAAACAGGGGATCTTATCAATAAACTGGTCCATAATCCTTCTATTGTCAACATTATTAGCTTGCTCCAATAGCAAATTTTGAAAAAATAACACAGCTTGGTCCCCAGTCTCATTGTCCTCAATGATAGTATTGCCATTTTCCAGACATAATTTAGAGATAGAATTAGCCTTCCTATGTTTCATGGCTGAAAGATGAAAAAAGGCAGTATTCCTATCACCTTCTTTGAGCCACTGAACCCTAGACTTTTGTTTCCAGAAAATCTCTTCTTTGCTCATAAGATTCTTCTAATCAGAAATCAAATCACATTCCCCCTATATAATATCATTAGTAACATCTCCTTGAGCCATAAGTTGCTGAAGATCAGCTAATCTTCCAGAGATAGTTTTTTTCTAGCTAAACACATTGCCAAAGCTATATCTGTTCCACCCACGAACTTTCTATTTAATGTGAAGGAGCTTTTTGACCAACCTAAACATAGGAGTACCCTGAACTGGAGTTTGCCACCATTGAGCCACAAAGTTTCTAAAATCTTTATGTTTAATCCACATAGCTTCAAATCTCAAAGAGAAAGGACCACACTTACACTGTTCCTTCCAACTAAAGAGAATAAGACTATGATCAAACATGGTTCTAGAAAGAGCCTTCAGACTCATATTATGATGATTATCCCAATTGTTAGAAATAAGAACTCTATCCAATTTTACTTGAATCATTTGATCTCCTCTTCTTCCGTTAGACCAGGTGAAATTATGATTTTGCAGCTCCATATCCAACAACCCAAAGGAATTGATAAAATCCGCAAAGTCAAACATGCTAACAGTATAATCAAGAATACCCCCAGATTTCTCGGAAGGATATAAGGGAGTATTAAAATCCCCAACCAACATCCAACGAGAACGAGGGGAAGTGGAAAGAGTATTACACAAGTCCGTCCACAACGTATTCCTTAGGGCTCTAGTGTTCGGAGCATAAATATTGATTAAGGACCAATTTAAAGAAGGCAGAGCGAAGTTAACAACCAGAAAGTGCTTGCTAGAAACAACAAGTGAGCCTTGGATTTTAGCATCATTCCACATAGTGACAATCCCTCCAGAGGCTCCCGTAGCCGGGCTAATACAGAAAGCAACCTTGGGTCATATATAATCAACTATCCTCTTAAAGCTCTCTTCATTCATCTTAACTTCCTAAAGTAACAAAATATCTAACTTATTGTCCAGAATATAGTTTTTCACTTCAAACTGTTTGGTGGGACTATTGAAACCCCTCAAGTTCCAAGACAGGATTCTCATTGGGAAGGTTTATGAGATTGGATCTCCAGTGTTTTTTGCTTACCACTAGCAATCTCTCTTTGCCTTGTTTCTCTAAGAGTTGGTCTTCCTTGTTTAGAGTATGTTCCAACATCCACAGACTTTTTAGCCCTTCGGTTCTTTTTCTTAGGAGTAATCCAATCCTCATGGTCATTACCACTACCACTCGAACCGATTTCAGCGGTCAATGAAGGAATAGCTGCCTAATCAACAAGAAAATCCTCCTCCGCGAATTCAACCATGGTTACAGGAGAGGGATTCTGCTTAGGGGATGTTTGGGAGGTCACAACCCTAGATTTGCAACTCAAATTCGGGAGCTGGGCCCTCTATCCAACGGAAGCCGGGGCCTCATCGCCTTCAACAACAGCCTCCACCGACTGGGAACGAATCTCACCCTCTTCAATCTGAGTATTCTATTGAACAAGGTGCTGATAGTTATATGTTTCAGGATTCTGATAACCTTTCTCCATATCCTTCTCAGATTAATCTTTTGTGATAACATTTTCCTCATTGCCCCCCATTCCCTGATCAACAGAGTGTCGTCTTTGGATGAATTATCTTCAACTTCATTGTTAAGGTCAGCATTGCCTCCCATTTACTTCACCTTACAATGGGTCATTAAATGGCCTTTCTTCTTACACATCTGACATAAAGTATTAGCATTCTCATAGAGAATCGATTAGGTCCAAATCCCATATTTGGAGTTTAATTCTATGGATATGGGAAGGGTTTGGTGGATCTCCACATTGACACAAAAACGAGCATACACACAATGGGACTTAGTCCTTGTGGTGTTATCTGAAGTCACATACTGACCAAAGGTATTACCAATAGCAAAAAATATCTTTCGTCCCAAAATTCCAAGGGAAACCCCGGGAGCCTCACCCAAACGGGGGCAGACCAGTTTAGATCCGTGCTAGGATCAAAACCAAGTTTCCAAGAGCATAGAGCAAGCGAATAGTTGCCATCGAGCCATGGCCCTCCTGCCAGAACAGCTAACATATCCTCCCTATTCGTAAATTTAAATAAAAACAACCCTCTTGCCACAGCGATGACCGACACACTGCCTTTGATCCTCCACCGATTAGCCACCCACTTCCTCACCATCTCAATATTAGGATGAAGGGAGAAAAACTTACCGACCAGGGCAAGATCCATGGCTGCCACTATTTCCTCAACCAAGTCATCAGGAATATCCAAAGCCATTCCTTCCACCGATTCCTTTCGGACTGGGACCCCCGACGCGCTTTAGGGGAAAGAGACTTCTTCCCAATTAACACCTCTTTCCATCCCTTGAAAGGATCCTCGCCCACCGATTTCTGGGTCCCAGAGGCACTGCCCGAGGCAGTAACCTCCATCATCACAGTTTTTATGCAAAATCATACACCGTTATACCATTTCACACCCCAATTAATTAATTGTTAAAATCGAACTATCTTAGATAATTATACGAATTACCAGAAAAGTGGTTTTAACCATTTGAAAAATTAAGGTAATTTTAATGATTAATCTAAAGGGCTTTATAAATAATAAACTGCATGCAAAGTGATTTTTATCACTTTAATTATTAGAGCAATTTAATTAATTATTTAAGGACCTAATTATTTAATTTACCAAAAAGTAATTTTAATTATTAATTTATTAAGGCAAGTTATTTAATTAATTCGAAAAAGCCTAAAATAAAATTAAAAATAATGTCAGCTTGGGAGCTAAAGCAAAGAAAGAAAAAGATATTATAAAAAGGGCAAGTGAGGCTTATGAGTAATTTACCTCCCCAAGGTGGTTCGGCCCCCCTTCTTTGGAAGGTACCAATACAAGGTGAAGATCACAATTAAAGATATGTTGAATTTTGATGATTTATTCTTCATGCTTGAAAAACTATTGGGATGTATGTCCAATAAAAGTTTGTTGCTTTGGTGTTGATCAATCTAAAAAATGTGTCTTTTGACACTATCTTTGCTAAAGAGATCTTGTTCTTGCCCTAGAAGTGGGGCGATTTGCTTTGAAGAGTTCGTGTAAAGTTTTCGTGAGAGTTTAAGGCTTATTTCTTGCATGATTGACCTTGCTTAATATTTGTCCTACTTATGCAAGTGGAGCGAACTACTTTGGAAGCTTCAATTGAGGGTTTGGAGGCCTCTTTTGGTCTATTTTATGCAAATTAAATATTCTGATTTTATTTGTTAATTTTTTGTATGTTAGCGTTAGGTTTTGGAGGAGTTTCATAGAAGATTTGAAGCCCTGAATTGATAAAAATTAAATAATATTTTTTATATTATTATTTAATTATTTTTGACATGAAACTAGGGTTTTCAAAATTTCAAAACAACTTTTGGTGACCTTCCCATGGAAGGAAAATTCTGAAATTATTTTTATTTGACAGTCATTATTTTTATGATTAGTTTGGGCTCTTGTTTGCATCATAATTCCAAATATTGAGGGAGTTATGAATTTTTTAAGTTTTCAACTGTTCATAGAAAATAATATTTGTTGAGGGCAAATTTTTGGCAAGGTTTTGAAGCGGAAAAATATTCAGAGCAACAATTGTATTTTTGGAATCAAATCAGATTTTCCAGCCATCATGAAGTGGCATTTGAGTTTCAATAATTTGGCAAAAAGGTATTTGTTTCATGCATTTAATTTTTTGATTATTTCTGCAAGTATTCAATTAATTTTGAGATAAATTATTCGCTGAAAATCATCTATAAAACCCTACTATTGTGGTGTCTAGGATTTCTAGGGCTAGACAAGGGTTTTTAAGCTTATTTTGCAAACTAAGGTTTGTTGATTTCATTTTTAGAATTTGAGGATTTGGGGGAAAACCCCTTTTGCATGAAATCGTCTCATTTGGGAACATTACATCTCTCCCTCTCTCTCACACACACACATTGTGGATGCTCGTGTGAAGATTGCTATGGTGTGCTAATGGAGTAGAGTGGTTGTGAAGTGCATTTCATCATATCAATAATCTTGGTAAAGATTAAGTAGATCATGAGAATATTGTTATTTCAGTATTGTTGTATCAAAACTCTTCAAACTTTACTTGGAAAAAAGAATAGAAATTATATTATTAATGCCCACGAATGACCAAAAGTAGGTCAATGGGACTCCATAATACATCCAATTACAATAGAAAGTTCTAGGGTAAAAAGACCCTAGGATCAAAGCCTAATTAAATGAAAAAAGAACTGAAGCACTAAAAACTAACAAGGGGTAAACCCAAAACAATAAAAAAATCCAACCCATGTGGTTAAGGTACCAATACAAATAGCCATGTGAGGGGAGCAAGAACCCCTAAAGGGGATGGACTGATGAAAGTTGGAAAGACGATGCTAGTCCCATCAAACATCTCTGACTATGCCCATGACAAAGGAATTATCTGTGTCATCATCAATCACTGTGAAAGGGCCAATGCAAGATCTGATAATGCTCATCGAGGAGTTTCTAACACTAAAGGGGTCAAGCTAGGTAATCCTAGGAGGAAGAAAAGCACTCCCATAGAATTCCTCCTAAAATCAAAGGCCAAAAAAACTCTCATGGCAGCAAAGAAACTCGTAATGTGTCCATGTCCTTGTTACACAAGAAGCCATCGAGGAGTACATAAACAATGAGCAGGAGGAGCAATATGATTGCTATTGATGACTACATCATCAACATACAACACAATCAAAATATGACCATCAATATCGTGGCGCCAACCCAGCACCAACCATCTAAAACCTACCAGACTAAGCTTCAATCATAACTCCTGCAATGGTTTTTCAACTAAATCGCCCAACCCCAATTCACCATGTCTAGAAGTCATCCATCTAGCTACCATTAGCATCATATTTATTTTTCTACCACCTTGACTGGTGTGACTACACCCTACCCTATGCCTCCATGAGGGAAGGAAGCACCCTACCACCCCATGACTCCATTGAGGTAATGGACATATTATTGTGGTATTAATAAATGAAAAATATCATTCAAATTGTAATTTTATTAATTGAGCATCTACTCTAAACATTTAGTAGAAAGTGCTCGATAAAGGCTACAATACCCAACAAGCTGTCCACTTGCATCTAGAACATACATTCAAAATCATGACTAAAAGCATAACCAATTCATCCATATAACTTTTTGGGATCAAATGCTTGACCATGAGGATGCCATGATTGTGTTACATAACCTATTATTGAGTTATGATCTTACCATTTAGATGGATATCTTCCAACTCAAATCATGACAAAGTAGTAATAATAAGCAAATACTGAATGTGATTAAAATGAATGTAGGACCAACCAGTCACTATAGTCAGGAGATTATTGACGGCCTTCAAACAAAGCATGCATTAGATCCTCTAATCAAGCAACAACAGAAAATGTAAAATGTGTGCTGTTGAATACACATCGTGTCATTAAATCACATAACATAGCATCAACTATTATAAAACTGTCATTATAGAGTATCAATGTTGCTAGCAAGTTGCCTCAATTAGTCTGTCAGTCATATAGCCATAATAATACAACCCAAAACTAATCAAATACATCACCAACCACGATCAAAATGGACTTGTATAACATAACATTTGCGACATGGACGTGTAGCGCCACCCCAAAGCTTATAAAATAAAATCACTAAATCTAAGGTTTGGTCGACACCTAACTATAAATTTTAACATGGCAAACAGAAATTAACCATGTATATACGATATTAACGGCTATGTATTCGATATGGTGAAAAGAAACTCACCATGTATATGCCACTAACAATCATGTCTCCAATGTGTGTCTCAAACAGCACGAAGACCCATTATCCTAAGTCTCAACCGATGTGGGTAATATCAAGGACAGCGCCATATATTTATTGCAATTAAGGGTATCAGTTATCCAAGCTATTATCCTTTAATCATTGAGCCCCTACTCTAGTCTAGAAAACATCCATGTACACTGTGGAGTCAAATAAAAGTATAGGTCCACAAGCTATCTAAGGGCATCCACAATAGGTATCCAAACCATAATCACAACATACCCATCCACCAAGATAAAATAGCAACATAGAACCATAAGGCAATCCGCCATCTTTCACTCCATCAAGAGTCCATAACATCCAATGGGATATAAGGAGAGTCTAAGTTCCATCTCAATAAGATTTCATTAAGAAGCTACAAGCCAGTACTCATGTGTCTATCTAAGCTAAGGAAGAGCAACAACCCCATACACAAATCAGCTGCTACACCATTCAGCAATGAATAAAAAGAGTATGAACTTCATGGCCAAGCAGGCTCCATATTAATATCAGTGCCACCACATCAAGGTGAACAATATTATCATCAAGACTAAAAATAAATACTATGGGATCCACCACTGTGGATATTAAGGCATCCACATGAAGAATCAACATACATTTAAACGGTAAGATCATAACACATCTATGTAGCCTACTGCGAGATAAATAAGAGCTGTAAATGGGGACAACAACTGCCAAACTTCACTAAGCATCTACCAAAAACATTGTCTACAAAAATAAGGCCTCTGTCATGGGGCAAGAAGGCCAGGTGTGAGTATATCAAGAGAACAACAATGACTTCTCACCATCTATGGCCCAAGGAGCTCGATCAAATCTTACAAAAGTATGCTGGTCTCATCAAGGAGTTATGCCAAGTAGAAATGAACATACACAATGTAAAGCTCTCAAAATCCCGATAGAAAAATCTGATATGAGATGCTGATCATAACAGCAAGAGTCCCTCCAGCTCCATTGCAATTTCTCCATGCGATGCTCCAAGTGCCTCTTTGGCTTCCCAAGGATGGAAGCTACAAATATCCTCCAAACAAGTTAACACATAATACACTAGTGTACCTCTACAACATAAAGATAGTAAAGTTCCTCATTTGTGCATTAATAAAATATGAAAGGAATACATAGCCAATGCCTCTACATCACAATGAATGTAAACCAAAATGAAAAACGGTAACGTAAGGGTACAACTAATACAAGAGGAGCAACTCCAACAAGCCCATGTTGAGCCATGTGTCTTCAATGGTCCAATGAATCCAATCATGTCCTTGCTCACCACCCAGCCACCCTCGAGCAGGAGTAGAAGGCATAAGAGGCGAAGAGTAAAAACATATGGTGTCTACCAAAATGGATTTAACTACCCACTAAATTCTACTACAATCAACTAAGGGGATATATTTATCGAGGTCCTTAAGTTGTAGTTATTGAGAAGATTAAAAATAAGGCTCTCAGCCATCTACTCTATTAGTCAAGCACCTATTAAGCATCATCCACATAGAGTATCAAACATTGTACACGTTCCCACCCTGTTCAAGGCATCTATGATGCATCCATACTCAATTTGGTCCATTTCGTACAACAAATTCAATAAAATGGTGTGCAGCCTACAACCACATTATAAAATATTGCCCACAAGCACACCGAGTCTATGCACAATCATGCTTTGTCAAGGCATTTAGGGTGTATCAACACTCAAGTACTCTACAGCCAAACAATTGGATATCAGGAAGGCAAGTTGTCCATCGACTTATCTGAAAGATTCTCTACAAGGATACTATACAACCAACCCTTCAAGGCATCCTCAGGTTTTCCTAAAATTTAGCAAGTGTGGTCAAATTCTACATTTGTGGTCATAAATCAATAGAACTCAAGAACCATCTCAAAAGTAATTGAGTGGGCAATCCCTTGACACTTATCTTATAGATTTAAGCATGTTATATTTGACATTTTACGTGACCATACTTGCAAAACTGAACCAGCACTTGTAGAACAAGACAATCGATTGGCATTATGAAATTGTTGACAGCAAAAATGAGATCGCCTATTAGCAAAGAAGAGACCACCAATCAGAAAAAGATGAGACCACCAGTTGCAAAGCTGAGAGTGTCAGTTCTCAAAAATGAGTGTGCCATCACGAATGACAATACTGACTGATATCTGTTACACTATGTTTTCTAAAATCCCCAAGATGTCCTCAATTTTGCAACCTCCTAAGGCATGCTAAATGTCAAATTTCTCCTCGAACAAGTTTGCCATAGGGCTTTCACCTATGGCCTTCTCTATGGATTCTTACAAGAGATTAAAAGTGTGACAATCGAGAAGGGAGAATATATTTATAGTCCTTGGCAAAGGGGATAGTAGCCAAACCCATTTCCCCAATGTCTCCGCATTACACACCCATAATGTCAACCCGAAAAGAAAAAAGGAAACAAGATTTCTCACTTTCCTTTCCTGCCCTATGTCAACCCATGGCCCCAAACCAACAACTAAGGCCTCAAGAACAGGTCATAGTCCCCAAATCATTCCATGGCTTCAACAAAGGGCTCCACCCATCAATCATTTGTACATAAGCAAACAATAAAAAAAGAATCATGGCATGATTGTATGGAATGAAATGGTTGTGTAAGAGTTTATCCACCCAAGTTGACTCCTCCAAGAGTGAGTGGCCCATACCTCCACCTCTTTCATATAATGGAGGAGGACTTTGGGTCCCTTCCCTTGACGAGGAAGAGGCCTTCTTCCACCTTCATACCTTCAAGCCTGATGGCCCACGTCCTTTTCCTACATCTTGTCCACTAAAGACCAATTAATAAGCATGTTGTTTGGAAAATATTGCATTCATTGAACTTGTTGGGAAGATGCTAAGGGTTGGTGGCCCCTTAACAGTATAGTATACATTCATGAAAGCCTTATGTGGGGGCAGGAGAGGCCTTTAGAAGGCTGTGGTATCACTTTCAGACTTGGGGGCAGCCCTGAAAACACAGTTACAACAGTAAGAAGATTCAAATTGGAACTTCTCTTTCTTGGAAAGCCATCACAGGGAGAGTTTGCATTTTGAGATGTGTTGGGACACTTCTTTGGATATAGCAATTGCTTGAGGACAAGCAATTTTGAGCGGGGAAGATTGTAATGTCCCCCTTTTTGGCCTAAGGGCTTTGGACATGTCCCCTAGCGTATTTTTGGTGTTTCCCCTAGGCTATGGGAAATAAAGAGAAAAAGGAAACACATACTACCCTCTTTGAAAGGTACAAGTGAAGGGGTCACTTAAGTTGTTCTATTTTTGCATTAAGGAGGGCCCTTTTGTGACTTAAGGCACTTTATTTCCTTTAATTCACAAAAGGGCCCACAAAGGAAAACACGGAAAACATTATCTCATGTTACCTTAGCAGATCATCACCTTATGCAATATTTACCAAGCCAAAAAATGAAACTCAATACCCTAGTGGATACTGGACTTGCTGATATGAAGCATAATGCCACGGCTAGGGTTTTATATTTCCTTAAGTAAAATATATCAATACTTATTTATTACAGCCAGGGATTTATATTTCAACAGCTAGCACTAAAATACTTGTATTCAAATCAAACTCTATGAAGAGGACTTGCTGATATGAAGCACAATGCCGCAGCTCAGGTTTTATATTCCCTGGAGTAGAATGTATCAATTCTTATTTATTACCACAGCCAAGGTTTTATATTTCAACAGTGAGCACAAAAATATTTGCATTCAAGTCAAACCCTATGAAGGGTACTTGCTGATATCAAGTACAATGCCATGGCCAGGGCCTTATATTTCCTGCTATCTTACCAGATACTGCTACCCAGGAGTCCTGGTAAAGATATGATACCTCCTGAGTAAGGATCCCGGTGCAATACAGCATGGAGACGGCCAGGAAAGGCCTGCAGCACTGTGGTTACGCCCAGATATGTCCCAGGACATATCCGGGCATATCCACAGTACTGCAGGCGTTTCCTGGCCGTGTCCAGGCTGTATCCATGGCAAAAAGATGTTTTTTTTCAATTGACAAAAAGTCAAATATGGACTTCAAAAAACAATATAAACATAAAATAAGATTTAGGGAAAACTCTAAAGGCAACTTTCACACTCTTATCAAAAGAAAACAACACATTTACCTTTCATTGCATTTTTCTCTCATTGCACGTTTACTCTCTCACCTACATTTTTTTAATTTCTTAGGACTGAAACTCCTTCCTTTTACTAATCTTATGCTATTTGTACTACGGGCCACTACCCATTTGGAGCCGAGGAGTTTAAGGAGCTTGCAGCAAAGACGATAATGACACTGAAGACCAATATGAATGTAATGAATATGCCGTTTTGTCTTGATTTTTGTCTATACATTGTAACATTTGCACAATGTAGTTGTTCTAAGACTAATCTAAGTTCGACCACTAGATATCATGACATTTGGCAATGAATTATCAGTATGTTTTGTGGTTATTTAAATTAATTTGTTCACTCTATGCATATTATGGGGTTAATTTTGCTTATTTTTAATATTTTATCTATATTTTTCTACAGCTGTATCCAAAAACATATCCAGGCCAAAACATCACCGTATCGGCATACCCAAACCCCATATCCGTACCCATAACAGTACCAGGATCGCAACTTAGATTTCCTGAAGTAGAATGTATCGATACTTATTTATCACCACGAGTTTTATATTTCAACAGCTAGAACCAAAATAGTTGCATTCAAATCAGACTCTATGAAGGGGAGTTGCTAATATGATGTACAATGCTGCAACTAAGGTTTAATAATTCCTGAAGTAGAATGTATCAATACATATTTATTATCCCAGACAGGGTTTTATATTTCCTGAAGTAGAATGTATCAATACTTATTCATTGCCACAACCAGGGATTTATATTTCAACAGCTAGCAACAAAATATTTCCATTCAAATCAAACTCTATGAAGGGATGTTGATGCATTACCATTAAAGTTTCAGAAACACATTGTAAAGTGTCTTATTAAAATAACAAGCAATGAAAAAAAATCATACAGAAACAAAAATGTGAAAAAAGAAGTTCAAATTCTTACCTGCAGGACTTGACAATTTTCTACAGTGCTTTTCCCGCCCTGCAATAACAAAAAAATATATTTATTCAATGATCAACATGAAAAACAAATAGGCTCACAATTCAATTTTAAAATAAATAAGCTAAGCAAGTGCTTCACCCAGTTAAGATGCTTCCTTCGCAAAGTGCAAATGCACAAACACTGATGAGGAAAGAGGTTGGGTGCAAATTCTAAAAAGGAATTACCAGTAGACCTTGGCAACAGAAATGAAAGAGTTGCCCCGCAGGCCTTGGCAACTCTGCGTAAGAAATACCAGTAGACCTTGGAGATGCTAAATAAAGTCACCCCTAGACCTTCCCAACTCTCCGTAAGAGTTCCAGTATACCTTGGTAACTCTGCATAAGACTTACTAGTAGACCTTGGCAACACTAAAGAAAGACTTACCCTGTAGACCTTGGCAACTCTGCGTAAGAGTTACCGGTAGACCTTGAAAACGCTAAAAAAAGGCTTATCAGTAGACCTTGGCAACTCTAAATAAGAGTTACCGGTAGACCTTGGCAGTGCTAAAAAAGAGTTCCCCCGTAGACCTTGGCAACTTTGCATGATAGTTACCAGTAGACCTTGGCACCGCTAAAAAAAGAGTTACCCTATAGACCTTGGCAACTGTGGATATGAGTTACTAGTAGACCTTGGCAACTCTGCATAACAGTTAGCAGAAAACCTTGGCACCGCTAAAAAGGAGTTACCCTGTAGACCTTGGCAACTATGAAGATAAGTTACCTGCAGACCTTGGCAACTATGAAGATGAGTTACCTGCAGACCTTGGCAACTATGAAGATGAGTTAGTAGAAGACCCTGGCACCACTAAAAAAGAGTTACCCCGTAGACCTTGCCAACTATGGATATGAGTTACCCTGTAAACCTTGGCAAGGCTAAAAAAAGAGTTACTCCGTAGACCTTTGAAACTCTAAGTAAGAATTACCAGTAGACATTAGAGTTACCCTGTAGACTTTCAAAACTCTAAGTAAGAGCTACCAGTAGACATTGACAATGCTAAAGAAAGAGTTACCCGTAGACCAGTAGATCTTGGCAACTCTGTGTAAAAGTTACTAGTAGACCTTGACATCGCTAAAGAAATAGTTACCTGTATACCTTGGTAAAGCTTAGTAGACTTGGCAACACAAAAAGAATTACCCCATAAGGAAAAAGAAATAGTTGCCCCATAGACTTGACAAGGCTGAAGAAAGAGTTATCCATAGACCTCGGCAACGCTCAAGAAAGAGTTAAGCTGTAGACCTAGGCGACTTTGCATTCAAGTTACCAGTAGACCTTGGCAATACTAAAGAATGAGTTACCCCGTAGAACTTGACAACTTTGAGATGTTGAATAGTATAAGCTTACTGGATTTCATATGATTGTTTTGGATTCACATTCTCCAGAATGCAATGTTAACAAATCAAAAGTTAAGTACAATACGGCATGTCCCACATATGATAGTTTTGGATTCACATTCTCCAGAATGCAGTGTTAACAAATCAAAAATTTAGTACAATACGGCATGTCCCAGTCAGTACAAGTTAAGGGTGACTTTGACGGAATATATACCAGGTGTCCTGCCATTTATGCTCTAGGTTACCGCGCATGGGGCATTCGCCAGTATAAAATTTAAAAGAAATGTTGCATTAAAGAAATATTGCGAAAGAAAGAAATTTAAAATAAAATTTGGAAAAGAAAAACAAAACTAGCACGAATGTCGCATCATAAAAAAAATATTGGATACCTTGGAATAGGGAACAATGTGATCATAGTCATGGCATAGACAGCCAGCGCAACCAACGAGCTTACGAAATACAACATTTCCGAGGGGGTCGCGGCGCCATCTGTCGGGGTCCCTGCCCTTAACCTTTTCGGCTTTTTTCCAGCACGCCTGTTTTACGTGGTATGGAAAGACCCTCGGATTGTACTCGGATTCTTCTTCAGCCTCTTCACTGAACGTTTCAATTACTGTGCGCTGGCTTGTAACAGCAGCAGCGCTGCTTTTTCTGGAGGGTTTGCGCGGGGGACGAGGGGAACGGAATTCGAATTCTTGATCGGATTCTTGTGAAGATGAAGGAGCCGCGACTACGGTTTTGCCTCTTCCCATTTGCGGCGCTGGGCTCCGGATGAATTGCGATTCAATTCTTAATTTTCAGGTGATCGTGGACGTTATTAAAATCACTATCCATCCATCCATTGTCGTGGATGGAAGGAACTTTCATTTCGGATCGTTTTTAGATTAATACAACTTAATTTAATTTGGCGATTAATGTGTATTAGAAGTTAAAGAATGGTCAATGGGTGTTGGGCTCCTTATTTTCATATGTAAGGATTCGCGCCAGCACGACAGACACATTAGCGTGAGATATCATTTTGGATGATGATGATTTTTTGGTATTTTGATGTTAGTTGGAGGGATCAACGCATACCTTGTGCCAACTAACAAGGGACTAACCAATCCCAAGGTTTCTAGGGCATCTTTCAGGGTGCACAGTACGTGGCAACTGCAACGCGAAGGGCGTAAGGTGATGGAGTCAACGAAAATGATTACAAATGCTTTAGCTCAACGCCTAACATGGGCACTCCACCTTGGCACAAATGTTCTTGAAAAACTATAAAAGGAGCTTGACCCAAGTGATCTGGAGACGCGAAATTGATGCAACAAAGTTCTAGCGATTTGAAAATGCTTTATAAACGTTGTTATGGCTGCCATTAGACTTAGGACTAGCTTGGACGCCATGAAGGCTCCATTTGTATATGCCCAAACTTGCTTGTGAGCCTCTAGGCCTTTAACTAGTATAAACTTGATGTTTCCTACAATGAACTCTGTACTATTTTGAAACTTTGATTAATGAGGATGAATGTTGCATCAAATTATGCTCGATATGGATTATATGTCGTTGATAATGCTATTTGAATGCACAGTAATTATAATGTTGTAATTATAATTCATTTATGTTAAGAATGTTGTTAATGAGCTTCTAGTTTACGACGTTAATGGCATCCCTGTAATAAAAAATTATGTCAGTCGTAGCCTATGTAATAATGACTAAGTATATATAGATCCTACACCAAGTGATCTTGCTCATTCTAAAAGCGCGAGCTTAGTATGATCTTTTTAACTGAAAGCAGCCCCTTGACCTTTCAAGCGTTGATATGATGCGAGGCTTAGCTAAACAAAGGCTTGTGTCCTTATCACTAGGAATAATCCACCTAAAGGTTTGTGCCTAAAGACCACTAAGCGTAGTCCATGAAAGGCTTGTGCCTATGGATCTACTAAAATCCTTCTTCCAAATGACCAAGTCCCATACTTGATGACTTGCGCCATGGCACAACTAGCCCAATGCAGGCCCCGATTCTTTCTCTATTACGCTTCGAGTGAGTGCATACGACCTATGCCTTATGTGAATTGATGTCAGCACAATCGAGTGTAAAATGTTGAGCGCAAAAAGACAATCTCATGGTTGTGTATGAGTGGAATGAGTCCAAAACTGACTTAGACAACTTTGTGCACCCATGACCTTTCTACGACATTTTGGCTCCATTACCAAGACCCATGTTGAATTTTGTTGTTGCAATGGTGCGGTAGAATGATTTACTAACTCTCCCTCGAAAGCATCGAGCGTTGGTTGCAATAGGTGGAAGATAATTCTGTGTTGAAGCATCCAACCTACAAAGGACAAAAGGCAAGAAAGTGGGTTCAAAATAACATATATGATGTTCTGTACGAGGTCTTTTTTTGTGAGCTATCTGAGCATGTATACCGGTGGTTGGCTACATATTCAACCCACATAAGAAGAAGCTATGGACAATGTCATGAGTGGACAAAGGAGCGCCTAGAGAGGATTGAGACCCTGGATGCCACTTGGACTAGAGCAGCGGATAAATGGTGGCAAGGAACACTAAACACTGACATGCCCGAGTTTGTAGTTTTAGCATACTCGTGCCCTAAGGAAGTAAAATACTAATTTTTACGTGAACCTAAAGGCATGTTTGTGAAGGAATTCGATGAAGAACTCAAAAAAATAATGGTGGATTACGGGTTTGAAACTTTTGGGATGGAAGGCTAAAGTCCTTTTGAGTATGAGCAACGTAAAGAAGGGAAAGGGGATGTGTAGGTGAAGCATAATGGAAGGGGACAAGTAGATTTACACCCGAGAGCTCAGGAGACAAACCTATAATAAGAGACGACACACACTGATGGAAGATCTGGAACTTGGAAGTGCCAAGAGAACCCATAGCGAGTGGGAAGGCATGGGGAAAGATCTCTTAAAATACAATAACATGACAATGAGAGATATAATGAAGCAATGAATCGAGCTCAACACTTGATAGGTATAGAATTTATTGCATTCTTGCAAGATTTGGTGACTAAAGATATGCTTAATACGCCTACCCCCTTTGAACTTGTAGCTCATGCTCATGCATTAGATCCCCCACTTGAAGAAAGTACAAAAGTGATAATTGACCATGTTATCGACATAGATTTTAGACATTTTGCAAACTTGAAATGCAATTTTGTGATTGAACAAATTATTTCATACAAAGAGGTGAGCACAACTAGCTCTAGACCATTGGGTGCTAGCTGACCACAAAAGAACTTGAGCACAAGCATACCAGCTCATAAGATGTTAGCAACATAGAGTGGGCAACGGCAACAACCCGCAGGAAGTCATCTGGGACCACAAGTAAGTAGTACAATGCCATCATCAACTACGCCAGCAATAACTACAGGACCAATGCCTAACCCAGTGGCTAGAAGCGTTGGAGGATTGCCACCAAGACAAGCATCAGGGGGACAATGGCCTCATATCCTAGTTGCCCCCCCACAACAAATCTATTATGAAATGGCCATGCACTTGCCAGAGTATCACAACATGTAAAATGCCACAGAGCATATGCTAAAGGGTGAACTACAGTGGCACACTCGAGGCATAACCCAATCAGAGCACAAGGCAACATAGTTTACGACCACTCTACTTGATTGTGCCCATACCTGGTATAGGAAATTTGACCCTAACCAAGCTATGGTTACTATGACACCCTGAAGGAGGCTTTCTTGAAGGAATTTGACATTCTGGAGTTTGAACAGTAGAGCATCGCCGCGCTCAAAGAGATTACCCAAAGACTCTTAAAAAACATGCCCCTATATGATGCAAGGTTCAAAACTCTTCTTTCCAAGTTCCCTTATGACAATCACCCTTCCTAGCATGCAAGTGGTTCATTGGAGGGTTGCTAATGCCATTTTGAAGGGCGCTTTCCATGAAGACTTTTATAGACCCTCGTGAAGCGCTTAAATCCACCCTTAGAGCCAAGGCAGTCGAAAGTACAGATATTGGTATTAGCCTATTTATGGAGGCACAAATTGCACCTATGGCCTCCCAACTCCAAAAGTTTATGGTTAGTTCATCACAAGACGCTTGATGTCAGGATCTTGCTCCACAAATAGAGCACATATGATTACTTCTTGTATTAGCAACTAAACACGAAATTATACTAGAATCAATAAGTAACTATAAATATGAAACAACACAGGATTTGAGAGACAATACACAATTGTATTAAATACTTAGAAGAAAATACAATAAAGAAGATGCCACTTCTTCTTCCACCTCAAAGGCTCGCCACACCTCAAGACCTTCTTCCCTCTCTCTCTCGGTCCCAACAATCAACTCAAATATAGAATTGATGTTCACCTCTCCAACCAGTCAGTAACACGCTGCCAGTACACCAAGTACACAATCGTACTCCAAGTAGATCTCCTGCTCTCTGCTGCTACCTGAAAATCACTAGACCTTACTCACCAATGTAGATATCCAATAGAATCCATGCTCACCTGCTGACTAAGATCATACAAACATGAAGAACCCCTTTGATTCTCCAAACCAGTACCCACTCTTGGTACTGTGGCACTAGGAGGAACACACCATTGCTCACCTCTCTGAAGGAGCTTATTTGCTCTCTTACTCTCTAGCTACAAGTTTACAATACAGCCCATGAGACTATTATATAGATCTCATGCTTACAATAATTAGACTATCTTAATTACAATAATTAGATGCGCAACTCAAGACTACAGCTAGCCTTTAACATGCAAACTAACAGTCCAAAAATAGACTCTCCGAAATCAACATGCAAACTGCATGTTCATGTACAGGCTGCCAACGTCGGCTCCTCCATGACCGATGTCGGCCGACTGGTAACCTATGTCAGTTGCTTCTTCACTACTATTTGACCGACGTCGGTTGATCAGACTGACATCGATTGCCCTGCAACTCATTCTGCAACTCTCCGCAACCTCCGTAACCTCTGTAACTTCTCCTGTTTGCATCCTGGTGAAGCTTTTAGCTCCACAACCTAACACTTGAAGTGGGTTATGGTGCATCGACTGCGAAGTGGAAGGCTATAATAGGAATAACTGCCCATGAAGGAATGTATGCACATTGCTTCTAAGTTGTGAAGTCTGTCGAGAGGTGCATGATGTTCAAAATTTCCCTTTATTGCAATGCACCAAAACCTACACTTGTACCATAGCTGATTGTTGAGTGATTGATGAGATGCACAAGAACATAGATAGAGGCGCAAGGCAAGGCACTACAGTAGTCGAAGGGTAGGCAAACCAAGGAAATGAAGGTTACGATCAACAAAATACAAGCTTTGGGATGCAACAAGGTGCCAGAGGGTGAGGTGGAAGATGTGTCGGTAGAAAGTTCCCACCCCACTCATGTTATAATTGTGGTTCCACAAAACACTATCAACGCAACTACCCTACACATCCCATGTGTGTGTATTGTTGAGGGCCTCATAAGGTCGAGGAATGCCCTAACCTGTATAAAAATTTGATCTAAGGCAAGCTTGGTGCATACAAGGGCACTGGAATGATTAGGCATGAGCCAAAAATGGAGAAGTGGACTTCGAAGGCAGAACTAAACCATACAAAGACAATCAAAGTGCAAGGAACTACTCATAGTGGATTCACCACTCAGCCGCTAGTTGCACCAATACCTGAGTTGCACTTAGAATATGGGGATAAGGGTCGCACTAAGTGCATAATGCAGTGTGAACCTAAAGCTACACCTTACCTAAACCCAATACGCTAAAAATATGTATTGCAACAGGCCATGAGTGTAATCCAAAACCTGCAAGGGGAGCTCCAATTATCACGAGATCTAAAAGCACAGGTTGTTGTCTCCCAAAAGAAGCATAACAACCAGGGTTTTGAGATACAAGAATCAATGGAGATCCTGCACCTCCTACAAACAAAGGGAATGTTGTCCCTATTGAAGAACTTGCTCTTGAAGCATGCAGGGCAAAGTCAATTAAAATCATTGTGCCACACATGGAAAGGGTGTGAGAAGTTAGGCATACACAATATGTAGAGTATGATCAAGAACTCCTCGTGAATGCCACTATTGATGGATGGTCTGTTCGTGAGGTCCTTGTAGATAGGCACTAAGGTCAATATCTTGACCAAGAATGCCTCGAAGAAAATGGGTAGACCAGCCTTGAGGCCTTCCCCTCATGTATTTTTCATGGCCAACAAGACCTGGGCACAACCCATCAAAATTCTGAAGAGAGCAATTGTAGGTATCATGGGCACTGAATTCCACGTTGACTTTGAAGTGATCGAGTTATCAGACCATGACAACTACCCAACGCTCCTAGGAAGTCCATGGTGTTATGCGAATAATGTAGTTATGCACTTCAAGAGGCATTACATGACATTCAAAAATGGAAAGGAGAGGGTAGTTATACCCCTCTCATAAGACTAAGGACCCCCCTATGTCGAGAGTGTGGACCTCAAGAATGAGATCAACCACATATATAACATAACAACATAAGGCGTTGAGATGCTAGACCTCAATGATTAAGGAGTGTTTTCTTAGGAAGATGGACAATCAACCTTGGACATCATTGATGTTGCTTGCAACCATTGGGTAGATGAAGCATATGAGACCACTGGTCAAAGGTGTCACTTAGCGCGAACAAAGCATCAAAACTAGTAAACACAGGTTGGGTCCAAATTGATCGCACTTCAAAAAGATGGGTCCCTTGCACAAAGAAGAAGGGAAAGAGAGTGTTTCACCTTAGTAAAGGTAAACTTGCAGTGCTCCCAAGGTATGAGGGGAGAAATCCAGTGGAAGAGTATGTCCACGACCTTAAATCATGCATCCCAAAAGAGGTAGATAGAATGGGTGCACTAGTGTATACATTAAATATCAATGTCACTCATTGGTGGGTAACACAAAGGCCTAGTTTGCCAACTTCACAAGATGTGAAGGTAGTTGTTCACACTAGATTCAAAAAGAGTAATGAGGACCTAGACATCTCTGCCTACTTTAATGATTCTGACCCCATAGCGCATGTGTACTTTTGTGAGGAAACGTGGGCTGTCTACAAAAAGAATGCCCCAAGGAATCTATGGGTGCATGCCTTCTATAGGGCATTGAAGGCATGGGCATGGGCATGGTACGTTGTCAATGAGATGCATCATGAGACAACCAACTGGAATGCACTTAAGGCGCAATTTATCCACACCTTCTACTTTTCTTCGTAAAACCTTTAACTAATTGAGCCACTACAGGTAGTTCAAAGGTCAATGTTTGAGGACATTGCAATATTGGAAGAGTACCTAAAAGATATGTTAGATGAAAAAGGGTTGGCACTCCTAACTTTCTTTGAATAACAAACCCTCAACAGTGACTCTAGCAATGAGTATGATGAAACATGGAAGATGCATAATTGGAGGACTTTGACAGGCAAATGAAAGTTAGTGCACCAAGTTGAGGATAGTGCCCTAGAAGAAGAAGACCCTACCCACCTTTAGATATAAATAACTAAGGGTAGTAGGCAAATTGAAGATTCACATCAGGAGAAGAATGAGCCCTATCAAGAGTCACTACAAATGACAAAGGTAGATATTAGCGCAGAAGAAGAACCAAAGATTGTTACTCTAGGTGCCTATTGTTCTGACGAGGAGCTGGCATGCATTATGGACCTCCTAAATTAATTCCAAGACTTAATCCCTAGGAACTATAGAGACATTAAGGGCACACACCCATCCTTTAGAAATATGAGCATCAAGCTTGTCGATGATGCGAGACCTGTCATGAAGCGACCTTACAAGATGAACCCCAATCTTTGTCCCAAGGTCAAAATAGAGATTGATGGTATGCTAACCACAAGCGTCATCTACCCTATGTAAGAATTTGAATAGGTTAGCCCCATGGTCATCATCATCAATAAGGATGGGCGCATTCAAATTTGTGTTGATTATAGATTGTTGAATGTTGCCTATGTAACCAACCCATTCCCAACTTTGTTCATCGATGAAGTCTTAGATGGCATCGCAGGCTGCAAGATATACACTTTCACTTATGGGTTCTTAGGATACCATCAAGTCTAGATCGAGGAGGAAGACAAGACCAAAATGACTTTTGTGATAGAATGGGGTTGTTTCGTGTATAATGTGATGCCCTTTAGACTCAAGAATGCGCCAGCCATGTTCTCTTGAGTGGTGATCACCACTTTTAAGAACTTCATCCACAAGTTCCTCCAAGTGTACTTAGACGATTGGATTGTGTATGGATTAGTGAAGGATCATTATGACAACTTGCATATGATATTTGAGATGTGTAGGCAATTGTATATTTCTCTAAACCTCAAAAAGTGTGTCTTCAGGATGTCATTTAGAACTTTGTTTAGGGACATTGTATGTAAATATGGGTTGCTCATTGATCCTGGGAAGATTGTAATCATCCTTCAGCTTCAGACCCCATCAATGTAGAAAGATTTTCATGCCTTTCTTGTCCATTATGGGTACTATAGGAAGTTCATAAGCAACTACGCCAATAATGTGGCACCGCTAGAAGAGCTCTTACGAAAGGATGGCCCATCTATTGGGGTGCAACGCAAGAAGATGCGTTTGAGACCCTGAAGCTTAAACTAGCAAGCATGCCGATATTATAATTTCTCGATTGGATGACTCCATTCCATGTCCATGTTAATGCATCTGGTATTGTGATTGACATCATTCTGGTGCAACTAGGGGAAGGCAAAATGGATCATCTAATTTCTTTAGCAAGTAGAAAATTGACCAAGGCAGAGCAAAACTACACCAAAATGAAGCGTGAGGCACTTGTCATGGTCTACGCCCTACAGAAGTTCTAATAATCTTTGTTGGTGACCCCCTTCATCTTTTTCACTAATCACGAAGTGCTTAAGTACCTAGTGAACAAGCTCGTTATCCATGGGTGCATTTGTCGATGGATGGTTTTGTTTAAGGAATTCTAGTTCTTTGTTATAGTCAAACTTGAGAAACAAAACTCAAGCCCAGACCATCTGTCCCACATCAACTATGGGAATTCAACAATGCCTATTGAAGATGATATGCTTGATGTGCAACTTTATAGGGTACAGCGCGTCCCTAAGGACTTGGCAAAGATCGTCGCATTTTTAACATCTAGATTTGCACCCCATACCATGACAACCAAAGAGAAGAAACAACTTGTAGTTCACACCACCCCCTTTCAACTCATTGGTGGGAAACTGTACAAGTTGAGTCAAGATGAGGTCCTACACTGATGTGTCCTAGAGCATGAACAAGACTCGCTCTTGAAAGAGGTGTACAAAGGGATTATTGGAGGCCATTGTGCTAGATATGATATGGTGCACAAAGTATTGCAATCAGGATTGTGGTGGCCAATTCTCTTTTAGGATGTAAAATATTATGCCAAAACATGTGACATCTGCCAATGCATAGGAAAGCCCAACCATCGGGATGAGATGCCTGTCATTCCCATTCTTGCCCAAATGCCATTTAAAAAATGGGCCATTAACTTTGTTGGGCCTATTACTCCCACTATGAGGCACACAGGAGCGTGATACATTATGGCGACTACAAATTAATTCACCAAGTGGGCCAAGGCAGTGCCAACCAAAGATTACATAGCCACCATAGCCACAAGGTTTATATGGGAGAACATCATTAGTCGCTATGGGTTCCCCCTTAGTTTGACTAGCGACCATGATGAACACTTCATTAATAAGACCATTCAAATCATGCTGACTGAATACATAATGGCACACCATAAGACAACACCTTATCATCCCCAATCAAATAACACCACTAGGGCATTCAATAAGATATTGGAAACATGCCTCACAAAGATATGCGACGTTGGTTGTAGAGATTGGGATGATCGTGTGTCAATAGTATTATGAGCCTATCACACCATGTACAAATGCTTAAACAAGGCTACACCATTCCAACTAGTATTTGGCGTAGAGATAGTTTTATCAATGGAATTCATAATGCCCTCATTGGGCATTATGTGTATTGATCATTTGGATGACCAAGAGTCTTTGAGCACATGATTGGAAGACTTTGAGTGCCTAGATAAGACACACATCTAACAAATATGGAGCTAACAAATAGAAAAGGTGTGCCAAAAGATATGACACGATAAGCATATCAAGCACAAGGTACTTACTGAAGGAGCATTGGTCTTGCTCTATGACTCAAAGTACCTCAAGCACCTAGGCAAGTTACAGATTAGATGGATGAGACCCTATATCATCCATAATATTAGAGACTAGTGCATGTAAACTACACACATTAATGGGTGAAATGCTCCCTAGGCATTTCAATGGCAATAGATTGAAACCCTATAGTCATTAGGATGGCACTAGTGCCATCAGATATTGACTTCTTGATCACAAGTCAGTTCCCTTATATTAACCATAATAAAATTTGGTGCAAGCCAAACGTTTCATTATGTTTTGTGTTGTTTGTGTTAGGTAAATAAGCGTGGCAATTTTAGACCTATAGGAGAACTCTTCTGGTGCTTACATGCATAAATCTAGTCAGGTGAATCACGCACAAATTCTCTCTAAGTGCTTGAGGCCAAACACCTAAGTTTTTGGGCACCTAAAGTTTTCTATATATAGAAATATGTGACAAGTTGACAAATGGAAACACACAAGATGTTAGTGTGCAAGAAATTGAAATGAGAAATAAGCGTTGAAGGACCAGTGCAAAATTTTTATAAGGGGTAGGGATGGCCAAATTAATAGATGAAAGCATAGAGAAATTGACCAAGAAGGAGAGGCACGTTTGAAAGGAAGCACAATACTAAGGAGAGATGGAATTGAGGAGGCTGAATCACACACATGTGAAGCATTGTGCCCAGATTGCCATGAAAAGGGTGAAGGTGGTGCCAATATGAACAAAGCAAAAGAGAGATCATCAAGACAATTGGCTCCCACCCAATGGTTGGTAGGAAGTGGCTATTTGAATCAAATATCACTTCATCAAATACACCATTAAGAAAATATAATGCAAGCAGAGGCACAAAGATCTATAATAAATGTGAATGTGGTGGCAGATTTTCATGGATTTTGTGAGTTTAACATATTTTAAATGTTGTTACTAACCATCCATTAATAAAGTAGCTGAAATTAAGGTATAAAGAGGTGAATGACACACTGGATTATGTTACAAAAATTGAGAGAATTTGAACCCAAACATAGATCCGAACATAGAGTCAAACCAGAGATGAACTAGAAAAATGCTACCACGGTGAAAACCAAACACCCATAGTCGCCAAGCAAGAACGATTGAACTAAGACAAAGATTATGTTCCATTTGGAATTGAATATAAAGCAAGTGGAAGAGGAATTGTGAGAGAACCAGACAATAGAAATTATGTAAGAGGATCCTTCCTGAACAAGTTAGTAGATAATTGCAATACACGAAATAAACTATAAAAATCAACAATATATTAACTAAAATAAGCAAAACTTGATTACAATAGGTGAATTACAAAATCATTAGCCTCTTCGAAGGGGTAACCTCCTTTGAGCAAGCTCAACTCAATACAATTTATGGATGCCTTCATTGGCCTCAACACTTACTTATATACTAAGTCTAATCTAAGCAACTACTACTTCCCATGAATGTGGGATAAAACAAAATGTTCGCGAGATGACTTACAAAGCATATGCATCCATAGCAACTAATATACCAACAAAGTAAAGATAAGGGGTAACACAGATTTCTAACATCCACTCTTTATAAAAAACTTTGTCCTTAAAGCTTCAGATGTGGGAATTGGTGTTGAATCTGAAATAGTGGATCCCATGTTGCATCATTTGGTTATATTTCGTGCCACTAAATTAATACCTCTATGATGGAGCAGGATCAAATTTGACATGTGCACCTATCTAGGATTGCCTTGACTCAAGAAAGATGGATCCTTAATTATCACGTTTTACACTCGGATGTTTGGGTCAAGGGATTTTTTCAGACAAGAGACATGAAATATTTTTTGAACTCGGGAAGAAGGTGGGATCTCCAACTTATAAGCAACTAACCCAATCTTCTAGAAAACCTTATATGGCCCATAGAACTTGGTAGATAGCTATTGATTCCCTTCGAGTTTTAGGGAGGATTGTTTGTATGGCTGCATGCAAAGAAAAACCATATCACCTACTTAGAAGGTGTGCTCAAAATGGTGCTAATCAGCCTGTTGTTTCATTTTATTTTGTGCCATACGAAGATTATCTTGCAAGGTGCTGAGGATCTAATCCTGGTTCAGAGAAGCATGTTGGCTGCTTGAACTGGTGAACTATTGGGGGTGTACAGAAGGAGCACTATTGGTGCTTGACCATAGATTGCTTCATATGGAGTCATTTTAGTTGAAGTGTGGTAGGAGGTATTGTACCACTATTCAACGAGAGGGATCCACTTTGCCAACTGATTTTATTTTTATGAGGTGAAGCAATAAAAGAAAGTTTCCAAACATTTGTTGATAATTTTATTATGGCCATCCACCTGTGAATGATACCCATAACTCATCTTCAGTTGGGTGCTGGTGCATCGAAATAGTTCTATCCAAAAATGGCTGGTGAAGGTTACATCACGATCTGAGACAATGGAAGAAGGAATGCCATGAAGATGGAAAATCTAGTCCAAGAAAATTTGTGCGATTGTAGAGGTGGTATAGGGATAGCTCAGGGCACAAAAATGACTATATTTGGAAAGGTGATCAACCACAACCAAGATCATTATTTTCCCTCCATATTTAGGGAGCCCCTCAATGAAATCCATAGAAATATATATCCAAATCTTGGTAGGGATGGGAAAGGGTTTGATCAACCCAAGAATGAGTGTTGTTTCACCCTTGTTGCATTAGTAGGTATCACATTCAACCACCATATGTTGAATTGACTTTTTCATTCGCTTCCAAAATAAGTTGTGTCGTGCCCATTTATAAGTTTTGAGAAACCCTAAGTGCCCTGCAGATGGAGAAGCATGGATTTCATAGAATACAACTTGCTGAAGATTTATGCTACGGGGAAGCACCAAACGACCCTTATATCACAAATAAGCACCATCCCAATAATAATGTAGTATAGCAGAGGGGTTAGTGGCCAACTGTTGAATAATTTGAGATAATGAGGAGTCATTGACATACCTCTATTGTACAACATACAACCAATTTGGAATAGGCATGGAAAAAGTTGAAAGAGAGGCTTGGTCCATAAATATGCGAGACAAAGCATCAACCACAATAGTGTCCTTACCCTTCTTGTAAGTGATCTCATAGTCATAACCCATGAGTTTGTTGACCCATTTTTGTTGTGATGGGGTGGAGACTTGTTCTAAGAAATATTTTAGACTATGATGATCAGTTTTGATGCAAAAATGATTCCCCAGTAGGTATGGCCACCATTTCTATATCGCATACAAAATGGCCATCATTTCTTTCTCATAAGTAAAGAGTACTAAATTCTTGCTAGAAAGGGTTGTGATAGTGAACACAATGGGGCATATGTTTGGGAGGAGAACACCAATTCCATCGCCGCAGGCATTGCTCTTGATCATAAAGGTCTTGGAAAAATATGGCATAGCTAAAACAGGTGTAGTACACATAGCTTGTTTCAATTCTTCAAATGCACACTCGATAACTTGTGTCCATGTAAAAGAATCATTTTTCAACATAGCTATTAGTGGAGCTGCAATCTTCCCATAGTCCTTGACAAACTTGCGATAGTATTCAGTCAGCCCCAAAAAACCACAAAGGCTCTTGAGTGTCTAAGGATGAGGCCAATATGTCATGGCAACTATTTTTTTTGGATCCACCCAAACCCCTTGGGCTGAAACAATATGCTTGAGATACTCCACTTCATCCTGGACAAAAACACATTTGTACTATTTTGCATAGAGAGGATGATCAAAGAGAAGTTGTAGTGCGAGCTTCAAATGTTGTAGATGCTCAAACCATGTTTTACTACGATGAGGATATTATCAAAAAAGATCGGAATGAATTTTCTTAGGTAGGGATAGAATATTTTATTCATCAATGCTTGGAATGTTGAAGGAGCATTAGTGAGGCCAAAGGGCATGACTAAAAACTCATAGTGGTCATCATGCGTGCAAAAAGCTATCTGAGGGATATAATCTTCATGAAGATGGATCTAGTGATATCCAGAGTGGAGATCCAACTTGGAGACAAAATGAGTGTCATAAAGCTCATCAATAATAGGGATCAATAACTTATCCTTGATTATGATGTAATTAAGTGCACATAAGTCAATGTAGAGGCATCATGACCCATATTTTTTTTGGACAAGGATAATTGGGGAAGAATATGCTCTAGTACTGGGGCAAATAATGCCTTGCTTCAATAAGTCTTGAATGAGCATCCCGATCTTGGTCTTTTAATGAAATGGGTAGTGGTAGGGCTTGATGTTAGGAGGAACACTTCTAGAAAAGAGTTGAATATGGTGGTCCTATGGTCATGAAGGTGGTAATCCCACTAGTTCGGCAAAGACACTTGAATACGTATGCAAAATGGTTTATAGATCAGGAGTAGTGGAAATTATTGATGGTTCTATTTGAATGGAATGGAGTTGGGCAATGTGTTGTGTGAATTCTTCTTAAGAAGTTTTTCCATGCAATGTGAACTTATGATGTTGAGAGACCCCGGATGTAAGCCTTTCAATGTGTGTTTTTGTCTATTGTCTGAAAATTGCATCCAAGGTTCAACAAAATCCCATAAGATAGGTCCAAGTGTGTGTAACCATTGGGCATCCAAAACATCACATCCACCTAAGTGATCCATAAATGAAATGCACAAGTGTCTAAAAACTGAAAACACGCACATGATTGTTTACATGGTTTTTTTCTAAATCTTTTTTGATTTTAAAATAACTCAAACTTATAAATATAAGGATTGAAATAAAAGCAATAATCAGAATAGCAAAAACTAAGAAAAATTCACTAGTCAAGACTTGATAACGGAGTTCGACTTATAAGCCTAATTTTTAGGTCTACTCCAAGTGAGGACTATTCTATTAGTTGCCACATCAAAATGGCTCAACAATCATATTACAAGTCTTCATAATCTTCTACTATGTCTGCCCTCTCTTGGAATTAATTCTCTTAAGCTAGTTCCCTCGACTCAAGGCTCTAATTCTCCAAGTTGTTATATGCCTTTTAAAAAGATACACAGTCTGAACAAATTCAATGTTTAAATACAATATAGTGGGCTTTATATATATGTGTTTTGATCCATGTGTCTAACAATTGGGCCTTTATATTTTTAGTTGATAGATCTCGAGTTCAAACCTTCAACATTTTCTTTGGTGAGTGAACGAAATCTTTAGTCCCACATTAGGGACGTATAAACATTTTTTAACTTTTATAAGCCCGAAGCTCCTCCATCATAGTTATTGATAGCCCTTTTGTTGGCTTAAGCACTTGGTTGGCTCGATCCACGAGCTATGTTGACCAAGCTTGGTTTAGCCAAGGTGACTCAACTCAGTTGGGATGTGGATTATGTTGGGTTTGACCCAACTCGGCATTGCATCTGCTAAATTCAGCATTGGCATCTAATGTTGGATGGCAGTTGGTTTGACAGTAGCGTTGGAAACTTCAGTGCTAAGTTGACAATTGGAACGTGGGTTTGAGCTCGACAATCAACTAGGGTTGATGACTCAGGTTGGCTTGAGCTCTATTTATAATACATGAATATTAGTCCCATATGCATGGGAATACAAAGCGAACAAATATTTATATACACCAACGAATACAATGAGTTGTGAAGTAAAGGAAGCCAATACACCCCTCTTCACAAAGAGTGTGTTGATCCTCACTGAGGGCCCCCAATGAGTAAATAGCGGGGCCTATTTGACCAAACACCATACGCTATCAAAGACGAAGGATGAAAACCAAACCCAATTTTTGCTCCAATAGTCTGCCACATGTCGCAACTTCATTGGTCTACTTGGCGAGCTAGAATTGCACCACATCAACCTGCGTCACCAATTTTTAACCTATTAGCCAAAAACTTTAGCATGCGATATCTTGCGCATATAGACTCAAAATTGATCCGTTCAAATTACATCGAAAAGCTCTCGATGATATCTACATTGTGTCATAAATTAAATTGGATTTCAGAGACTTTATTTTTAGAATGGTATATGGATCCTCCTAGATCAATCCTCCCCACTAGGAGATTTTGGCTCTCTAAAATTTGATTTTGAATTGGTAATGAGGTGAGGCTATTCTCCTTCACCTTTTTGACTTCCATCTATTTGGCTTTGTTTGGGTGCATCCCTTTAAGACCAACACAAATATACTCAAAATCTCCCCTTCACGAGGTCTGAACCTTCCTATCAAGAATTGTATCTTCATGCAATTTTATTAGATACTCAGGAGTAAAATCATCAATAGAAGGAATGGATACACTTTCATTGATACAACCACACTAGATGAACTAAAACAAAAGCAGTATTTATTATTTTATTTTTTAAATTACTTCCTCAAACAAGTATTTTATTTAAAATTATAGAATCACAATATATTATCATAAAAAATAATCATCAAATTTCAACTTTAGCTTCCAATGCAACATAGAGTGTTACAACTTCAAGAAAGAAAATACATAATGGCACAGTTATGGCTGGTCTCATAATACAACAATGGTTGTTGAACTAAATAATATTACATTTATAAATTCAATAGGTATTTAGCCTTATATACAAAATAAAGATAACTAACTCCTTAGAGCTCGAGTTGCACCAACTCGTGTATCTCTGATAACCTCAAGTGTTGTGTCTAGGAATATACTGTCGTAAGGAAGGGAGAGCATCATCTGAGTGCATTACCACTCCAACCACGAGCTAATGATCCCCTACACAATATCCTATCACGAAATGGCCCTCTCTTCGTGGATAGGCAGATAGAACGGTGCGGAAATCTAGAATGAGATATGCTAGTACCACTATGTGCTGTAAGATTCTACTACATGATATGTATCATAAAGAAAAATACATTTCTACTATGATATCATACAACATGAAAATCATACATATGAACTGACAATGCTAATCTAATATTACTTTGGCTAAATTTTTAAATAACATATGATCATCTAGATCAGTCAAATTCATAACACATCACTTGATCGGGTTATCCATACCCATCATTGGTGATGTTAACCAAGCTGAGGAACAATCTCACTGCGTGGGTAGTATCATCAATGCAGGGCCCATGATATACATAACGGATAAATAATCCAAAGCATAGACTCATCATCCACATAAACTAGTCTAAGGATCATGATCACATACATGCAATATCTATTATAAATAAGCATACTTTGACAAAAACATGCCAACCAAATACGATAACAAACATCTATATTAACTTGATTATAATAGATATTTTAAATCATAATTCATTTACTTGTACAAAAGAAGTACATTTAAGAAACAAAGATTTTTCAGACAATTTCCAGGATGTTTAGATTTAGTTTTCCACTAATACAACAAAATTTTGAAGGAAAGGCTCTAATCAACAATTTTTCATAATTTTTAAAATAATCTCAAAATATGAATTAACACAAAATCAATCACTTTCAAACATATTTTGTTAATTTCCTCATAAGCCTTATAATATCTTTCATTTCACATAAAAATCCCAAATATTAAAAAATGAGATAAAATCCCCTGCCCCTAGATAATTTAATTATAGAGTATAAAACAATACCAACAATCAAATTGTATGTTTTTTTTATATATAAAGGGTAAAATTTTTATTGAAAAACAAAGAAGAACATTACAAGAAAAATAGGGGGCAGAAACCCCCCAAGGAAAACAACAAAACTAGAATAACTAGGCACGTTCCAAGTTAACCATTATCATAATCCTCCCTATCTTCCTCCAAAATTCTTTCTAAATCAAAGCGGAGCACTAGTGAGAGCATCTCCCATTCCTCAGTACTTCCTCCATCTAAATGTTTGGACACCCATTTCACCAAATAATCTGCTGCCCTATTCCATTCGCATGAAATATGAGCAAACATGACCATATCCATGAGCGAGCTAACTCGCAAAATATGTTGCACAATCAAAGCCAATTGCCAGTTGACATCCAACACTTTCCACTTAATGAGTAGATTGATCAAAACTTGGGAATTTGATTTGCAAATAATCCTATGCCAATCCATATTGTAAGCCTTCTCAAGATCATAGAGAATATCCTGCCCTTCCATCATGTTGATGGTTTGTGCCCCCTTAGGGACCGCAAAGAAGAAAATCACCGTACCTTCAGAGTCCCTACCTATCCCTCCAATACCCACAGGCTCGGGGTTGCCCCTAGAGGAATCATCTGTATTGATCTTGAGAATCCCATTGGGAGGACGCTGCCACTGACCAACCCTGTGAATTTTCTCCTTGGCCTGCCGACCTCTCTTGACACAAGCCAAATTCCCTGAAAGCCCGTAGAATCCTAGTCTTGCCACCACCTCAACATCCTGCTTAATTAAAGGAAGGCACACCTCACTCTTAGCCTGCACTGTCTCCTAAATCATCCCCATGATTTTCTGCCAAATTTGTTGCACCATGTTCCTCTCGCCCCAAAAAATCCATCGATTCCTCTCGAGCCAAAGTTGCCACAACAAGAAGATGGGCCCCCTAACCATACTTCCTACAAGAAAGGCATCATAGAGGGGGGTTTACCCACACCATTCCAAAAATTGACCAATGAGAAAGCATGAAAATAGGGACTCTACCAGACATCCCACCAGAAATGCCAAATTTGTAAAGTAAAGGGACAACAAAAAAATAGGTGAGTGAAATCTTCCTCAGCCACCCCACACATAACACAAACTGAAGGACCTTGGAAGCCTCTCTTCCAGAGATTGTCCCAGGTCAAACACCTATTCCATGCCAACATCCAAACAAAGCAGTTGCATTTTGGCCATGAGAATTTGTTCCAGACCTGCCTCCACCATTGAACTTCCCCTACCCAATCTATGAGATAGTAAGGCCTGATACCCTGAGGCGACTGTGTAAACTCCCTTAGGATTGGGAGACCATGCAAGCTCATCGTCCTCCTGGAGGGAGCTACAACGACGTCTAGAGAGAAGACTAAGCAACTCAACATGCTCCTCATGCATCCCAACAACTAGCCAAGCCTCTGGAGCCTTCCATCGTGCCACCTCCATTTGTCTGCATGAAATATATGATTTAAATTCGCTCACCCGAGACCAACCAACTTCAAGAAATCTCTAGCAAAGGTTCAATAAATTAGGGAACTGAGAGATGATGGGTGGATAACCGTCCCATGAGTCAATCTAGAAAAGAGCCTTGGACCCTCGCTTACAAATCCAAAATAAGCCTTCCATAATAAGAGTAGCCCCTTTTTTGAGAGTACCCTGTATCACCGAGCCTTTCCCCATGAGGGGGTAACGAGGAATATCACCCTGATTGGCCCCCAAGAAGTACTTTTGGGAGAGAATTATGGCCTGAGCCTTGTCTTGTTCAGTACACCAATGTCAATAAAGCTTCACCACCAGAGCAACTCCATTCAAGTCTGATTGCCTTAAACCGAGACCCCCATATTGTTTGGGCTACAAACAACCTCCCAGTGAACTAGACTCCATTTGGAGGACGTCAAACTACCAGCCCATAAAAATTGTCTAGCAACCAAATCAAACTCCTTAACAATTCCCAATGAGGCAACCTAGAGCATACATCTATAGATGGGTAGAGCCTGTACCACCAATTGAATTAGTTGAAGATGACCAGCAAAAGATAGCCACCTGTGAGTCCAATGATTCACTTTCACTTGAAATTTATCCAAAATATTCTGCCAGGACTCCCTGGGTAAACGGTCGACTGAGATAGGAATACCCAGGTAAATCAAGGGGAGAATCCTAATCTAAAAATGTAGAGTCTAAGCAATCCACTACTGGATGGGGCCCATAGTATTGAAGAAGAAGATGGACGACTTGTCTTCCTTGATAATTTATCTCAAAGTAGTTAAGTAAACATCCAATAACCTGCGCAAATTAGCTACTTCTCATTGTGGCCATGCCCATCAGAGCAGTGTCATTTGCAAACTACAGGTAAGACTACACTGACAACTCACCACCCCATCGCCAGCCTTGAATAAGCCCATCCTCCCAATTCCTTCTGATCATCCTCCCCAAACCTTCAGCGAGGAGAAGAAAGAGATATAGAGATAAAGGATCTCCCTGTCGCAACCCCCTAGAGGCACCAAATAACTTCGTGTGTTCTCCATTAATAATCACCAAGAAGGAAACTAAGGTAATGCAGCTCATGAACCATTGAGTCCATTCATCCCCAAAACCAAAAGCCCTAAGAATCTTCTGCAGGAATGACCACCTGACCCTGTCGAAAGCCTTAGCCATATCCAACTTAATAAACATTGCCTTATCTTTGGAACTAGCCATGGAGTGAATGGACTTATTAGCTATAATAATACCATTCAAAATTTGCCTGCCCTCTAAAAAACCACTATGCTCCTCAGAAATCACATCTCTTAGCCCTCTGTTTAACCTATCAGCAATAATCTTGGATATAATTTTATAAACAACATTGTAAAGAGAGATGGGATGGAATTGACTTAGCCTATTAGCTCCTTCGCATTTGGGTATGAGGGCGAGATAGGTCGCATTTGAAGCCTTAAGCATTTGCTTATTTCGTTGAGATTATTGGACAACTGCTAAAAGGTCTAGTTTGATAATGTCCCATAATTCTTGGTAGAACTCAGTCGAGAAGCCTCAGGCCTAGTTGCTTTCCCTTTTTTCATTTGGACAATAGTCTCCTCAAGCTCCCCAAGAGTGATGTCCTTCATTAAAGTCTCATTCATTTCATGCGTCACTAGAGTTGGAATACAGGAGAGAACCTGAGCTTCTTTTGGTGATTCCCCATTCGCATCTTCCCTAAAAAGAGAGGAAAAGTACTGCACCACCTCATTTGACATTGTAGGGAAGGAGTTAAGCCACTCACCTCTTTCATTGACTAGGACTGAAATAGAGTTGCCATGCCTCCTGACATTGGATGAATTAAAGAAAAAAGAGGTATTTTTGTCCCCTTCCTGGAGCCATTCTATTTGGGCCTTTTGCTTCTAGAACATTTCGTCCCGAAGCTCACATTCCTCCAGAGCTTTTGCAACCAGTGCTTCATCTTGAAGTAATTCTTTAGTCAATCCTTCCTCCCTTATTAGTCTCATGATACCATCTAGCTTACCCTGAGCAACAGCCTTAACGTGAAAAATATTCCCAAAGCATTTATGATTCCACTGTTTGAGCTTATACTTCACGTACTACAATGATTTAGCAAAGATATACATAGTCGTACCATGGGTAGGCCTACCCCACCTCCACCAATTGGCCACACACTCGAACAGTGACTGATCCCGCAACCACATGAGTTAGAATCTGAAGGAGGGAGAGTGAGGATGATAAGTTGAGGCACTATTAAGCTCAATATCCCAATGATCAGATCCCCTCTAGTCCAAAATTTCAAACCCCATAGACCACATACCACCAACCCAATAACTGGAAACCAGAAAATGATCCAATCTCTCAACAATGTAGTTCTTCCCTGTCCTACGGTTGTTCCATGTAAACTGAACATTACTAGTCCTAGTGTCAACTAAATTCAAAGCGTCAATATAATTACGCATAAGCAAATTAGAGGGATCCAGCCTTGTCGTACCACCATGCTTTTTAGCTAATTTTAAAATAGCGTTAAAATCTCCAGCTAGAATCTAAGGTTGGAAGGGAGCCAAGCTACGTACAAAATTGATATGGCCCCATAGGGAGTATTTACCCTGCCAGTTGGTAGGGGCATAAACATTGGAGAGGAGTATGACTTCCCCCGTCTCAAAACTAGAAGTAATCATAGTCATGGTGAACTTAGAAGATAGCCACCCTAGGGGACTGATCTTCCATGGGTTCCAAAAACAAGCTAGCCCCCCTGAAGATCTGAGGGCCCCAATGCATTGACAATCCCCTTGCCTCCACAACTTAGACACCAGACTGAACATAACTTCAACTATAAGCTTGGTCTCCTACAAAAAAAGAACATCAGGTCTTTGATTTCTAATCGAATTATGAACATCATTTTGTCTAGGGTTGTTATTCAAGCCCCTTACATTCCATGATATTACAATCATTTCAGGGGATTCAAAAAGTGAGCATCCAGAGTCTTTACTAACCTTGACTCCACCAAAGTCTCTCCCATTAGTTTAATCTTTTCTAGGTCCTTTTTTCTACCAGGCCTGACATATTTCTCCCCCTCCCTTCTTGAGATCTCTTTGCATAAGTCCCAAATGAGGAGAAGATTTACTACTCCTTGCTGCCCCTAAGTCCTCGGATTTCCCAGTGAGAGGTAGATTTCCATCTTCTTTAGAGGGTTTAACTGAGGAAGCCAACACTTCTGAAACCATCATCTAATGGTCTGTATCCATGTGCTAATCCCCAACATCCTATGGTTCTATTAAAGCATCTAAACATTGGTCACTTGGGCTAGGCCCTCATCCACCTGATCCAAAATCATCAATCCTGGGTTTACCTGCTACTGATTAAGATCATCCAATATTTCAAATTTGTTAAACGAGTCATCTGCTTGTCTTTCCTTCAAGGACTATTTTTGGCCCCTGTTTCTATAATGGCCTTTGACCGGGACAAAAAAATCGACTTCAGGCACCTCACCTGGAACAAGGCCCTTCCCTTTGTCAGCTCCAGGGGGAATGCGAGGAGGTTGAGCAGGCTGAGGTTCAAAGGCTTTTGATTTGGGACACCATCGCTACAAATGACCATAAGCATGGCAAAGATGGCAACGAAAAGGAAGGGTTTCGTAGTCCAACTGTTGCACCCATGTAAAGGGTCCCGCACTCATTTCCACAGCATCAGGCAATGGCTTGCTAAGGTTAATTTCAACACAAATGCGGGCATAAGTCATTACTTTTTTCCCAAGGATTGACATTGAAGAGCTGACTGGCCTTCCCAGCAGAGATGCAAGCATCTATAGAGTGTCTTCCCGACAACATTCCATCGAAAAGTGAGGTAGACGCACCCACACCAGGACACGATTTGGCAACTCCTCTGGTGGTATAAAACTTGCATGCCATGGCTTGATAAACAACCCCACCTGGTTATGGAAATAAGGGCCTCTAGCAATGACTTTGTTACAGTCAGTCAGACAGGTAAAAGTGACCATAAAATAGCTATTCGCTAGAAGCATAATGTCCATTTCACCTTTCGGTGCCCACATCCTCTGAGCCCATGATTCCAGGAACTAGAGTGAAGTCCTAAGCCCCAAAAACTTGCAATATAAGGAGTGTTTTGAATAGTACTCTATGTCTTTAGTAATCATTTCCAGTGGAATAACAAGCTTGGGCCTCTCCTTGCATCGTTCAAGGCAACCGTTGACCTTGGGAATTCACGTACCATTGGGCACGTCCGCACCATAAGAGCCTGAATCTTGTGAGAAGGAAGTGTTTCCAGTAGTCCTCATACCTTGAGCCACATGTTGCAAGCCAAGCGCCGCTTGGTAATCCAAACCAGAAGCCTCCCCTTTCATGCCTTCCTTCTCCCTTTCGTTCATCATTCCCCCATTTCTAAGCAACTAAAATTTAGATAACCTCTTAGCACCATAGAATTCAATAATCAAATTATATGTTTCCATGGCATTTAATTTATATTTATCTCAACAAATTTCATTTATGATATGTTTTAAATGGAAAAACCCTGTTATAATGACGTAGAGTGATCACAATTTATGAGCTTACTATCCACTATGTAATTTTCAATTATATAATAATCAATATAATATAATATTTAATATTATATAATTTATATTATCTCTTATTCTCTAACCTAATTAATATCTAACCATATTGATCATATATTTATACATATAAATTTACTAACCAACTAAATTTGGGTCTCCCACTACCCTTCCTGTTAATTCACAATAACGTAAAAACAAATATTCACCGGCCAACAAAAGAAACTCATGACAAAATTAACGAAAGATGCTTTCACAGTATAAATGTTAAACGTAAGAAACATACACAAAATGGTTTGCCCTACCAGAAATAAATGCGACCACAGTACATATACATTATATGTATGTCATGTCCAGACATGGAGATAAATGTGTATTTGTAGTCTACTAAAAATGCAGGGGCATTTTGGGTTCGTTGAAATCCATGACCAAATTGGAACGTTGTCCTAATTAAATTAAAACCGCCGAGATAAAAAAAGGTGGTAGCGTAGCTCTTGAGTCGAATTAAAGAAAAGAAAAGAATGAGACTTGATAAGGTAACAATGTTTATTTTGTTGGATGCAAAGATTACTTTCGGAGGTTTGAACCCAAGACATGTTGATAACAAGCATTGCATGAAGGCAATGAAGAAGGAAATATCAACGACTGATTACACATGCATTATATATAAGTATTGACATGCATGGGGATTAAAACATATTACATTATGGTGAAACATAGAGGGCCGTTACTATTTGGCTAAGTTAAAAGAATGATAAAAGAAATGAATGGAGCAATTAAAATAGTTTTAATAAAATTCTATTCCCACAACTTGCTAAAATTTATCACAGTTGTGGTAAAAATAGACACTGTGTTGTTCTCGTGATGAGAGGGAAAGTTTTGTTTTGCTTAAATTTACCTATATGTAACGAGTCACTACAGCGTCTAATAAAATAATTTGGGTTAATATGGAAAGAATTCTAATTTCTAAAGAGAGACTACCAAAATATTTCCCAAAGATTTTTACAGGGTTTACTCACAAATTTCATAGAGTTTCCCTAATTTTAATGTATTCTATAATCCAAAATTCTTTCAATACAAAATACATCATTAAAATAATTATAATACCCACCCGATACACTTTTCCCTTCATTGCAGATAAAAGTTTTCTTTGCTTCCAAAGCCTTCTTTCTTCTTCCAACTTCCAGCTCTCTTTCCCTGTATATCTTTCGTGTGTGTCTAAATCCTTCTCTTTCATTATCTTAATACCGTTTACTCCCATTTTCCATTATTTGCATGTCACTTGAAACTAAAACTGTAAGATTTATTCTGTAGGGGCAATCCAAGAACAAACACACACCTGTTCTGATTCCTCTTGTTAGGATCTTGCTCCTCAGAAAGAGCACAATATGATTACCAAATATAAGCAATTAAATATGCAGGAATAACCAGAAACACAAGTAACTAGAATTCACCAATAGCACAGAATATGAGAGACAATACACTATCTTGTATTAACACTTTACATAAAAGAATACTACAAAGAGCCGCCACACTCTTCCACCTTACAGAGGTTTCCCACACCTCAAGTGTATAGTAATTCTTCTTCACAACACTCTCCTACACAAAAAACGGTCCCAACAGCCAACTCACACACAGAATTGGTGTTCACCTCTCCAACCAGTCAGTAATAACCCTGTCGGTACACCAAGCACTTTATAGCACTTCAAGTTGATCTCCCATGAACCTGCAACCTGCAATTCAACAGACCAAACTTACATGTAGATCCCCTATGAGCTTGTAACAACCTACGACTCAATGATCTTACAAGTGGAAGGAACTCTTCCTTTCTATCTCATACATTTACAATACATGCCAATGGGTCCACAAATAGATCCCTAACTTAAACAATAACTTAGACTCTTAATTTAGACAATTATCCTCCCAGCTCAAGACTCTAACTGGTCTTTACATGCAAACTCTTCGTTCACTTAACTAACTGTCTGTGCAACGAACAGTTCTGGAACACACAGACGACTGACGCCGGTCCCTGCTTGCCTGGTTCTGTCGACGTCGGCCGACTTCCTGCTGTCACCGGTGGCCTTCTGCACTGGTCACGACCGACGTCGGTCTTGATGCCGACGCTGGTGCTCCTGGATCTCAGCAACCTTATGTTCCTACTGTTTGCAAAGAGTTGAAGCTTTTAGCTCCACAACCTAACAATCTCCCACTTGGAGATAAACAACTGCAACCTGTACTTGTACCTGTACTCTGTCTAGTTTTTTCCCTTGGCTTTGTATCCCTCCTCAAGATCACTCTTGAAGACCAACCACCACAAATCTTGTAGTGCAAAACCTGTCATCCAAATTACCTGCCACATCCGCATCTACAACCATGTAGAAAAAGAACTTGACCCTGCATAGCATGTGCACCTGCTGCTGGTCCCACTGAACTGCCCTTCAGTATTACTTTCCCGAATTGACTCCAAACTTGTGACAACTCCCACTGATTGGGAAAACTCAAGTTTAGTACATACCATGCACTTAACCTCATTATGTGAATCAATACACCTGTTCTGTAAACTGTCCAACCATTGGCGTGCTAACCAGTCTCACACAATCATCCTAAAACAAAGTCAACAAGACCTTCCATGTCTCTAAAACACACTCATGCCAAAGAATCTTGCTGCTCCCAGATTCTCCATGACACACCCTTGAACTAGCTTTACCTTTAGTTCAACAATACCTGTATATGTAACCCTGCAACAAGCACATCATACAAAAATAGGATAATGTAGCTAATATTATCCAACCTAGTAAAGAGAAACACAATGATCAAACCTCCATTGCCCTGCAGCTAATACAAGACCATATACCATGATCTTCCATCTCACGTATCCATTTCCGCTCTTCTTCATCCTGAACATCCTTTCGTCTCTCAGTGCTTTCTTCCAGCTGACAACTCTACCCAAAACACTTGTTTGGTTCTCCTCCAAGGAATCACATCCTCATCCATGCCAAGCTCCCACTATTTCCGAGATCTACTTGTTCTGCTTCTTTAACAACTTCCTGGTCCTATACCATAAGTGAGCAACAAGTAGTGTAAAGAAGGGAAATGACAAATTTAAGAACTTACTTACGCCTTCAGTCCTCCATATGGGCACTTGAGACTCCATGACATCTGGCTGTCCACCCAAAATTTGTCTCAGTGACCGATGCTAGTCACATCTCAGTCTATAGCCAACCGATGTCGGTTCCCTGCGACTGCCACCTTGCCAACGTCAGTTTTCCCTGGCCGACGCCGGTCGTTATCTACCCCGAGTCACCGACATCGGGTTGCACATAGCCGACGTCGATCCCTGTCTGGACACCAACGTCAATTTTCCTGTCGACGTCGGTCTCTGTGTTTTTCTAGTGAGACCTGACTTTTTCTCGCGAGCTCCTTTTGGATCAAACCCTTGTCCAAATCACCCTTGCTCTGCTCAGAATTCCTCTGCATCTTGTGTTGAACTCTGTCCGTCACCTTCTCCTTGAAAACCAAGGCTTTCCTATTCTTGTCACTAACATCGGATTCCTCAAGAAACTTAACCTTCTTCTTCTGCATACAGAAACCATGATCCATGCCTTCCAAATTCGAAATCATACTTTTTAACTCAAGAACAAGCATCTCCTTCTTATTTATGTGACCAAGCCTATTAAGCCACATCTCTGAATCTACAGCTGAAGTAGATAACCCAGAAAGAGAATCAGTAATACAAGTAGATAGATAAAGCGTACCTACTTTCTTACCTCTAGCTACAACAAGTGTACCCTTGGTAACCTTCCAAGAGTCCACTGTGAGAGTTACTGTGCAACCCTCATCACCCAAACTTCTAATAGAAATCAGATTCTGCTCCAGAACTGGGACATGCATGACCTCCTTTAACACCCATGTGTCACTTGTCTGCAATTTTAGCTTCACTTTTCCTTTGCCAACCATCTGACAAGGCTTACCATCCCCTACACAAATTTCTCCAAAGTCTCCCTGGACATACTCATGAAAAAATTCCCTATGTGGGGATGCCTGAAAAGAGGCACCAGAATCTAAAACCCAAGATTCTACTTTATCCAAAGAACATACCAGAGCATCCTGTGCAATGTAATCCACATCATCTGCTTCTTCTCCATGTCCTTCATGCCGATCTTCACCCAATCTGCAATCTCTCTTTAAGTGCCCTTGCTTTCCACATTTCCAGCAGGGTATTCTACCATACCTGGACTTGGATCTTCTGCCTATCTTCGACCTTGATCTCCCACGCTCTATCTTCTCTCTTGGCCTTCCTCTGCCTTCAACACTCAAAGCATCTCCTAATGATTCACCTGTGCTTTTCATGTGTATCTCTTCATTCAAGATCACACTCACAACATCATCCACTTTTAAGACTTTTGAAGGAGACACAGTATTAGAAACTGCCATTACCAAACCTTCCCAACTTTCAGGTAATGAACACAAGATTAAGAGAGCTCTAATTTCATCATCAAATACAATATTAACTGAACTTAACTGGTTTACCAAACCATGGAAATCACTAAGATGGCTATGAACAGATCCACCTTCCAACATTTGCAAATTAAATAAACGTTTCATAAGAAATACCTTATTAGAAGCTGAGGGTTTTTCATATAAATTTGCCAAAGATTCCATCAACTCCACCGTTGTCTTACACTGTGATAAGCTAGAAATCACAGATGATGCAAGACTCAATCTAATAGATCCCAGAGCCTTTCGATCAAGAACCTCCCATTCTTCATCCTTCATATTCGAGGGTTTGCAATTAACCCCACCCAACGGTAAGTACAAATCTTTCTGATACAGATAGTCCTCAATCTGCATCCTCCATAATTGGTAGTTCTTGACATTAAACTTTTCCATTCATAGCTTACTGTCTTCTGCCATTGCTCAACTCCCACTCAAACAGAAACCCTGTAAGTAACTTGTAATCAAAACACACTACCCATATCTAAACCAATCTGTTAGTATCCCAACCAAAAGCTCTGATACCAATTGTAGGGGGAATCCAAGAACAAACACACATGTTCTGATTCCTCTTGTTAGGATCTTGCTCCTCAGAAAGAGCACAATATGATTACCAAATATAAGCAATTAAATATACAGAAATAACCAGAAACACAAGTAATTAGAATTCACCAATAGCACAGAATATGAGAGACAATACACTATCTTGTATTAACACTTTACAGAAAAGAATACTACAAAGAGCCGCCACACTCTTCCACCTTACAGAGTTTTCCCACACCTTAAGTGTACAGTAATTCTTCTTCACAACACTCTCCTACACAAAAAACGGTCCCAACAGCCAACTCACACATAGAATTGGTGTTCACCTCTCCAACCAGTCAGTAATAACCCTGCCGGTACACCAAGCACTTTATAGCACTTCAAGTTGATCTCCCATGAACCTGTAACCTGCAATTCAATAGACCAAACTTACATGTAGATCCCCTATGAGCTTGTAACAACCTGCAACTCAATGATCTTACAAGTGGAAGGAACTCTTCCTTTCTATCTCATACATTTACAATACATGCCAATGGGTCCATAAATAGATCCCTAACTTAAACAATAACTTAGACTCTTAATTTAGACAATTATCCTCGCAGCTCAAGACTCTAACTGGTCTTTACATGCAAACTCTTCATTCACTTAACTAACTGTCCGTGCAACGAATAGTTTTGGAACACACAGGCGACCGACGCCGGTCCCTGCTTGCCTGGTTCTGTCGACGTCGATCGACTTCCTGTCGTCGCCGGTGGCCTTCTGCACTGGTCACGACTGACGTCGGTCCTGATGCCGACGCCGGTGCTCCTGGATCTCAGCAACCTTCTGTTCCTACTATTTGCAAAGAGTTGAAGCTTTTAGCTCCACAACCTAACATATTCTAAATAATTAATTGAGAGTCTCACAAGTAATTATCGAATAAATTTCTAATTTATCTCACTTGATTTTCCAAGTTAAGAATAATGTAACTCAACTTCACCTTTTTAAGTATAATCATTGTAAAATTTCATGTATTACTAAATTAATAATCAATTTCACTTGACTAATACCAAATAACTCTTTTAAGGTATATGTTCATCCTAATGTTTAATTAGGACTTATACTCTTATTTAATTAGCTTAAATAGTATGTTGAATATCATAAATCAATAATTGTCTAATACAATTAATTAAACAATTTAAGATTATAATAAATATTTATTTTGACAAATTAACTATATCACTACTACTATTTTAATTTTTCATTGAAAGATGCATTAATGACACAATTTATAGAGCACAATATAAAACATCTCACAACATAGTAATCACTATAACCAACTACAAAATAAGAAATCATTCTTTTATAAAGCACAACTGAAATATAATCAATGCAAACTATTCTACCATTAACAAGCATAATACTAGCAAACCAAATTAATGTAAATAATTTAACAAGTCAATCTACGGTGGTGTGTGAATTTGGGTTACTCGTATTTCCATTCTATCATACTGCAATCATCCCATCTACACTACCCTCTCCAATGATGCTCTCCCTCATCATGCTTTGAGGGTAAGACTAATCCTGCATCCACCTCATATCAAATATGTATTTATTCTAAGTCATCATATATATAATTAATGATGCAAGGCTAACAAGTATACATCTACAATGCACAAAATACTCAAACACAATTATAACATCATGTATACAAATCATAAATATCATTGTTTACTACAACATTTGTCATAATGCTCAAATCAAAGCATTAAAGAATCAGTTATTAACCATTTGAAATCCATGGATTTAAAGGTAAAAACATAAGGTAAAATCAAGATGTAACATCCTCCCCACTAAAACTAGTCATCATCCCGATGACACTTATTCAAATAATAGTTTTAGAATATCAAAAGAGATTAATATAAAATAATAACATAATATGAAGCATCAATCATAAAAATAAATATGAAAATAGCCTGAAGAAGTCATCAAAGTCTTCCTAAGTTGCACTATCTTTGGAGTATTAGTTCCATAAGACCTTACACTGTGACACTTCTCTATTATACAAACAAAGTTTGTTAGTGTCAATTATTCTGATTAGTTCTACCATGACCACCATGGGGTCTAGAACTTGCAAAGCATTCCAATCCAAAACATGCAAAGGATTAGCTATATAATTTTTGAGATATGATACATGAAAAATATTATGTAAAAGAGTTAATGCTGGTGGAAACACAAGCCTATACACAACATGATTGACCACTTCTAACACTTCAAAGTATCTTATAAATTTGGGTGATATTTTTGTTGACTTTCTAAACTTAATCGAGCTCTTTTGTGACTTAACCCACAAAAACACTTTGTCACCAACAAAAAACTGCCTATTTATTCTCTTCAAATCAATGTAACACATTTATCTATCATTGGACTTGACCAATCTTTGTCTGATTAACTTAACTTGTTATTCCATTTTAGAAAGCATTTCAAGCCCAACGACTACCCTGTCCTAACTGATTGGTGTCTTGCACCTCCTAGCGTACAATGCTTCAAAAGGTGCAATCTTCAAAGCAGACTGGTATGAGTTGTTATAGGCAAACTCAACCAATGGAAGATAATCTTCCCATTTATATTTCTAATCTATGCAATATATATGTAAAAGATCCTCGAGAAACTGATTTATTCAGTTAGTCTAACCATCAATCTCTGGATGATATGTGGTGTTGAAATTAAGTTGTGTGCCTAAAGCTGAGTTTAGAGTAACTCAAAATTTGGAAGTCATTTTTGAATCATGATCTAAAATGACCTTCTCTGAAAATCTATGCAATATATACACTTCCTTTATGAATCTCTTCACAAGGGTAGGTGCATCATCTGTTAAGTTGCCTAGTATGAAATGAGCCACCTTAGTTAGTTTATCAACAATTATCAAGATCATATCATGCCTACTCTATGACATCAATAAACCTTGGACAAAGTCCATACTGATCACCTATTACTTCCACTCTGGTATATCATGTGGATATAACAATCCAGTTGGGTGCACATGTTCAACTTTTACTTGCTAACATTCTAGACATCGTGACACAAATTTTACCGCATCTTTCTTGATTTCCTTAAAAAAATATAGAGGTCTAAGCTTTGTCATGAGTTTTGTTACTCCTAGATATCCAAAATATGGGGCACTATCTAACTCTTTCAACGTTGTGCTACGTAGATTTTATCGATCATACACATATATCCTCTTGTTGAAACACAAGAGACCGTCACTCTCAAGACTGAATCTTTTATATCGAGTATCCTAAGAATTTTTAAATAGTACTTCTTTGACTTTCTCGCAGTAATCATCTCCTAGTGAGAACTTGACAACTTGATCTCTGAAAGTACTCTTAATAGTAGCTATAGTTGCTATGTACCTTCTACGACTCAAAACGTTAGGTACTCTATTCTCTTTACTTTTGATGTAATTGATATCAATGTTATAGTCAAAAAGGAACTCTATCCAACATATCTAATGAGCATTTAAATTTGGTTGGGTGAAGATATATTTGAGTCCCAAGTTATCAGTCTTGAGCTCAATAGTTTTCCTAGCAAATAATGTCACCAAACTTGCAAAGCATGAATAATCGTTGTAAGTTCAAGGTCATGAGGAACATAATTCACCTCATGAGTTTTCAATTTCCTTGATTCAAAAGCTACCACTACTCCGTCCTACATGAGAACTCCACTTAAACCTTCTTCTGAAGCATCTATGATCATTAAAAACTATCAATTGGGATCAAGAACTCTCAACACTGGTGATGATGTAAGTATTTTTTTTAACTCTTGAAAAGCTAATTCACATTTCTTAGACCAGTCAAACTTTTGATTTTTCCTTTGCAAGGAGGTAATTGGATTAGCTATCTTGAAAAAAATCAGAACAAACTTCCTATAATAACATGCTAACCCCATGAAACTCCTTACCTCATGCACATTTCTAGGTGCTAGCCACCCCATAATTGCCCTTATCTTAGATGGATCTATAGAAATATCGTATACAAAAATAATATGCCTTAAATATTGCACTCTTTTATGAAAGAATGCACATTTAGACAATTTGTCATACAACTTGTGCTTCCACAACCATTGTAAAACTAGTTCCATATGTTGTAGATGTTTCTATTCATTCTTAGAATATATAAGAATGTCATCCAAAAAGACCAAAACAAAGTGATCTAAATAGTCTCTAAATATACTATTCATGAGATTCACGAATGTTGTTGTGTTGGTTAATCTAAAAGGTAACACCATGAACTCATAAGGCCCATAGAGAGTCCTCAAAGCTATTTTTGGAATATCCTCATCCTGAATCCTTAATTGATAATATCTTGCTCTAAGATCTATCTTAAAAAATATCATTGTACCATGCATTTGATCAAAAAGATCATCTATATGAGGTAGTGGGTACCTGTTCTTGATAGTTGCCTTAACATTTTATAGTCAATGAAAATTCAAAGGGTACCATCCTTATTCTTTACAAAAATAATTGGTGAACCCCATGGTGACATGCTAGGCCTAATCAATCCCTTTACTAATAACTCCTAGAGTTGTGCCTTCAATTTTACCAATTTAGAGGTTGTTATCTTATATAGTGCCTTAGATTGTGGTTCCGATCCACGTATGATGTCAATAGAGAAATAAAACTCTCATTTGGGAGGCAAACATAGTAATTATTTAAGGAACACATCATGGAAATCTCTAAGAAAAGGATAGTATTTGAGAGATGGTTCCTTAGTTTCCTCCAATTTATTTATCTCGATGATAAATGCTTTGCATCCTTTTGCTTCAGCCATTTTGAGTTGCATCACAAAAATTTGTCTAAGCTGCAACTCTCTCTTATCACCCTATAGTTGGGTTTGATTCACAAAATCATCCAGACACTCAACCTTCTTCAAGTGATCATTAACTTTGGCTTTGTTCTTTGCAAGATAGTTGACTCCTAAAATCATGTCATATTATCATAGTGGAACTACATATAAATTCACTATAGTTTTGAATTCAGGCAACTCAATCACTACTTTGACTAGACACTTGTCAACCATGACTTTAGAGTCATTCCCATATTGTATTGACCATGCATTTGCCATATATCTAGCTTTTATAGGAAACTTGCTAAGTATTTTAGGAGCTATAAAACATTTAATAGCCCTTATATTTATCAAAACAAAAACTGAATATTCAAACAAAATAATTGATAGTTTTATGGATGATGAATGAAATTTAGCTTGTCAGTTATCAATTATTGCATGAATATACTGCTAAAAATTTCGCTGCTGAGGGTTTGGACCTTTGTTCTTTGACTTGTCATGAGGACATTCATGAGCATTGTGATTTCCTTTGCAATTGAAACAACCACTTGGTGGTCCTTTCATTTCAGCTTGAGAATTTCCCTGCAAACCACTTTTTGAGCCATTACCTAGTTTCTTGCTATTAGATCCACTATTGAACTTTAAATTTTGATTCTTGAACTGTCCCTTTGAGTCTCCACTCCTTTTAAAAATGGAACTGCCAAACTTTTTCTTGAACTTTTCCCTGATCTGAGCTAGAGACTTCAATTTCTACTCTTGTTTCACTGCCTTCTCAAAAACTTGGTCCCTAGTAGAAGGCACATGAAGATCTACCTCATCTCCTATCTAGGGTTTCAATCCCATAAGAAATTTCTTGATTCTAAACCTTTCATTAGCTTGGTACTAACGCACGTATTTTAGAAGTTTGGTAAATTTCTCCTAGTACTCATTCACTGACAACTCTCCTTGCTTTAGATTCTAAAAATTTGTAAGATTTTGGTCAAGTAAAGTTGTGGTAACCACCATGACCTGAATAACATCATGAACTACCCCCAAGTTGTGATGTTTGAGTTAAGGTTCATCTCCATTTTCTTGTTAACCCACCAAGTAGCTACTTCACCAGCCAACTGGTAAGCTCCCCAAACTGCCTTGGGGACCTCAGAGTAGTTTCAAATCTCGAAATACTTCTCCATCTTATTTAACCATGATTTGGCTCCACCACCTAAAATAGTTCCATCAAACTTTGATAGAATCTCCTTCTTCATATCCCTAGATAGATCTGCAACAACTTGAGCTCTCACATCTTATTAATTCTCTTGTTCAGTGGGGTGCTCAACAGATACTTCCTAACATTCTTCCTCACCATGATCATGAACCTCTTATTCCAGGGTTGTAATTTGATCCCTAGTATCACTCATGACTTTGAGTAATTGATCCAGATTTGTTAATTGATCAACAATAACCTGATTGGGATCGATGAGTGGGTTATTGTCATTCGATGGACCCTTCCTTAATGCTCTTATTTGCATCATTATTCTTTCTCGTTGAAAAAAAGAATGTGAAAATGTTAGTGAACTCATTAAGTCCTAGAGTTTGAGCTTAAGCTCTGATACCACATGATACAACCACACTAGATGAACTAAAACAAAAGCAATAATTTTATTATTATTTTAATTAAATTTATTTTCTCAAACAAGTATTCTTTTTAAAATTATAGAATCACAATATATTATCATAACATATAATCATCAAATTTTTACTTTAGTTTCCAATGCAACATAGAGTGTTACAACTTCAAGAAAAAAAATACATAATGACACAGCTATGGCTAGTCTCATAATACAACAACGGTTGTTGAACTAAATAATATTACATTTACAAATTCAATAGGCATTTATCCTTATATACAAAATCAAGATAACTAACTCCTCAGAGCTCGAGTTGCACCAACTCACATATCTCTGATAACCTTAAGTGTTGTGTCCAGGAATATACTACAGTAAGGAAGGGAGAGCATCATCTAAGTACTTTACCACTCCATCCACAAGCCAACGATCCCCTACAAAATCCCCTATTAGGGAATGGCCCTCTCTTCATGAATAGGTAGATGGAACAGTGTGGGAATCTAAAATGAGACATGTTAGTACTCCTATGTGTTGTAAGATTCTACTACATGATATGTATCATAAAGAAAACTATGTTTCTACTATGATATCACACAAAATGCAAATAATACATATGAATTGATAATATTAATCTAACATTACTTTGGCCAAATTTTTAAATAACATATGATCATATGGATCAGTCAAATTCATAACACATCTCTTGATCGGATTATCCATACCCATCATTGGTGATGCTAATCAGGCTTGAGGAATCATCTCATTGTTTATGTAGTATCATCAATGCGGGCACAATAATATACATAATAGATAAACAATTGAAAGCATAAACTCATCATCCACATAGACTAATCTAAGGATCATGATCACATACATGTAATATCTGTTATAAATAAGCATACTTTGACAAAAATATGCTAACCAAATATAATAACAAAAGCCTATATTAACTTAATTATAATAGATATTTTAAAGCATAATTCATTTATTTTTAAAAAATAAGTACATTTAAGAAACAAAGATCTTTTAGACAATTTCCAGGATGGTTAAATTTAGTTTTCCACTAATACCAACAAAATTTTGAAAGAAAGGCTCTAATCAATAATTTTTAAAATAATCTCAAAATATGAATTAACACAAAATCAATCACTTCCAAACATATTTTGTTAATTTACTCATAATCCTTATAATATCTTTCATTTCACATAAAAATCCCAAATATTACGAAATGAGATAAAATCCCCTGCCCGTAGATAATTTAATTACAGAGTATAAAACAATGCTAACAATCAAATTGTATGTTTGCATGGCATTTAATTTATATTTATCTCAACAAATTTTATTTATGATATGTTCTAAATATAAAAATCTTGTTATAATTACGTAGAGTGATGACAATCTATGAGCTTACTATCCACTATGTAATTTTTGATTTTATAATAATCAATATAATATAATATTTAATATTGTATAATTTATATTATCTCTTATTCTCTAACCTAATTAATATATAACCATATTGATTATATATTTATACATATAAATTTACTAACCAACTAAATGTAGGTCTCCCACTACCCTTCTCGTCAATTCACGATAACGTAAAAATAAATATGCATCGGCCAACAAAAGAAACTTGTGACATAATTAAAGAAATTTGCTTTCATGGTATAAATGTTAAACACAAAAAATAGATGAAAAATGGTTTACCCTACCAAAAATAATTGTGACCACATTATATATACATTACATGTATGTCATGTCCAGACATGGAGCTAAACGCATATTTGTAGTTTGCTGAAAGTACAGGGGTGTTTTGGGTTCATTGAAATCCATTGCCAAATTGGAACATTGTCTCAATTGAATTGAAATGGCTAAGATAAAAATGGTGGTAGCATAGCTCTTGAGCTGAATTAAAGAAAAGAACAGGACTTGATAAGGTAACAACATTTATTTTTTTGGATGCAAAGACTACTTCTGGAGGTTCGAACCCAAGACGTGTTGGTAACAAGCATTGCATGAAGGCAATATCAACGACTGAGTACATATGCATTATATATAAGTACTGACATGCATGGAAATTAAAGCATATTACATTCTGGTGAAAATATAGAGGGACGTTGCTATTTGGATGAGTTAAAGAAGTGATAAAAGAAAGGAATGGAGGAATTAAAATAGTTTTAATAAAATTTTATTCCCACAACTTGCTAAAATTTGTCACAGTTGTGGTAAGAATGGAGGCTGTGTTGTTCTAGTGATGAGAGGGAAAGTTTTATTTTGCTTAAATTTACCTATCTCTAATGAGTCACTACGGCTTTTAATAAAATACTTTGGGTTAATACGGAAAGAATTCTAGTTTCTAAAGAGAGACTAACAAAATATTTCCCAAAATAGGGTTTACTCATAGATTTCATAGAGTTTCCTTAATTTTAATATACTCTACAATCCAAAATTATTTCAATGCAAAATACACAATTAAAATAATTACAGTACCCATCTGGTATGTTTTTCCCTTCGTTATAGATAAAATTTCCCTTTTGCTTCCAAAGTCTTTGTGTGTGTCTAAATCCTTCTCTTTCCTTTCCTTAATACCATTTACTCCCATTTTCCATTATTTGCATGCCACTTGAAACCAACGCTGTAGGCTTTGTTCCAAATAATTAACTCAGAGTCTCACAAGTAATTATCAGATAAATTTCCAATTTATCTCCCTTGATTTCTCAAGTTAAGAATAAGGTAACTAAACTTCACCTTTTCAAATAAAGTCATCATAAGATTTCATGCATTAGTAATTAATAATCAATTCCACCTGACTAAAACTAAATAAGTCTTTTAAAGTATATGTTCATCTTAGTGTTTAATTAGGATTTATACTCTTATTTAATTAGCATAAATAATATGTTGAATATCATAAATCAATAACTATCTAATATAATTAATTAAATAATCTAAGATTATAATAAATATTTATTTTGGTAAATTAAATATAACACTATTGCTATTTTAATTTCCTATTGAAAGATGCATTAATGACACAATCTATAGAGTACAATATAAAGCATCTCACAACATTGTAATCACTATAACCACCTAAAGAATAAGAAATCATTCTTTTATAAAGCACAACTGAAATATAATCAATGCAAACTATTCTACCATTAACAAGCATAATACTAGCAAATCAAATTAATGTAAAGAATTTAACAAGTTAATCTACGGTGATGTGTGAATTTGGGTTACTAGCATTTTCATTCTATCATACTGCAATCATCCCATCTACACTACCCTCTCTAATGATGCTCTCCCTCATCATGCTCTAATGGTAAGACCAATCCTGCATCCACCTCATATCAAATATGTATTTAGTCCGAGTCATCATATATATAATCAATGATGCAAGACTAACAAGTATACATCTACAATGCACAAAATACTCAAACACAACTGTAACATCATGTATACAAATTATACATATCATTATTCCCTAAAACATTTATCATAGTGCTCAACTCAAAACATTAAGGAATTAGTTATTAACCATTTTAAATCCATGGATTTAAAGGTAAAAATATATGGTGAAATCGGGATGTAACATTCATCATGATCTATAGTCATTGGAGGCTCATACAATTTCAAAATTTCAACACTGTCAACTAAATAAATATGCATATAAGATAATAAATCTAACCAAAAAGCAATTGTACCAATTTTATCATTAATCCATAAAGGACCATACTGGATTGGTTTCAACTTTTTTCCTTCATCTAACAGTCTTTCCTTACTAATGTGAAGCCATACCATATCACCTTTAACAAACTAAGGATCAACCTGATGTTTGTCATGTTTTGATTTGTACTTTGCTTGACTTTTCTCCAACTGATCATAGACAATCTGGTGTACTAGTTGCATCTTTTCAATGAACTTCTTAGCTTTAATAACATCATTATGTTCAACTATAGTTGAATCCTGTCTATAAAAAAAATATAGAGGATATTTGGGCAAGTATCCATAACAAACTTCAAATGGAGATTTCATAGTAGAAGAATGAAGTGCATGGTTATAATCATGTTATATGTAACACAAATGTTCATCCCATAATTTGTGATGTTTACTTCAATAACCCATAAGCATATGTACCATGGTGCGGTTCACAATCTCTATTTTTCCATCAATTTGTGGATGAAATGCAATGGTCTTTTTTTATTTAGTGTCCATTAATTTCCATAAAGTTGACCAAAAATTCTCAATAAATCAAGAATCTTGATCAGAAACAATAGAAGTGGGCAACCAAAAAAGAACCCATACATGTTTAAAGAACAAGTGTGTAGTGCCAACCCCATTAATTTATTTAGTGCAAGGGATCAAAACACACATCTTGCTAAATCTATCCACTACCACATACAAATAGTTGTGTTTTCTCTGTGACATAGGCAAACCCCCTAGAAAGTCCATGGAAATACTTTCCCATGGGTGATTAGGAATAGGTAATGGAGTGTAATGTCTCAATTTCATGTTAATAGGATTGCTTGTGGCACATAGATCACAACCCTTTATGTATTTGGCAATATGCTCCTGCATATGAGGCTAGTAATAATACATTTTCAAATGTGCAACTGTTTTACCAACTCCAAAATGACTAGAAATAAGAGAAGTATGTGCTTCCCTAATCATGTGCACCCTCTCATTTTGAGGAATACAAAGTTGACCCAAATGATACAAAAGACCATTATGCACATGATAGTCCAATTCTTCTACTTGTTTACCACTCATCAAGTCTTCATACACATCCTTAAAATCAAGATCATCAACATATTGTTCTTTATAACTTTCATGAGACAAAGAACCATGTCTAAAAGAATAGATGCAACTACCATAGGAGGCCTAGAAAGCATGTCAACAACCTTATTTTGTATTCCTTTTTTATATCTGATCACAAGATGAAATTGTTGCAAGAAAACTATCCAACAAAAATGCCTAGACTGTTGTAACTTGGTTTGTGATTGGAGATACTGTAAGGGCTGGTGATCTGTATGAATTACTATTTCCTTGCCCATCAAGTAATGTTACATTTTTTAACACTTTGAGTCAATGCATATAATTCTTTATCATAAGTTGAATAATTCCTTACTGTAGTTGTGAGGGTCTCAGAATGATAACAAATAGGCTTCTTTCCTTGCATTAGGCTCCCATAGCATAATCACTTGCATCCATCTCGATCTCAAATGGTTGTTGTAAGTCAGGAAGTGTTAAGATAGGAGCAGTACTTATCTTTTCTTTCAAAGTGTTGAAGGCCTTCTGATGCTTGCCTCCCCACTGAAAACCTGTTTCACACTAGTCAAAGAATGCAAAGGTGATGCAATAGATGAGAAATGAGCAATAAACTTTCTCCAAAACTATATTTCACCAATAAATCTTGTATCCTCAGTTACATTATTGGCTTTGGCCAGTTAACAATGACTGCCACCTTTGAAAGATCAATTTTTAATTTACCATGTCCTACAATGTACCCTAAGTAAATCAAAGAGGTTTTGCCAAACTCACATTTTGACATTTTAAAATAATTTTTTTCCTTAATGCATCCATGACTTTCTTAATATGGATCACGCGGTCTTCCCAATACTTACTAAAGATCAATATATCATCTAAGCAGATTTTAACAAAATCATCAAGGAATTGTCTAAAAACATCATTCATCAAATGCATGAATGTAGCTGGTGCATTGCACAATCTGAAAGGCATAACAAGCCATTCGAACAATCCCTATTTTGTTTTGAAAGCAGTTTTCCAAACATCACCCTCATTAATTCTAACTTGGTAATAACCACTTCTTAAATCTAACTTAGTGAAGTAAATATCATTTTTTAACTGATCCAATAAGTCATCAATATGAGGAAGAGGGTAACGATTCTTAATAGTAATTTTTCTTAAAGCACAAAAATCAATACACATTCACCATGTGCTATTTTTCTTTGGCGCCAAAATTAAAGGCAAACCAACAGGAGATGAACTTGAGTGAATAACACCTCTTTCTAAAAGTTTTATTGCCTACTTTTTGATTTCCTCATTTTCAATCACTGATAACTTGTACATGCCAATGTTAGGGAGAGGAGAATCTTGTAATAACTGAATTTCATGTTGAACTCCCTTTTTAGGGGGCAACCCCTTGGGATCCTAAAACACATCATCATAACTAGAAATGATTTCAACCAATTCATTTTTATGCCTAGGATCACAATTTTCCAAAGCCTGAGAATATTCTTTTTCCTTGGACTTAATCAACGTGAGATAAAAAGGCTTGCTTAAATTAACTAGCCTTTTCATTTGCCCTACTGAAACCAAAGAAAGGCTTGTCTTAATTTGATGTGGTCTAACTATATATTCAATGCCTTCCTTTATAAGGAAGTACTTGTTTTCCTCCCTATAGAAGATTGCTTTTCTATCATAAAGATAAGGACTTCCAACACAATCCCACATATGTCAAAAGGACCAACATACAAATCTATCTCATCAACAAACTTGGATGTGATTTCAAACCTTAATCTACAAGTTTTTGTTACTTGCAGTTTTGCGTTGTCACACACCTAACCTAGTGGATAAGGCTTTGGATGAGGATTGGTTTGTAAGCCTAAATGTTTAAGAACCTCCTTAGAAATCAAATTTGTTTGAGATCCATTATCAAATAGAGTGTCAATTTTAGTATGTTTTAAAACAACTCTAATGTGGAACAATTAATTTCTTTTTTATCAACATGCACATAATTTTGTTTTGAAGAAGATGCAACATTTGATGACTTAGTGTTAGAAATTGAAAGAAAGGAATCATTTTTCAATCCTATAGCTGTAATCTTAGTTTCATCCCCTGAATCTAAACCTAGATCTTAAACCATAGCATTAGTTTTCTTTTCTCTCTTTTTAAACCTTTTAGGCCTTAAGTGAAGATGTACTTTCTAACACTTAGACTCATCATGTTTTTTCTTGTAATGATTACAAATTGGTTTTCCTTCTTTTTTAACAGTAAAAGTGGATTTTTGTTTACCCTTTCCTGAACTTTGCCCTTTTGATTGTTAAAATTAGATTTCTTACTTTTAACTTTAGAAATAAATTCTTTTGTCGGTTTTCCTCTAGCCTCTAAATGAGTGGTTTAAACACAAACTACATCTAAACTAGTGGGATTGAGAACAATAATCATGTGTCTCAAATAAATATGCAACCCACCTATGTACTTAAGCAGTGTTTCTTGTGTATAAAGAGGAATATTCAAAAGTAAAACTTTTCTCCTAAATTCTTGTGTATAATCTTGAACACTTTGGCCTTTACCTTGTCAAAAAGTTTGTCAATCCATCATGGCTTGCTGCATATAGCCTAAAAGATAAAATTAATTTCTGAGTTCATTAACAAATTCACAACAAGTAAAAATTGAGTTACCTTTTGTAAGCTCATTTTCCTCCAACTTACTCTCCCACCAGATGAGAGTTGTGCCTATCATACAAAGATTAGCCAAGTGAATTTTGACCTCATCCTCAACAATCCTTTAGACCCTGCAATATACTTCAATTTGCTTGATCTAATTATCTAATTTCTTTGCATTGACTTTACCATTAAATGTTAGCAATTCAAACTTGATGTCTAGATTTAATGAAGGAAGAAATTCAATGACTTTATTATCTTTACCATTATTCGAAGAGGAGGAAGGTTTCTTAGATTCTTTGTTACTTTCATCAATCTCTATTTTATTTTGTCTTTTCCAGTAAAGCTCATCAATCATGCCCTTCATTTCCAAGAAGACTTGGCAGAAAGCTCATTCATACTCAATCTCTTCTCCTGACATTTCAATAGTATGTCTTGACCCAATCTCTAGATTATACTCTACCAATTCTCCTTCACCCCACCTAGTTTTAGACCTTGTCAACATACACTAGCAATCCAACTGTTAAATCACAACCACTCTGATACGAAAATTTGATCCATAAACAAAATGCACAAGTGTCAAAAAACCAAAAACACACACATGATTGTTTACATGGATTTTTTTAATCTTTTTTGATTTTAAAATAACTCAAAATTATAAATATAAGGACTAAAATAAAAGCAATAATCAAAATAGCGAAAAATAGGAACAATTCACTAGTCAAGACTTGATAACGAAGTTCAGCTTATAAGCCTATGTCTCTGAGTCTGCTCCAAGTGAGCACAATTCTATTAATTATCATATCAAAATGGATCAACAATCATATTAAAAGCCTTCAAAACCTTCCATAGTGTCTGACCTCTCTTGGAATTGATTCTCTTAAGCTAGTTCCCTCAGCTCAAGGCTCTAACTCTCCAAGTTGTTCTATGCCTTTTTAAAAAATACACAGTTAGAACAAAATTAATGCTTAAATATAATATCATGGGCTTTATATATGTGTTTTGACCCATGGATCTAATGATCGAGCCTTTATATTTTTAGTTGACAGGTCCTAAGTTCAAACCATTGACTTTTTCTTTGGTGAGTGAATGAAATCTTTAGTCCCACATTTAGGAGGTAGAAACATTTTTTGACTTTTATAAGCTTGAAGCTCCTCTATCACAGCTATCAATAGCCCTTTTGTTGGCTTAGGCACTTGATTGGATTGATCCACAAGCTATGTTTAGCTCACCAAGCTTTGTTTAGCCGAGGTGACTCAACTTAGTTGGGATTTGGACTATGTTTGGCTCGACCCAGCTCAACATTACATGTGTTAAACTCGGCATTGGCATTTAATATTAGATGGCAGTTGGTTTGACGATAGCATTGGAAACTTTAGTGTTGAGTTGACAATTGGAACATGGGTTCAAGCTCAACAACTGACTCAGGTTGATGACTTAGGTTGGTTTGAGCTCTATTTATAATACATGAATATTAGTCCCACATACATGGGAATACAAATATAATAGAGATTTATATACACTAACAAATACAATGAGTTATGAAGTAAAGGAGGCCTAGGCACCCCTCCTCACAAAGAGTGTGTCAACCCTCACTAAGGGCCCCCAACGAGTAAATAGTAGGGCCCATTTGATCAAACACCATACACTATCAAAGATGAAGGATGAAAACCAAACCTAATTTTTGCTCCAATAGACTACCATGTATCACAACTTCATTGGTCCACTTAGTGGGCTAGAATTATGCCACATCAACTTATGTCAAAAAAATTTTACCTGTTAATCAAAAACTTTAACGTATGATATCTTGCACATATGAACTCAAAATCGATCCATTCAAATTATGCTAGAAAGCTCTTGACGAGCTCTACACTTTGCCATCAAATAAACTAGATTTTGAAGACTTCATTTTGAGAATGGTACATAGATCCTCCTGGATCACTAAGGGTGAGGCAAACATGTCAGAGCATAAGTTATAATTTCCAATAGAGATACACACATTATGAGACTTCCCTTTGCAATATAATGTTCCTCTATTGGCAAACATGACTTCAAAGTTAGAGTAAAGATGGACAAAATAATCAACCTATTTGGTGATCTGAGGGTTAATGAAGTTATGAGTGCTATCTAAATCAATGAGTATTATGAGAGGGATCTTCTTGAATCAACCCCTAACCTACATGGTTTGTGGGGTGGTAACTCCTACTATGGCATGGAGAGAGATCCTTGGTTGGTATTTTTGAGAAGTAGATTCCACAATCGATAGAGCTTATTCTAGATTATCTATTGTATCCTCAACATCTTTTAAAACCTTAATTTCAAGTGGAGAGTCTAGATCCAGTAGGTAGAGCTTTTGATCAACACATCGATGTCCCTAAGTGAATTTCTCATCACAATTATAACATAGTCCTTTTTCTCTGCATGCTTACATCTCTGCTTCAGTCAAATGCTTGATTGGAGTGGCTCTAGGGGATGGCATTGTTTGAGATCATTGTGGAGTTGTATTTCTGAATAGAGCAGAATTGGATTTAAATCATTACTGAGCTATGATCTTATCCTCTACCAATGTAGCCAACCCTAGGGCTTTCATTATCATGTTGAGCCAAAACATTTTGACCTCATATCGAATTGCATCCGTCAATCTACTGATAAAGCAACTCCTAAAGAATTCATCAAACAATCCCTCTGTGTGATTAGTCAATTTTTTAAATCATGTTTGATATTCTTTCACAATTTTTATTTGGCAAAGTTTAGTGAGTGCTCTAGTAAAGTCATCAAAAGCACTTGGATCAAACCGTTGTAAACTGAGGGTTCAAAAATTAGTCCATATGGGCTCATCATGAGCCTTGGTATACCAATGATACCATTGAAGGGATTTATGTTTCAAGTGAAAGGATGCAAGTAGGACCTTGTTGGCATCAAAAGTATTAAAGAGACTAAAATATTGTTATGCCCGATAAATCCATCCAATAGGATCTACACCATTGAATTAAGAAAAATCAAGCTTCAACCCATGAAAATTACTAGAAGAATAAAACCTGGTATCTAAAGTGGAATCTATATGCCTTTTGTTGTTTAAAGTGGTATGTTGAAGATTAAGGATAAGAATTTTTTCATCAAGATCTTTGATCTAGGACTTGAGGGCAGTAATTTCATCTTTAAAGCTTTTTGCTCCTGTTCAGGTTACTACCATGACCAGAATAAGAGTTTTTTTTTTTTGTTTTTTTAGAAATAGGTAGGAAAACTAGAGTTAAGATATGTTTAGTAAGGATTTTTTTTGATTTGGGTGAAAGCAAAAGGGGTAACGGTACTTTTACTATTTTTTTTTTTTGCATAATGGGAGTATGATTGACGAAGATGAGGGAAATTTTAGAAGTGAAAATGGGAAAGAAAACTATAAAATTTATCAAAGAGGGGAAAAGAAGCAGAAAAGGGAGATGAACATTGTGGAAAAATTTGGAGACAAACAGACAAAAAAAGAGGAAGTTATGGCAAAACCCAAAAAAAGAGAAAATTGAGATTTGTGAAAATTAAGAGTGGAATCAAGATATGGGACCTCAATAAAAAAAGTGGAGAATGAAATTTCAGGTGTGTGGATAAAGTTTGAGGATCAACAAAGCTATAAATGGAGAGATATGGCAAAAAAAAGTTTTTTTTTCTAGTTTCTATTTTCTATCAAGTGTCTAGCCACAAGTCCTCTAAGAGTATTCTAATACTTTGTTGATAGTTTTATATAACCAAGAGGACAAAGATTTTCTAGTTTTTGGTTTTTGTTAACTATTTCAATGTAATTCCTTTGAGAGTCTTTTGATACTCTACTAATTGATTTTTTGAGTTTGCTAGAAATATTTTGAAATGGATAGAAATGTGCTCCAAGTTTCAATGTCTGCCTAAGGTTTTAAATATATCTCTCCAGCCACTAATGTCATCTAAACAAGTACCACTCTCCAAAAAAAAATTGGTCATGCATTTACCCCTAAGCGATAACTCTTAGTTTTCCTCACTGGTGGGAACTACTCAATCGAGAAGGAGCTATTGCCTATTTCACTGATAGGTCCTCTCAATGGACCAACTACTTTGGAGTTCCTGTGGTACTCCTCATAATGAGTTGTAGGGATTTCACCCAAACACTTACCACAGTTATGCAAACAAGTTTTTAGCTAATCTAAAATATATTATTGTAATATAAAAAAATACTTAAATGAATTATCTAGTAGAACAGAGTTAATACTTTTTGAGAAAAACATTTAAATGAATTATGCAACAGAACAGAGTTTAGAATTTTAAAAAAAAAAAAAATTGGCCCTAGAAAGTGTTCTAATACCAGATGAGAGGATCATTCTTGAACAAGTTAGCAGATAATTTCAATACACAAAATAAACTATGAAAATAAAAAATATATTAATTCAAATAAGTAGAATTGAATTGCAAAAGGCTAATTGCAAAATTATTGACTTATTCGAGGGGGCAACCTCCTTTGAGGAAACTCAATTTAATATAATTCGTAGATACCTTCGTTAGCATCAACACTTATATATTAAGTCTAATTTAAGCAACTACTACTTCCCATGAATGTGGGATAAAACAAAATGCTCACATGATGACTTACAAAGTAAATGCGTCCATAACAACTAATATACTAATAAAGTAAAGAGAAGGGGTAGCGCAATTTCCTAACTTTCTATAAATTGTTGAGGTTACCATTAATAGCATTGAAAGCTTGAGAGATAAATTCATAGTCATAAACCTCATGACTATGAAGAAGTTCTAAGTAATATTAAGGGCTTCAAAAAGATCAACAAACCATGCTTTAACACCAATTCAGAATAGGCAAGAAATGGTTAAGTTTGGGTACATCATAAGCACACAAGGATACTAAGAAGGTGTGATTGGTAAAATAATCAACCATTGTGAATAAAGAAGCACGATTAGTATAAGGTATTAGCATCATGGTGCTTGACTTTGAGGCAAGCACAAAGCTTGCGTACAAGGAAATGCAGTTCCCCCCTGAGGTCAAAGGGGGGGGAGACATGGGTATCCTTCACACACATGTGCAAATTGAAGGAGTACAACCATCTAACATTAAGTAATGTGTATGAACTCAACTAGTTTTGGATGGTTGATATAAGGACAAAAACCAAGGTGGGTATGACACTATTTGACATCTCCATTTGAGACAAGATGGTGATAACAAGTGCAACCTAATTTTATGAGCTACCAAGTTTTGGCAAGCCAAAGTAATTCAACCTAATTTTATGAGATACACCTCCAAGTCCTAAGAAACATGTAACCTTCATGCCAGAGACTAATTCCTCCAATAAGAAGCAAAAAAAGAAGTCTAAGGGACCAATTGTGCTTTCTATAATAATTTTAGTGGAAATAGAGGAAGAGGAGACCCTCATGCATGAATTTTAGGAAGAGATGGAAGAGGAAGGAAGAAAGACATATATCCTACAATAAGAATAAGAGTAATATAATCCCAACACCAAGGATGCATAAGAGGCCCTCTAAAGTGGCACAACCACTATGCTCAAAGTTGAAGAGGAGTTAACAAGCTCCCCATCTACTGGAAAAACCTCCACACCACCCCTACAAATAGAAGAAGAGAAGAGGAGGGCATGGATGAAAATGGGCCTAAGTAAGGCAGATATTGAGAAGGCATTAGTGTTAGAAGAAAGGCACAAACTGACCTAAGAAAAAATAGAGGCCAAAAAAGAGAAGAAGACCAAGAAGGTTCTTGCAAGCATGGGACCAACCATTGAAAAAGCTAAGAAGGTTTCCATCACCCCCACCAAGAAAGCATATAAAGTTGCACAATAGGCATACACAAGTAATGAAAGGGTGCCTTAAGAAAAGGAAGGCAATACTAGTGCCTAAAAAAAAAAAATCGATATGGTCATCATTGAGAAGGATGGTGCAGGGATGAGTATAAGAGAGAAGGTACAGAAGGGGTAGAGGGATGAATATTTTTATATGTTTCACATCATACCCCCAAAGCCACGATAACTAGGATGTGCAAATAACTTGCATTTGTATTTGATCACTATATGAATGAGCCTCGCTTTGAGTTGCCTAGAAAGGCTATATTGGGTGCAAAAGAGCCTTAGGAGGGCAGGACTCCCTCCTCATAAACCCTCATGCCATGAACCCAGTCCAATACGGGAATGCACTTATTAGAATGAACACTAACATTATGTGTAAAAATATCATCAATGATGGTAGGGCAAGAAAATGAAAGAAACTTTGCAAAGAAGTCGAAGATGAAGCACATGCCATTAAATTCAAGCTATAACAACTATTAAACACATAAAAATGGGCAAACCATCCCTTCTATTTGGCGTGGGAACTTTGAACCTCTTTGAGGTTGATAAAATATGTGTGCTAGTAGAGTAGATGCTCCCAAAGATGAAACCTAAGCCAACATAAGAAGAAGAAGAAGAAGATCCCTACATCATGTTATAAAAGGAGCTTACTGCTAAGCTTGAAGAGGACTCTTCACAAAACTTCAAGAGGGAAAAAATGTAGATGATGTCATCTTCTTGAGCTTTTCCAACCAAGCATTAGTCATAGACACATGCCTCAAGCATGCAAAGGAGGAAAAGGAGAAGTTGATGGTGTAGGTGTAGTCTGCCAGCAAGTCATAACACACGTAGATCATGGGGAATGTCAATGTGTTAAGCACCTAGATAAAGGACTAAAAATAGGACCTAAAATCACTCTTCTACGCTTTATAGACAAAGTTTTATGAGCAAAGAACAATCTTGGATGAGAGTGTGACAAAGGCTAAGGCAAATCTAGAGGCCTTCAAGAAGGAGCTAGACAAGACCGATGTGCATGTGCTTAGTACGACCTCCAAAAAAAATAGATAACACCATTTAAGAAATCAAGCTCATCATAAAGTTATTCAAAGACTTTAGCACCAAGCTTAAAGAATGCACATTTGATTTCTATACACTAAAGACCTTGACAACATAGTCTGAGGATGGACTAGAAATTTTATTTGGGGTAATGTCAGGCCCCTTATTTTGACATGTGAGGATTCACACCAGTATGATAGACACATTGGAATGAGGCATCATTTTGGGTGATGATGACTTTTTGGCATCTTGGTGTTAGTTGGAGTGATGAACACACACCTTGCACTAACTGGCAGGTAGCTAACCAATTCTAGGATTTTGGGGCATCTTCCAGGTTGGGTGATATGTGGTGACTACAGTGCTAAGGGCACAAGGTGATAGAGCTGATGGGAATGATTACAAAGCCTCCATCTCGGCACTTGATATGTGCACTATACCCTATCGTAGATGTTATTTAAAATCTATAAAAGGAGCTTGAACTAGGTGATCTAGAGACACAAAATTGATGCAACGAAGCTCTGGTGATTTGAAAATTCTCTGTAAACATTCCTATAATCACTATTATTACTAGGACTAGATCAGATGCCATGAAGGCTCCATTTGTATATGCCCAAGCTCACCTGTGAGCCTCTAGGCCTTTAACTAGTATAAACTTGATGTTTCCTACTATGAAATTTGTATGGCTGCAAAGCTTTGATTAATGGGGATGAATGTTACATCAAATTGTGCTTGATTTAGATTATATGTCATTGATAATACTATTTGAATATGCAATATTTATAATGTTATAATTTCAATTAATTTTTATTAGGAATATTGTTAATGAGCTTCTAGTTTATGACATTAATGACATCCCTATAATAAATGATGACATCAGCTATAGCTTGTGTAATAATGACTAAGTATATATAGATTGTGCACCAAGTGCTCCTACCCATGCTAAAAGCATGAGCTTAGTATGATGTTTTAAACTAAAAGTATCCCCTTGAACGTTCAAGCACCGATATGACGTGACTTTTAGCTAACAAAGGCTTGAGCCCTTACAACTAGGAATAATCCACCTAAAGGCTTGCACCTATAGACCACTAAGCGTAGTCTATGAAAGGTTTGTGCCTATGGATCTACTAAAAGCCTTTTTCTAAATGACCAAGTCCCATACTTGATTACTTATGCCATGGCACAACTAGCCCAACATGGGCCCTAGTTCTTTCTCTACTACACTTCGGGTGAGTAAATAAGGCATGTGCCTTATGTGAATTAATGTTGGCATAACCAAGTGTAAAATGTTGAGCATAGAAAGATAATCCCATGGTTGTGCTTGAGTGTAATGAGTCTAGAACTGACTTAGACAACTTTGTGTGCCCCTAAATTTTCTACAACAATGTATTGATGAAGATAATTAGATGAAGATAATATATTGATCTAATATATATAAGAAGCATCAAATACATCTTGAAAACTTAATAAATATATGAAGTGTCAAATATATCTTAAAAATTTAATGAATAAAGATATTATAGAAAGTTATGAGAAAAATGAATTAAAAAGAGTTATTCTGGTATTTAAAGTCAATAGGGCTTGAAATCAATAAAATGTACCTTACTTTAGATATCTAGGCCATGTTATCTAGTTAAATATTAATGTACAGTTATGATTGGCCTTTGTTTGGAAGTAAGAACCAATACTCTTATGATTATCCACATGTCAAGACTTCAATTTGAATGTTATCTATCAAAGTTGAAGTGCCTTGGAGATAAACAAAGCTAAACATCTCTACTCCTCGTACTAAATGAAGGTCCTCAAAGATACATGGGAATATCAACCAAAAAAATGCTATCTTCTAAGAACCTCATTGTAGATAAGGCACTTGGATACTAAATATTCTTCGCTTTTAGGGTCTAGAAAACACTATTTGCATATATGATCAACCTATGATAGGTAATCATTTGATTCTATTGGAGGCTTAGGAGAGTAAACTCAAAATCGAACTAAAAGAATACTTAAGTTGGATGGTAGCATCTTCTTCATGTACTCAGAAACATGAATTTGATCCTCATGGAAGCACAAATAAAATTGAAAATAATAAGTAAACCTTGGTATCAAATGCTCTTTTGGATTAATCCATGTAAATTTCAAATATGCTTTGTTAATTTCTTCATGATAACATTTATTTATTTCTTATTTACTAAGTTAAGGATCATTAATATAAAACACGAGAAGATGGATTTTTTCTATATCGATGTCCAACTTCTGGAGGATAGCCATAACTCTAGTATATCAACAATATTTGCATCCATGTTTGGAAGTTACGTAGAAGATCGAACTGTCAAATACAAATATGTATTTTGAGGATATAAGAATATGTCATGCATCCGATCCTATTCAACATAGTGATAATGTGATAAACTAAAGAGGTAAAAAGAGGACATGCCCCAAACTGTGCTAGAATAATTGAGCGAGTATCCCTTTTTGGATTGAATGTTCTTTGATAACATGGAGATGAGAATTCTTTTTATGCATTTTAAATTATTATATCTTAAGTATGGACTCCATACCTTACACCCATACAAAAAATGGGAGTCATTAATGTATGGAAAAGTCAAATCTTTCTATGTGTATTTTGAGATTGGCACTGAAAATAACGTCTTTCCAAGGATGTCAATGTTGCATATACTTTATTAAGAGTTGTTTATGTTGAAGGTACAAGATTAAAAGGCAGCCCAAAAAAAACCACACCCAAGTAGATGTAAGAGTGCACTACCTCGACCCATTGTGTTTTATATGTTAAATTGATTGTAAATGCAACTTTATCGGTTACATTTAATGCCATGATTTTTGTTTTTGTAAGATTTAATTCAAGGCCATTTTTATCACAAAAATTACTTAGCACGTCAAGTTGATTCTGAAGACCTGTGATTGAGAATGAAAGTAATACAATGTCATCTATAAACAATAATACTATAATGCAAATCTCAAAGAGACTACAAACATTCATTATGCCTAATGTTTTAGAGATAATATCCTTTAATTGATCAATATATAGCTAAAAGAGTGTAGGTGTGAGTGGACAACTTTATTTCATACATATGGTGTTGTAGACACCTAAATTTTATATAATGCCCTTATCTATAATGTCTTATACCCAATTTATCATATGTGTCCTACTTGTGTCTGTTTTCTTGTATCAGGGACTTCTCATGTCTCGCATTGATCTTCATTTAGCCTTTGAGACTTAAAACACATGTAAAACTTATCAAAATCTATTTGAATAACCCTAGGACTAAATTTAATTTGTTATCATGGTCCTCATTGAGATCTAAGCCTCTATTCATTCCAAGTAAGATTCATCCCCTTTATGAGTCCATTTTGGGGCAAATGTGTGCCTTGTGCAGGTTTTCCATATTTGCGTTTATGGGTCTATTTGCTTATTTCTCCTAATTAGGTACCTTTAACTTCACTCTTTATAATTTTTAAACTTAACATACATTTATAACTTGTCCTATAACACCTTGTATATACAAGACATCTTAGACCATTTTAAGGGAGATCAACCTATAAGAGACAACCATATTATCAAGGATAAAGACCTAGTGCAAAGTCAAGTATCAAAATTTTTCATTCCTCCTACTTCAATTTGAGCTTCATTGAGTCATATCTTACACATTTGTAATGAATTTGTTTAAATTGGCCTATCATTATTATACCAAATGAAGGTTTTAGCTTGCATGTAGTTACATCATCACTTATAAGGATAAAGAGTTTCAAAACCCTTGCTCTATTTATTCCATCTACACTCACTCAAAACTACATGGATATCCAATTATAGAATGTGAAATATATAATTTACAATGTCGTTTAAATATATATACAAAACCAAACCAAATCACATTGTAATATATCTCAACTTGATAAACTTTTCAATAATTTCGTTGCCCCACATAGTGTAAAATTGCTTAAAAGATACTCATAAATATACTGAGTTAAAAAACCCCAAGTTTGCTATCATACCCTTATTCAAGTTTAGGATCTAAGACCATTCATTTCAGGTTTATAATATCCATCTGGTTCATCGCAAATACTGGCAAAGATTCTTAGGTTCTAGGTGAGAACATTCCTCTAAAACCTTAAATATAACCTATAGAATTTTCTTAGGGTTTCTAAATTAAAAATTAGTATTTACTCAAAAGTTTCAAGGTATTTCATTAAAATGGAAAGGAAACATAATTCCATATTCATTTCTAATTAGTGTTTTCTAGGTTGTATGTAGGGTTTTATGGATGGCCAAGCCATTCATAGGGCCCAACATTTAGCCCTATTTTTTTATAATTTCATAAAAATGAAACACTAAACCCTTATGAAATCATTTATAGAATTCATCCATATATTCATTTAGGTAATTAAATACAACACCAACCTAGTTTATGTTGTCCAAAATTTGTTATTTCCCTTCAAAAATAGCTTAAACCTCCTCTATATTCATTTGTCTATCGGTCATCCCCATTTAAGGCTCCCTTTTGCCCTTCTTATTCTTCTCCATCTTCCCATAAATTACCAAATTTCCTAGCTAAAATTATGACCTCGTGATGCATGTAGACAAAGAGATTACAGAACTAACAGTCTACCATCTTTTCCTCATGCAAAATTCTTTCAATAGAATAATGATTTTGCTTAATACTCGTTAACTCAAGTCAAGACTAGTTTAAAACCCTAATCATCTCTAAAGTTCCACCATTAATAATATAATTATAATTATAATTATAATCTCCCTTCGAATTATGCATGTTCGTTGACATCACTAACACTAACATCGACTTCCTATAATTTCCATACAATCGACTTTATTGCTTCCAAAGACAATGTCAATATAGCATAAAGTCAATAACTACACCTTCAACCCACTAGAAAGTCTATCAAACATTATGATGTTTCACATAGTCATTTAATAATGAAACTATATATATAGACTTTGCATAAGATCCTATAAATTTCCTAAGCACAAAGACTGTATAATATTCATTAGTAATTAACATTAATCTCATAATGACCATGCCAACTAATGCCATACATAATTATTTAACAAAGAACTCTGATTTATAAATGACTTGTTCTAGGTTACTGTTATGATGTGAGATTGCACCCTTGTGGAAGAGTTCTTTAGGCTCCTCCACTCCCAGTCACAATATGGGAACAACCCTACGTTGTGGGTATCTTATGGTGGGGTTGAACCTCCAGAGAAGGCCAAATTCCTCTTGATGGATCACCTAAATTAATGTTGTTGTAGGGAAAAGGGTTAGGAAGGGGGAAAGGGTTTTTAAGAAAGTTAACCAAGTGATGCACCAAATAAAAATGAGAAACTCCCATAAGCTTGAACCCACACTAGATCTATAAAATATAATGTTAGCTCACACAACCTCACAATCTAGCTCAATGTATAAGTGTTTGATGGACTAGGTTCAAGCAGAACACTAATCCAAACCTACAATAGCTTGAAAACACCATAAAGGATCTCATAAAGGAGGAAAATGGATGAGGAAGATCCTCCTTCACAATGCCATCATGCACAACTCACTCAACATAGATCCAAGGCAAGAAATAGGTAAAGAAAGTATTTTATTTCATCAAGAGGTAGTTCTTACAAATTCTTGACAAGGTTTAGCCTTATTTAGATGATTATATCTTTCCAAGATATCTCATAGAGTCCCCTGCTCTTTAAAATCAAAGAGTCCTTATGGGAATCCAAAATCTAAGAGAGAGAGTCCTTTTCAATGTGGAATAAGATGGAAGATAAAGAGAAAGAGCAAAGAGAGAGGGAGTATACCATCTAAGATCATTAAATGATCTTCCACCATCTTTCAATGAATGCTCCACCATATTTTAATCAAATCATGATTAATACATCATAGACAAAATAACCTTCATTTGTCCCAATAGCCTCTGAATCTAATCACTGGCTGAGAAAAATCCACTAGAAGATAAGAAAGTGTCTTAGGACGATGAGTCATGATCATGCTATGAAGAAAAAACCCTTAGGCACCTTGAAATCTATTAAATGTTCTAACTACCTTCTCTAACTACCAGATCTCCACCTTGGGACTTTATGCCATATTTTTCTTGACATGTTCATGAGAACAAAATGTCTATATCTATAATTCTGATAAAGCCATCACCATGTCTACTTTGGGTGGCCATAGGTACCTATTTGTCAGAGACATGGTCAAATGATGAGACACTCAACCATATCTCATTTATGTCTGCATCTATCTCAATTTCGATATGGATCTTTATTATAGATTGAAAACCGATCCAATATATTGGTTTTCATATAGTCATTATATCGACGAAAATCTATAGATCACATAGCCTCATTCCTAAACTACAATAGGTTTAAACAAACCTATCATGCATCTGAACTTTAATGGCAATGAATCCTCATTATTAAAAATCTTGACTATATGGTTGTGTCTGCTTGACGATATTCGACTGAGATCTAATGGTGATATAACCATTTGAAACCTTGGTCTTGGTTTGACCTAAACTGTATTTGACCTCAATTTGAAAACTCCCAGCTTCAACTTTAATCCTAGCCATTAATCTTGATCTAGGCTTCTCATATTGTGCCAATTATCAGTTATCCATTCATTTTATGGGCCTTACAGCTAGTCCTAGTCTAATTCCCATGCTTTCACCATGTGGTGGCCTAGCGTTCATCCTAGTCTTGTTGACTTCTTGACCTTATGCACATCGTTGATCTTCTTTTGCATGGCTCAAATGCATACTATTAATTCACCTAACAATTACCACGATCATGACACTTGGTAGCTTCTCATTTATTCCTAGGATCCACTGATTAGTTGATCTTTTATTCATCATTGATCTACTTTAGTGTCATGGATCATGCACCATTGATCATCTTGGACCCACTAGCTTTGTCAGTCACCATGCAACTTTAGATCTTTGTATGTGTACCCAAGATCTTGCCACTTGTTACTTGCACATTCAATCTTAGGATACACTAACCTTTTGACCTTGTGCTCACCATTGATCTTTTATTACATGATTTAATAAACTTCATTGATCTATCTAGACTCACTGACTTCATTAATCACCCATGTATCATTGATCTATGATCCAATCGAGTGATATGTTGACACTTGTCAGCTACACATTCATCTTTAGGAACATTTGAATCCAAATGATTATTTTATGAGGCCTAAACTTGATGTCCCCACACACATCTTACTCTGATAGATCAACTTTGAATATTTTATACTTGAATTGAACCTATGAACTCCTTTGCGAATGAACTAGGTGGATCATGACTAAGTTTAGACCTTTAAAGGTCACCGTTATGAACTAGCTCATTGTACTATCTGTGAAAACTAATTCCTTATTAGTTTTTTTATATAATTACGCTTGTTGAGAAAATATAATTGAGCCAAAAGTCTTGAAGGGAGAAATTCCTTCCCTTGATCCTCAAACCATGGTTGTAGATGAAGGTTGCTCAGGCTATACAGGTAAAGGTTTGTATACGGGCCAAATTTGACCAATATTTTTTGTGACATCCTGGGATTGCATGCATGCTATGCAATATAATAGTAACCTTAACTTGTCTATTGGGCATGGAGTCTCAAGTCTTTGTTCCCAATTGATCTGAATTGATACAAGGCTATCCTTTCTAGAAAACCTCCTCTTGAAACAACAAGGACCAAAAACAAAACAAAAACTATGCCCAAGGCACTTATTGAAGAGAACATAGAACAAAAAGGAAATGTGCACAAGGTACTTAGAGGAAAGCATGAAATCCACTATAATATATATAATATTAAACTACAATTTACAAGCACCTCCCTCCTGGGTCAAATGGGAAACTTTTAATATCATTTACTTGTAATAAACCAAGATGAAAAATACCTTACTTTAGAGGTACCATAATTGGTGAACCAAGCAGGTTGATGGCCAGTCATTTTGATATGCTCTCTAATGGATGAAATGGAATAAACATGTCTCCAATGTAGACATACTGGTCCAATTCTTCCAATCTTGGTTCATCTTGGACTATGGGAGCACTTGCTTGATGTTATTCATCACTTTTGAGAAATCCTTACACGAAGACTTCATTTAGGCTCTTGGGAGAAACTACACTTGATTCACTTGGTGGCTCAAAAATATCATGTTCTTCCACCTTGTCCTTGTGTGAATTAAGATTTATCATGTTTAAAGTAGCATGCTCATAGTTTTTTTTTAAGGACATTTATTTTAGCCTCCTCAAACTCTTTGGTCATGACATTGAACCATTCCCACAACTCTTCAAATTCTTTACTGGTATGTTAATCAAATTGCATCACCTGAGCACTTGAGATGTCTCTTTCATCAACCTCACTCAAGATTTCATCTTATTCTTCAACTATAAATGAGGGTTGATTTGACCATCCAAGGTCTAAAACATCACACTTATCTTGCTCAAGATCCAATTTGCTTTCTTTTAGTTCCAACATATCAGGGCTATCCTCAATTGAAACCTCATCTTAAAGTGGACCAACCCCAGGCACATAGTTCTGATCTTCCTCTTTGTCTATGCAAAATGGACCTTCAGTAGTCCATTCAAGGGTTGCCCTATGTTGAGCTTGAGGATTATCTTTTTAGGTAAGTTTACAACGTTTAGCTGCTCTATTTCACTCAAGCAATCTAAGCACAAATGTTTCCAGTGATCTTTTAAGTTATTTGAGTTGACCTTGACCTCCATAATCGGTTCATGAAGGTCATCCTATTGCTTCTCATCAAGCTCTTGTAACTTGAAAGATTAAACATGTTCTTCCCTATGAAGTAGGCCACCTATCATTATTTTCTTGTCATAGACACTTGCATGGTCATCCTATGGCTCACTTATGATTGCAAGCTCCTCCTCTATCCTTTTTAAAATAGGCTCTTTCTCCAAGAGGGAGATGGTGGGAGGGTGAATAAGTTCACCTTGCTTGTAGCTCAAGAGAGTTTCCTTCCAACTAGGTACCTTGTAGGGTCTCTTTGGTGGCTCTTGAGGAACTAACTCAACTAACACCTCCTCCTCCTTCTTTATGCCTTTCTAAACTAATTTTCATGATGTAAATGAGTAGGGAACATACACTTTTTCTTCTTTTTGAATAGTTATAGGAGAGGATGGTTTCACAAGCGAGGGCATTACATAGCCAGGGTCGAATGTGTTAGAGAAGATCCACGATGGAATGAATTCTTGTTCCTAAATGGGAATGGGCATCTAAGCTAGAGGTTCTTGTAAAGGAGAGGACACATAAGATTGATCTAAATGGGTCTGCTGATCTTCATAAGATATCAACACACAAATTGTCCTGGACTATGCTTTTCATCATTACTATGTCCTCATTTTAACAAGATGACCATTATTCACCATCATAAACTGACCATTTGTTCTTGACCAAATGAATATCACTCCTTTCCTCTTGTATAAAATGGATAGGAATGATAGAAGAAACTTTTAAACCCCTACCAATCTCCCTTATCAACTCAATATAAACTGATAATGCTTGCTTGAATCCTGAAAAGGATGTAATCGGATAAGCCTAGTCTTGACAAGAGGAATTAGAGTACTAATTTAAATGAAAATGAGGCTAACCTTGGTCATACACCAGGGTGGGAGGAGGACAAAGGCCATGATAGGGTCGATAGGTTGTTTGAGGGCCACTTGGGGGGAACACAAACATTATTTGCTTGATAAGTGTGATGTTGAGGTAGAGAATAAGCGTATTAATCAAAAGATGGTTGATTGTACACACCAAAATATGATGATTAGGCACTTAGGCTAATCAGCTAATGAGTACTCAAAGTCACCATTGGTGTTTGTACACATGCCTTCAAAGGCTGATTGGATGAAGAGAACACCAAAACTCTTTACTAATGAATAATGTAGTAAGTCCCACTGGGTATGCCGACTTCCTCTTGATGTATCACCTAAACTAATATTGATACTAGGAAAAGGGTTAGAAAGGGGGAAAGGGCTCTTAAGAAATTTAACCAAGTGATGCATCAAATAAAAATGGGAAACTCCCATAATCTTGAACCCACACTAGATCTATAGAAGACAATGCTAGCTCACACAACCTCACAATCTAGCTCAATAAATAAGTGTTTTATGGATCAGATTCAAGTAGAGCACTAATCCAGACCTGTAATAGTTTGAAAACACCCTAAAGGAGGTGAGAAAGGAGGACAATGGATGAGGAAGATTTTCCTTCACAATGACATCATGCATAACTCACTCAACACAAATCCAAGGCAACAGATAGTTAAAGAAAGTCTTTTATTGCATCAAGAGGTAGTTCTTACAAATTTTTGACTTTATTTAACCTTATCAAGATGAGCATATCTTTCCAAGATATCTCAAAGAGTCCCTTTCTCTTCAAAATCAAAGAGTCCTTATGGGAATCCAAAATCAGAGAGAAAGAGAGAGTCCTTTTCAATGTGAAAGAAGATAGAAGATAGAGAGGGAACACACCATTCAAGATAATTAAATGAGTTTCCACCATCTTTCAGTGAATGTTCCACCCTATTTTGATCAAATCAAGGTTAATACATCATAGATAAAATAGCCTTCATTTGTCCCAATAGCCTTCGAAACTTCTCATTGGCTTAGAAAAATGCACTAGAATACAAGTGTCTTAAGACAATGAGTCATGATCTTGATTTAAAAAAAAACCCTTAGGCACCTTGAAAATCTATTAAATGTTCTAGCTACCTTCTCCAACTACTAGATCTCCACCTTGGGACTTGACGCCATCTTCCACTTGACTTGATCATGAGAACAAAATCTCTATATCTATAATTTTGATAGAGCCATCATCATGGCTACTTTGGGTGGCCATAGGTACATATTTTTCAAAGCTATGATTATGTCAAACGATGAGACACTCAACCATATATTATTTATGTTTGCATCTATCTCAACCTAGATATGGATCTTTATTATAGATTGAAAACTAATCTAATATATTGGTTTTCGTAGAGTCATTATATCAATGAAGATCCACATATCACATAGCCTCATTCTTGAATTACATTAGGTTTAAATAGACTTATCATACATCTAAAATTTAAAGGCATTAGAGCCTCATTATTAGCAATCTTGACTATATGGATGCATCTACTTAATGGTATTCGATCGACCTCTAATGGTGATATAGCCCTTTGAAACCTTGCTCTTGGTTTGACCTAAACTATATTCGACCTCCATTTGATAACTCTTGACTTTAAATTTAATCTTGGCCATTAATATTGATATGATCTTCTCATATTGTGTCAATTATCAACTCTCCATTTGTTTTGTGGGCCCTATAGCCAATCCTAGTTTGGTTCTCATGCTTATGCCACGTGGTGACCTAGCATTCATCTTGAGCTTATTGACTTCTTGACCTTACACACACCGTCGCTCTTCCTTTACATGACTTGAATACATATTCTTAATTTAACTGATAGTTATCTTGGTCATGATACTTGACAACTTCTCATTTATTCTCAAGATTTGTTGACTAGTAGACCTTTTGTTTGCCATTGATCTACTTTACTATAATATATCAAACACCATTGATCAAATTAGACCAACTAGCTTTGTCAATCATTATGCACTATTATATCTTCATATGGACATCTAAGGTCTTACCACTTGTCAATCATGCATTCAATCTTAGGATATGTTGACCATTTAACCTTGTGTTCACCGTTGATCTTTGATTGCATGATTTAACGCACTCTATTGACCTATCTGAACATGCTAACTTCATTAATCATCTACGTGCCATTGATCTATGATCTGATCAAGTGAGATTTTGACACTTGTTAGTCACATGTTCATCCTAAGGAACATTTAAATCCAAATGATTATTTCATGAGGCTTGAAATTAATGTCCCCATGCACGCCTTACTTTGTTGGATCAACTTTAAAGGATTTATACTTGAATTGAACATATGAAATCTTTTGGGAATGAACCAGGTAGATCATGACTAAGTTTAGACCTTTGAAGGTCACCGTTATGAACTCACTCATTGTGCTTTTTGTGAAAATTGATTCCTTATTAGTTTTTTATATAGTTGTACTCCTTGAGAAAAGATAATTGAGCCAAAAGTCTTGAAGGGAGAAATTCCTTCCCTTGATCCTCAAACCATGGCTATAGATGAAGTTTGCTTAGGCTATATAGACAAAGCTTCGTATGTGGGTCAAATTTGGCCAACAATTACTCAACTATTATGAATGATAATAATAACCTTCTAAGCATCAACAATCACTTAACAAACCAATCAAAAAAAGTAGTAGAATTCGTTTACTATTATAACAATGAATCCAAAATAAAACACTGTTTATAATACACTCAATCAATGCCATAACATCAACAACTATTAATGGTAAGTCACAATAAAACATGTAAAAATTCACTCAACCAACCAAGCCATAACATCAACAACTATTAATGCAGTAACACAACCAAATTAGAGAAATCACACCTCTAAATCAACATGATCAACTAACAAAAATCAAGATCACAGCTGAAACATAATAATAATCATTTAAATGCATATAATACAAAAGACATACTACATATATCTAAATTAAGCAATGAAAAAAACATATTAATCTACTTGTGGTGTGTGTGTGGATTTCTATTATTTATCTCTATCGTCCCCCAATGCCTCTATCTACACTACCCTCTCTAATGATGCCCTCCCTCCATCACACTTTGAGGGATGGATCTATCCTGCATCCACATTACAACAATAAAGGTAGTTAGCCTAAAACAATCCATAAAATACTAATTTATAAACTAAAAAACATGTTCATCATGTACAAAATATGAAAGTACAACTAAACCCATAACTAATCAATCATGTAAATTAAGCAACATATAACTGTCCCATAATCAGTATATGAAATAAAGATTAATCAAACAATAGCTAATCAAATAATAACCGTAATAATCCATGAATTAATAGTTTATCAAGCTTGGAGATAAACTGGGATGTGACATACTTCCCCCCTAAAGTTGGTCATCATCCTGATGACACTTATTTAAACACCAATTTCGAATTTAAACATTATTCAACAAAAAATAAAATAATATGCAAGAACATATCAAGCAAACAAATGTGGAAATAACCTGTAAAACTCGTCATAGTCTTCCCAAATGGCACTATCTTCATAATATTGGTCCCACTAGACCTTGCATTGTGAGACCTCTCTATTAAGCAAACTAAGTTTATGAGTGTCAATTATTTTGATTGGTTTTACCATAACCACCCCGGGATCCAGAACTTGCAAAGCATTCCAATCCAACACATGTGAAGTATCAACAACATATTTTTAAGATAAGACACATGGAAGACATTATGTAAAAGAGCTAGAGTTGACAATAATGCAAGCATATATGCTATAGGATTGACCACTTTCAAAAACTTGAAATATCCCACATATCTAAGTGAGAGATTAATTTAATTCTTGAACTTATTTGAGCTATTATGAGGCTTAACCCAAAGAAACACTTTATCACGTACAAAAAATTGCCTTGTTATTCTATTCAAATAAATATAAATTTTTTATCTATCATTGGCCTCAGTCAACCTTTGCTTAATTGTCCTGACTTGCTCTTCCATTTCCACAAGCATCTTAGATTCAAAGACTACCATGTCCTCTAACCTATCCCAATTGATTGGTGTTCTACACCTCCTTCCATAATAATGCCTCAAATGAAGTCATCTTTAATGTTGATTGGTATGAGTTGTTGTAGGTAAACTCAACCAATAGAAGGTACTCCTCCCACTTATATTGTTGATCCATGTAAAACATACGAAGGAGATCTTCTAAAACCTAGTTAACTCTCTTTGTCTTTTCATCAGTTTTTGAGTGATAAGCAGTGTTAAATTTTAACTACATACTCATATTTAAATGCAGAGTCAACCAAAATCTAGAAGTCATTCTTGGATCTCAATCTGAAATGATCTTTTTTGTAAATTAATGCAATCGATACACCTATTTTATGAATCTCTTTACAAGTATAGGTGCATCATCTATCAAGTTGCCTGGTATGAAGTGGGCTACCTTAGTTTTTAAACTATGACCAAGATCATATCATGTCAGTTTCATGATAATGATAACCCTTGTACAAAGTACATGATAATCACTTTCCATTTCTGTTCTAGTATATCACATGGATATAACAATCCTGCTAGATGCACATGTTCAACTTTCACATGCTAACATTCCAAACAATGAGACACAATTTGTTGCATCCTTCTTGATTCCTTTCTAGAAATATAGTGGTTTTAGCTCATCCATGAGCTTGGTTACACATGAATGTCTCTCTATCTGGTATATACATCCTACTGTTATACCTTAAAATATCATCACTCTCTATGTTAAATCCTTTATACCTAAGATTTTGAGCATTCTTTGATAACGATTTCTTAACCTAATCATAGAATTCATCTCCTAGTGAGAATTTGATTACCTAATCTTATAAAGTACTCTTGATAGTAGTCACAACTATTATGTACTTTCTATGACTTAGAGCATTAGCAACTCTATTCTCCTTGCCCTTGATATAATTAATATCAAAATTGTAATTAGATAAGAATTCTAACCAATGCCTCTAACGAGCATTCATGTTTAGTTGGGTGAAGATGTACTTGAGTTCTAAGTTGTTAATATTGAGTTCAAATAGTTTTTCCAATAAATAATGCCTCCAAAATTGTAAGGCATGCACTATTGCAACAAGTTCTAGATCACGAGGGGCATAATTCACCTCATATGAATTCAATTTTTTGGAATCATATGCTACAACTAAACCATCCTACATAAGAAATCCTCCAAGTCCATCGCAAAATGCATATATGATCATTGAGAATTAACCATTAAGATAGAGAACTCTTAGCACTAGTGCTAAAGTAAGCCTCCTTTTCAACTCTGAAAAGGCTTTCTCACACTTGTCTGACTAGGCAAAACTCTAATTATTCTACTAAAGAGATGTAATTAGATTAGCTATCTTAGATAAATTTAGAAAAAATCCTATAATATCCCTCTAATCCCATGAAAGTTCTTACCTCATGTACATTCTTAAGTGTTATCCATTTCATGATGGCTTTTATCTTCACTGGATCCACTGAAATTCCATTCACGGAGATAATATGTCCTAGATATTGCACTTTATTTTGGAAAAATGCACACTTGGACAACTTGTTGTATAACCTATCATTTCGTAAATGCATCAAAACTGGTTCCAGATGCTAAAGATGTTCTTCCTCATCTTTGGAATATATAAGGATGTCATCTATAAAGACCAACACAAAATGGTCTAGATAATATTTGAACACACTATTCATAAGATTCATAAATATTGTAGGAGCATTTGTCAACCCAAAAGGTAACATTGTGAACTCGTAGTGCCCATATCAAGTTTTGAATGTTGTTTTTTGAATATCCTCATCACAGATTCTTAGTTGATAATACCCTACTCTAAGATCAATCTTACAAAAGACTATTTTCCCTTGAATTTAATCAAAAAGGTCATTAATATGAGGTAGTAGATATTTGTTGTTGATCTTCGTCTTGTTCAACATCCTGTAATCAATACATATGTAAAGAGCACCATCTTTCTTCTTGAATAAGACTACTAGTACACCCCATGGTGACACACTTGGTTGAATTAGTCCTTTTGATAACAATTCTTGAAGTTGAGCCTTCAACTCAACCAATTTAGTGGTTATCATTTTCTACGGTGCCTTAGACTACGATTCTGATCTAGGTATGATATCATTCAAGAAATCAAACTCGCATTTGGGTGGTAATACAAGTAATTCCTCTAGAAATACATCTTGAAATTTCCTTATAAAAAAATAATCTATGGTGGTTGGTTATTTAGATTCCTCTATCTCATTTATCTTAACAATAAATGATTGGTATCCCTTCCTCTAAGCTTTGTTGAGTTGAATTGAAAAAATCTACTGAAGCTTCAACTCCCTTTTCTCACCCTGAAGTGTTTCATTTCCAAAATCATCTTAACACTCAAATTTCTTTAGATAATAGTCAACCTTAACTTTATGTTTCATAATCCAATTGACTCCTAAGATCACATCAGATGACCCAAATAGTGCAACATATAAATCCACTACTATAATGAATTCAGGAAACCTAATCTTAGCTTCTACTAAACACCTGTCAACCTTAACCTTTGACTCATTCTCATATTGTACTAGCCATGTATTTTCCACAATTCCACCTTTTCTAGATAGTTTTCTAAGTATTTTAGGAGCAATGAAACATTTTATAGTTCCCATGTCAATCAAAATAGAAACTGGATGATCAAACAAAATACTTGGTAGTTTTATGGGTAAAGCTTGATACTTAGCTTGATGATTGTCAACAGTTGCATGAGTCCAATGCTAAAAGGCTCTTTGTTGAGAATCAAAACCCTTGTTCTTTAACTTATCCTGAGTACACTATCAAGCATAATGGTCACCTCCACAAACAAAACAACCTTCAGGTGGTCATTTCCTATCAAACTATTGGTTTCTCTTGAAACCTCCCTTGAAACCATTACTAGGTTTTTTGTTCCCTAAGCCACTATTGAACTTAACATTCTGGTTGTTGAACTGACCCTTAGAGTCTCCACTCCTCTGCTTTCAATTCTTCTTTTTGAAAGTTAGTTTAGAACTTCTAAACTTCTTCTTGAACTTATCTCTGACTTGGGTAGGAGATTTTAGTTTCTATTCCTATTTGGTTGCCTTCTCTAAGAACTAATCTATGGTAGATGGCCCATGCACATCTACTTCATAACCAATTTGGGGTTTTAATACCATGATGATTTTTTTGATTTTAAACCTCTCATCTACTTGATACTGAGCTACATACTTCAGGACATTGGTGAATTTCTCTTAGTATTCATTTATTGATAGGTCTCCTTGCTTAAGATTCTAAAAATATGTATGCTTTTAATTGAAAGACAATTACAGAAGATATTGCCACCTGAATTATGTTACAAACTATTCCCAAGTGATGGTGGTAGAGTTGAGGTTCATCTCAAGCTTCTTGTTTTCCCACCAAGTTATTGCTTCACTAGCAAGCTAATATGTTCCCCAAACTACTTTCATTACTTTAGAGTAATTTAAAATCTCAAAATATTTCTCCATCTCAGTTAGCCACACTTCAGCTCCATCTCCCTATACAATTTTGTTGAACTTGGGGTGGATTTACCTTTTTCATGTCTCATGCCAACTCTTCAGCTACTCGAGCTCTTGTATCTTGTGGCACTTCCTCATGCCTCTACTATTGAGGATGTTCTTGCTTAGTAAGATGATCTTTAAGTTCCTCCTGGGCATTCTCCTCTACATGGCCATGCATTTCCTACTCTAGGGTCATGATTTGGTCCCTAGTTTCTTGCATGAATGTGAAGATCTGATCCAACTTTGTAGTTTGATTAACAATAAACTGATTTGGATCAATAAGGGGATTGGTATTTGAAGTACCCTCACCTCCTAATCTAGCACACACCATTTTTCTTCATGCTTAATAATATAATAAGTTTGCGTTATCAGACACATTAAGTCCTAGAGTTTGAGCCTCAACTCTGATACCACAATGTAACAACCCCACTATATTTTACTAGAATAGAGTATTTAAAAAAAAAAAATTGATTACACACATTCATATAACATATTTTACCACAATGAAACCTAACTAAGTGATCTTTAAATAAATGTATTATTTTTAGTTAACCTTAAAAGGTATGTAGCTAATCCATTTAGTTAATGATCACCATAGTAATAATATATCAAAACATGAACAATGTTGATTATACAATAAAGACTACATTTATTTCATAAAATTAATATTAGAATTTTATCCATGATTGATACAACATTACAACCACTATTGTAAATATACAAATGCATAAATGGTACAGTTTTAGAAATAATAATGTATAAATATGGTTTAGATTAGCAGAGGATCATCATGCTTCACATAGACCAGATAAATAATTTAAAACATAATAATTATTTCTGCTATTGTTTCATATATAAAACCATATGAAAGATTACATATATATAGGAAAGTTATTTCCTATATTTGGGGAGATGAAATCTCCACCAAAATCTCCAAATATAACTCAAACAAACTCCGACTAACAACTCACTAAAAATGAATATATTGTTATGAACAATATATTCGAACAATAATAAATCTAACTATAAGATATTAATATATTATTATTTTATCAAATAATAATTACTTTATACATTAATAATATGAAGACGTTTTACTTTAATATTCACCCCCTTGTGAACATTATTAATCCTAGTTGTACCCCCTTAATCTGAACATGGGGAGAATATCATCCTGAATTGCATCTGAATATGACTGTGTGATTTTTTCAAGGATCACAAACCTGAAAAAATGATTTTTCCATGGCTGACCAAAAACCAATGAAGGTTTATCCCATGGCTAACCTACAACCAATGATGGTTTATCCCATGGCTTATCATCAACCAAGTGGTTTTTCTTGTTTATCACAATCCATTTCATGTATGCAAGTACATATTTAATTCCCATCATTTTCTAACTGAGAGGGATTACAAAAAGAAAATATCAAAAGGGATTGCTCAAACAACTATTCTTATTCAAGCACACATAATGAAAAAATGTAAAAAACACATACGCCATCAAAACATCTAGGGCCCCATCATTGATGACTTGTGAGAGGCTTGCATAGCCTCCATCCTCTGGTATATGATAGTGCTTACTCAACAAAAATGTCAATGAATATCAAATGAGGAGAAACTCCTCCCATAATTCGGACTTTGCATACAAACAAAAATGTGTCCGTGAGGCAATTTTTTTTCTTTACAATTTTGATAGTGAACCCAAACATTTTTGACTCTAGACTTGAAACTTTTAAGATTTTTGATGAATTTTGAATTTTTATGACTTTAACACTTTTGACACATTGTTTTACAAAAAATGACTCTTTACACATTTTTAATGACTTTAATATCGACACATTGGATTTTTGATCAATAATGGTATAAACTATAACCATATATAACTTGAATCTTATTTAAGAAACTACTAACTACAAAATACAATTGACTAATGAATTGACATATGATATGAATTTGATGAGAATGATTTACATAACCTATGTCAAAATGGACCTTTTAAACATATAAAACACACTTAACAAAAATTGAATCTATTTGAACTTGTCAAAATGACAATACTATGAATATTATTTTTTTTTTTACTAAAATCAACTTTTAAACATGACCTTGACTCATAAATGACTTAAAAAAATAAATACACAACTCTAAAGACTTATTTTATGATTTCATACACATGATATGAATAGACTTTACAGAATATAATTTATAAACACCAATTACCAAAAAGAACGAATTATAAATGTTAATAAAACATGATTAGATTAGTATATAAGATGGTTGACCCATTCTAATGTGAGCAAGTGCACGTGGAGATGGCCAAAAGACATGGCTCTGCAAATGAATGGTATGCAACAGGGTCTACAGTGAGACAAGTTTGAATGCTCCTTTTCTAGCTAAGTTGCACTAAAAGCTAACTTATTGGTGCATAATGGTCACTCTCCACGTGGATGTATTCTGAGGTCAATTGCATAGTCCAATGCAATTGGCATGATAGATACCTGTTGAGATTGAATCTTTGAACCATCCAAATGAAAATACACAAAAGAATTAGGGGCACTCCACTATTGTTGATTTGTTTCCTATTCATTAATCAAGAATGAATGAAGATGAATAGAGCATAATTAGCGTTGATCAATGCAACTACAATCACTATTACCCTTTAACTCATACTAAGAAGCCCAAGGTACAATGAGATCAAATGCACATAATTGTGATTACAAATAAGCATACGTGCTGCATGGTTTTAGAGAATATGGGTAGATCATATAAAAACAAACACTAAGCTACAATTCATCAAATTGCAATGCTCACAAAATCACCATTACTCAAGGCAAAACAACAAAATACTGCTCTTGCAAATTTTCTTATCTTCCCATTGCAATGAACCTAGCTATGAATCAGGCATGGCCCTAATACCAGATAATACATTTGGTTTAGATTAGTAGAGGATCATCATGCTTCACATAGACCAGATAAATAATTTAAAACATAATAATTATTTTTGCTATTGTTTCATATATAAAACCATATGAAAGATTACATATGTATAGGAAAGTTATTTCCTATATTTGAGGAGATGAAATCTCCACTGAAATCTCCAAATATAACTCAAAAAAACTCTGACTAACACCTCACTAAAAATAAATATATTGTTTTGAACAATATATTCGACCAACTAATAAATCTAACTATAAGACATTAACGTATTATTATTTTATCAAATAATAATTATGTTATACATTAATAATGTGAACACATTTTACTCTAACAATAATAATGCAATGATACAAAGCTCCATGAAGCATGAGTCTCAATGAACTCAAGCATCCATCGATAATATTAAGTGTAGTCTTTAGTGTAGTACTGCTATGGGGAGGGAGATCATCATCCAAGTGTTTTTTCACACCAACCATGGACCATCGATTCCCCACACTATCTCCCAATAAAGAAATGGTCTTCCCTTCATGGATGGGTAGATAATGACGGTGTGGGAATTCAAAATGACAAACTAGAACCCGTGTGTTGTAAGATAACTAATACATGATGTATACCATAAAGAAATTCGTTCTAAAATGATATCAGACAAATATGTTAAGACATGGACCAGCTAGGACTCGAACCTAGGACCTTCCATATGCTGTTGGAGTGCTCTACCACTGAGCTACTGGTCCCTCTTGGATCAGTCCATCTTTGGTCCGAGTGTGGCTTAACACCAACACCCCCCCTTAAGCCACACCTCTTGTGTGCTTGGGGGCTCCTAGCCTTGGCCTGAATCTGATACCATGTTGAGACATGGACCAACTAGGACTCGAACCTAAGACCTTCTATATGCTGCTGGAGTGCTCTACCACTGAGCTACTAGCCCCTCTTGGACCAGTCCATCTTCGGTTCAAGTGTGGCTTAACACCAACACTCCCCCTTAAGCCACACCTCTCGTGTGCTTGGGGCTCCTAGCCTGGGCCTTGCTCTGATACCATGTTGAGACATGGACCAGCTAGGACTCGAACCTAGGACCTTCCATATGCTACTGGAGTGCTCTACCACTGAGCTACTGGTCCCTCTTGGACAAGTCCATCTTTGGTCCGAGTGTGGCTTAACACCAACAAAATATGTAAACTATATGAAACACATGAAATGACACTGTTTAACTATAAATATTACTTTGGCCAAAGTTTTTATATAGTTATTGATCTCTAGGATCAGTTAATTTCATACACACTACTCAATCGGATTATACCTCATCTTACATTAATGGTGCTAATTAAGCTATTAGAATTTGTCACACTATATATTTCGGGTCATAAATGCGAGATTTGGTTAATTATATAATAATATAAAAACCAATAGATTCAAACATAATATTTCCTATTAGTAGATATAAAATATGCTAAGTATAGAAATATCACATACATATATTTAGTCCATGAAATGTAATACAATGAATTATAAATCATCTAATTTATTACAGAATAATAAATAGAATTATAAACAACCCACATAAATAACATACCATCCAAACAAGAAACATGTCAAGGCATCCAATTATAGAATATAAATATGTAACTCGTAAATGTTATTTTATCCATTTAATAAAATAAATTCATAACTTAATGACAACATACTAAAATATAATAATAAGCTAATTTAAATACTACAATATTCAGATGACTTGTATTTAAATAAAAATACTTCCTATATGAAAAGTACATCAGCAAGCTCATTTTAACACACAACATCAAAATAACAAGTATTCAACTTAAATACTATATATTTTAAATTTTTTATAACCCCACATAGAAAAAGCACCCATAATTCTTTTCTACACATGTATTAAACATGTTATATACATCTATGTATAGTATATCATTTTAAAGTTTACTAAATGGTTGGTAATTCAAATGTACATACCATACATTTATGTATACAATTAAAACATAGTTTTATAAATAATGTCCTATTCAATCGATAGTTGGAGAATGCATACGATATACTCTAAGTAGACTATATATGGTCCATGATATTAGAGTATCACGTATACCAAAAGCATTCATTCACATATCATTAATATTTCATTTCAAATTTTCTCAATACAAACAATTCCAAACTATAGTGCTTTGACTAAATAACTCAAAATTTAATGATTTGTATAACAAAATACAAATGGTAATCCATTCAAATTCAGCGAACTGTGCTTCACCATTTCTATTGTTTTGAAAGACATTATTCAATCAATCTATAAATCAATTCAATATCTTTCATGTCTCATTCCCAACAAAAGCTAATTTGAGTGTATTCATATGAATATGGATCTCATTATATTGACAAAACAAGATATATATACAACTATTTAACTCAGCCTCTGCATTTATAATATGTATTTCATATTTTGATGAATACATAGTTTAATATTCTACCTGAGACTTTATAAAACATATGTATTTATTTGAATACACATCCATATATATGTATACTCCTACTGACCGTACCTTTATTAAGATATACTAAAAGCATCAATAACAAATTTTAGGACTTATACATTTATAGCTTTAGCAAGAAATAAGATCGGGTTCAATACAAGTTTATGATGCATGCTACATGTTTTACACAACATGGTTTAAGGATTTTTCCCATTTTCATAAATCCTTTAATTTGTTTTAAAATATATATATATATATATATATATATATTGTAATCTTTGTATATATATATATAAATCACTAGGTTAATTAAGGCTCGCGTATACATATATAAATATACTCATGTATGTACATATATATTTTTATACAATCCATAATGGAATAAAACCCTATAAAAGATTCAATACTTAAAATTTATAGGTTTAGATATATATACACAACTATGCCCTATACATGCATATATCTTAACCCGATAAAGTTTTTTATAATTTTGTTGCCCCACATAGTGTAAAATGGCTTAAAATATATTCATAAATATACTGAGTTAAAAACCCCCGAGTTTACTATCATACCCTTATTCGGGTATAAGATCTACGACCATTCATTTTATGTTTATAGTGTCCATTTGATTTATCATAAATACTGGCAAAGATTCTTAGGTTCTAGGTGAAAACATTCCTCTAAAACCTTAAATATACCCTATAGAATTTTATTAGGGTTTCTAAATTTTAAACTAGCATTTACTCAAAAGTTTCAAGGTATTTCATTAACATGGCAAGGAAACATAATTCCCTATCCATTTCTAATTAGGGTTTTCTAGGTTGTATGTAGAGTTTTGTGAATGGCCGAGACATCCATAGGGCCCAACATTCAGCTCTATTTTTTATAATTTCATTAAAATGAAACACTAAACCCTTATGAAATCATTTATAGAATTCATCCATATATTCATCTAGGAAATTAAATACAACACCAACCTGGTTTACATTCTCGAAAATTCATTTTTTCCCTTAAAAAATAGATCGAACCTCCTCTCTATTCCTATGTTTATAAGCCCCATCCCAGCCTCCCTTCTACCCTTCTTATTTTCCTCCATCATACCATAAATTCCCAAACTTCCCAGCCAAAATTATGACCCAATATATGCATGTAGATAAAGATCTAATAGAATTAACAGTCCACCATCTTTTCCTCATGCATAATTCTTTTAATAGAATAATGATTTTGCTTAATGCTTGTTAAACCAATTCAAGACTAGTTTAGAACCCTAATCATCTTGAAAGTTCCATCATTAGCAATATAATAATAATAATAATATCCCTTCAAATTATGCATGTTCGTTGACTTCATTAACACTAACATCGACTTCATATAATTTCCATGCAATCAACTTTATAAAAAGTCATCAAACATTATTACTTCCAAGGACAATGTTGATATAGCATAAAGTCAATAACTAGACCTTCAACCCACTATAAAGTCTATCAAACATTATGATGTTTCACATAGTCATTTAACAATGAAACTATATATATATATATATATATATATACACTTTACATAGGATCATATAAATTGCCTAATCACAAAGACCATATAATATTCATTAGTAATTAACATTAATCTCATAATGACCATGCCAACTAATGTCATACATAATTTTTTAACAAATAACTCTAATTTATTAATGACTTGTTTTAGGTTACTCAACTATTATGAATGATAGTAATAACCTTCTTAACATCAATAATCACTTAATAAACCGATCAAGCAAAGTAATAGAATCTATCTATTACTATAACAATGAATCCAAAGTAAAATAATGTTTATAATACACCCAATTATATCCAATACAATGGTAAATCATAATAAGACATGTACAAATTCACTCAGTCAACCAAGCAATAACATCAATGACTATTAATGCAGTAACACAACTAGATTAGAGAAATCACACTACTAAATCAACATGATCAACAAACAAAAATCAAGATCATAGCTGAAACATAATAACAATTATTTAAATATAAATAATACGAAATACATACTATAACTATCTAAATCAACTCATGAATAAAACATTAATTTACTTGTGCTATGTGCATGGGTTTATAGTCTTTCTCTTTGTCATTCCCCAACGCCTCCATCTACACCACCCTCTTCGATGATGCCATCTCTCTGTCACACTCTGAGGGATGGATCTGTCTTGCATCCACCTCACACCAATGAAGTTAGTTAACTCGAAACATATATATCCATAAAATATTATTGTATAGACTAACAAACATGATCATCATGTATAAAATATGAAAGTACAACTAAACCTGTTGACGCAGGAAATTGCACCCTTTGGCAGGAAGTCGAACTCCTGCATTCTCCTTGCAACATGGAAACTCCCCTCTCACTTGTGGGTCTGGCAAAGCTGGAGGGGAGAGTCTCTAGATAAGGGCTAGCTCCCTTTGATGCATCGTGTTTGTTCCAAAAAGTGCAAACATACATATATATAGATATAATGCGGGGGGGATGAAAAGGGAGAAAGATGCAGGAAAACAAACTACTCTAAAGGGGTGATGCACCAAAATAAGTCAACCTTCACACATCCACTCTTGAAATCAGACAAATGCATACATACACTTCACACTTGGCAGAAGGACCAAGCTGCTAGAAACTGGCAGGGAGGCCTTAATGGAAAATACAAAAAAAAAGAAAGAGATCACCAAAGGTGCTGTGAGACACACACTTATGTGGTAATTTCCTCTATTTTGGTCTTCCAAATGTCAGCTCTTCTCCTTTCAACTGCAAAAATGGCACCTTGTAGACAACAGGTACGTTGGTGTTGGACCTGTGAGAACATCAAGAGACAATGACTGAACACAAACAACACTCAGCACATACTCTGAAATATCTATCCAAATGAAGGTAAAAACTGCTTTTATTTGATTCAGGTAGATTTTGCCAGGGCTACATCTTAGAAAAATGTGGAAGATACTTTTACAAATGACAAGTCTTTCAATATATAGGAGAAGCAAGGAGGCTCATTTGGTGCTCCCTTTTTTACAAGTGGCCCCTGCGTCTCCTCATTGGGAAGAGGAAAACATTATTGCTGATGTCATCTTTCTAGAAGAGGCCTGCTATAACCATGCTGTATAATCGCCAAATTTGACTTTGGCGTTCGAGCATTAATGTGAAACACAGGCTGCACCCTCTTTTTTTGCAAACAGATTGAGATTTGTCCCCTTTTAAATACACGAGCCATGCCATTCACTGTTTTCACCATTTGGGGATTATCAGGCAATAAATCGCCTTCACTTTGCCACTTGGACTGCTTCGTCCCTTTCCTATCTTGTCTCCTTGTCTTTTCTCAATTTTGTCTCATCTGGCTCATTCGGCCCATGGGGGCGAACATTTTGGCGGGTCGCTGCATTCTGGGCTCCTGGTTAGCACTCTTTCATTTGAAGGCAAACGACTACTTCGGTTTGCTAATTTTGATGTCCTCCGGGACGTCACCGTCCTCGTCACAACATCAGTCGGGCTTTCGTTGGCTTTTTGGCACTTTTTTGCTTTGTATTTTGATTGCACCTAAATTCCTTCAGACTTTTTATCCGAAGGAATTCCTTCAGGCAAAAAGTCTGAAGGAATTCGGGGCTTGACAATTTGAACTTTGGCAAATTTTAGACTTACCCGATCTTTTCCTTTTGAATCACCTGCCCTTTGGAAGGGTACTAAACTTTTTTGGACTGCCCCTCGGCCAAGGGCATACCCTTGAACCAAGCCATTGAACCAAAAGATTGAACCATCCACTTTGAACCATGTTCATTGAACCAAGCCCGTTGAACCAAAAATGGTTCAACGGTTCAACGCTTGTTAATGTTAAACTTGAAGATGGACCTTTTGAACCAAACGCTGTTGAACCACTTGAACCAGGCCATGAATCAAACTCATTGAACTTGTGCAACCTAAAGATTACTGGCATTAAACAATAGGGGAAGAAGGTGATCAAAATTTTGCCTGTGGGCAAAATTGGTCAATAGATTGGCGACTCACAGGGGAAGCATGCCTGCTATGCTTAGAAGCCAGTTGCCTTAAAAAGCCATTGGGCACGGAGTCAAATTATAGCTATGAAAAAGTTAGCAATAACCCCAAAGATTCAAGAATCAAACATGAAGCATTTACCCCACACGCGAAGGGAAACACACAAGGCTAAAAACACTACTTGTGCAAACTGCACTTAGGGAAAACAAGAAAAGAAACTGAAAATAAACTACTATATACAGCTAACCAAGAAAATTCACCTCCCTCCTGGATCAAAGGGAAAATTTCTTAAGTCCCCTTCCTGGCAAGAAGACTTATGGTGCCAAGCAAGTAGCTGAATGAAAAGGGGATTTGGTGACTTGCTCCTCCTGCCTGTCACCTGGTTTGGATAGAATATGAGTGGATTAGATTCAAACATGCCTCCAACATACATGTACTCTTCTTGTCCCTGGAGGCCTGTTGAATGCTAGACCTTCATATTGGTGCTCTTTACCAAGAAATCAATGGTTGCTGGCTCATCACCATAAGCCTTTTGATCTGCGCATTCCCTCTGCAATGTATCATGGTTTGAATTGTTTCCTTCTGTCTTGTTGAAGACTCTGTCAGACTCATCCTCTGCTCCCTCTTGGCCTTTTTGAAGAAGGGTGACTGTGGTGATGTCTAAAATGGACTCACAAAATGATTGCTCATCCCACAGAACATCACCTCTTTGTTCGAAGCTTTCTTCTTCAAGGCCTTCCTCCTAGAAGATAGATCTCTCCTTTTCCTCCTCAAAGATCAAGATCTCTAGATGTTTAAAGGTATCCTCCTGATCCTCCTCCAACTCTAGCTCATCAACATAGTCGTACTCCTCATCGAAGCAACAAGGAAGTTCATCAAACAATGGGGGAGAGAGCTCACCATGCTTTTGTTCCTCTTCGTATTGCTGGAACATCTACATATATGCATGCCCTGAGTCTTCTCCATTGCTGATGAGGTCTTCACAAAGAGCCTCCATGATGATTCTGCCTTCGTTGTCGCTCATGATAGCCTCTTGAAGAACTACAAATTGGATCTTCTGCTCCTCACCTGCCTCTTGCAAAATAGGTTCCTCCTTGAGAAAGGATGGAGTGGAGAAAACATGTGGAAGAAGAGGCAGTCTTTGAGCTAGAATCAAATGATTCTCCTCTTTCCACTTGGTCAGCACTTCATCTATATCAGGTGTGGCCTGATAGCTCTCTTGGAAGTGTGTGGATGGGGTGTGTTCAGACATGGAATGTGCTATTTGGTCTAAGCCGTCCATCACACATTGGCTGAGGAATCTCTCTCTGGATTCCAACTCTGTAATTCTCCTGGCCAGATCTTATTGGAAGAGCTTTTCCTGGAGGTCATCAGCATTATCATGAGTAGGAGCAGCTTCATCTTCTTCAAGGTTTTGAGAAAAACCTTGCTTCTCCTCCTTCCTACCCCATGATTCTACTGTTTTCCCCCAGTTTAGGATCTCAAAATTAGAATTTTGCTCCTGTGAACAGGCAACAACTTTGTTTTGTCCAAGGTCTTAGGGCTCCTCTGCAAGGTCTAAAAGCTCTATCTCTCTTTCAAGAAGTAGTCTCATCCTAGCCTCTAAATCTTCAATTTGCTTGGCTAGATTATCCTGAAAGAGTCTTTCTTGGAGGTCACCAGTATCATCCTCTTCAAAGCTCTCGGCTGGTTCCTGGCATTCCTTCCTCCAACTTGGAATCTACACATCATGTTGAAAAACTTGGGGAGGTTGAGGAATGCTAGGAAGAGACTGTTGATGCACTGAAAGAGTCTCTAGTAGAGGGACATGCTGGTTCGTGGGATTCCCCTCAGTGGAAGATTCATAATATAAAGAATTGGGAAGATTGATCTCATGGGGGGTTGCTCTGATGCCCTTTGATGTTGGAAAGCCATGCGCACGAGATTGAGAGCAGATGCATCAAATGAGCTGGAATGGGCGAGTGCTATCTGACAAAAAGGATTTGGTGCAAAAGAGGGGGCTTTCTTCAAAATAGGAGGGGGCACACAAGGCTGACTGCCTTGAATAAATGGATTTCTCCATTTTGCTACCTCATCCTCCATGGATTGTAGGGCTTGAGCTTGCCTAAACAAACACTCCTCTTTATACATTAGCTCCTGCTAATAATCGTACCACTCCTCTAGTCTGTTAATCTCCATTTTCTAACTCTCAAACTCCAGCGCCACCTCCCTTATCGTTGCAGGGCAATTAGGAGAGCTGCTTGAGGGGATTACATAAATATCTGGAGCCTGATCATAGTCATATAAAGGAATACAAGGTCCATGATTCTGTGCAAAAGAATTATACATATAAAAGTAAGATTTTTGATGGCACCAGGCTGCTCAACCAGCGTATTCAACTCGTAGTCACCATTGGTGTTTGATGCAAAGCCTTCAAAGGCTAGTCGGTTGAATAACACACCAAAAATTCTTCAACTCTTTGGACACAACTTGTCCTAGTTGGTCCCACTGGGCGTGCCAGAACTGTTGACGTAGGAAATTGCACCCTTTGGCAGGAAGTCAAACTCCTACCTTCTCCTCGCAACATGGAAACTCCCCTCTCGCCTGTGGGACTGGCGAAGCTGGAGGGGAGAGTCTCTAGATAAGGGCTAGCTCCCTTTGATGCATCGTGTTTGTTCCAGCAAGTGCAAACATACATATATATAGATATAATGGGGGGGATGAAAAGGGAGAAAGATGCAGGAAAACAAACTACTCTAAAGAGGTGATGCACCAAAATAAGTCGACCTTCACACATCCACTCTTGAAATCAGACAAATGCATACATACACTTCACACTTGGTAGAAGGACTAGGCTTCTAGAAACTGGGAGGGAGGCCTTAATGGAAAGTACAAAAAAAAAAAGAGATCACCAAAGGTGCAGTGAGACGCACACTTATGTGGTAATTTCCTCTATTCTAGTCTTCCAAATGTCAGCTCTTCTCCTTTCAACTGAAAAAATGGCACCTTGTAGACAACAGGTTCATTGGTGTTGGACCTGTGAGAGCATCAAGAGACAATGACTGAACACAAACAACACTCAGCAGATACTCTGAAATATCTATCCAAATGAAGGTAAAAATTGCTTTTATTTGATTTAGGTAGATTTTTCTAGGGCTACGCCTTAGTAAAATGTGGAAGATACTTTTACAAATGACAAGTCTTTCAATATATAAGAGAAGCAAGGAGGCTCATTTGGTGCTCCCTTTTTTACAAGTGGCCCTTGCGTCACCTCATTGGGAAGAAGAAAACACTATTGCCGATGTCATCTTTCTAGAAGAGGCCTGCTATAACCATGCTGTATAATCACCAAATTTGACTTTGGCGTTCGAGCATTAATGTGAAACACAGGCTGCACCCTCTTTTTTTGCAAACAAATTGAGATTTTTCCCCTTTTAAATACACGAGCCATGCTGTTCACTATTTTTGCCATTTGGGGATTATCAGACAATAAATCGCCTTCACTTTGCCACTTGGACTGCTTCATCCCTTTCCTATCTTGTCTCCTTTTCTTTTCTCAATTTTGTCTCATCTAGCTCATTTGGCCCATGGGGGTGAACATTTTGGCGGGTCACTACATTCTGGGCTCCTGGTTAGCACTCTTTCGTTTGAAGGCAAATGGCTACTTCGCTTTGCTAATTTTGACATCCTCCGGGATGTCATCGTCCCCGTCACAATGTCAGTCAGGCTTTCATTGGCTTTTCGGCACTTCTTTGCTTTGTATTTTGACTACGCCCAAATTCCTTCAAACTTTTTGTCCGAAGGAATTCCTTCGGGCAAAAAGTTTGAAGGAATTCGGGGCTTGACAATTTGAACTTAGGCAAAATTTAGACTTACCCGATCTTTTCCTTTTGAAGCGCCTACCCTTTGGAAGGGTACTGAACTTTTTTGGATTGCCCCTCGGCCAAGGGCATACCCTTGAACCAAGCCGTTGAACCAAAAGATTGAACCATCCGCTTTGAACCATGTTCGTTGAACCAAACCCGTTAAACCAAAAATGGTTCAACGGTTTAACGGTTCAACGCTTGTTAATGTTGAACTTGAAGATGGACCTTTTGAACCAAAGGCCATTGAACCACTTGAACCAGGCCATGAATCAGACTCATTAAACTTGTGCAACCTGAAGATGACTGGCATTAAACAATAGGGGAAGAAGGTGACTGAAATTTTGCCTGTGGGCAAAATTGGTCAACAAAACCCATAGCTAATCAATCATGTAAATTAAGCAACATATAATTGTCCCATAATCAACATATGAAATAAAGCTTGATGAAACAATAGTTAATTGAATAATAACCATAATAATCCATGAATCAATAGGTTATTAAGTATAAGAGAAATCGGGATGTGATAGCTTCAGTTATTACCTAACTCTTTAACCCCTTGTTTATTTTGAGTGTCAAGCTAGGTCAAAGTCAAAAAATTAACAATTCAACATATTTTTCTTGGAAAATTAGTGACAAGAGCATATAATAAGATCATACATCAAGTAGAAAACTAATGACAAAATAATCAGAGTGTGAGACCATACACAAGTTAGACTTGGCAGAAGATAGTCAGACCTAGTAGTGCGAGTTTACCCAAAGCCATAGATTTAAAGACCATAACACATACATATTCAAGATCCAAATTTTGGTTACTATAACTAGGTGTTATCATTTATTTATCTTTGTACTTACTTTTCATAGCCTAGTTCATTTATTGATTGGTCATGTTGTTATTAATAACTAATTGAGCACATCTAAATTTTGTACTTTCATGGATGTTATTATATATATATTCATTACAATTGTTTATCCTTATTTTGCATAAGACCATAATCAGGGTAAACATAAATGGTAAACCCTAACATTTATTTACGTTCAACCTATACTTTCAAAAACCCTCATTCCTCATAAGGTATTCATTCCAAATTTGATATTCAAAGTTGCATTTTCTGTAGGCTTTGGTCCTTATTTTATAAATATTTTATTTAGATCTATGTATTACATTTATTATCCATGACTAATACACATGATGATAATCTTTCTATGGTAGATGTGGTGATAGCCTAGGTAAATGCAAGAAATTTGAAGAAATTACATTTTTGAATATATTTGACAATAATAATAATTTGTATTATGTTGGGATTGATTTTTTACAAGGAAGGTGAAAAGATTTATAAGTTTTTCATGTGAGGTGGTTACGAAACCAACATTCCCATGAACCAACAATCCCACTAAAATATAATAAACTAAAATCAAATACTAAGAAAGTAAAATACTAACTAACTTCAGATCAATAGAAATTAATCCAACAAACTCCCCCTTGATCCAAAGGGGTATATAAAGACTAAAGGAAAGAACTATGAGTCATCCAAGTAGACTCTATTGCAACTACAATTAGTACACTATGCATCCTAGACTGATCCACACCCTCATCATCCTCACACTATAGTACAACATGATCACACACTATCTAACTACATCGATCTTGTCACAGAATTCATCCAATAAGTGATTACCCCCTGTACGATGTATATCACATCTCAAACTGATGCCCACACTAACAATGCTAGAAACACAACGCTAACTCATACTGTAAATCACTAATGATTGATTGAAATATAATATGTAATATCTTCTCTCTTATCAGGTAAGAGGTGAGAAGCTGTGTAACAAATAAACCAAGTACAAACCACTAAAATGCTTCACATCAAAGATCATAGAAACACTACATCTATGAAATCAAAGTACACAAGTCAAAAAATGTTACTACATCAAATCCTAATCTTGAGCCTAGCAGCTTGCACAAGATGGGTGTGTCATCATCTCAGAATATATAGTCATCAACTGTGGAGAAAGAAACTTCATAGTCATCCCATCCATCAGAAGAATATGCAGAAGAATAGCCAAAAGAGGAATTAGAATAATGACTAGAGTGACTAGACTGACCAACAATGTTTGCTTCTACCTTTGTCGATGTCGAGAGGACCTCTTTTTGTAGGGGCACTCTGTAGAGAGATGTCTTATGCCACCACAATTATAGAAAATTCTCTCACATCCACTGGAACTAGAGGAATAATAGCCACATGGAGAAGATTGCTTATGCTTGTGCTTGTGTCCATATGAATGTTTGTGGTGATGCTCATACTTTGGATAACTAGAATGATGTCTATGCTTAGGATAGCTTGAATGATCCCTATGTCCAGAATGATACTTATGTCTCGAAGAACTAGAATGATGCTTGTGCTTAAAAGTGTGCCTTTGAGAGTGTCTCTGTTTCTCTTTGTGTCTTTTGTTGGGCTCATACAATGGATTTCCTATTTTGGAATAGTGTGCCTCCTTAGTAGATTTATTCTTTGCAAATTATTGATCATGTTGAGTTAGCAACTCATAAATGGGATCTAAATTAGATTTGTTAAGCTTATCACTAACCTATAACATCTCCAAAAAATTCCTATAGCTAGGGCTAAGACCATTCAAAACAATAGAAATGAGTGTTTCATCATCAATTTTCTCACTAGTAGTGCCATATTCTTGTTTCAAATTCTTAATGCGTGACACATATTCTGAAACATCTTCATCATTAGAGAGTTTAGTGTTTAATAACTGCATAATAAGGTCAATTTTCTTATAAACAAGTTGTTTATTATACAAGTATTTTAGATCTTTCCATGCTTTCCAAACTTCAAATTTGATGGCTTCTATGTGAATTATAACTTGAGCACTGCAAGTTGATTTCAATAAAACAAGGGCATGCTTGTCACGTTTATGAAATTATACAAGTTTTGTGGTTTCCATGGGCAAAGTTGGTTGCTTTTAAACTACTTCCCATAAGTCATTGAAAATTAATGTGTTTTCCATGTTCATTGACCATTCCTTATAATTTTTAGGAGTTAGGCGTCCAGTGTCAGAAATGAGGCTCACAATTTTAGTCATGATGCTAAAGAATCAAGTCAAAATAAGACAAGAGAATATTATTTTGAGGTTTTACCTTTACCTTGAAAAATAGTTTCTGATACAAAGAATTCCTGGGAGTTGTAAAAAAAATTACATCTTATAACACCTATTACATCCTTATTTCTCCATTTCAACTTGTCCTTTCATTGCTTGTTTTATCCTTATAACTCCATTTATACAAAAAATAATGTCAAAAAAAATAATTTTGAGAAATAAAATAGTTTTACAATTTAATTCAACTAACACTTGACCTCTCTTTTAGGAAATGTGTAATATAATTAATTTTTTCACCTCTCCTTCAATCATAATGAATATACAATTGGATTTTGAACCTTGGTTCACATCTTATGCTACTAACCAACAAAATTTTCTTAAAGGGTTAAAAACTGCGAACCTCTTTTTACCAGGGGATAAAAGAAACTTTGGTTTGTTTGAAGAATATTTGAAACAAATATGAATTTAATTACCCTCTTTACTTATATATCCATATTGCCTTCTTTATGTGTTGGGCCCCACGTAACAATGTAAAGACAGATTTAATCAAAACCAAAAATACTTACTGCACTTTATCATACCACTATAGGATCATGCAAAGTCTCATTCTTTTTGGTTTGCATTCTACCTGATATGTGTTCTATCTGATCTTGCTTCTATCTAATCTTGCCAGTATACATTCTATCAATTGGTGATTAAATGTGTAAGCTTTTCCAATGTATACGGGACTGTAATGTCTATTCTATGAATACATAGGAAATGAAATCAACTGCCATACTTAAGAGCATTCAAAAGAATTACTAATGCTATCGTAAATTGTAAAAGCATATTAATATTATGCCCTTTGTTATAAATTCATTCTTGTGCCCTATTTGTTCTTGGTCCACTATTATATATTCATAAAATACAACCAATATAAATAGAAATATTATTTTGGTAATTTGGACTGAGTTTCACTTACTGGGAGTATTGTACCAGTTTTGATTTATTTCATTTCGTATATCTACATTTTACAACTCCTTGATATTAGTAAAACTTCAAGAAAGTCCAAGTCATTTTAATGGAATTTGAACTGTATAACCTCAATATGCTCTCTCTTCTTCTGTTGTCATATTTATGGTTTCCTTCAAAATGTGGCTCTGATACAACTGATACCCCAAGTAAATGCAATAAAATTGAAGAAATTACATTTTTGAAAATATTTGACAACAATAATAATTTGTATTATGTTGGGATTGATTTTTTCTAAGGAAGGTGAAAGCTTTATAATATTTTCACGTGAGGTGGTTATGGAACCAACATTCCTATGAACCAACAATCCCACTAACATATAATAAACTAAAATCAAATACTAACAAAGTAAAATACTAACTAACTTTGGATCAGTAGAAATTAATCCAACATGTGGATGCAAGTGACTAAAAGTTTTCTGATAGGGTGCCCATTATTACATCTTGTGATAGTGATGATGAAACCTATAGGGATCATGACCATCTTGAAGAAATTGATCTACAAACATTGACAACTCTTTCAAACTGGTAATTCAAGAAAATCCTAGATGCATGTGGAACATTTATTATAACAGTTGATAACTAGATAATGAAAACTTAAAAACAATATACCTTTGCATGAACAACCTCCATTGAATGGTTCTACCCCTTTTACATCATGTGATGAGGCTAGGGATCCTCATACAAATCTTTAGCCTGGTTCTACACCACTTTCAGATGATACTATTATTCCTAATGCCTTTATAGTTCCTCCTAACAATCTAAATATCAATGTGCCTCTAATGAATTCATATTTTCATTCTCTTAGTCTCATAAATACTAATGCTAACATTAATTATAACCCTATATCTAGTGGTGCAATTATTGATTCAATGACACAATAATAACTTGATGCCTTGAAGATGCAAATTTCATAATTATCTCAAACATCTAGCAAACCTAGCCATGTGCTTTCATCTTTAGGCATATTACACACCCTATTGGATCAATAAGTGCTTGTTCATCCCTTGCCTCTTCCATTTCATATACACAAGTTTACAACATTTAAGAAAAATAGGAATCTATCTCAATACTCAAAAACTTTTTTTGCATCTTGTCATAGGGAACTCCACGATGAACTACTCATGACCAAAATGTTTCCTAAAAACCTCATAAGGTATTTTTTAGATTGGTTTTATTATTAGCCTAGAGGATCTATATGTATATTTCATGAGTTAATTGACCTCTTTTTAGTGCATTTTTCAATAATAATTAGTTGAAAGGTCACTTTTTCACAAATTATCCAACTAAAATAGGACCTGATGAAAGCAATGGGGACTATGTGCTCAAGTTCAAAACTATGCTTACCAAGATGTCACATGTGATTGTTGATAGTGATCTTTAAAGCATATTCTCAAATATTTCACTCAATCCTCACAAATAAAAGGTTATATTTAGTGATTATGATTCATTTTATGACCATTGTCATTCCTTGTGCAACATTGAGATTAAACTTATGTATGTTAATGTGTTAAAGTACACAATATTTTTTTCAACATCTAATGCTCCCAGAAATCAAGGAAAATGAACATTTAAACCCAAAACTAATTATGCACCTATTTTAACCTTTTAAGACTTAGTATATATAAATCATATGTTTTTTAAATAGTTGAGTATAGTAAATCAAGGTAAAAATATGAAATAAATACAACCACTGATCTGTTATAGAATTGGGTAACTTTGAACTTTCTAAAAATAGCAATAAATAATGCAAATAAGAACTTAGCTAGAAAAGGACTAAGATGGATGATTTGGAGGCTAAAAACTAAGGTAGAGGCTGGTCTAAGTGTCACAAATAGGATCCAGGTGTCAAAACCCCTCTTAGATAGTATCATCCTAATTGGATAGTAGTGCCATGTGGTGTTAGTGTCCTTATTTTGGTGGTAGTGTCCTTTATGCAAGACTATCCTGAGCTTCTGGGTGCACTTGTGTCTAGATTTGTAAGGTTTGTTCCTGCATACATAAGTTTAAAACCCTGTAGATAGTTTATTTTGACTAATTTTATGAGTAAACCCTTATCCTCCATGTAGCTAGGGCATCTAGTTGATTCAATCAGAAAAGTGTGTTTGTTAGTGGGGTAGGCTGGACATCCTTAACACCCCACTGTGATGAGAGTTGCCTACATACCAATACTCTGAAGAGGGATCAAGCCTAATGTAGTTCTCCTTACCTAAGTGTCAGTGTAAGTGCAAGTGAATCTAGTATGATAGTTGACTTGAGTGCTTTGAATGTGCTAGAGACTAGAAATATGAGTAATCTAAGCTTAGGAATGTTGTAGATGGTAGTATGCACAAGGAGAAAGAGATAAGGAAAGTGTGTAAAATAAGGTGGGAACAATACTGACTAATGAATATTATGGGAGACTTAATATCAATGTGAAATGTGTCAAATAAAGGAACAAAGATTGTTTGTATTGTATGAAAAGGTAATTGTGGTCCCAAACCTTGTTATATTGAGTGATCTATATCTGGCCCTGCATGTGAAGTGGTGCTAGGAATTTGTGACACTGATTATGGTGTTTTGTGAACTATAGGGGTCTTAGGAGCCCATATAGTAGAAGATGTTATAGATGGTAGAGGTGCCCTGTGCTGAGAACCCTGAGAACTCAATATACTAATCTCAAAAGAAAGTGAGGAGAGGGAGGCCCTCCAAAATTTGCAACATATCTATAATGTAGGGGTCTCTCTAATAATGGTCTTTATGAGAGAATATGTGTACATGGAAACACTGTAGGAGTAGACCTCACCTACACTAGTGACCCTACTAAACTCTATGGTGTAATGATAGGAACTATGCTCAGAGTTATAATTGGTAATTGTGTTGTAATTGGTAACTGAGCTATAATTAGTAACTATGATGTAATTAATTATGGTATAGGTAGAGGATAATCATATGAAAGACCCTCAATTATGATCACCTATATTTCATGCATATATTTTACACATATATTCTTAGTGGATGGGATGGCTCGTAACTACTGTATCCATGACCCACCTAGTAACATGTCAAGTATTTTTACACTAGGTACAACTAATAATCTAGAGGCCACACATGCTGGTCCAACCTGTAGTGGAAGTATAATCTTCCTGATGAAGCTCTAAACATGGCCACTAAAACTATTAGTAATTATGTCTATAGGAGATATATCCTATTCTGAATTCCCAAAATGCTATAGAAGTGTGATAGTGCACATGTTAATACTTGATCCATTATCCACCATAACACTCTAGATAAGATGATGATCTATGTAGTCCTGTATAAAGAGTGCATATAAATTTGAGCCATCATCAACAATTTCCTATTTTGAGAAGGTGATGAGTGGTCTAGATGGAACTATAGTATGATACACAATAATGATATTATGTATTAAGTGTACCTCCTCTCTAGTAGTGTGATATGATTTTAGTGGTGGATGTGCCTGATACATGTAGTAAACACTTGAAGTGCCCCCTACCTCATGTGTTGTATGATTTGGAAACAGATCTGAGAATATTTTCAATGCCTTAGCTTCTATATGTTAAACTTTGGGTGCCTATGTGGGTGTGCCCACATCAATAATGTTAGCCTCTATTAAATCTTATATCTTATGTTTTAAGTTGATACATATATTTGTTGTATGGCATGGTGCACTGTGATATTCACATACTGCATTAGAACCATAGTTCTTTGGAAGAACTCATGTCATATCATCCTCTTTTATGGGAGGGAGAGATATGACACTGCATTCCAAGAGCTATTGTAAAACATGTGTTGGTGATTCTAGAAGGTTGGTGAAAACTCTACATGAAGGAGCTAATAAAACTAGGTGAGGAGATGGCTTTAAAGCTATGTTAACTGTGGCCTTTGGATCACTCTCATTTTTAGTGGCCCTTACCTTGTATGGAGGCTTCCTTGAACTCTTATCAATTGATTATGATCCACTTGTATATCATAGTTTTCCCATGGAGAGAATATTGACTTCTCTTTCTTTCACTGTGTGACATAAATTTGTGAAGGTTGGAAACTTCTTGAACACGATAGCTTCATGTAATGCTGATAGTAGGTTGTGTTTGAATATGTCCTAGAGCTCTTTATTTGCCATGGGGCTAGTCAACTTGGCTAATATAGTCTTATATTTCAAGACATATTATGTAATAAAATCATTTGATTTTTGATTTAGTTGTGCTACTTGAGCATATGAGATCTTATCATTGATTTTTATTGAGAAGTGTGCTAAAACATATCTGCCAATGGATTGAATGTGATGATAGACTGATTCGATAGATCATAAAAGCACTGTAAGTCATAATCATTTAGACTACATGGAAACAACTTAGTGATGAACTAATCATTGGACACATAGTACAAACATGTTGCATCAAAAGCTTAGAGATGGTGCTCTGGGTCACCCTTACCATCATACAATGTAAGCTTAGGTGCCATGAATCCAAATGGCAAAGGATTTTTTGCTATGTGATGTGCTAAAGGTGTATGTAAAAGAACATGAGAATCTAAGGCATGTGATGGCCTAATGGCTCCCTTCTCAAGATGTAACACCTTAGCTTGCAGAGTATGAACCTCCTATATAAGGGATTATATACCTAAATATGAGGAACTAGCCATATGAGGTTTAGCTATCATTGAAGGTTTTTGAGTTATAATTGGTTGTTGTGCTAGTTGAGTTAGCCCCAATGTAGGTGTAATAATGTTATTATCTAGGGGAGTAGAATATTGACCATGGTTTGATTTAATCTTTATTTCCATTGTCGCTTGTAAAATTTGTGCATGATCAAGGGGTTATTCTTGAAGTCTATCTTTGAAGCTTTGTAAAATCTCATCCTCATTGACTATTAGGTTTTCATTATTAAGTGGGGGGAGATTGTCCTGATTCCCACCTTGTGTATCATCTTGATCTTTACTATATTGTTCATACTCAGATGCAGTATCATTGAAATCCATATAATCAGGGTGTGAAGGATCAATGACAAGAGTTGCAACTGGTCCCTTATCCATGGTATAAGCTCGAATAAAAGGAATCTGAATGTTGGACATGGAATAGGGCATGGTAAAATCACAAGGTATAATAGAAGGACATGTGTGAAGTTTATAATTTTTGTCTTTTGTAATAACTTTTGTATGTATTTGACCTATAAGCCTAATCGGGTAAGAGAAGAATGCAACGAGTCTTTCCTTTTGTATCTCAAAAGGCTAGAATGTGAAGAGACAACAGATTATAAAATACTATATATAACACTTTATTATAATATAATATGGTTCTGATGTGTTGATAGAGATTAATAGATCTGTACTAATATGGTTTTCTTAATTTTCTTTTACATATGGTTAGTATGCAATAAATAATCTATTTTGGTTTAATTTATATATCATATGTTATCTTGTTTATGTTTCACCTTTTGTTATAACTATATTCTTCTTACTCTGTATGTGTATTATTATATGTTGATATGTAATATCATTCATTTCTTCTATTTAATCTCCACTACATAGGTTATTAATATAATTAACATGTCTTGGAGTATTTCTAAGAACCTCTGCTAACAATGGTGCAGTGAGCGTGGAACCATTTGGATGAAATATGATGAGATGGCTGCAAGGAAAGATGGATATAGAGAGATGGTTACATGAGATAATCCTTAATTTCATAGAAGTAAGAAAAGTTGGAACAACTGTGAAGGAGAATATCCAAGAGCACATCTATGGTGAAATCTATGAAATCTTATGGTGTGACTTGCCTGGATTATTAGTCACATGGCTAGCTAAGTTAGAATATTATTGTTTCAACCCCAAGAGGACAACTTATAGTTTAGATAGAAGAAAAATTAGATAGACTGCATAACCTAGATATAGACTAGTCCCGAGCAATAGATTATTGGATGAATTCTACAATTGATGGCTATATTACCCAATTCACAGTACAAGGATACATAGCTTTTAAGAATACACAATACTAGTTCGTTCAAGGAATTAGGGGGAAAATTTTATAATGACTACTTATATTGATAAAAATGTTGGTTATGGAAAAGGCCATGGTGCCTACTCTAGCTAACATGGAGTAGTCACTTTGATCACCATGGGGGTGCATGTGGGATGAAGTGAATGATGAGGAGTTGAGTAAAAGAGACTTGAACCTGGTCCTAAAAATAGAAGGTGAAAAGACTCATAATGAGAAGAAAGTTTTGGGACTACAAAGAGAACTACGGCAATAGAGAAGGTGGAATAAAGAAAGAAACCCAAAAGTAATTGTGGATTGGATTAGAAGTATGGAAGATAGTGCTAGAGCTATAAAGATGTAGGAATAAGATGCTAGAGATGAGTATATTGCTAGAATTAAAGGGTGTATAGAGTATGAAGAAGGTCCCTATGAAGAGGAAGATGCAAATAACAACGATGTAGATATGGAGGTAGAAGAGCTAGAGGAAGAACATAGGCTAGTAGTAGAATAGTTAGAATAGGTAAATCATAGTTAATGAAAGGGTTTCTATTTAGACTCAAGGAAGAATATTCATGGGAAGAAGTTATATTCAAATGCAAAAATTTGACAGGTTCAAGTTCAAAATTAGCAAAATTTCAAAATATAAGTCATTCACTCTAAGAGCATGCATCCCCCCAACCCAATTTATTATTAGATATAAGAATAAGTTGAGGTGAAGAGGCAGATATGGATTGGTTTGATTCCTTTACAAACAATTTTGGAAAGTCAATTGTAAAAACAAAACAAACAATAAATAAAATAAAAATAGAAGGAACATGGTTCTTATTTAAGACACCTAGAAATTCTAGTGCGTAGTTAATAATGCATAGTCAATAGTGCATATCCAACAGTGCACCATCACATAACATCATAGTCACCACTGTGCATATACCTTCAATCATGTTTGGTACCCTTCAATAACCTATCCTAACAACTATAATTATTTCCCCTATGTTGTTGACTGCAAGAATGTTTAATTCTTTAATGTGCTATGGTGGGTCTATGGACCCAAATCAATATCTAATAACTTGTAACATGAAGTGGAATGTTAGAGGAATCATAGCAAATGACATTATAAAATATAAGCTTGTAGGTGTTTTATTGGGATGAGCCCTATAATTCATTTTTAAGAGGGATGTAAACACCCTAGACCTTATACAAGTTAAAATTCTACTGACAATAAAATATAAATTAAAGAAATGCACAAATCAAACCATTCAAGATTTAAAGGATATTCGATAAAGATCAGGAGAATCAGTTGTAAACTATGATCAGAGATTTCTGACGTCATGAAGAAAATTGAATTCATTTTGTAGGACATAGATAAGGCTACTTGGTTTGTAGAAGGACTACGACTACTAGATTTACCATTGTGAAGATTTAGTATCTGACTAAAGTTGATGATCTATATGTTACCTTGCGAGTAGAGAAAATAGAGGACTATGGGAATGCCCCCATAACTGGTTCTAAAGTTGAGTCAAAGATAAGTGCATTTATGTGTAGACTTGATGAGATACATGAAAAAGATAAGCCTAAACTAGGTCTATGGTGCACATAATGAGGATGAGAAGGATATCATAGAAATGATTATCCTAAGCTCAACCATGAATTTTGGGAGGTATGCAGGGTATTAGGGAATGCAACTTATAAGTTTCATCTATTACAACACTACATATAAATAATTTAGGGTTTGTTCTATAATTTTAATAAATCCACAAACCATGATGAAAGGAATTACCAAGCATTACAAGAGTTAAAGGAAGATATTACTCAGAATGTCTTTGCAGTTACAACATAAGTACTAACTATGAAGTAGGCGAGTCCAGGATCGAAAGTGGAGATGAGTAGTACAACTCAAGGTACTTTGGGATGGATTCCCTCATCACCTTGATATCATATGCCTTCATCACCATATTATCAACCATAAGGCCTGGTAAGCTAAAATAATACATCATCTCCATCATATAAATATTATGGTTAGTATGCACAATAGAGGACCAACACGAACCTTTAATAACAACATTCAAATTGGGCTTCAAGTTCCCCTCAACATCAATATAGGGGGTATGATGCATAACCAAGCCAACAAGGAGGATATGGTAGTCAATAAAAACAAGATTGGGGATACCAACATAATAGAAGAGGCTATAAAGGGGGATATAGGGGCATATAGCATGGAGGATATCAAGGTAGTCATAACAAAAACAATCGACAAGCCCGATCACCTATGCAATTTTATCTATGTGGTGCATTTAACCATTATGTGAGGAATTTACCTACCAACTCGTAGAGACAAGTATATTATGTATACTACAGTTTAGAAGGCCAAAATAAAACATAAGATTATCTAGTATTGGATAAATAAATGAAGGAGAAGATAGTGTGTAACATAAATATGATCAATGTGTAGCTAAAGGAAAATGTGTTTTCACAACCAGTCACTCGACAAAAAAGAGTTGAACAAGGGTTAACACCTTTGGAAATGTCCCAAGATCAAGGCATTAGAAAAGTGCATTAGGAGAAATATCCCAATCCTGTTACAATTTTTTTTTAATGTATCAAGTTACATAGGTCTTACAAGAAATCTAATAGTAACCCTTTTATGAGGGCGATAACATAGCCATTGATGCCCAAATATATGGATAAATTATCAAGATCATGAGACATGAGGGTGTTGTGACTGCTTTGACAAACCTATTGAAGTTACTTATTACACTGTGCAATGAAGATATCTCCTAAATCATCACTAATCTCCTACATAATCTTCTAGAGTGCACGTAGTGAGGTCAATAATGTACTAATAAGGTAGTCTAGTATGTTAAAACCAAGAAACCTTAAAATGTTGATTCTTGAATGGATATTGAGTTGGCTCAATATGATATTCCAAATGAAATATTTGATTTTGGTCGCATAGTCAATATGATCCCACAATCAACTTGGGAAGCCATTGTTCGATTGACCTTAAGCTACAATCTAGTTACTCTCAGTCTGGCAGATTATGATTAGGTCAAGCTTATCAAAAGGTTAGAAGATGTTGAATTTAAAGTATCTAAAATCAATCTATCATGAGATTTTGAATTCATCAACATGAAGACAATAAAGACTCATTATCTTGCCATAATCGATAATAAATGGGCTTACAATGGCCTAATAACCATCAATACTATGTGTAACCAGCTAAAAGTGCATCAAGGGATAAAAAGGTGGTCATACCCTTAAATAAGTCTGATCAAAAGCCATACATTATCCCAAAAGAGATAGAATACCTTTGTGCCTATATTATAATAGTTGGTTTAAAGTTGGCACCAATGAAAGGCAAAATACTTTACGACCCATAGAGTATCAAACTTGGAAACTGCACATTGCCAGTATATAACCTTATTATAACAAAGACTCCAGCTAGGCAAATACATATAGAAGAATGCATTTCTCCATTAGTGTGCTCTCTAATGAAGTTTGAATTTAACTTCCTATATAATATAGGAGTAACAATGATGGATTACATAGAGCCTACTCATGAGGGTGTTCTATCATCGGACTTAGCATCATCCATAAGTGGTGACTTAGACACTCACATGTTAAATTATGCTCGTAGAGATCATGAGTTATGACCTTTGTGAATGGTGTTCATTACATAATTTTAGATACATCAATATTTTGTGACAGAGGATCTCAATCCATTTATATTAATGCTCAAACACCATGTACCTAAGATGGATCAATGAGTCAATGCACTCAGCTATATGCTGAAAGGAACTACTACAACTTAGTGGGTAGTCCACAAAAATCCAAAAATTAATTGAGAAGCATGAAAATTCATGTATGTAAGGTTCCAACTACCAGGTACTGTTAAATTTGAATGGCATTTCTTACAAAAAGATCAATGTCCTGAGTTGTACATTCATTAGTATGTGCACATATGGACTGTGTAGGGAGTAGAGCCGAGACATTGGGTGCACATCTTCAACCACACATTAACGCCTTTGTTAATAACCTGGTATATACACTAAGAACACATAATAGAAACCAAGCATTGGGTGTAAGTTCAACAAGATTTCATTCAAACTTCGTGTGTTCAAATATGATAATCCATTGGTACATAATGCCTTATAAAAAAATGAAAATCTTTCTTTGTCATGGAAGAGTAGAAGATTTAACAACTATAATTGAATCATCATCGCAACAAGAGGCTACGCATGATTTAAATTTGGCACTGCATAACTATAAAGCTAGCCAATAAGAATAACCTCTTATCAAGCCATGTAATAGAATAAAAATGGTCTCATAGAGTCGAGTGATAGTGATGGGGATCTTGATCTAAACGGTTTCTTTGAGCCAAAATGGGAAATTGAATCAAATCTAGTTCAAATCACAAAGCAATTGGAAGAAGAAATACTATGTAACATAAATATTTTGCAATGAGAAGGTAAGTGCATTATGCAAGATGCTCTACCTAGTGCATCAAGCAAGATATATCAAGGACCATTATGAAAGGTTAAAGGGAAGATTAAAACAAAATCATTTCCTAAGCTTGTGAACATGGGAGACTATTGGGAACATGAGTAAAATTTGGAGGTCTTACAACTATGAAGGGACTACCAAGATGTATTCTAAACCAAATTCTCAGAGGTAAAAGGTGTAGATCCATCTTTAGGAGAAATGCACATTGAATTGAAGAAGTATGCTTGAACCATTAAGAAGTGACCATATAAATTAAATATTAACATGAAAATAAAGGTAAACGCTGAGTTGGATAAAATGAAAGAAGCAAAATCTTATATCTAATATAAAAAGTAGATTAGGTAAGTATCATAGTGGTGTAGCCAAAGAAAACTAGAGAGATATGGGTTTGTGGGGATTACCACACACTCAATGATGCCTACAAAAATGATCTTTTTCCATTACCATCATGGATGAAGTCCTTGAAGTAGTCATAGGATATGAAGTGTACTCCTTTATAGATGGATTTAGTGGGTACCACTAGATTCGAATCACAACAAAAGATTAAGTCAAAACTATGTTTACAACTAAATGGGGTTCATTTTCATACAAGGTAATGCCTTTTGATTGAAGAATGCACCCAAAGTCTTTTTTAGAGATATAGTAACTACCTTCAAATATTTCATTCATGATTTTCTAAAAATGTATTTGGATGATTGGATTTTTTTCTCTTTGTTTAAAGAACATTTGTCGAAGCTATGACTCAAGCTAGAATGGTGTTGAGCATTGCACATTGCTCTAAATTTAAAGAAATGCTTATTTTCACACCTTTTGGTGTTTTTTTGGGCCATGTTATATGCATAGATGACATTTTGGTTGACCCAACTAAGATTGTTGTCATCATAGGGATGCCACCTCCTACTAACTCTACTGAAGTCTACACATTTCTTGGTCATACAGAATATTACAGGAAGTTTATCAAAGGGTATGTAATTATATTTATGCCCATAAAGAAACTACTACACAAATATAAAAAATTTGAATGGATAATATAATGTCAAACAACCTTCATTAATTTAAAACAAAGGATCGTAATGAGACCAATTTTTATCTTTCTGGATTGTAAGAAGCCCTTCTACGTGCATGTAGATGCTTCTAGTACTACAATAGGAGCTATATTAGCATAACCAGGTGAAGTTGGGCTAGATTATTTGATATATTTTGTTAGCAAAAAGTTATCTACAATTGAGAAGAATTATACTACTACTAAAAATGAGGCTTTATCCATGGTTTTTGCACTTCTTATTGGATACACTAATCGAGTTCTTTATTGATCACTAGACATTATAATTCCTGGTTAATAAGCTAATGTTGGGAGGACACATATCTAGGTGGCTTATGATGTTTCAATAATTTTATTTCCACATTAATGTTAAGCTAGACTAAGTAAATGTTAGGCTAGATCACCTCAGTAGACTTCACAATGGGGAGGAGACAATAGAACTTCAAGATGAATCCCCAAATGTGCATTTTTTTATAAATGATGTAGATCCCAATAATGTGGAAGATGTTACAAATTTATTAGATCAAAGAACCTTACCTGCACACTATACAAAGTGGGATAAAAATCAAATGGTCACCGAAGCTATACCTTATAGCCTCATTAATGGGTTCTTGTACAAACTCGATAGAGATGATGTATTATGTATAGTAGCTTTAGAGCATAAATGACCACAAATTTTCAAGAGGCTCATCAAGGAATTATAGGAGGTCATTTCATAGGTGAAACTATTACAAAGAAAATCTTACAGAGTGGGTTTTGGTGGCCTATATTATTTTAGGATGTGCATAGAGTAGCCAAGCATTGTAATGTCTACAAAATAATGGGCGACCCAAACCAATGTGATGCAATGCCTTTAGTTCTCATGTTCAAAACATAACCCTTCGAATAGTGGGTAATTGACTTTATTGGACCCATAACTCCTCCAAGCAAAATAATTCATGCATGATACATTATTATTGCAACATATTATTTCACTAAATGGGTAGAAGTTGGTGCCACTTCAAATTGTTGTGTGAAAGATACTGCCAAATTTTTATATGAAAACATCATTACAAGATTTGGAAGTCTATTTAAGCTAATTAGTGACAAAGGTACACATTTCCTAAATAATACTATTAAGACTCTCACTGAGGGGCTTATGATATTACACCATAAGAACATAACTTATCACCCATAGGCAAACAAACAAGCTGAAGTGTCTAATAAAATATTGGGGAAAATGAAAACAAATATTTTTAATGTGTAAAAGGATGATTGGGAGGATTGCATTCCTACAATTATGTGGGCTTATATAATGCATTACAAAAGAGATACAAGGTTCACTCCTTTTCAATTGGTATATGAACATGAGGCAACAATGCCTATGGAGTATATTGTTCCTTGTCTGTGCATTGTGATGGTTGCGATATTAGGGGATCAAGATTCATTGATAGCATGATTGGTGGAATTAACAAATATATAAAAAAATAGACAAAGGGCACAATGGATCCAACATATTAACAAGTAGATTTAGAAAGCATGGCATGATCACAACTTGCAATATATATAATTTTACCCAAAACAAACAATATTGCTTTATGATAGTAGATTTAAAGCATTCCCAAGAAAGCTACACATTATATCTAAATGACCCTATATTATTCATGAAATGTCACAATAGGGTACTATAGTGTTAAAAGATTTGCAGGGAACCATACTATCAGGATGTATAAATGGCTGTAGGCTTAAGCCTTATCGCGTTTAATCTCTATTATTCAATTGAAAATTTGAGTGGGTGTTGAGTAGCACCATGTAGTTAGGATTTTATTTAATGTTGGTTTTTTTTGTTTTATTTTTTAGGTTAGAATGTTTGTATAGTGTGTTCGTTATAGTGAAAGACATCACAACAACCATGAAGTAGTTATAATTGTAAGGTATAATCACATTCCAGAGATAGCTCATAGGATACAGCTAGCTGCAACTACATCAAGGATATAAATTATATTTGGGAAAGTAGTGACAAGATATGGACAAAGAAAGGAAGGCCAATGATCATGGTGTTTGACAATATTGCATCATTTCTAAGGTAGGGTGAGTAGTAAATGGATAGGTGGAGTCATAAAACAAATTAGATAGATGAAAGGATAATCAATCACATAAAATAAATGTCAAAGGGGTAAATCAAAGATTCTAAGCACAAAACATCATTATCAAATCAAATTATAGTAAGTGATATTAATTGGAGAAGGAATATTCATGCACAACCAACCAGTATATTCAAAGTAGTCGGTAAGACAAAATTGGGCACCAATAACTATATAAAAATGGGGTATATAAAATGTCAAAACATTATAGAATCTGAATAATAAGATAATTCTATGATCTACTTTCAAGATACCTCTCTGTGAATAGAATTCAAACTAGACCCTGATCAAGTGGAGTAATCATTCATCACAGATCACCGATATAGTTTTGGAGAGAGGTCAATTATTGATCCTGCTCATAGATATAAAAAAAATAAGAGATGTGTATTAGGTTATGTCTTCACCAAACTAATTATAATGACTCAATTTTTTTCAATTTCATTGACACATTAGAAGTCACTCTTTTTCATAAGATCCTTAGGGAGTCACACAATCAGGAGCCCTAACACTTCAACATCTACTTCAAGGTTATTATGCGAAAAGGCTGATTAGGTTGCCTACATTTAGGTAACTTGATGAGGTCATGATGACTCTATTAAGTTTCTACAATCAAGGGGATATCAATTTTTACCAAGATATTAAAATTTGGATCACTGCATAAACAATATCATGAGCCACAAGACTTCCAAATCATGGTAAATCCCTCCTTCAATATAAATCTATGGTGCTACCAATCCATTTAGATGTGTGGGAAAAATATACCACATGAGCAATTTTAATAACACCATTTTATTCAATCAAGGATGCTTCTGTGTGCATTTTGGTAGAGTGCATCATAAAAAGGTCTTGGCAAATTACCAAGCAGTCAAAGCAAACAACAAGAGGGGTAATTGATATTGCATATCATATGATATGACTATGGGAAGACTTTAATTATCCTAAGTTTTTGGCATCCAAACTCACCACCAACATCAAGAAGGTACTTGCAAATAACACACAAACATTTAAGTACTAGTTTTTGGTTTTACCATTGTGCTTCACATAGTGGAAATCTCCACTTGGGCTAGTCGATGTGACTACACATTTTTGGCCTATGCTACCCTCACAAACATCATATGGATGAAAATAGGGAAGAACTATGAATAATTGGGGTGGTTTAATATGTAGTGGATAAAAGCCTTAACTTTAATCAAAACATAATTAAGAATCCTATAAGTTGTCATGTAATATTTGGGATAACATGCTTCGATCACCAAGCTACATAATGACATTCAAATAAAATTCCATGAGTTAGACACTCAACATGTGACTCCAATGTCATTATGTATTTATATGATAGAAGCATAAACTAAAGTATATAGGTAAAATCTTTGGCTACAAGGTCGGTTCCACATCTGCAAGTTAATCCTCCACAGGCACAATAATTAGATACAGAGTAAGAAACACCATAAAAACTACCAATATAGCTACAAGATCCACCACCATAGGATAAAGGTAAAAGGAAGGCACATGCATGTTGAGATTTTCCACCACCATCAAATAAAAGGATGCAACAAATAAATTCCTAGTTGGATAACCCTATGGTTTTGAAGATAGTTGATAAGTGTGATCTATCAGAGATGAGAGTTGATGAATATGAAGTTCTCAAATCTATGTTGGAAGACATTGGGAAGGAGGTTTATGATAAAGAGGTGGAAAAGGAAATATTCTTATAAAAATTAATGCACACTCGTCAAGTGCAAAATCAAGTATGAAAATAATTCTAGGTTGACATTACTCAACCACTTTTGTCTATTCTTATGGATACTATAGGTTAGGAAGTAGCTCAACACAAGCTGGAGGTAGTGATATTTCCAACTGATTTAGTCATAGGATCGTTATCTATGTAGATGGTAGATATACCATAACAAGGTAGTCTTACATGGCCCTTTTTTCGATGACCATGTACACACCCCACTACCAAACCATCACAAACTGTTAGAGAAAGGATGGTGTTTTTAGGTGAACCTACAAGATCAAGTGGTGTGCAATAATCCCAAACAACACAATAATAAGCCGAACCTCATGTTGTGAAGAAGCAAAAAAGAGACCCTCACTCCTCCAGCCAAATCTAAGAAAATGAAACTCATGCACAAAGGTCAAGTTGTTGAATCAGAGTCATATAGACATACTAAATCAAAAACTAAGCTCATAGATGTGGACATTATAGAGGAACCCCAAAACACAACTATGCTAGAACCAAAAAAAGAATAGGAAACTACATAAGACACATTGGATCCTGAGAAAGTGAAAAAGGAAGAGGAGAGGAAGCATAAAAAGGAAGAAGGAAAAGAAACAAGAAAGAAGAAAGAAGCAATAGAAAAAATGGTTGCATAAGAAGTGCAATGCACATAATAAGAAGCTACACATAAATAACAAAAGCATAAAGTTGAAGAGAGAAATATAAAAAAATTGAAGAAGAAGAGGCTACATAAAATCAAGTAGAAGAAGTTGAGGCTACAAGGAAGAAATCCAAGGAAGTAATGGGTGCACAAAAGAAGTTCAAATATGTAGAGGCAAAGAGAAAATAATAGGAGGAATCCCATCGAGAACAATGAAAGGTGTAAGATGTGCAACAAAAATAGGTGGAGAAAAAAGAACAAGCTAAGGCTAATGAGGAATAATGCATGCATGTAGCAGAAGCACAAACAACTCAAGATAAAGCTAAGGTTGAGTCTAAAGCCAAAGCTAAAGACAAAACTAAGGCTGAGGTAGATGTTATAACCAAAGCATAAGTTGAAGTAAATGCTAAAGCTAGGGCTCAAGATAAAATTTAGGCCAAGAGGGATAGGGAGGCTAAAGAATAGGTAAAAGTAGAGATCACAACCCATATGAAGGCCACATAAGAATCATCATATCCCACATCATAGATATCTAGCCAATGGTTGTGGGATGTTCCTATAACATCAACTTATCAAACCACCTTCTTACTTCCATTGTTTTAATTTACATCAACCCTTGTGACACTAGCAACCACATCCATGACACTTGCTACTATTTGATCTTCAAGTATTCGATCTTGAATGTCTCATGTTAGAATCATCTATAAATGAGACATCCAAGATCGAATACTAAAATATCGAAGACACGACTTGTTGCATCATGAAATCATAATTAGAGCATAATATAGATAGATTGCATTAAGAAATGAAGGTGTACAAAGCGTTATACTAGCTCAAAGCTCACAACTCTCACAATTATCTAAGTTGTCATGGCTCACAACTAAGTAGCTCAACACTCTATTACACTACATAGATGGCATGAAGGCCAAGTAGCTCACACTCCTATAATCTACAATCTACAATCCTCAATCCACAATTCATCATTGACACATCAATTCCTTAGAGGAAAATTCCTTATATAAGCATATAAGAGGTATTGATCCACATCCATTTGGAAATGAGAACACAACTCAGTGGTTAGGTAAATAGTAGACCCATATGCAACATGTCAAGTCCCACATGTTAACATCGGTTTCCAAATGAATAGTGAAACCATGTTGACTACAAATAGGCATGTGCATGTGCATTTGATGACCTCATAATTACACCTAGGTGACCTAATTATTTAAATTAAGCAAGATTAATTATCATGTGTAGGAAAAATATATAATGGATAAAAAACCTACACCAACACCCCTCCTTAAGCATAGCTTAGATGAGTGTAAGATTTGGGTCCTGACAAAAAAACCTTGTTAGGTACCCCAATACATTTAAATACTCCATACAAACATAGAGATATATCCCCCCATAAGAATAGAGAGATGTCTCCCCTCCATAAACATCAATAGTAACCCCCATACGTAAAGTATCATAAATAACCCCCCCAAGCTTGCAAGTATAATGCATGTTGGAATAGTGGACATCAGACTCAGCCAAAAATGCATCCACGAGTAATCTGTGTGAACAAGCTTGTTTATACTATGAGGGAAATTGACCTCCTATCAAATTAGACCTCACCCAATGGTCTTCAACACTTTAAAGTACTATACAATGGGGCATGACATAGGGGTTTGGGGCAGCAACCCCTAGTGCACTCTTTGAAACCTTTTTGGCACTTAAAATTGCTCAATATTCACCAATTTTAACAAAAATTAGTCTCCCCCAATAGACGTCAGTTACCACCAAAAATGCATCTAGGAGAAAGAGAAGAACAACAATAGACCAAATACAATAAATTGTTTTGACAAGAAGTAAAGAAAAAACTTCCCTCCACCATAAAGAAATTCCAACCTGAACTCGAGTGGGGAGGGGGGGATTTTCTTTTCCTTTTCTTTTTTGAACAAATATGTTTTCTTTATTTTTCTTTTAGTTAAAAAAAAAAAACTTTGTACAATATTATTTTTATATAAAAACAATAAAAAAATTGTTTTGTTTTTTTCATAAAACATTTACTATGTAAGTTTAAAAATAAACTAAAAAAAACATTTTAGAACAAGGCCACCGTTTTTGACTGAAATAAAACATGGTTTTATGAAGGCACGAGTTTGTAGACCAATACTTACAATGTAGAGGTAGAATTTGGTTGTGGGAGACTAGCTAGAGAAGGCAATCATTGTAGGTGACTATTTCATGCACAAAATGCCAAAATGTAACAAGGACAGTGCAAGAAACATGAACTATCCTAGTTTGGCTAATGCACAGGACATGGGAAAGTGTGGGTTTACTGCAGGACCGTGAATGATTATGGGTCACTTCAAATGGCCAAAATTTGTAGTTTCACAACTAATAATTGTATACTCATGTATCCTTGACCAAGGTTAAATTGATGTTCATCTAATGCATGTGTTAAAGGACTCACAGAGATGCTTGAGGCACATTGAATGGTGAACATGTCATAAAAGTTCCAAAGACTAACATGCAACAAAGGTGTCAGTACAATCTGCAACCAACCAATAAAATACAACTAAAATAATGAAAATAAAAAAAATGCCAATATTGAATTGGCTACCTCCTCTAATGGTTTGGCCAATGTTGATCACTGTGCAGAGTCATGAAATTCGATTAGGCTGTGAAGAAGTTGTTGGGAGGTGAGGTGCAGTTTGTGGAAGCTCCAAATGGTGCACTGAAGACCAATTTACTCAAGAAGCCATGGCTTTTTAAACCCTTAAGAGGACAACAAGCAGGTTATGAGAGATTCAAAATCAAGCTCAACTCTCCTTATCTCATCCTTGGCTCAACCCCTACACACCACTCTCAAGATAATCCTTTAAATCTAAGAAATTTTAGATCAACCTTGCCAAATCCATGTATTACATACATATACTTATGATAAATATAAAGATTCAAAAACTTACATGACTTACATATATGACCAATACAAATACAAATGCAAATGCCAATGGAAATCATAGGAGGATAAAAAATAGAGTATCTACTCAAGATTTCAAACAACAAAGAAAAATGATGTTTGTTTACTGGTCCCATCACTCTGATACCATGTTAGAATCATCTCCTAATGAGATGTCCAAGATCGAACACTAGAAAATTGAACACACAATTTGTTGCATCACTAAATCATAATGAGAGAAGAATAGAGATAGATTACATTAAGAAATAGAGGTGTACAAAGAGTTATACTGGCTCAAAGCTCATAACTCTCATAACTATCCAAGTTGTCATAACTCACATACTACATAGATGGCATGAAGGCCAAGTATCTCACACTCCTATAATCTACAATCTACAATCCTCAATCCACAATTCATCATTGAAACATCAGTGCCTTGGAGGAGAGGTCCTTATATAAGCATAAAAGAGGTATTGATCCACATCTATTTGGTAATGAGAACATAACTCAATTGCCAGGTGAATAATAGACCCATGTGTAACATGTCTAGCCCTACATGTCAACATTGGTTGCCAATGAATAATATAACCATGTTCACTATAAATAGACATGTGCATGTGCATTTAATGACCTCATAATTACACCTAAGTGACCTAATTATTCTAACTAATCAATCTTAATTATTATGTGTAAGGAAACCATATAATGGATAAAAAACCTACCCCAATAGCTACAACTGTGATGGTAACATATTTGGATGTGACCTAATTGCTAATATCAAGTAGATTGAAGGCACATTTGAATTTTAGGAGTCAATTGAGTAGAAGGCTTTAGACTTGGAGTAGGAAGTTCTCCTACTGCATGAAGAAAAGGCTGAAGCAAAAGATCAGTTGGCAAAGGCATGATAATTGATAAATAACACTTGTCCCACCTTATTTATGTAGGTGCTAGGTGATCAATTAATGTTTGAGGATAAGTAATTCACTTCTCTTTTGATGTAACTTACAAAGGATTTTATGGCCATGCATAAAGTGATAGCATTGCACACACAAGGGCTGGCTATCAGGAATGAAACATAAACTACCTGTGAACTCATTGAAGAATATGAGTAGGTCTTAGAAATTGTTGTACAATAGGCCAAGTAGATAGCCATAGATATGCTAAATTGGAGATAACATCTCAATCAGTTCTTGGGTATTACAAAGCCTAATTTCACTACTAAAAATAAATGTAAAGCAGTATTAGATGACCAAATGACTACTACAAAATCTATGAGCAACACACTCAAACAAATTCTTGATTCCAAGGATGTTGTGATGTAGAAGCTACAAGTTTGGCATAATGAAACAACACAAAACAACTTTGCAGCCATTCAATCTCAAAGGATAACAAATAGATTGGATGATCTCTATTGTATATCCAACTCAAACTAATTCTAAAACACTACTCACCATTACTGAAGATGAGGATGTGCAAAACATGATGGTGATCTAGAGACCTCTGCACATTCTACTTGCCATGGTGCATAAAGTGCTCACCAATTGGAAAATATTTAAGCAATCTCTATCTCAATTCTAACTAGCTATTGCACATATAATAGATGTGTCACAATTCATTCCTCTACAATAACTCCACCAAACTCTACGAAAACAATTTGGATGTAAAGGCATAGTCTGAACAATAACTTCCACCATTGGGTGTACTAGAAGCCAATGGGTTGATAGCTGATCAAACACAACTTCCACAATAGCCTAGTCAAAGTCCTCTACCATCGCAATAGTAGGTAATGCACACTTTAATTTTTTGATTTCATAAAGTTTTCAACTTTTGTAAGATAGTCTAAACATTAAGATTGGGGCTAGACTGGTTGAAAACCTTTAAAGGGTGACCACCTGGTTAGGCTAGTATATTGAAAACCTAAAAAGGTGATAGGTTAGTATGCGACTTAGTTGAAAATATAAAAAGGTGGCTAAGTAGTACACAAAAGGTGAAAATGATAAATGACACCTAGAGCAATAAATGTGACTTTTGTTTATGGTTCATATTTTCAATTCAGTTGTAACAACCACACTAGATTTTACCAGAATATAGTAATTTAAAAAATACATATATATTATACATATTCATCATTTATATTTCATTGTGATAAACCTAATTAATGATATTTAATTAACTTCATTAATTTAGTTAACCAAAAAGGTTTATAGCTAATCCACTTAGCTAAGAATCACCATGAATAGATATAGCAATCATGAACAATATTGAATAACTAATACATACTGCATCTATTCATAAATGAAATAGTACAAATTTAGCCATGATTAATACAACATTACAGCCACTACTATAGTATTATATTGTATAAATGGTAAAATTTTCATCAATATATAATAATATCTCAAATGATAAAACATGATACAAGGCTCAACAAAGCAGAGTCTCCACGACTCAAGTATCAACATGTAATCCCAAGTGTAGTCCCTAATATGGTACTCTAGCTGGGAGGGACAACATCATCTGAACACTTTTCTACACCAACCATGGACCATAGATCCCCTGCACTATCTCCCAAGGAGGCCCTCCCTTCACAGATGGGTATATAATGATGATTCAAGAATCTAGAGTAACAAACCAGAACCCGTGTGTTGAATATATTGAATACATAATGTGTACCATAAATAAATACATTCTAATATGATATCGAATAAATATGAAAACTATAACAATGTATGAAATGATAATTTTTAATCAAAACATTACTTTTGCCAAAGTTTTTAATAATAAATGATCTCTAGGATCAATGAATTTCATACACACCACTCCATCAGATTACTCCTCATCTTGCATTGATGACACTAATTGAGCCAATGGAATCCATCTATTGCTTATTTAGGGTCATCAATATGAGATTCAGTAAAAATATAAGTAATATATAAACTAATAGATTCATTCAAAATATTTCACTTTAGTTAATAAATTTTATGTTAAGTACATAAATATCATATACATTCATTTAGTTCATCAACTGAAAAACAATGAATCCATACATCTAGTTTATTACAAATAATAAACATAATCTAAAATCAGTCCTCAATACATCATACCATCTGGGTAATGATCTATCTAGACTGCTAGTTACTTAAACCACATAGCAACTTATAATGTTATTTCCCCTTGTAATTCCATTATATCACATGCTTATTTAATTGTTCATATTTCACATATAAAAAAATCCACTCCAAAAATCTTTATATTTAAAAATCTTAAATACTATATTTAATGCTTTTATACAAACATTGAAATATAATCAATCATCATTTACACACTATTATGCTAATAATACTTTTATATAAAACACAACTGTATACGTCAATATATATATGTGAATGGTATATTCTTCTCCTGATTTGTTACTCAGTCAACAAACATATAAATTATATCACACACACACACACACACACATTGGATTCACACGTATAAATTTAATACAATTTAAATACCTCATTTGTATAGTATACTCTTGAGATGATATTCACTATCATTTATCTTGGAGTATACTATATACACTAAGTATACATTTAGTTAACAAATAAAGGCCCCATTACCCTTTTTTAAAACTAAGTAATTCCCATTGTGCTTGATAATTAAAATACAGAGAATTTTGACAATCAAATACAGTTACTCAGTCATACACCAAAACTATTTAATCAATATATCAAGTCAATCAATTTAAGTTTGACATTTAAATTAAATACATAAGAGGAAATATAAACACTTAATCGACTATACCTAACTCAATTTTCTAATTAACAACTCAAACTTGGCCAAACAAATCTATGTAGAATATATATTTAAACCAATATACCTAGTCCTTATATGGACTGTACGAGACTTTTACAATGCTCAAGACAAATCTGAATAAATAACATTACACAGTCACATCTAATATGTGTGTAGTTCATGTATATAATGAACATAATTATAACTAAACTCTGCCGTGTATACTATAACATTTTTGGGTATATTTCTATGCATAAATCTAAATGCATAATATATAGTTAGTCATTCACCTACCCATATCCGGGTTACATAATATGACTAAACCGAAAGTTCTCAAATCCATATAAAAACAAGTATGCATAATACATGATTACATAACATAGTTGAGAGTATAAAAACTATAATTCTACTCTATATGTACAAATTCATTTGAATCTAAAGCCAAATAAATCCAATCAAAACCATAACTTCAAGTTCGCTTATACAAGTATCTTCATCTTTTAAATGTAATACATACAATTTCCCAATAAATCTTGATGATTCAAAATACTGGTGTGTATATATATATATATATATATATATATATATATATATATATATATATATATATATATATCATCAAAATGAACCAAGTATATATTTATATGTGTGTGTGTGTGTATGTGTGTATTCTCAATCCTTTTTTGTATAATGAAACCCATATTTTTATAGCCAAAAGTAAGAATTGGTTTACATAGTCGAATCCTCAAACTAACCAAAGTTTCAGTCTATATTACTAATTACCTTAAATAAATATATAAAAACTGGTTCGAAACAACTAGTCTGAGCCACATCATATATACTCATCAAGAAATAATTATTCCCATTGTATAACAAAGTTTTTCAAATTAAAAGGGGATTTAAGACAGAGCTTGTTTTAAATCTAGAATAACTAGGGTATTACCTACAAACCTACTATTTCCCTTAGGTTACCCTGGGTTAAATGTAGGGTCATGTGGAGATCAAGTCGTCCACAGGGCCCTACATACAACCTTTCTAATTTTCCAAAAATTTCAAGCAATTAAAAAACCCAGTAACCATACAATTCAAAAACCCATTCAACATTTTACACACAAAATTTTAATTAAAAAACCAACCTATGAATTTATGAATGCTAAAGAAGCCGTATATAATCCTTCTTCCTTCCTTCAAACTATCACCTTCTTTTGTGTACTCTCTTCTGTATGCCTTGTGTTGTGCCATATCCCCATAACCCTCTCTAATTTATTTTTATTACTCTCTATTAACTTATTCACCATACTCTTCTCCACCATTAATGACAAATTAATTTGACTGAACAAAATGAATTCAAAAATAGCTCAACTAACTCCACAGTCTACCACCATGCAATACATAGCCAACTCCATGATTTTTGCAAAATGATGGTTAACTCGAAGTCAACGGATGATTAGAAACCCTAATCATCTCAAGGCTTCTATTAAAATCCCTAAATAATAATTTTATAATCTTTATAAAATATTTGCATGATATTGATTTCTCAATCCAACCAAACAATCAAATAGACCACAAGTCATAATCTTCAAGCTATACTATGCAATGATTATAAACTTAGTCGATATTAACAACTCATGTAAATTCACCTACTAATTTAACATATAGTGTGGGCAATACTAATATGCATTCAAAGACTATAGTTTATGTTACCATGTCATCACAACAAACACTTTGCAAATGCAATGATTCCTAAATCATTTAACAATTATAATCAATGTCTAATGTATTATGGATATTAAGCCTTTGATCAATATTTAATCAAATACAATAAATTTTAAAACAATGTTATTTATATCTTTTGACATTAGGATATATATATATATATATATATATATATATATATATATATATATATATATATATATAATAATCTTTAATTATTATTACCTAATTATTAAAGATCAAATAACAACTATGGAATCTGTCATAACATCATATCATTATATTATACAACCATACCCGAAAAAGCAATAACACATAACAAATTCATCACTTTTAATCATATCATTATACATAAAAAATTCACTCATTTAATCAAATAATTACATCAAAAAATATGAGCTATGTATGATCATAATAATTAATGGAATTAATTCAAATAAATCAACATGATCATTAACAACTAGACTAGAGAAAACATAAAAGATCTCAATAGTCATTCAAATGGAAAATAAATCATACTACAACTATCTCTCAAATAATTAATCACACAACATAAAATACTAATGTGGTGTGTACAAGGGTTTTTGGATTCGTTCTCTGTCATCCCCCAATGTCTCCATCTAAACCACCCTCTTCGATGATGCTCTCCCTTCGCCACAGTCTGAGGGAAGAATTTGTCTTACATCCACATCACAAAAATGAAGGTAGTTAGCACAAAACATCATTATATCCATAAAATAATGAGATGTAATTTATAAATGTGATCATAATGTACATAATATAAAAGTACTTCTAACTCATAACAAACTAATCATGTAAATTAAGCAACACACAACTATCCCAAAATTAACATATGTGATAAAGCCTAATCAAATATTAGTTAATCAACTAATCAAATATAATTATCCATGGATCAAATAGGATATTTAGCTTTGAGAGAAATTGGGATGTGACATCAGTCTAGTTCAAGTTATGATTTTGTATCGGGATGAGATAGCCATTTAATTCCAAGAAAGTGTTGGACGTGGATTATGGCATGGTAAAATCAAAAAGTATAATAGAAGGAAACATGTGCAAAGCATAGAATTTTATCTTTTGTATAAATTTTTATATGTATTCAGCCTGTAAACCTAATTGATTAAGAGAAGAATGCAAAGAGTCTTTCCTTTTGTATCTTAAAAGGCTGGAATGTGAAAAGCCAATGGATTGTAAAATGCTATATACAATGTTTTGCTATAATAGAATATGGTTCTAATGTGTTGATAGAGATTAATAGAATCTTTCTGATATGGTTTCCCTAATTTTCTTTTACATAGTGTTAACGTGTAATAAACACTCTATTTTGCTTTAATCTATTTAGCATATGTTATATTATTTATGTTTTTTATTTTGTTACAGTTATATTCTTCTTACTATGTATGTGTAATTTTGTATGTAAATGATGAATTATAAATTGTAATATCATTTATGGCATCTATTTAATCTCCACTTCACAAGTTATCCTTGTAATTAACATGTTTTGGAGTATTTCCAAGAACCTTTGCTAACACTGAATATGCTCAATAGGATTGCCACTAAGCGTAACACTTTTTATTAATAAAGAGAGATATTTTTTAGTTGGCATAGTGAAGAAAGTGAAATAGGGATGCTAAAACAAAATGTAATGAAATATGAAAATCTTAACATAACTAAAGAAAATAGGAAAAAGAAGGATACAAACCCTAGTAACATCTAGGGTTAGGGTTTGAATAGTATTCGAAGTAAATCAAGTTCACCAAATGTTTTAACCTTTTAGGACTTAGTGTATATAAACCATATGGACTTGTTAAAGAGCTGAGTATAGTAAATTAAATTAGAAATATATAATAATTACAAACACTAATATGCTACATAATTGACTAACTTTGACTTTTCTAAAAATAGTAATAAATAATACAAATAAGAAATTAGTTAGAAAATGACTAAGATGGATGATATAGAGGCTAAAAATTGAGATAGAGGTTGGTCTAGGTATTGAAAACAAGATCCTAGTATCAAAAACCCTCTTGGATAGTATCACCCTAATTATATAGCAGCACCATATGGCACTAGTGTCCTTGTTTTGGTGATAGTGTCATCTATGCAGGACTATCTTTACCTTCTAAGTGCACCTGTGTTTAGATTTGTAAGGTCTATTTATGCATGTATGATTTTTACCCGTAGATTTTTTGTTTTGACTAATTCTGTAAGCAAACTTTGATCCTCCATGTAGCTCAGGAATCTCATTGATTCAAGCAAAAAAAGTGTGTTTATTAGTGGGGTAAGTTGGACATCCTCAACACCTCATTGTGATGAGAGTTGCCTACATACCAATACTTCAAAGAGGGATCAAGCTTGATGTAGTTCTCCACACCTAAGTGCAGGTGCAAGTGCAATTGAATCTAGTATGATTATTGACTTGGGTGCTTTTAATGTGAATGAGACTATAATCTAAGTAATTCGAGCTTATGAATGTTATAGATGGTAGTATGCATAAGTAGGGTAGAATAGGGATTGATAACCTTAATTCTGCACAACTTGTATTGAGTTTGCATATGTAATTTACATCTAATTTCTATTTAATGGTTAGAGGGATAAGAGTCATGTATTTATACTATTATGGTACTTGTGTAGGTGCTAAAAGAGGTATAGGACGACCCTAGGAGGTTTTAGATTTTAAAAGATATTCATTTGTGAAAAGAGGAGGGAAAGGACAATATCACCATTATTGGGACACATGACACTACTATCACTATTATGGTGGTAGTGTCCAAGTGGCATAACACTAGGCACAAAGGGCCAAGATGAAAGAATAAGTGTTTAGGGTTGGTTTAGGGATGAATAAGGACACTTGTGGCCCACACTAAGGTTGGATAAGTGTGAAAATAGGCTTTAGGATAGTTTAAGGGCTGAGTTATGGATAGGTGGTCTCAAGTGTCACTTTTAGGTGATTATAGCACATAAATTTCAAGATAATAATGAGGCCAATCCTATTAACATAATTTCATAAACATGGGATAGGGTTGCATTTTCAATTCCTAAGCAAAGAAGAGAAATTACACCATTACTAGATCTAGCTCATCAAATATTAAAGACCCTAGTTGACTATAATATCATCTCTTTTCCTAAACCAATTTAATGAAATATAATTACACCATTACCTAAAGGCTGAAATCCCATTTTTTTTAATTATCACCATGGTGTAAGACTTGCAACTAATATATGTTTTAAATTGTGTTATAAAATCTAAAACCTAATTGATAGTTACACCATTATGCTAGATGGGTGTAACTCTAACTTGAATGAATCAATAGCAACACCCAATAAATGCTTGCAAATATTTAACAACTCATTGTCAAACTATAACACTCCAAATAAAAATAATGTGCACATGTTTGCATCTTGACATCACTCTACCATACAACCTGAGCATGAGATTGATAACATCATTGACATAGCATGAATCTATAAAAAATCCTCCTACTATATTTTATTACCAAATAATACTTGATAATGAATAAAACAATGGTCTAATATACATACATGGGCTTCTTAACCATAATTATTATATCACACACAACATTATGATTGATAATGACTCTAGTGACAACCTCATTTTGATGACTTTCTTATTCAATCAGATCTATACTCATAGATACTTGTGTGATGTAACCACAACATTGTTAATTATGATGGAACTAAGCATACACCCTTAGATGGCATTATACTTCCACTCATAGTTGGTCCTAAGGCATCTCTAGTTTTGTTCTAGGTTATGTGTGATTTATGATCATATAATATATTATTTGGATGCCCTTGGCCTAATCAGATAGAATAAATATTATTGACAATACATGATTGTGTCAAAATTTTGCATGATATAAAAGTCCACTCTATTCGTGGCTCACCTTATGGGAGACCTATTCATCAACCACCCAATGCACCTTTAAACATGAAACTCATTTACCCTAATGGTCCCCACTTCTTCTACATCAATAAAATCATCACATGCACTTACTATATTTTAACCTAAGACATAATCTATTATACAAGTTCCTTAAACTCTAATTCTTATAGTTACATCTTTGAGAAACACGTACCTCATCATCCATATCTTAAGGTTGATTTGAAACTTGGACCAATCATTATATAATGATCTATTTTGAAATATTATTCAATGGCTCTTACACCACATAATATGCATATTATTCCTACAAATAATGATAATTATCACACATCTCATAATTTTTTTGATACGTCGAGTGATTCATCTACTATTAACGTTCAGATCCTAGTATTATATACTAAAAAATTAGGTAACCTTGCTAACCCACAACTCGAGCTTCCTTGATACATCTTCATTATACTATAGTCTTGTACATGGAATTCATCTTCTATATGTCATGCCTTAAATGCCATTTCATCCTAGAGATTGATCACATTCTACTATTTTCCTCATTTGATACATTGTCACTTGTCTTCTATTTTCATCGACAATATTCTAGCCACTTATTTCATGTTACTTGTTATCTTTAATTGGCCTTGTGTTCTCCTTCCAATGATGACAACCCATTTATAGAGACCTTTATTCATAGTATGCCTTGATTTATGAAGGAATTTGTAGGTTTCTTATAATTCTCCACTTCGTATTCCTCTAATTTGTAAACGTTTCCCCTCTCTTTTCCTATGTGGTAGTGTGGTCTCTTTTGTCATTTCTCTATCTTCTTGTACACATATTACATAAAAATAATAAACATATATTCATACATGATCATTTACATACACATATTTCCCTATGGGGGCATCATACCCAAACATGTTCCTTATTGACCATATCTACCTATGAGGGTAGTGTACCCACATATCTCTTATTGACATGTCATATAAATGGAGCCTATCACACCCATTTTGTTTATGAGTCTACATTGATTATTTGGATTCTATATCTCACATATACCTTAACATGTGATAGGTTATCACTCACAACACATTCACTGCCATATCTCTCTACCCTTAAGTATTTTGGGGTTTATTGTTTCCCCATGCACATATTCATCCTCACTATATGATGTGTTTACTTATGGAACTCGTCACATATTCATCTATAATTATATTATTTAGATGATTCATAATAATAGAATAATATATCTCATAATTAAGAATAGAATAAGCGGATCCACAACACCAGCTGGAGAAAGAGCATAATACTTGAATATTATGACTATGCCACTTTGAGGGGGCAACCTACACAATAATGAAATAAGAATATAATTCACAATATATCCTCTAAGACTAACTAATACATCCTATATATAGTCTACTTAGCCATAGTTATTCCATAGGCTGACCTAATAAGAACATAGAGAAACATGATAAGAATATAAAAGAGGTATGTATACCACAAATTAGCTGCACATATCCCTAGACATGTCATAGGATAAGGGTGTAACATGCCCTTCCTATTCAAAACAAATTTGTCCTCAATGTTGACTCAACCTTGGGTGTTTCTACAAGAAATTTTCATCTTCTTGTTTTGCATCTTCACAATGTAGATTCTTTCATTTGATAAATACTCATGAACTACTCTAGTCCATAGTTGCTTAGTGTGTGTTGGAAGGATCACTTTAGGATCTAGAATAACCTAACCTTCCTCATCCAATTCAATCAACTTAGTCTGAGTAGAAAATTTGTGTCTAGCTACCTTTTTTAGGCAAGATACATGGAATATTAGATGTATGCAAGTGGACTGGGTGAATTACAACTTGTAGGCCACACTACCAATTTTTTATAAAATCCGATAAGGGTCATAATACTTAGGGGATAGTTTGTTATCATTTTTTTGTTGCTTCAAAGACACCTGCTTATACAACTATAATTTCAAAAAGACCCAATCACTTGTGTTAAAATGTCACTTACTAGGGTGTTGATATACTTATTATTTCATGAAACTTTAAGCCATGGCTAAAATTTCTCATAAACTGGCAAGGACCTCCTATTGATGGTGAATGTGCTCCTCAATAGCTCAAAATTTAGGATGGAATTTCAAAGTTGGATGGGGGTGATATCCATATAAGGCCACAAAGGGAGACATTTTAGATGAACTATGAATAGAAGTATTATACCATCATTTGACAAGTGGCAACCAATGAACCCATTTTTCCTATTATAAAAAAAAAACAATGGAGATACCCTTCTAGACATTTTTTTGACAACCTTTATTTTTTCATCATATTTAGGATGATAAGATGAACTACGATCTAACTAGGTACCCAAACATGTAAATAATTTAGTCTAAAAATGACTAGTAAATATGGGATCTCAATCACTTACAATGATCTTTGGAGTACCATGCAATTTATGGATGGTATTTAAAAAATATAAGCTATTGTAATGGTAATAAAATGAAATGATAGGGAACAAAAATGAACATACTTGGTGTGTCAATCCACAACTATCATGATAACATTTTTATCTTCAAACTATAGTAACCTAGTAATGAAATCCATGGAAATCCCCTCCCAATGTTGGTTGGGGATAGATAAAGACTACAATAGACTTGGTGTCTTAATGGTTTCCCCTCTCTTATATTGACATATCATGCATTCATCCACATATTTTTGGAAATCCCCCTTGATTCCTTCTTAAAATAAATATTTATTGATTCTATGATTTGTTTTCAAAAATCCAGAGTGACCTCCGAGTGGAGAGGCATGAAGTTCTTAAAGAATTTTATGTATGAGAAGAGAATGTTTATAGAGGTATAATATATCTTTATACCTATTTTATTTTTTTTGGAAACTAGGGTTTAGTTCCTAAACAATAAAAGGTCTATAATGAATATAAAAATCTAATTTAATATGGTAAAATATAGATTTTATCGAATTAATTACATAGGAGAAGGAAATAACTTATCTAGAAAAATAAGTTGAGACTACTGTTGTGTAGGACTGGCAAGATGTCTGAAACTTAAATATGTATTTCATTATTGAAAGGATAGGAGCACCAAAAATAGGATACCCTAGTGTCTGATGCTATAGTCTAGTTCTTACCACTATTGTCCAAACTGGTCACAAATACCTAAGCTTTCTAGGTTTTATCCATTGTTCTTGTATTAGTCTGCTTATGAAAGTTTAGATCTTGACTATTGAAGGAGATCCTTATAGAGATAATTTGATATTTAACCTTGGTCTATCTACACACATGAAGCAATAGATAAATTAAAATCAAAATGGGAAAAAAAACTAGGTTAAGGGAAGAATGATCGCACGATCTAAAACCACTATTGTCCTGATCACTGCCTACATTAACCCTTAAGCTAGGGTCTCAGATAAAATGTAGTTCTCCTTTAAGGAACGTGCATAATAAATGTACATGATAGATGAAAGAATGACTTTTGCCTAGGCCCTTCTTTGATCAAGCATATAAATATATGTGTGGTGCATAATGTTGAGTTATATTATTGACTGATTTTTAATTATGTACTATTCTAAAATAGTAAGTGATAGATATAAAATGCCTTGTGAATTTCTTTATATAGGAGACTCTTTGTTTTGAATTTGGGAACTTTATTTACATTTGGATGACATTTAGAAAGACAAACAAAACTTAAGGATGAAGCTAAGAAAGGTTTATGACTCATTAAATGAGACAAAATGACCATTGGGACTATAGATGCCATTGGATAGGAGAATTTAAAATGTGACACTCTAGGGTATAACACTATAGTCTAACCCCAATGATCCTATCGTACAGGTTTGGGACTTAGGGGATGGAACTAGCACATGAAATAGAGTCTGGCTGAGCTAGAATGACTGTCTGGAAGGCTACATATGATTGGTAACAAGAAAAAAGGTGACTCAAGCATGGAATAAGACCATAATAAGTAAAATAAAAGACATGGCTAAATGTGAACAAGGCTCATATTCTCTAGTTAGAGTCTCTTATGAAAGGATTGTGAAAAGACATGATATGTATGGTTGCTTGACCAATTTAGGGTGTATACATTTTCCCCTTTTTTATTCTGGTGATGCAATGAAATGAAGTACTAGAGTAAAAGAAAGAAAAGAAAACACATACCTTAACTTATCTGCATGGAGATAAATGTGCTACAAAGGATCCAACTCACTTCCTAACTAGGGAAGTGAATGGAGAGCCGAGTAGTGTTTAGAGAAAGAAGGAATCCCTGAAATAGATGCCCCTTGTACTGAATCTAAAATTAGAATCCATGTAATCATGGAGAAGGAGGGCAATGCTTTCTCCCTATGCTGAATCTAGTTGAAAATAATAAATGCTTAGAGGCCCAAAACCAATGTCTATCCTCTATCCCAAATAAACTCATGTAATCTAGAATGTGTGTATAGAATATGTATGTTGTGAAGAGTAAAATCTATCATACTCCCACTCTGACTATCTGAATTAGAACTGAGAAATACTCAGAGGCCCAAAACCAATGTTTGTCCTCTGTCTTGTATAAACTCATGTAGTCTGGGTCTAGGTGATGTAATGGCCCAACCACTATAGATGGCCATATGGTTCAACTTAGGTACAACTGGGTGTAATCTAAAACTTTGGTCAATGTGTGAGAAGAAAAAGGCATATCTTGCAATTCTATCTACATAATCCTGAGTGATGAAGAACATGAACATCTGTGCCATGCCCACAAATCTGGTATGTAAGTGATGCATATATATAATCTGGTAATCTATATAACCACATGTGATATGACCTATCATGTTATGTCCCATGTAAAAAACTAAAGATCAAAACACTATACTCTACATTATGCCTATAATCTACTATCTGGTCCTGTAACTATGTCATGTTGTATGACTCTATATGTTTTAGACGTATAGTAATGTACATGCCCCCAAATCTAGTATCTAAGTCTAAATTTGTATCAAAGTTATTGTGAATCCATATAATTTGAATCATTGTATCTAAATATTTTGTGATTTTATAAACTAAAATCACTATGAATCCATATGATCTGAACCATTGTATTTGAATACTCTATGATTTTGTAAACTCAAGGTATATCCCTCTGAATGCCTTGAGTAATGATGAGTGATCCATGTGATCTAAATCACTATATATTTCAACCGATTTGAGCTGAATCTGATAATCTAAAAACTTGATGTGTAAGAACCATGGTGTATCCACTTATGAGAGTGGATGGGTATATTGGGTAAGTGTAGTAATAGAAATAGAAGGAATGATGCCCTCCTTTTGGGGAAAGGGCAAAATTTGTGATAAAGGAGGTCAAGCCAAAAGTGATGACTAGTGGCATAAGTAGAAATAAGGTTGGCTTATCTTGAATAGCTTGAGAGTTTGTTTGATTGATTAGATGAAGTTTTTAAAAATGGAATAAGTATTGATTGGTGATAATCAAGCTGTGTATCTGAGTAGAAAAGGAATATAGAGATGTGCATGCCATAGTAGGCAAATGAAGTAGTAAAAGAGCAAAGCGAGCATGATGTCGAAGGTATTATTGTTGTGATTTTGTTGAAAGAAACTATTTGAAAAATGGAGTTATGGGGTTCAAGTTTTAGGCAAAATGGTATTTTTATTTGATTGAGAAAGTTGGGTAATATAGGGAATCAGATTGATTCTTGATTCATTTGTGTATTGACTAGGTTGAGATTTGGAGCTCTGGAGTGAGAGATATGTTGAGGAGATGAGCACCTATTGTGACCTAGTTTGAATGGTTGGCAACCCAGGTTTAGGTTGGTGGTGATGTTACCCTGGTAAGTAGCTAAAATGTTTGATTTTTGTCTATTTTGAAGCCTATTTTTAATTTTTTGATCTATTTAAAGTGTTCTAGGAAAAATTTCACTAGTTTTAGCGCTCTTTTCCTGCATCCAATGTTGTTGTCTAGGTTCTAGTGCTCCCATCTAGGTTACATCACTCCTATATAGTGTTGTTATCTTGTACCTAGAACTGTTGTCTTATGGGTAAGATTTTCTGAGTTGTTACTTTTTTAGTTTCTATTATTTTTACTTGGCTAGTGAATTGGCATGGTGGACTGATATATGTGCTATTTCTAGTGTTTTTAGGGTGATGTGTCGATGAGAGAGTTATGCAAGAGCCAATTTATGGAGACATTGAGGTTGTTACCATTGTCTGTTGATGAGAGAGTTGTCATGGATAGGATAGGGTTGGGTAATGTGTGTGACCTAGGCACAGTGTAGTGGGATAGATATCTGATTACCACCTTATGTGAGAGGTGGAATGCAGATACATATACTTTCTAGATTCCTACAAGAGAGATTACTATGACACTAGAGGATGTGTATTATATTTTACATTTATCAGTTAGTGGATGGCATATGACATTATAGTATGACATGGGTGCTAATGCTATTTATCATGCATCCTTCTATTTTGTTGGTGTGCCCTAAGGCATACATCAGAGAGGTAGTAATAGTGATGTGATGCTATCAGTTATAATACAGTCTAGTGTTTCATTTTTGTGAAAGCGGTTGGCCATATTGTTGTCCTCATTTATTGTTGTGGATGGGAGTGAAGTGTTGATTGCATATATGATGCATAAGTTGTTCACAGTGTGGAGGTAAATGGCACTATGTTCTCATGGGTTAGGATTATGCTTGCCTATCTATATAGGGATATATATAGGTTTACATGGGAGGCATTTAGTGGTAGATTAAGTACAATGACATTATTGCATTGTTGGGCTTATGAACACATAGCAGTTGTATAGCCAATAAAATTACTGAGAGAGAGGTGGGCACCTCCACAACCATTTGGGGAGTGGTGGACAAGTACATTGGCTATCTAATCTCTTGGGATAGATCATTATAGATGGGTGTCAGATAGATTGGTAGTTGGTAACATTATATGGAGGCCATATAGAGGATTTCCTAGGTGAGCCAAGGATGGAGTATAGTTGTGATATATAAAGGTTAGTTGTTAGATGTATGACCATTGGGTTAGAGTGTACAAGAGCTTTTAGTATGATCATGTGACTAGATGGTTTAGGGTTCCATAGGGTGTGACCCCAACAACATGGGTGTGCGTGAGGAGTGCATGAGTACTTATGAGGGCAGGAACTCATGTGAGACCTACTGAGGTTGAGCTAGCACCATTACCTTTAGATGCAGAAGATGTAGCTATAGACATTCTTGTTGTAGATGATGTTGGATGTACAGATGCATATACTACATGGTGGTCAAGGCATAAGTGGGCTCCATTATATCCTATTGATGGAGGGGATTCTCCTGAGTATTAGGATCCTATACCAATCTAGATGATATGAGGTAATCAATAATTATATTTAAGTTGTGTACAAGTTTGTGCTTGTTTAGGTTGATTTGAAAGTATATATCTAATGTAGTGTTTTACTATATGTGCAGATGGAGTGGGAGGTGCTCAAGATGAAGCACATGCTAGGATAAGAAGTGGAGATGATGAGTACTAGGAGACCATCATTGAGTTGACACTTTGAGAGCTTACATGACATGTACCTGATGACATAGTAGAGGAGGGTTTGATAGAGCGAGCAATAGTTACAACCAATGTTCAGGCTCATTTATTTGATAGAGATATGATAGCAACATATACATATGTTAAAGTAGTGGGAGAGAGAGAGATGAGCTAAGGGCTAAGCTAGATAGGCATAAGATGCCTCCACCTAATTTTGGATAGGTGAGTATGAGGATTGTGGATGAGTACACAAAGATTTAGAGGTGACATGCAGACTTGCATGAGCATGGTCAGCTATTGGAGTGAGAGAGTCGTCATAAGAAGCATTCAAGAGCTTGAGGAGGTGTGGGTTCATTGAGTACTAGGTTGGGTTATGGGACTAGTATTGGTGGGGAGAGTGAGACTGAGAGTGAAGGATTGATGCCCATTCATGATTGAATGTATTTGATGTGATGTATATATTTTGAAAACTTTGTTATACATATATATGGATACTAGTTTTGATTTTGATTCATGCGTACTGTGTTATGGATTTTGGACTAGATTGGTGTATTTATTGTAAATGGTTGATTAGAAATATTTGATTTGGTATTGATGTTAAGGTTGTATATGTTTGGTAAAATGGTACTTGGGATATGTGATTTGATTTTTCATGATAAGTGTGATGTGAGTTTTGATTTTGAATTATATGTGAGTAAAAATTTATTGTTTTTTAATTTGTAAATTGATTTGGTAAAGTGAATTAGTTTAAGATTGGACAAATAGGATATTGGTAAGGTTAGGATTTTGATAAGCTAGTTTGGTTAGGGATGGCTATTTAGGATTAGGAATGTTAGTTGTTAGTAGAAGGGGATGTAAGAGAGCATTATGTGCTCAATTCTCAAAGAGTGGATAAAAAATACAAAGCCTGGTCCTTTGGCTCCATTATTACCCACTAAGTGAAGTTATGTAATCATACATGTGTTAATAAATGTTCAGACTATGTGTCCAATCCATCTAAGTAGGTGGCTCAAGAATACAAAGTCTAGCTAGTCCTTTGGCTCCATCGTCACCCCATGAAGTGAAGCTATGAACTAATGTTGGAATGAATATGTGTTATATATCTATCTAAACCCTAATGGCCAATTGAATAAGTGCCCATACTACTCATGTTGTATAAGAACATACACTATATCTGATATTGTCTATCGTGCACTAACTATAGTTGTGCATGAAGACTCTACCAAATGTAACCTTACTAGATATGTAACTAAAGCTATGTATTATAAAGAAGGCTCATATATCCATAATCGTAGTGGATTATTACACGAAATAGTACCCTATGGCCTTTGCTATGATGCATATGATTAAGTGATAGATTGAGATGAAGCTAAAACTCATGATGGTGGCTCATGTAATCTCAATCATAGTAAGTTGCTACATGAGATAGGACCCAAAAAACTCGATCATAGTGAATATCTCTCTAAAGCAATACTTTGTGGTGTGGGTTTATCTAATCTTAATCATAGCAGGTTGTTATGTGAGATATGACCTGAAAAACTTAATCATAGTGAATATCTCTCTAGAGAGGTACTCTATTGTGATGTTTGTGACCGTGTTGGATATGTATATGGAACTGCATTATGTACTCCTCAGGCTATAATGCTATATGTAGGTTTCTCTCATTGTATGAATCTCCAAACCTTTTGAATAGGTAGAATAGGATATCTCCTATAAGGCTCTATTTTAGAAGCTACATTACCCTCACGATGAGTAACTGATGATTCCAGTGAAGGAATGTCTTAGGATAATTCAACTGTGGAGGAATGAGGTATATGAATACATGATGGAGGAGATATTGGTGCCCACTATGTAAATGCTATGATGCCATTATCAACACATCTATTAATGTAATCTCTAAGTCTATAATAATCATTATCTTTGTGTCCATGAATATGATGATAGTTACGAAAGGGCTAATGTGGTTGTCTATGCAAGAGATGTGGATCTCATCGATGAGTAGAAGGTAATGTGATTAACTTCTTATTTAGTAGTGTTGATAATATGACACATGGGCTATCCTGCTCTGAATCAAACTATAACAGTGCCTTATCGTTATTCTCTGTAGGGCATACTATAGGTTGTTCTCTAGAAACTAGCTCTCTATTCTTAATTGGTTGCTTTTTTAGTTGAGGTCTTCTATCTTGTTTAGGACATGGTGGATGTTATGTGCTAAGAATTGTAGATAGAGGTACTACTATGAAATATAGAGTAATTTGATCAACTGAATCTACCTCAATCAATCCCAATTTATTTTCTAAGGCTAGAATTATATAACATAAGTGCCTGAAAGAGGACTCTATCTAATATAATAGATGCTTGAGAAGAGGTTGATGAATCCCATTAATAAAGATATGTTGAACCTCTAAATTTTTTGGTTTATAGATTGATCTTAACAAGTGCATCTTGAATCGTAAGATATAATCACTAACTAGCTCTGAAGTATTCTGATGCAATGTGGTAAGTTTCTCATATGTAACACAAGGGCCCATGTTTGCTATGTAATATCTAAGAAATGCCTCCTTTAAGTCATCATATGTGTGCAAGGAGCCAATAATGAGTAGATGAAAGAACCAATTTCGTGCCTCCCCCACTAATGTTTGCTGAAATAATTTGAGTAGAATCAAAGGACTCGCATGAGATGGCAAAGCCTTTCAAAAGGTTTGAAGGTGTATGAATGGATCTCGAGTTCCATCAAAGTGAGGTAATGGTGCTATCTGGAAATGCTTAGGCAATGAAGCTTTTATGAATGTCTTCGGAAGAGGGTTACTATGTAAATCATTGGCATCCATCCAAGACTTATAAGCTTTATTTTCTAAGGTAAGGAGATGGACTTGGTGTTATAATTCACCAACTACATGCATCAAAGAAATAATCTCTTGGGATGGTATATTAACATCTTGAAGAGTTCCATTTAATCATTGAATTTGATTATTAATTTTAGCCATGGGAATGCTACATTTAGAAATTGGATCATAGAGAGGGGGTATGCTCACTTGAACCTTTGGAGGAATGGTAACTTGGACCTTGGTAGAGGGATGTGGGCTACCGTTATTTTTAGGTTAAGAGTGAGAAACAGGTGCTATTGTAGTAGGGGGTGGCTTTGGAGATTCAATGGTATCTTTGTGTTTTAGTGAATCACATTCTAATTCAGTAGATGTGATGGTATCATTAACATGTGCATTATTTGAAATATAATCATGCATAGAAGTAGAAACAAAATTTGGTAGTGCATTATGTTTGAGAGGAAGAGTGAGAGAAGAGTTAGAAACATGCGATGCATTTTATTCTTCACTATGTACATAAGAATCATCATTATTCCATACGTTATCATAGATGAAATATTTTTCATAGTCACTCTCATTTTCATATTCATTTGCATATTCACTATCATACTCATTATCACTTCTATTATCACTAGGGAGAGGTGTAAGAGAACAATTTAATTATTTTCTAATATGCAATAAATTATCATGTAAATTTGGAATATTATGTGTATCTATGTTATCCATAGATGGAGTGTATGCATTATTTTTATTTGAAATATGAGAAGTAAGAGTAAGAGAGTTATCATTTAGACATTATTTTGATAAAATAGAGTTGAGAGCATGAGATGTATCATTTGAATTATGCATTGAAAATTTGATTCTATTGTGTTTATATTGTTGTATTTTGAACATAGAAGTAACAAAAGAGAGAGAGATAGAGAGATTAGGTTCACATAGAAGCAAATTATCACCAATAAGAGGTTCACTTAGAAGTGCATGAATAATTTGTTTATTTGGTGCAATGTGCATAGGAGAATGAGGTGAAAAGTACCTTTCCAATTTGTCAAAATTATTTTCTTTAGAAGAATGAATAAAAGAGATAGGTTTGAGAGAAGAAGATGCATCTACTTTTTCTTCACTATCACTTTTACATGTATCATCATATTCCTCATTACAACAATAGTAATTATCTTCATTGTAAATGAAATAATTTTCCACATTTTTACTAATGTGCAAGTTTGAAAATTTGTCCATTCATTGTCATAATTATGAGAAAATTTTAGAAATTGATCTATGGGCTGAGAGGGAAGAAGTGATTTAGTGGCCATTTTATTTCTTTCACCAAAAATAATATGTAAAGTTAATATTAAGCAAATAAATGCAAAAATAACTACTAACATAGATATTTTGAAAATATGTTTGACACTCTAAACAATTTGTAAAAATTCTAAAATATTTTTACAAAAATTACAAGGAAGGCTTGAGGTTTTAGGACCTAGTTTAAGAATATAGGGTTTTGGATTGGGGTTTTAAAACTTTTGAAAATTATTTCTATAATTTAAATTCTAAAATAAATTTGAATAAGATAAATGCACAAAAATTTATATAAAAATAAAAAATTTGAAATTGAATTTTTGCACATAATAACTACTAATATTGAGATTTTGAAAAATATTTTTGACACTCCAAACAATTTGTAAAAATTTCAAAATATTTTTCTAAAAATTGTGAGGGAGGCTTAGGGTTTGAGGACCAAATTTGAAAATATAAGGTTTTGGATTAGGGTTTTAGAATTTTTGAAAATTATTGAAATAATTTAAATTCTAAAATAATGTTTGAATATAATTAATGCACAAAAATATGAAGGAAAAACCCTAAGGGTACCTAGGGTTTTAGGGTTCAAAGTAAGTCAGGGTCACCAAATGTTTTATTATTTTTTGGAAACTAGGGTTTAGTTCTTAAACAATAAAGGGTCTAGAATGAATAGAAAATCCTAATTTAATATGGTAAAACATAGATTTTATCAAATTAATTACATAGGAGAAGGAAATAACTTATCTAAAAAAATAGGTTGAGATGACTGTTGTGGAAGGCTAGGAAGATGTCTAAAACCTAATTCTATATTTCATTCAATGAAAGGATAAGAGTGCCAAAAATAAGATACCTTGGTGTTTGACATTATAGTCCAAGTACCGTTATTGTCTAAACTAGTCACAGAGACTTCAGCTTTCTAGGTTTTGTCTGTTGTTCTTATATTAGTCTGCTTGTGAAATTTTAGATCTTAACTATTGATAAATATCCTTATAGAGATGATTAGATCTCCAACCCTGGTCTATCTAACATATAAAGCAATAAATACATCAAAAAAAAGGGGGGAAAACTAGGTTAAGAGAAGAATGATCACATGATCTAGAACCCTTGTTGTCTTAATCGCTACCTACATTAACCCTCAAACTAGGGTCTCAGATCAAATGTAGTTCTCCCTTAGGGAACATGCATAATCAATGCACATGGTAGATGCAATAATGACTTTCACCTAGGCCCTTCCTTGATCAAGCATGCAAATCTATGTGTGATGCAGAATGCTAAGCTATACTATTGACTGATTTTGAATTATGTACTATGCCAAAGTAGTAAGTTATAGATATAAAATGCCTTATGAAATATTTTATATAGGAGACTCTTTCTTTTGAATTTAGGAACTTTATTCGTATTTGGCCGACATTTATAAAAATAAACAAAACTTAAGGATGAAGTTAAAAAAGGTTTAAGACTCATTAAGTGAGACAAACTGACCATTGGGACTCAAAATACCATTAGATGGGAGCACTAAAAATGGGACACCCTAGGGTATATCACTATATTCCAACCCCAGTGCTCCTAACCTACAGGTTCAGGACCCAAGGGGATGGAACTAACACAAGAAATAGAGTCTGGCTGAGCTGGAATGACCATCTAGAAAGCTATAAATGACTGGTAATAAGCAAAAAGGTGAATCAAACACGAAATAAGACCATGATAAGTAAAACAAAAGACATGGGTAAATGTGAACAAGGCTCATATTCTCTATTTGGATTCTCCTCTGAAAGGACTATGAAAAGACATGATATGTGTGGTTGCTCAACCAATTTAGGGTGTATACAATACCATAATGTATTCCCATTCTAGCTATTTTTTTTAGATTCATTATAATCCTATTGAAGATTCTAAATCAAATCCTTGATAGTACTATCATTCTCCTATTCTGATATTGCTTCATCTAGTCAATCTGCCTACCACCTGGTCATGGCACATAACAATGCCTCAACTGATTCATTCCACTAGAGAGGGCATCAACCACCACATTATCTTTTCCTTTCTTATATACTATTTCAAAATAATAGTCTAACATCTTAGTCACATATTTATGTTATTATTTATATGACAATAATTATTCTAAAAAAAAATTAAGGTTATCATGATTAGTCTTTGCCTAAAAGTGACGACCCATTAGATAAGGTATCCATTGATGGACTACATACAAAATAACCATTATCTATTTCTCATAGATTGGTTTGAGCCTATTTTTTCTTTAGTTGGAAAATTTAAAATATAAGTGGTATGTATTCTTGCATGAGTACAACCCCCATGCCATATCCCAATGCATTCCACTCCACAATAAAAGAGTTTAAAAAATCAAGAGTAGCTAAAACTTTAGTTGTGCACATAACCATTTTCAACTATTCAAATGCCTTGGTAGCTGAATTAGTCTAATAGAATGAGTCTTTATTCAACAAATAAGTGAGTAGGGATGCAATTCTACCATATTTTTTGACAAACCTTTGATAATAATCAATTAGCCCAAAAAAACTTTAGAAGTTCTTGAGGGTCCTTAGAACCTACCACTCTAACATTGCTTGGATTTTTTAGGATCAACTTTCACTCCATGTGAAATAATATGACCCAATTAATAAACCCCTTGGAACCAAAATCACATTTGTAAGGATTGGCATACAGTTGATGTTGTTCCAAAACTAAAAGTACCTATTTCACATGCTTCAAATGGTCTTCACAATTTTTGTTGTAAATAAGGATATCATCGAAAAACACCACTACAAACTTTCTCAAAATGGCATAAAAATAATATTCATCAAATTTTGAAATATAGATGGTGTATTTTTAAGGCTAAAATCCATGACTATAAATTCATGATGGCCTTCATGAGTTTTGTAAATGGTTTAAGGTATGTCCTCATAGCAAATTTGAATCTAATGATACCTTGAGTGAAGGTCTAACTTGGTAAAATAAATATCACCATGAAATTCATTTAGAAAACCATCAATTAATGGAATCGGAAACTTATCTTTGATGGTGTACTTCTTGAGTTCTCTATAGTTTTGGCACATCCTTCAAGTGTCATCTTTCTTCCATACCATGACCATAGGGAAGGAATATTCACTTTGACTATGTTAGATGATCCCTGCCTCCAACATATCATGTACCATATTTTCAATTTCACTCTTATAGGCATAGTGATATATGTAGGGTGGTGTAATTCTAAAAATAAGCATGATGGCATGATCATGCACATGGATTGGAGGAAGTCCTTTTGACATGTCACCAAAAACATCATAATGGTCATCCAACACCCTTTGTGAATCAATATGTGTAGAATCCTTGGTTGGTTGAACCTTTATGGAAAATAAACATGTCAAAACTAATTCAACACCTTTTTAGAGAATCTTCACCATCTGATGGGAACTAACTAGTTGTGGATATTTAGCCCATAATCCATGCAGTTCAAAGGTCATGCCTTCTGAATAAAATCTCATGAATAATTATTAGAAATGCATATCAATAGTGCCCAAAGTGGTGAGCCATTGCACTCCTAAAATAATGTCATATCATCCCCAAGGAATAACAAAAATGGGGGAATCTAACAAGTAATCACCCATAGTAAGTTTAATGTTATGGCATCTTCTAGAATAGTTGATTGTACCACCATCTGCAATCATGACTAGAATACAGAAGTTGGGTAAATGAAACAGTTCAAATGAGTAGACAAATTATATTTGATGAAGCTATGTGTACTCCTAGAATCAATTAATATATCACGTTATATTTATTTAGTAAAGCACACCTTATGTGTTTTAGGAGTATTAATGCTTGACAGTGCATAATAGGAAATAATAGGTTGAGAATCTTCATATTCATCTTCAAGTTATTCCAAACCTACCCCTAAAGCATCATCATCTTCTTCCTCCTCATTGGTGCCTTCAATTAAAAAAAAATTATTTTTAGCACATCGATATCCTTTGCTCCATTTGTTAGGTAGCCAAAACATAAACCTTTTGCATGCTTTTCTTTAATTTGTTGAGGGGTCAATCTAGTAGGCTACAAAATTGATGGTGTCGGGAAAGTGCATTCACAAACATTAATGAAAGATATTCATATGGTCATCTCTTTTTCCTTAGACATGCATGCCCTTAGTATGGATTCAGATACATTATTGGGATTAAACATGCGAACCTCCAAGTAGATGCTATCTTTAAGGCCAATCAAAAATAGGTCAATTATATTTTCCTCAATGATGTCTACCAAACATAAGGAGAGATTCTAAAATTGATGAATGTAATCCATTAAAGTCTTAGTTTGGTGTAGCTTGGATAAAAATTTGAAGTAGTTTTTAGAGACATTATTGCAATAGTGGAGCTGTAACTCCTCAAAAAATATCGACCATGAAACTGGGATACCCTTATTTTTATTTTGAGCACACAACCAATAATGTCAAATGAACTACTCAGGTTCTAGATATAGAGAGACCTTGGCCAAATTTTACAAATAAGGAGTCTGATGTACATTAAATAAATTTTCAATTTGAGTAAGCCATATGAGTGGATCCTTACCATCAAACTTGTGTAAGTCCACTTTAGGTGACATCAGCTTCAAACCCAAATTAACACTAGAATTATTTGGATTCGGATACCCAAAATGGAGTGGTGGAGAGTTATTTTTCAAAGTCTAAGCTATAAGTTTGGCCAATTACCTAATTAGTTGTTGTACTTAATCCTTCAAACCATTCATCTCCCCTCTCATCCCCATGACTTCCCCTTGAACTGTATGGAGATCATCTTTCTTCACATGCCATGTAACTCTGATTGAAGGTGCTAAATTGAAATACTTAGATTCAAATTTTAAAACTCCATGTTGTCCTCACAAGGAGTTATAGGTGATTCTTTCCCTTTCCCACATCCAAAAGTGTTAGTCCTAGCCATGCATAAACCTTAGGAGGGTTGCAACCTTAAAAAGCTGTACAGATAAATGATGTCATTGTGATTGCCTTGTCAAGATGAAACCAATGCCTATTAATGTTCATAAGGGTGAAAAAAATAAATTCAAAAAAGAGTACTAGTAGAATATACCATTATGATTGTCTCACGTTGACAAATACAACTGCTATTTTTCACAAGGTTTAAAAAATCCCAACTTTTTTTAACAATTTTTTTATTTTTATTTTATTTTTTTATTTTTGTAAAAAAATCCATGAAAAAAATTGTGGTGACAAAAAAATTCAATTCTTCCCAGATCATAAGTTATGTTTTTTTGACCTTTTAGTGCTCAGGACACCAAATCTTAAAAAAAAACTATGCCACAAAAACTTGCCCAAATTAAAGCTCTGATACCACTTGTAACTAAATTATTTAGATGATTCACAAAAATAGAATAATACATCATATAATTAAATATAAAATAAGCAGATCATTAACAATAATTGGCAAAAGAACAAAATACTTGAATATTATGATTGAGCCACTTCAAGGGAGTAACCTCCATAATAATGCAGTCAAAATAGAATTCACAATATATCCCCTAAGATTAACTACTACTTGTTATATATAATTTACTTAGACATGGTTATTCCATAGGCTAACCTAATAAGAATATAAATAAATGTGACAATAATATAAAAGAGGTATGTATGCCACAAGTCGGCCACACATATTCTTAGACATGGCATAGGATAAGGGCGTAGCATCATCAATATCATATGATCATGACACATTGATATTTATCTTATGATTGGGAGTTATACTACACATTTTCCTTGCATTATTACGTTGATGAGCCATGATGCCCCATAAAACCTTTCACACCCTGTCACATTATGATAATCATACTTGATATACACATGAGTTAAACAATCACCCATCAAGGGGAATTATCTTATTATAAAAGATAAAAAACATTAAAAAATACTAAAAAAATCATTTTTTTTTAATATATGGTTACAAGTTCACCTATGCTAGAGGTTTTCATATCCATAGTTTACACATGTGTTTCTCACAATATTTGTTGACTTGAAGCTATGCAGATTTATAGGTTACATGATAATGGACTATGTACTATTTGTACACATTTTTTGGAGGTAATTTCATAGAAAACATGTCTTATATTAGGGGAATTATCATCTAACATATTTTTCATCATGATATATTTTATTTCTTGTCTTTTATCATATCGAGTTATATTAAATTGATTACTACATTTCTTGCTAATACTTAAATCTCATATATCACATGGATATATTCATTACAATTGTTACATGGTTACACTAACTATTATGTGTGAATGATTTCTTGCATGTTCATTTGTTTTCTTGTTTGTGCATCCTTATCCATAGAGTATCCTCTTGTAAACATATCTTGTGAGTCTCATCTTTATGTGTTGTCTCAATAGCGTGTCTGGTCACTAACTTGTGTGGTCCTAACTTGAGTTTGCTTCATCATTATATTCTATACTTGTAGATATGATGTCTATCATGCATATTATTATAATATGACTGGTGTAAATATTATTATCATGCATATATTTTTTAATATACTTACTTGGTGCCTACAATGTCATGGTTTCTACCATGCATCTATGGGGGCATGCCATTTGTGTGTGTTCTCATTGATATATTTTACCTAACTATGGGCATATTCATCACATTTTAGGCATGCTAGTTGTTCCCACATTGATTTTACTTAGATTTAATCACATCTTTTTGCATTATGATTGACATGATACTATCTTTCCCATGTTATGTGATATTTTTACTTGATATTATGGGCATGATTAGATGTTCATTCATTCAATATAACTATGGATTTTTTTTCCAAACATTATTATGTTACAGACAATTTTGGGTTTCAAAACATATGTTTCAAGGTATTTACACTTTGTCTATATTAGTTTTGTAGCATATGATATACTTAACCTTTTTATTCTAAGATGAGTGATTGCAACATATGTCTTCATCCCTCACCTCAAAAGGGAGGCATATATCAAGGCATTTTCCATAATTGAGATAAATTGAGTGAACTTGATTGAATTGAACATAATTTATCTACTTCTATGATCAAGAAGTGGATTGGGCCCTATTGACTCCCAAAGAAGTGTTGGTTATGTATCAACACCTATCAAAAGTATAGTATTAAAAGTAGTTTGTTGTGGCATTTGGGGAAAATACCAGCCATGTGTATTCATTCCTATTTTATATTTTCAAATTTACAAACTTTTAAATCCAATTTTCAAATATACATCATGAGCATTGAATACTTTTAGTAATTGACACTTCTTTCTGGTACATCATAAAACCCATGTGAATTGAACCTTAGATTGAGTATGCATAAAAAACCCTCCACTCTTTTGTGGGTAAGTGTTTCAAATTATTCATATTTATACCATGATGCATCCATACATCAAGTCTCACTCGCATACCCATGCCAAAGAGGAGGCCTTGTGTAGACACCTAAATTTTGTACAAGACCCATTTTGTAGTGTCTTATCCCTAGTTTATCATATTTGGCTTATTTGTGTAATTTTACAAGTTTCTAGGACTCAGTTGGCCCCACACACTCATATACCTATGTCAAAGATGGGATTTTTATGTAAAATAACCTTTTATGTAGTGTCTTATCTCCAATTTATCACAATTTACTACTCATGTATATTTACAAGTTTATAGGACTTCTCTAGCTTCACGTTGGTTCCTAAGCCTTAAAATAATGTTTAACACTTATCATAAGCTATTTGTTATCATGATTTTTACTGAGATATGAGCCTCTGTTCATTCTAGGTCAGACCTACATCCTATGTAGTTTACCCTATTTGCCTTTGTGTGTCTTTTTACCTATTGTCATTAACCAACACCTTTGACTTTGTTCTTTATCATTTCTAAAGTTTGATTACACATATAACTTGTCCCAAAACACTCTATATATATAATTCATCCTAAACCATTTTAAGGGGGATCAACCAACAAAATAAAATGACATTATCAAGGATCGAGACCAATAATATAGCCAAGTACCAAAAATTATCATTCCTCCAACTTCAAGTTGAGCTTCATTGAGTCACATCTTACACATTTATGATGGATTTTTTATACCTTAATCTCTCATCATTATATTATACCAAATGTATGTTTTATATTTCATATATTTTCATCGTAACTTATAGGGAAGAGGAGATTTAAAACTTTTGATAAAACCATTCCATTTACATTCACTGCGAATTATGTTGAGATATGATTACAGTATGTGGGATATGTAGTTTGAAACACTGCTTTGGTGGTTTTCCAACTCCATAACCCCTTGTTTTTTTTAAGTGTTAACCTAGGTCAAAGTCAAAGAATTTATGACTCAACATAATATGCCAAACAAAATAATGAAGTGAGTATATAAGAAGATTATAAATTGGATAATAAAATATTGATATAAAATTTAGAATGTAAAAACCTATACAGGTAAGACTCGATGGAAGAAATTAAACCTGACAATGTGAGTCTACCTAGATCAAACATGTGCAAAGCACAAGTGATGTTGGCATGATTAGATATTCCAATGAAGGATGGTCTTAGACCACACAATCCAAAATTATTGTGCACAAACACTAAGAGTGGTGTGCATAATAACAACACACAACGTAAAACAATAATTAAAAAAATTAACTACAATGGAGGAAAACACAAATGTAGGCACATAACGTGTTTCCTTATTTATAAATTCAAATTGAGAGGTTACAATGATCCTAAAATGGATATCTAAATATTTTTTATTATAACAAACTTTCAGGTTCATAAGGCTTTGTGTGAACCAGTAATAGTTATTTATTCTCACATAGGTTGCCACAACACACCATATTCTTCCTAGACTTAACTTTGTGTATTCTTACTTAAGCTACCAACCACCTCAATGAAATTGACCATCATATTTATAGGCATAATAAATAATTATAAAATTTGAAATGATATGCCTTCCCTATCATCTAATTATCATATCCTTACTATTCACTTTCTAACCATTATGATATAACATGGAAATAACTCATGGAATTTAAATATAATGCTAAGTTAAGCCAAGATGTGGACAATGCTCTGCCTTCCACCATCAAAGATAAGTGAAAACACCCAAAAGTTGAGAATTTTTTTTTTGACCACTTGTGTGTATCAAATCATATTATACCTTTCATTGTTCAAGACTTTGTAATGAAATTACTTATATGTCTCCACCATAGAATATTATATCGCATAAATAAGAACAATATATGTAGATCCACAAAAATAATTAATAGAAGAGTAGAATGTTTCATAAATGTAGTTGAACTACTTTGAGGGGGAAACCTCCACAGTAATGCAATAAAAGCAAAATTCATAATATGATGATCAAATACTAACCACTACCTCTTATATAGACTCTACCATGGTTATTCTATAGGCCTACTTTACTAAGAACATAGAGAGGTGTGACAAGATAATATAAGAGGTATGTAAGCCACAAGTCAACCACACATATCCTTAGACATTCCATTGGCTAAGGACATATCATGTACATCCCCTTCATAACAACATTGAATAAAACCAAGATGTTTCTTTAGGAATGCTTAGTCCTCTCGTGTTACATCTTCAAGATGCAGGTTTTTCCATTTGATCAAATACTCCTTAATTGCTCTAGTCTGTAGTTGCTTGATGCATGTGTAAAGGATCTCTTCAATCTCCATAATGAATCATCCTTCTTCATCTAATTTAGGTAACTTCATCTAAATATAAACTCTATGTCCAATTACCTTCTTTAGGCAAGAGGCATGGAATACTAGATGTAAGCGAGTGGACAAGAAAAATTATAGCTTATAGGCCACATTACCAATTTTATACAAGATCTAATAAGGGACATAATACTTAAGGGACAAATTCTTATCATTTTTTAGTTGGTTTAGAGACATTTGCTTATTTGGTAGCAAGCACATTAATACCCAATCACCTATGTCAAAATGTCACTTGCTATGGTGTTGATCTACTTGTTGCTTCATTAAATTATGTGCCATTACTAAATTCTATCATAAACTAGCGAGTACTTCATGTTGATGGTGAATGTGTTCCTCAACAACTCAAACCTTGGGATGCACCTTCAAGGTTGAAGTGATGGATTGGGGGTGATACCCATATAATGCCACAAAGGGAGGGATTTTAGAAGAAGTGTGAAAAGAAGTGTTATACCACCATTCACAAGTGGCAGCCAATGAACCCATTTGTCCTCTTTGTTAGAAAAAAATGAATATACCCTTTTACACATTTATTTAATACCTCTATTTTTACATCAAATTGAGGATGACATGATGAGTTATGAGTTAGCTGGGTGCCCAAACATGCAAATAATTCAGTCCAAAATTACTAATAAATATGGGATCTCGATCACTTATAATGATATTTGGAGTACCATGCAATTTTAAAACTATATTGAGAAAAAATAGGAGCTACTGTACTAGTGATAAATGGTTGTGATAAGGATCAAAGAGGAGCATACTTACTAAGTAGATCCATATTTTCCATGACAACACTTTATCTTAGATTGTGGTAACCCAATAATGAAATCCATGGAAACCTCCTCCCACCTCTAGTTAGGGATGGATAAAGGTTGCAAAAGACCTAAGGTCTTAATGTTTTACCTTTATTCTATTGACATACCATGCATTCAACCATATATGTTTAAACATCCCCCTTGACTCCTTACCAAAATATATCTTGCTTGATTCTATGATATATTTTTTAAAATATTGAATAACCTCCTATTGGAGATGCATGATGTTCTTAAAGTATTTTATGTTTGAGGAGATAATGTTTAAAGAGGTATAATCAATATTTATAGCATAATGGTTTCCAATTCCATGTAATTTTTTTAGAATCCCCATCACCAAGTTAAACATTCTAAATCAAATCTTGGGTATCCTTATCATTCTCCCATTATGATCTTGCTTGCACTAGCCAATTTGCCTGCCAAATGGTCATTGCGCATAATAATGCCTGAATTGATTCATCCCACCTAAATAGTGCATATTCCACTACATTCTCTTTATTTTCTTATATACTTTTTAAAAATCATATCCTAACATTTTAGTCACCAATTTCTATTGTTCTTCTGATGAAAATCATTGTTCTAAAAAATATTTGAGGTTATCATGATTAGTCTTTACCTAAAAGTGTTAACCTATCAAATAAGGTCTCCATCAGTTATCTGCATGTATAATAACCATCATCTCTTTCTCATATATTGGATTGATCCTATCTTTTTGCTTCAGTTGACAACTCTCAAATTCAAGTGCTATGCCTTATTACATAAGTACAACCCTCATTTTCTATGATGATGTATCACATTCAACAATAAAAGTTTAAAAAAAATTAGGGGTAGCCAAAACTGGAGTGGTGCACGTAGCCATTTTTAATTATTCAAACACCTTGGTAGCTATTTCATTCCACTTGAAGGAGTCTTTCTTCAACAAAGATGTAAGTGGAGTTATGATGTTGACATAATTTTTGAGAAACATGTGATAGTCACATGTTAGCCATAGAAATCCTTGAAGGTTCTTAAGGGTCTTGGGCACTTTCCACTCCATCATTGCTTGGATATTTTAAGGATCAACTTTCACACCTTCATGTGAAATAATATGACCTAAGTAATCCACCTATCTAATGCCAAAAGTAGATTTGGAAGGTTTGGAATAAAGTTGATGTTGTTCTAGAACCAAAAGTACCTGTTTCACATGCTTCAAATGGTGTTCCCAATTTTTACTATGAATAAAGATGTTGTCAAAAAACACCAACACAAATTTTCTCAACAATGGCCTCAAAAAAATATTCATTAAAATATGAAATGTAGATGGTGCATTTGTGATACCAAAAAGCATGACCATAAACTCATAATGGCCTTCATGAGTTCATAAAGTTGTTTTAGGTATGTATTATTCATAGATTTGAATATGATGATACCTAGAGAGAAGCTCTAATTTGGTAAAATAAATAGTGCCATGTAATTCATATAGAAAATCATAAATAATTGGAATAGGAAACTTATCTTTGACGGTATACTTGTTGGGTTATTTGTAGTTTAGGCACATCCTCCAAGTGTCATCCTTTTTATGCATCATGACCACTAAGGAAGAATATTCACTTTGTTTGTGTCTAATAATTCCTTCCTCCAGATTCTTCTATACCATATTTTCAATTTCAATCTTCTAGGCATAGGGATACCTATAGGGTTTTATGTTTGGTGGTGTACTACCTAAAATAGTCTAATGGCATGATCATGTACTCTACTTGGTGGAAGTCCTTTTGACATGGCACCAAAAACAACATAATGGTCATTTAACACTAGCTGTAAATCACGATGGGTAGACTCCTTGGTTAGTTGAAATTTTATGGAAAAACATCATACAACAAATTTTTCAACACCTTTTCTGAGCATCTTCATCATCTGGTAATAATTAACCAATTGTGGATATTTAACACGTAAACCATGTAGTTCAAATGTCCTACCTTTTGAATAAAAGTGTGTGAACAGTTCTTATAAATTCATCTCAATTGTGCCGAAAGTGGTGAGTAATTTCACTCCCAAAAACATTTCATCCCCACCCATGTGAATAACAAACATAGGAGAATATAACATGTAATCTCCCATAACAAGCTTAATATTATGACATTTGCCAGAATAGTTTATTGTACTACCATCTACAATCCTGACTTGAAATTTAGCATTAGGTAAATGAAATAGTTCAATTGAATAGCCAAGTTACTATTGATGAAATTATGTGTATTCCCAAAGTCAATCAACATAGTTACATTATATTTCTTAAGGAAACCCACCACATTAAGAGTTTGAGGAGTAATAATACATGAAAGTGCATGACGAGAAATAATAGGTTGAGAATATTCAAATTCATCCTCAGGTTCTTCTAGACTTGCACCTAAGGCCTCATCATCTTCTTCATCCTCATTGGCACTTTTAATTTAAACCAACTTCTTTTCAACACATCTATGCCCTTTGATCCATTTTTTATCATATCCAAAACATAACCCTTTTTCACACTTCGTTTCAATTTGATTAAGGGTCAATCTTGTACATTGAGGAAATTATGGGGTTAGGAAATTGTGTTCATAAACATTAGTGAAGGTCTTATTATGACCATATATTTTTCCTCTACTATGAATTCCATTGGTATGGCTTCAGACATTGAACTAGAACTAAACATGCAAACCTCCATTTGGATGTTATCTTTGAGGCTACCCAAGAATAAGTTAGGCAAGTTACCCTTAGTGATGTCACCCACACATAAGGAGAAATTCTAGTTTGATGAATATAATCCTTCACAAACCCTATTTGACATAGTTTGGTTAGTTGACTAAAATAATTTTTTAAGACATTATTATGATAGTAGAGTTGTATTTCTTTAGAAAATACAAACCAAGAAACTTGAAGGCCCTTTTTTTTCTTTTGAGCACACAACCATATATACCAAATGAATTACTCAGTTCCAGATACAAAGAATCTATGGCCACCTTTTATGTACATGGAGTATGATGAAGGTCAAATAATATTCAATTTGATTGATCCAAGTGAGTGGATAATGACCATTAAACTTGTGCAAGTCCACTTTTGGCAATAACTGCTTAAGACCAAGATTTGAGGTGTGATTGTTTGAATAGGGAGAACTAAAATTTAATGGCAAAGGATTATTTTATGAATGCTAAGTTATAAGTGTTGTCACTTGGATTTTTACCCTTTGAGGAGATATCTTAGCTCTCCTTATCCATGTGGCACAATTAAAACACCTCTAGGTTGTGGGTAGCCTAAGAATGAGGTGAAACTCTAGATAGGGCTGGCTTCCTTGATATACCACTTGTAGAACACTACTATACCTATGCTTGTGAGGGAAAAGAGAGAGAAAATTGAAAGAAAACTATCCTAAATGAGGTGATACACCAAATTAGTTGATGACTACCACTATAACAACAAGGGACTAACTAAACATACACTTCTCTAATCTGCATCTTCTCACATCAATGTTTCATTATGAGGTTATGGATGAATGTTTAGGTTAAGATTAGACAAGAGGCCTTGAATGACACTGGTGAATAGAATAACTCACTCAACCTTGACACTTTCTATAACACTTCACATGACCTGCAATAAGAAGCTTTTCAATTGCAAACAGGTGAGAGAATGAGACAACATGCTAAGGAAACAAGAGTCATCACTAAACAAGATCAATCATCCAAGTAAAACACACTATGAACAGTCATGGAAAAGGTAAAAATTTGTAGTCTTTATTTATCCATGGTATGCAAATGAGTAGGGCTTCACCATACTCAGGTCGAGAGTGAATTACAAAGGCAAAAATGGCTAGTTCTCCTAGCCTAAACATTTTGTAGTCATATAAAATGTGAAAATTGGTAACTTGAGTGTGGCTTGTGACACCCAACCCATAGGTCCCTCTTGCTTGCTCTCATGACCCTTATAGGCACCTTTTCACTGATTTCCAGTCATTTATAGACTTTTGAGACCTAATTCTAGCTCAACCAAGTTATATTTTTTATGACAAATCCATCCCCCTAGGTCCCGTACTCTTAGGACAATAGTGCCCAACTGGACTATAGCACCAAAACCTAGGGTGTCTAAGTTTGGTGCTCTTATCCAATCACATTTTGAGCCCAAGTGACCATTTTATCTTGATCTCTATTCCTCATTATGTTGGCCTAACGTGAATACATTCAACCCATGACCAATAGATCTCTATAAAATCTCATTCAAAGTTCATTTAGAAGGGGTTGGAAAATATCACAAAGCAAGCAAGAATACAAGTAAGACTAATCAAACATATTTCCCTATTCTCTACATACAACCATCCAATACAACCATAAGCTTATTCAAACACTTACACGAGTCCCTATCCATCTCAAACACACCTAATTTAGCATTTTTACATTTTTATAACACTATTACACAAAGCACATCAAGTGAGAGAACTACATATGGCTTGATCCCTCTTCAAAGTATTGGTATGTAGGTAACGTGCCCATACAAGGGGTGTAGATACATGTTTAGTGTATCTTACACACACTAACCCCCCCTCTATCTCAAATTTTGTCAAAGCATAATGGATTCTAGGGTTTGAAGACTAAATTAGCTCTACAAAGAGTTCCACATATATCTAACATCCTAAATTTCATAGGTAGGATCATACAAGGACAATGAATAAAACCCAAAAAGCTTAGGTATCCTAGACAATAGTGGCAGAAAAGGACTATAGCATCAGACCCCAAGTTGTCCTATTTTTGTGCTCTTATCCTTTCATAAAATGAAGGTCAGATCCCAATTCACGACACTATCCCTGTCCTACACAACAGATTATAGGCCCTGTATCAACTGTCTTAGTCTAGCTTAAACTAAGTTATATTTCTCCTATTTCATTGCTATTTTTAGAAAGATTCAAATTACAATTAAATTATATAAATTAGTACTCTATTTATTATAATATTTTTTACTAATTTAGTCAACTCAAAACTTTAACTGAATTAAGAATAAAAATCTAATATTCCCAAAATAGTTAAATCATTTGATGAACCTGACTTACTTCGTTTATGCATAAAAACTCTAGAAGCCCTGGGAAAAATTTCATGTTGATTTTTTCAATATTTTTTTTATTTTTTACTTACATATTTAAATTATAAATTCACTTTAGATTTCAAAATTTTATAGTAATTTAAAAAAAATCTTCCAAACCCTGGTTGTATACACTAGGTCCTTTCAAATCAAGAATTGTGTAATAATTTTCTGATTTGTTACCTACATATTTAAATTATAAATTCACATTAAAATTTAAAATTCCTTAGTAATTTTACAAATAAATCATTTTCAAAACCCTAGTTACATATACTAGGTCCCTTTGTTTGCTTAAGGTATCACCTTACATCTAAAATTAGATTCCACATAAAAAATAAATGGATCTCACTTATTTACATATATTTCTTACATTTTTTGCAAATAATAAGGTGACCATACTCGGTCCTATCATGTACATGAATGATGAAGTTTACTATATGTTAGTACAAAGCTTCATTATCTGCATTTCATGCTTAATTTTCATAATATGGGATGATATAAAGAAATTTATTATTAAACATAATAAGATCCCTCTCCTTCAAAGAAAGGTTTACTTGACTTTAATACAAGATTTCATTACTTGCTTTATATTTCTCATTTGGAATTTTTTTTAGGTTTATCTTGCTAAACAAATTATAAATATCATAACACATGGAAATTTTTTTATGGATTCATGCATAATTTCATGCTCTCTACCCCTTGCTTTGTATTTCTCATATGGAAATTTTTTCAGTTTTATCTTGCTAAACACATTAGAAATATCATAGCACATGGAAAAGTTTTTTATGCATTCATGCACAATTTAATGCTCTCTACCCCTTGCTTTGTATCTCTCATATGGAATTTTTTTCAAGTTTATCTTGCTAAACATATTATGAATATCATAGCACATGTCAAAGTTTTTTATGCATTAATGAACATATTTATGCTCTCTCTCCCTTACTTACTACCTCTCATGTGGAATTCTCTTTATAAACATATTGCTATACAACTTATAACTCCACTTTCATGCATTTTATTTCACATTTATGATTTCTACCCAGAAGCATATAACTCATTGACTACTTTTGAGTATTTCCCTATCACTATTAGACACAAACAAACACCAGTGGTTATATGTATCCCTCCTCCCTTCAAAATTGGTACATATATATCTTATCTCGCACCTACTACCAGCTCTATGCCTATACTAGATCACGATGTACATCCTATCACCCAAGTTTATGAAGATAGGTAGGTTGATTACACCCATGGCTATAGCTTTATCACTCAGATTAAAACCCCTCCCGATACAGTTTCAGTTCTTGAGCTCCTTCAATGATCAGATGTTTATAAAGATGTGTTGTATGCAACCCTTCACAACACTAGAATTCCTATTTCAGCTAAACCAACTTACGTTGCCTCTATCCTCAACATAATGCAATGGACTAAAGAGCATATTTCCTTTGAGAAAGAGGATTTACCCCCACACCACATTATTAAACAATATCTACCTCTATATATTCAATTAAGAATTAATGATGTAGGGATAAAAAGAGTGTTAGTTGATAACAGTTTAGGACTCAACATTTACAACATTCTTTTCTTAAACATCTTAATATACAACCTCACAATCTAGACCGTTCCAACATGAACATCAGATGTTTTGACAACATTCAATAAAAAGTCATGGGTCAAATAACACTAAATCTTACTTTGGGACCTAATACACTGCCAACCACTTGCCAAGTCATGCCAAATGACCTCAATTATAATTTATTACTTGGTTAGCCTTGGATTCATGATATGCATGTAGTCCCTTCTACACTTCATGCTTGTCTAAAATTTAGTCAAAAAGGCTACATCTACACATGCCCAACAGATAATGAACCTTTTAAATACTACCAGGTTATCAAATCTCCATTGAATTATATTTCACGCTTTAATATTAATAATATATGTACACAACCCATTATTCATAGTGCACCCTTAGAACATGCAACCCGTCAAATAATTCTAAGTTCTATAAAAACACCAATACCTAATCACCAGTTTACTTCCCATTTTACAATTAAATGTCTTAATAAGATGGAATATCATGGAAAAGTTCATGAAAAGCATCAAGAAGGAATCCTTAATCATATTGAGGCATCCATACAACATGGAAAATAAGCGCTGGGATATCATCTTACCCTTCTTCATGATAAACCTTCTTCTGTAGCTTCAAAGCATATAAAGTTTTGTCCACCCATTACACCAGTAGATCACACCATTAATCATACTTCAACATTATCATTGATCTATGCTAACCTCATTGATGAAATGGTTTCACCAAATATGTTCACATTAGATGAATTCTCCAATGATGAATCCCTCTTACAATTTTTTGGAGTATATGAGGACCTACCATCTTGCTATCATAAAAATATATTTCCTCATCACACAGATGCCCATGCATACTTTGAAGAAAATATAGATTCTCCCTAAGACATACTAGTTGATTTAGATGATACTATTCCTACAACCCCATACATACTAGATCATTCCATATTGCTTAATGAGGAAATAATTAATTTAAATTTTGGAACCAATTAGGATACCCACATTCTCTTGTTAGCCACTATCCTACGAAAGGAAGAGGATACAAATATTCATCAAACTTTAATAGATTTTATAGAACTCTTTGTTTGGTCTTACTCAAATATGCCAAGAATTGATACATCTATAGCAGTTCATCAGATTCCCTTATACCTAGATGCTAAACTAGTTAAACAAAAAAATTGCATAATACATCCTAAGGTGGATCTCTTAGTCAAAAATGAGATCTAATGCTTCTTAGATGTTGGCTTCATTCGACCATTAACACACCTTGAATGGGTTTCCAATATAATCCCTGTGGTTAAACCCAACAGACAAATTCAATGTTGTTTTGATTCTCGAGATTTAAATAAAGCATGCCCAAAAGATGATTTTCCTTTACCTAACATTGACATGATCATAGATTCCATAGCTAGGTATGAAATGTTATCATTTATGGATGGCTTTGCAGGATACAACCAAATCAAAATCATCAAAAAATATCAAGAGAAAACATCTTGTACAACACCTTGGGGCACATTTTATTACATTGTCATGCCTTTTGGATTAAAAAATGCAAGAACCACTTATCAGTCTATCATGACGCATATTTCTCATGATTTGATTCACCATACTATCAAGGATTATGTCAATGATATATTATCTAAAGCCAAACAATGATAACATCACGCTATTGATTTATGAAATATTTTTCAAAAACTTAGGCAATATAATGTCTGATTAAACCTAAAGAAATGTGTGTTTGGAGTTACATCAAGCAAACTTTAGGTTTCATTATTTTTCAATGTGGCGTAGAGTTGACCCTAAGAAATTCAAAGCAATTATTGACATGCCACCTCCCACAAACTTAAAACAACTTCAATCTTTATAAGGCAAGATCTAAGTAATCTACCATTTTGTAGCTCAACTCACTGATAAAACTCACTCATTCACTTGATTATTAAAGAAAGATAATTGTTTATCTGGGACCAATCCTGTCAAGAAAGATTTGATATAATCAAGCAATATCTCCTTAATCTGCCTATTTTAGTACCACCTATACCTAACAGGCCTTTTTTACTATATATCTTAGTAATAGATCATGCATCAGGAACACTCTTAGCACAACCCGATGATAAACATACCAAAAGAGTAGTTTATTACATCAGTTGCACATTAGTTGATTAGGAAAAAAAATATTTCATGATAGGAAAATTATGTCTAGCATTAGTTTTTTCCACACAAAAACTTTGACATTACATGCTCAATAATGAAGCTCAAGTTATCAAAAAAGTAGATCCCTTAAAGTTTCTAATGGCTAAACCACATCTCTCTAGTCACATCACAAACTTGGTCATGTTACTAGAAAAGTTTGACTTAAAGATAGTTCTCTAAAAATAAGTAAAGGGCTAAATCATTGTAGACCATTTGGTAACCATACCACTTTAAGACACCAATCTTATTAATGACACATTTAGAGATGATTTTACTACTTATTCTACTTATTTTGACACTTGGACTATGTTTTATGATGGTTCTTGATGTGCATTCAGTGCAAGGGTAGGCATTATCTTTATCGACCCTTCTAGTCACATAGTTCCTATTACATATCAATTAAGCTTCTCATGCACCAACAACACCGTAGAACATGAATCACTTATCTAAGGTCTATTTACCACCCAGTCCCTCCAAATTATATCTATTTAAGTCTTTGGTAATTCCCAACTTATGGTCAATCAAGCCAATTATTTCTATCAGACAAAAGAAGAACATCTTATCCCATATAAAAATATGGTACAATGTTTATCATCACAATTCAATTACTTTTATATAGAAAGTATAGCAAGAAAAGAAAATCGACACACAGATGCAATGGTGAGTGCCACATCCTTGATTCTTATTGAAATCAATGATGATCAAGATATATTCACAATTAAATGATAAAAATCACCATCAATATCCAATGTGAATTTGATTGCACTATCCATCTTAGATACTACATGTAGTTTTGTACCTCCAAAATGGTTCTCTGATATCTATAAATTTCTAAACAAATCTGTTACACTAGATACTTTTTCATGAGATAATAAACACAAGTTACAAAAATAATCACTCTGTTATGTAATCATTGGTAGAGACATTTTTAAGTGATCCTTCAATGGATAATTGCTTCGATGCTTGACTTCAACAGAAGCCAAAATTGCTCTTACACAGATACATGATAGTGACTGCGGTGATCACTTCAGTGGAAAGGCCATGTCACACAAATTGCTTTGAAAATGGTACTACTAGCCCACCATGGAAGATGAATGTTCACAATATGCAAAGCTATGCAATAAATGTCAATGACACAATAACCTATAACATGCACCATCACAACAATTGTAACCTATTATCTCTCCATGGCCATTTATGTTATGGGGATTTGATCTTATTGGAAAAATTAACCTTGAATCCACCAATGGGTATAAGTTCATCATCATAGCTGCATAAAATTTTACCAAGTGGGTGGGAGCCATTCCACTCTAGTCTACCATATGGGAGGGGATTTTTATCTTCCTTATGACTCATATTATTTCACGCTTTGGCCTACCTACAATCATCATTTCAAATAATGTAACATCATTCAAGTACAAAATTGTCAAGAAATTTTGCACAAAATATAAGATTAAACACATATTCTCCACTCCATATTACCCACAAGGAAACGGTCAAGTAGAGCTTACCAATAAAACCATCAACAACATTTTGAGCAAAACAGTGACCAAATTTGGAGATGATTGGCATAATCAACTAGTATTTGCATTATGGGCCTATCACACAAGTATCTGCACACCCATAAGAGCCACTCATATTCACTTTTTTATGGCACATAAGTAGTTTTACTATTGGAATTATAAATCCCATCTCTTCATGTCTCCCTTTCAGGTATTCTCACTAATGACCAGTATCGTGAAAAGCATATACACTAGCTCGAGTAGTTAGACCATACATGCATTAAAAAAATAGAACATCTCAAAATCTATTAGCAACATATACAATGATCCTATAATAAATGAGTTCACACCATAGAATTCAAAGTTAATGATCTCATTCTCAAAGAAAATCTTTGCAATGTCAATGCCAAAGAAGAAATCAAAAGAAAATTCAAACTAAATTGGCTAGATTCATACATTATTACTAAAAATTTTAGACCTAAAGTGTATCATCTAGCCTCACTTTAAGGAAAAAAACTCAAAAATCCAATGAATATAATTTTATGTCTAGCATTTCATTTCACACATTGTATTGTATATAATTTTTCAAAATTACTTGTATATAACTTTCTTTCAAATTACTTGTATATAGTTTCTTTTTGCTTACTTGTACATAGTTTCTCAGTTTTTATTGTATGTAGTCTTCTTATGATTGATTGTACATAGTTAAAATATTTAAAAATAAAAAAAAATTTAAATATATAAAAAAACCAAAAATATTCAAATATTCCAAACATACCAAAAATATTCAAATATTTCAAAAACACAAAAACATTTAAATTATAGCATTATCCATACTTTAATTTTTTACTACTATGCTAGACTTACATTTGTTGTTCTATGCTATTATTTGTTGATTTATCTACATTACCATGCTTCACTTGATCTTATTTGAGTGTGTGTAGTGACCTCCATATCATTGATTGCTTCACTCTACCCATTGAGGTGGCATACTACTTCTACATTAGAGACATAGATTGATATATATACCCATTGGGGGAATCTTCTACATGACTATACCATATAGGTTATGCCATTATTACACCACATACTCTAGTTATCATGTTTATGTATATTACTTACTAGCTTACACAGATTACTCTATCAACATTTCACTAATATATAACACTTGTGTATTTCTTAACATAGACTTAGTCTTATACTACATGTCTTGCATACTTTTTCTTCTTGATTTGATTAGTTAGATGTGATTGTATTTCTAAAATTTACATGATTTATTTTATTTCTTTGTGTAACTATATGTGATTGAATTTATAAATTCCTATTTTGTTTCCTATATGTGCCTTATGACATTTTGTCAATGTTCTTTGCTTCTATTATTGTGTGTGCCTTAGGACATTTGCCAATGTCCTTTGCCTGTACTCTTCTTTGTGATTATGGCTTTCATGCCAACCTTGCTTGTTTCTAATTATATGTTTTATGGCATTTGAACATGCCTTATATGCTTAATTTCTAGTTTGAGTGACATGTGCCCATGTTCCTTGTTTGCTTGGCCCCTTGACCACTCTTGTATGCTTCTTACTTCTTGCCTTGTGTGCTTGTTTCTTGATTGATTTTTAACTATTTGCAATGCCATGATCTACATCATGCATTATCTTGATTTTTTGGATGCCATGATGGATATCATGCTCCATCCCTCCTTTAAAACTAATGATCCGAGCAACAATTCAGGTGATAATTTGGGTGACGGGTCCACCCCAATTGATGATGGAACTTCTGGGAGCCATAACTTTTGCACCGTAGCTCCAATTGACTCACCATTTAAACTGTTGGAAAGATAATAATGAGGGGAACATCATGAGATGGCATGGGGTTTTTCTCAATGATTTTTGACTCCATAAAACCCAATGGAAGTGCCCTAAATTTTAATTTTAGTAGTGCAGTCTAAAAATAGTAAGTTTCTAAAAATAGTAATTCCTCAAATTCTGTATTGTTGTAAATCGTAGAAGTTGAACCACTTAATCTCCCTTGAGATTGGTGACCTTCCACATCATCCTCACATCTTAAAAACATTTATAAATGAAGATGTAACCTAAAATGGAAATTAGACATCTCTTCTCAGAGACAGGCATATGTTTGGGTCTGCAAATTTGATCAATAAAATATCTCTTCTTAGAGATAGCATTATTTGAATTGTGTTTTTCTTATTTCTTGAATTATCTTCCAACCAAAGATTTCATGTTTAATAACAACTAACCAAAATTCTAGTTTTATTTCATTATATTTCACATGCTATTACATTGTTATATCTATCTAGGCATACCCCTGTTGATTTGACAATCTCCATTACAAACTATGTTATATGTTGAGACATCATTTTGATTATCATTATTATATCATGTATTCTCATATCATAACACACTTACAAGGATATTTCTTCTAAGGGTAGTCATCATAGGGTCTTCATTCCTACCCTTAGAAGAGGGAGCAACAAATAAGGGTTTTGTCATAAAGATTAGAGCTCCTTCCAGTCAAAAAATTAGCTTTTAAAACACCCAGAATAATATCCAGACTTCAAACCAGGCAGAACAGACCAGGTAGATAGTGATAATCACATAACAATAATCAAAATAAACTCAGGACAAGAGCACCAAGATTGGAATACAATACCAAATAGCAGGTTGTTCATTTTTGGTGCTCATGTCCAAACAACAAAAAAATAGATTTTCTAAAAATAAATAGAAAAGAAAGTATAGTTACAGTTTTATCAGCAACAGTTCAGTACATAATCAACAATTTTAATATAATTTTTCTTAGAGAATCTAGATATAGGGGGCATCATGGGTGACATGATGACTCTCACTTCTAATTTTAGATTAGGCATTTGGTATAATTTCTAGATTAGAATCCATGTTTCAAAGACCAATGATTAGGGCCAATATGCATTACACATTTGACTTCTTTTCTTTTCTAGTTTAGTACATTACCTAGGTATTCTCAATAGTTGCATGCCTTATTCCATCTATAGGTGGTTGGAATTATTTCCAAGTGGATTCCACATAAGCCTATTGCCCAATTTTAGAGTGGCTTTCATACAAGCCTAATCTCCACCTTTATTGAGTGGCCAAGAGTGGCCTAGTTTTTATCATACATTCGATTATCCATGCTAATATTGTCAGATTATAGAGCATTTTTGGGCTTTAGGATCCATCTCATATGACACACATTTCATACTGGTATCAGTTTATAACTTTACTTCATAGGGCAATTATGGAGCCAAAGGACTAGCTAGCTTTTGTATTCCTGAGCCACCTACTTAGAGGGATTGGATACATAATCCAAACATCGATTAGCATATGCATGATCACATAACTTCACTTAGTGGGTGACAATGGAGCCAAAGGGCTAGCCTTTGCATTCTTAAGCCACTCTCAAGGAATTAGGCACTCAACTTTGTTTGCAATATTACTCTTGGTACAACATCACTCAACATCATCCAACATCACTCAACATCACAATAGGTTTTGTATTTATTCGCATATCCGATGAGGTGTTTTTATTCCTTTCTCTTCCTCTCTCTCTTGCCCAGATTTGTACATTCTTATTTTAGATATAACATATCTATTAAGAATTGATATACTCCTAATTTTATCTTATATATTTACACTTCACAATGTGCTCTCTCTATGCACACCCAACATCATATAAATTCATGAGCTTCACCCTTACAAGTAAGTTCAGGTATGCTTTCTATTTTTCCCTAATCCTAGTATTTCACTTTGCTACATCACTAGAATGAAGGGGGGGGCAAATATAGTCATATAAAATATGAAAATTTGTAACTTGAGTGTGGCTTGTGATACCTAACCCATAGGTCCCTCTTGCTTTCTCTCATGACCCTTCTCGGCACCTTTTCACTGATTCCCAATCATTCATAGACTTTTAAGACCTAATTCTAGCTTAGCTAGGCTATATTTCTTATGACAAATCCATCCCCCTAGGTCCCATACCCTCAAGACAATAGCACCCAACTTGGACTCTAGCATCAGATCCTAAGGTGTCTGAGTTTGGTGCTCCTATCCAATCACATTTTGAGCCAGGTGATCATTTTTTCCTAATCCCACTTTCTCATTATGTCAACCTAGCATGAATATATTCGACTCATAACCTATAGATATCTATAAAATCCCATTCAAAGTTCATTTAGAAGTGGTTGGAAAATATCGTAAAGCAAGCAAGAATATAAGCAAGACTACTTAGGCATATTTCCATATTCCTTGCATACAACCATCTAATATAGATACAAGCATATTCAAACCCTTACACCAATCCCTGGCCACCTCAAGCACACCTAGTTTAGCATTTTTTCATCTTCATAACACTATTGCATAAATCACATCAAGTGGGAGAACTAAATATGGCTTGATCCTTCTTTGGAGTATAGGTATGTAGACAACATGCCCACACAAGGGGTGTGGATATATGTTTAGTGCATCTTCTACACACTAACCCCCCCTTTATCTCAAAGTTTATCAAAGTAAAATAGAGTCTAGGGTTTGAATATTAAATTAGCTCTACAGGAGTTCCACAGACATCCAACATCTAAAATTTCACAGGTAGGCTCACACAATGACAACAAACAAAACCCAAAAAGCTCAGGTTTCCTAGTTAACAACAATAGAAAAGGACTATAGCACCAGACCCTAGGGTGTATTATTTTAGTGTTCCTTGTCCTTTCACAAAATGAAGGTTAGATCCTGATTCATGACATTGTCCCAATCTTGCATAGTAGATTCTAGACCCTATATTAGTTGTTTCAATCTAGTTTAAGCTAAGTTACATTTCTCCTATTTCATTACTATTTTTAAAAACATTCAAATTATAATTAAATTATACAAATTAGTACTATATTTATTGTAATATATTTTACTAATTTAGTCAACTTAAAACTTTTTCTAAATTAGGAATAAAACTCTAATATTCTTAAAATAGTTAAATCACATTCATCCATAACCTCATAATGAAATATTGATGTGAGAAGATGAAGATTAGAGAAGTGTATGCTTGGTTAATCCCTTGTTCTCATGTGTAACATGAAACTAGTTGGTATTCATCAACTAATTTGGAGTATCATCTCTTTTAGGATAGTTTGCTTTCATTTTTATCTCTCCCTTTTCCGTCACAAGCATAGGTATAGTAGTGTTCTACAAGTGGTACATCAAGGGAGCTAGCCCTATCTAGATATTCACCTCATTCTTAGGCTTCCCACAACCTAGAGGTGTTTCAATTATCCCACTTGGATAAGGATAACTGAGATATCTCTTCAAAGGGTGCAAATCCAAGTGACAACAATTTTTGACATGCCTGGTGGGACTCTTAGTCCAAGAAGTAGAAAGATTATTTGGTTTTGTCTTTCAACACATCAGCCTTTAGAGGCATCTATCTAAACGTTAATGGTAACTCTGAGATTTCATCAGTTGGTCAAGAATCCCAAGTATTCCTTTTGAAGATTGTTGATAATCATTTCTTGTGTTCTTACTTCCTAATGAAGTTCCATGGTTGACTTTGGTGTTGAGTGTTATTTTACACAAGTTGGTGAGGTTTATCAAGCTTATGGCACCCCCTATCAGCCTTGTCATGATCCTTACCAGCTTTAATATGATTCTTATCAACTCCAATATGACCCTTATCAACCTGGCCATGAAGTGAATCGGGTCTATAATGAGCCTTCTCAATATCTTGCTCCTCCTAGTCAACTTAATCACTTCTCAAGTCAATCCAATTCAACCTTCAAGAAAAGTCTTTTGGGATATAATAAGTACATGATGGATCTTGACACACTAAGGGGACATGGTCAAGATGTTCCTAGTCATCTTATTTATAATGTGAGAGATGCATTAGAGCTAGTTAAAAGAGAGTGGACACCTATTGAAAGAGCCAATTGGCAAAGGCTCATAAATGAGATGCTAGATATGAGTGGCCTAGTTTCATCCTTGGAAGATAGGCTAAAAATTCATGAGAAACAACATTACCAAACATATCACCCTTCATATCCACTTCCCCAAAATTGATATTAGTCCGACTTGATCCCTATTCATGAGCCCAATCAAGCTTATCAAAGCAATCTTTTTCTCAATCAGCTAGATGAGAGAGTTGAAAAGACAAACCTTATTTTTGAATTAAATCTTGATAGGCATATTGATTTGGCCAATACATAGATATAGTAGTCCGTATAATGAATAAATGAAGTGGAATCTAAGCCCTCATTTCTCTCTCTAATTATAGCCCCACCTCAAGAAGTGACCTCTAGATATGAAATCCCAAGTTGGAGACAAGGTGGAGAGTCCCAACCTAATGAGATTCCAAGTTCCTTGAACACTTCATCCACTCCTAAAACTGCATCACCACCTCAAGAAGAGACTCCTAATCCTAACATCCTAAGTTGGAATAAGATAGTAAAATCATGGGGAAAGAAAGAGGATAAAAGCCTAGACAAGGAGTGTGAGGTTGAGAAAGAGTTTGATCCTATGCAAGTCCCTCCCACCCTTTCTCAAGAGACCTCTTGTTATCCATGCCAACCCTCTTGTACTCTTTATCCTCATGAATATTCTTATAAAATTCAAGAAAGAATTTTTCAAGAGAACCTAGCCAAGAAAATTGAAGAGTTAGAGTCAAAGATAAAATTGCTAAGTCAAGGTGTGACAGAAGGTTTAGAGCCCAAAGAAGATCCTATGCCTAAATACACCCCATCTAACCTTCCTCAAGAGAGTGCTCAAGATAAATCAGATGTCAATGAAGTGATTTTCAAATTGAAGGAAGAAAATCAAGTTTTTTTAGCTGAAGGTTTTCCCTCTCTTTCTCAAGAGCTTAAAAAAGAATCCCCTACATGTCACTCTCAATCTAATTTTGAGTTCTATGTTCCACCTCCACCAACTAGTTCATCTTGTCCTCACCCAATCACCCTTTGCCTTGATGGACATATTGTATGGGAACCTAAAGAGGATCATTTGGTTGATGAACTCTTGCTTGAATAAAGTGTAGCTTCTTGGCAGCCTCATTGGGCTAAGTCACTTGATTTCAAGATACCTAGTCTTGGCATCACCAAGAAGGAGAAGAAGATTGAGGATTTTACAGTCCCTGAGAAGCAAAGTTAGGTTTAAATAGTTGAAGTAAAACTTGAAAAACCTCAAGAGGTTCTAAATTTTGAATAAGAGGAAATCATTATATGGACTCCCTTTGGTGATCACATGTGTAATTATGCCTTTTTGTATGAAAAGAAACATGCTTAAGACTCTTTTACAACTGTCTATGAGGAATGTGACAAACACTTGAAGAGGGAAGTACTTGAAGTAGACTCTAATTCTAATCAATTTTTTTTGGATAATCATATCAATCATGAAGATGAATGTGTTATTAAGGATGGAGAGCAACTTCAACTCATCCCCAAAGAGGTTGCAGTCCTAGAAAAATATCTTGAGACCAAGGTGGAAGTTGTTCTTGAAGATGACCCAATACCTCAGCCTAATTTTAGATCACCCTCAAATGCATTGGAACTTGAAGAACACCATCTTGATGACTTCATACATCAAGAATACAAAGATGATTAGTAGATGAAAATGAAGTTCTTTCAAGAGCTTGAAGTACCTTGCCAAGTTGAGGATCAAGTACATGACAAGGTGAAGAAAGAATCTTCCATGGATGAAAATGACCATGATTGGGTAGAATATGTAAAGCTCCTTGATTAGATAGAAGAACTTGAATTTGAGAATAAACCTAATCTTATTGAGAGCAATATGGAAATCAAGAAGGTATGCCTTGTTAAACCACCATCAGAGGTTGTAATTGAGGATCCATATGAGAAGGTTGAGGCTATTTGGATGCAAGAGTTAATTTTCATAGCCAACCTATTTGGAACTACTTGGTTCTGATTGAACATCATGCCAATGAATTTTTCAAACATCATGAAAAAGTTAGAGGTATCAATGTCAAGGATTAAAAGACTATATTTCTCATTCATTCCTTTATGTCATGAAACAAGAAGGGTTTCAAAATTCCCCTTTGATCTAGGAGGGAGTTTTCATCTCAAGTTAGTTAGTGTTTCAATTAGTTTGTTTAGTTTGGTGTGTGTGCTCCATAAGTTCTCATGAAGCACATGTGTGTTTGCTTTTGCTTTGTATGTCTTTTTTTTGTGTGTGGTTGAGGTATTCATTGGACTTGTCTTGATCAAAGCTTATTGTCAAGTGTTAGGTCCTCTTGTTGTGTTTTAGACTTCAGATGACTCCCTAACCCCAATAGATCAATAAATACTACTAATTTTTACCTCTTCCATGACTATTTATAGTGTTTTCACTTGGATTGTTGATTTTGCTTAGTGATGACTTGTTGTTTCCTTAACATTGTTGTTTCATTCTCTTACCTATTTGCAGTTGGAAAGATTTTTCTTGTAGGTCATGTGAAGTGTTCTAGGAAGTGTCAAGGTTGAGTGAGTTAGCCTATTCAATATTGTCATTATAGACCTCTTGTCTAGTCATCATAGCCTAAACATTCATTCATAACTTCATAATGAAATATTGATGTGAGAATATGCAGAGTAGAGAAGTGTATGTTTGGTTAGTCCCTTGTTCTCATGTGTAACATGTAGCTTGTTGGTAGTCATCAAGTAATTTGGTGTATCAGCTCCTTTAAGATAGTTTATTTTCATTTTTCTCTCTCCATTTTCCCTCACAAGCATAGGTATAATAGTGTTCTATAAGTGGTACATCAAGGGAGCTATCCCTATCTAGATATTCACCTCATTTTTAGGCTCACCCATAGCCTAGAGGTGTTTCAATTATCCCACTTGGATGAGGAGAGTTGAGACATCTCCTCAAAGGGTGCAAGTCCAAGTGATAATAGTAAGATTGGATAATTGGCTAGTTATAAGTGTCAATTGATCCTTCAAAATATTTAGGTCCCCTCTTACCCTAATGATGTGCCCTTTGTCTACATCGAGATCATAGTTATGAACCATGCTTTGTAAATCTGACTAAAGTTGGTAAATTACCTTAGAAACAAATGGATCAAAGCATTTGACTCCATACAATCCTTGTGAGGAGTTTTTTGAGTTTTTTTCCCTTTATTGTGTCTATAGGTGTTAGGACTATCCATACACAAACCCTAAGATAAAAATGTATTGGTAGATAATACCATTGCAATCATCTTGTCAAGACAAATCCAATAATTACTAATGTGAAAAATTGGCCCAAAATTTGTACCAATGAATTATACAATTATGATCATCTCGCTTAGATGAATACAATAACTTATTATTTGCATAAGGGTGAAAAAAATTATAGATTTTTATTTTTTTAATACTATTTTTTTTTTAAAAACACTTCGAAAAATAGTGCAGTCATAGGAAAATTAAATTCTTCCCTATTCATAAGTTATGTTTTTTCAATCTTTCCACTCACAAGAGACCTACAACACCAGATCAAAAAAAAATAATGCCACATAAACTTATCTAAATTGAAGCTCTGGTACCACTTGTAATGAAATAACTTAGATGTATACATAGTATAATATTATATCACATAAATAAGAGTGATATATGTAGATCCACAATAATAATTGACAAAAGAGCAGAATGTTTGATAACAATAGTTGAGTTACTTTGGGGGGGGGGAAACCTACACAACAATGCAATGAGAGTAGAATTCATAGTATGATGATCAAATACTAACCACTACCTCCTATATATATTCTACTTAGCCATGGTTAATCCATAGGTCAACCTTACTAAGAACATAAAGAGATCCAACAAGATAATATAAGATGTATGTAAGCCATAAGTTAGCCACACATATATTTAGACACGCCATAAGATAAGGGTGTAATATACATTTTTATATGAGTGATTCCATTTGTTGCACAAACATTTTCATTGTGCCATATTTCACCACTTTTTTACCAAGTGTGAAACTCCCACCTTTTCACAAAGCTCTATTGTGTGAAGACCACAATTCTTCAATCAACTATACTATGTTACTACATGTGCACAAAGATACACTTATTATTCAATCAAAGACTATGCACACACCTAAATGTTGTATAATACTACTTATTCATACTATGTGTAAGTAATTTTGGGTGATGTAAATTGTTTGTGCACATAAATGCTCTTACACCATGCAACCCAAGTAAGTGGAATGAACCATGAATTCCTACTCATGTACATTCCATGATGTCTTTAATAGATATTCCATGCTTAGATGTGACATATTTGAGCAAATAAGAAAATTATATCACCTAATCAACCTCCTCTCATACCTTCTCAAATAATTAATGTCTCAAACTCACCTCTCTAGAATCTATGTTTTTATTCCCTTCATTAGGTTTACCCTCAGTGTAAGGGTAAAATTTTGCAACATTGAAGATAGGTGACATATCTATCCCTTTAGGCAATTCTATCTCTGAGAAATTAGTTGTAAAATCATTCAATACTTTACATGGTTTGATTTTATTCCATTTTAACTTGCATGTTCCTTTCAAAAACCTCTCTTTGCCAAGACCATATCACCAGCATGAATTTCTTATTCTCACTTATTTATACGTATGCACTATTTGTACCACACATTACTTTTTTGTAACTATATATGAACTTGCCTATGTACATCATGCATGTGTTTATCAAAATATGTAGCTTATATCTTCCTTCTTTTCTCCTCTTGGATGTCACATAATTCTAGGACACCTCTTGGACTCTATCCATAAAAATATGGAATATATTATTTTCAGTACTTGTGTTCATTGAATTATTATATACAAATTTCTCTTGTGCCAAGCCTAAGTCCCATAGTCAAGGGTTTTCTCATAATGAAAATCTTAACAAGTTTCTAAGGTCTTATTAACCACATCCATTTGACCATCCATATGGGATGATGTTGGACCCCAAATTTTGACTAAGTATTTTGGTATGGAACCAACACGGTGTGAGAGGAGCATAACACAAAAAGACTATGGTGTGAAACTAAATTGGCATGGAAGGATCATGGTACATAACCAGTGAGGTAAGAAAGGACAAGTGCACAAAAGTACCAACACAAGAATACCTAGTTAAAGATGGTATATAACTATGAGGAACTTGAGAACATAGGACTCTGAATAGCAACAAAAGACTTGGGGAGTGCATGGGAAGTGGGAGATGGTTGACAAGTAATGCTCGAGGTCCAACCAAACCTTATCCATCATGAGTTTTGCACCAGATTGCAAAGAGGTAGACACATGGCATCAAGGATCTAGCATAAAATAAGTATATAAGGGACATAAAGCCCCAAGTCCTTAGGAGAAAATAGTTAATAGACTACCATGACTCTTAGTACATAAAGAGTTCATTTTCCATTCACACATGTCATTTATTATCTAAATACTTGGTTAGGTAAAAACAAGTATAAATACCCCTGTATGAAATCATTATAAAGTGATAGATATTGGATATCATTTTGTTAAAGTATAATATAGGGTTATGGATATTACAATCAGTTTGGATGTTCATGTTCTAATTACATAGGTTTGCATTGAGTACTTGTAGTTGTAACTTATTATGAGATCTATGCAACTTTTAATTTTAGAATTTGAGTAACAATATCTAAACTCCATGACATTTATTTGGGTAGTTATGGTTATTAAGCTTAATGAAACAAGGACCAAAGTAGTGTATTTGTTTTTATATGTAACTTGTAATTAGACATAAGTTCAAACTCAAGTATATGACTAATATATTACTATGCAACATAACCCTCGAGAACTAATCTCTTGTTGTACACTTCGGGTGAGCATGCAAGACCATAGTCTTACATGAAGGGTCAGTACACTAGCTCATTGGGGATACACTTCAGCATTTAAAACATTATTAAATAATAGAAACCCAACATTTTGGTTCCATTTCCAAGACCCGTAGCATTTGCTACATAGTAATGGAAGATATTTAAATGTATCAACCTTGATGGTATTAAATAATGGATTATTGGGGTCGAGGATAATTTTGTGATTCCTTATCTTGAACTAGGAGTTTTCGCTCATCAGTGGGTGGAACATACTCTCTACAACACATTATATGAAAATTTATTTGTTGAAATCCCTATTCATTTACATGTCTAGCTATCTATTTATACCTAAGGATGATCATGAAACTTTGGGAGAAGACAATCTTGAATGTTAGAACATCAAAGGGCTTTAGCATGAATAAGAACATCGTGAACATGACCTATTAATATCTGGTGGAGAGGAGCGTTAAATAGATATATTCTAGAGTATGTTGTAACCACTTATTCATATCTTGAAGAAGCTAAGTTTTAGTTCCTTAGTGAGCTTTATAGTTGATATATTAGACATTTCCCACTAGAAGTCAAGAAGTTGTTCATTGATTATAGACTTGAAACTCTTCCAATGGAGAGCTAAATCCATCTTTTCATGAGCCACACATTTGGAAGGGAAATATAGAAGTGTTGGAAAATGATTTTAGGTTGATAATGGTAGCTAATCAGTAGGCTTTTTAGAAGCAAAAATATCATGAAGCTTGGTAGAGTATCATAGGAGTGAGCAGCACAAGAAGGGATCGAAATAACTCAGGAAGTGTTGTTAGGATCTGCAAGGAAACAAAAATACACAAAGAAGATTCCATCACTTTCAAACCATACCCCATGCCACTTTTATTATATGAAGGAGAAACTAGTTGGACAATAGAAAATGAAGAACCAAGTTTGAACCAACCAAGTTCCCCAACCATAGTACATGTTCATGCCTTTGAATTAGATGAATTACATATACATAATTGGGATACAAATAGTGTGGAATCAGAAATTGATCTTATAAGGGAAATTATAGATGAGCCAATTATAACTCATATAGAATTAACACTTTATTTCCCTCTTCAAGGGAACTTCATGGCTCAACTTAGGATGCTTAGAGGACCTGATAGTCATAGTGGATAGAGTATGGGTGTAAATTTTATTAATCAACCAGCTACCACATCACATGGCATGGGCATTATTGTTGGAGGCACTAAAGTCAAACTAGGAGGTGGTATGGGAGGAAGTAGTGGACTCCCCCCTCAAGGAATAAGATCTGGGATTCTCAATAACCACCAACATAAGCACCTCAACTATCAATAATATACTATGAAATGATGCTTCACCTACCTAAATATGAAGGTGTATAGAATGCTGCAAAACACATCCATAAGTGCAAATTTATTTGGAGGGTGTGAGGCATCACTTCTTTTAAATGAAGGATTATTGGATGTTGGAGCTTGATCTTATTATAATGCTTGATTCCCAATAGGGGGTGTGGGGGGGGGAAACTCCCCCCACTATGGTCACCATGGGATTCTAAGGGGGTGACAAACTACTTAGAAGCCCCCTGGCAGGTGTTCAGGGGTAGTGCCCCTAAAGAAAAATTTTGTTAAAAATGCATTGTAAAATATTATAATTTCATATTAAAATGGTAGAAATTATGTTTATGCATTTTTTTCCCTAATATGTAACCCTCATTTCATATTAGGGCATTATAATCATGATGACATATTGTGTGTGAGTGAAGAGGATATTGTAGTGGTTGTATTACAAGTTTTTCCCTTCATTTATTGGATTAAATAATAAGAAAGGCTGGCTATTTATATGTGGACATATCCCATATTGGGTGAACCACATTAAATCTATCTCCATTGTGTTATGTTTTCTGTATTTTATTTATGTCTTTAATTCATTAACATTGCTCTATGTTCTATATTCTTAACAAAGGTCACACAATTCACAACTACACTTTTGGAGAGAGCACATAAGTGGTATAAAAGGCTCGACCCTCAACAAGTAGTAATTTACTATGATCAGCTCAAAACTGCATTCCTTTAGGAATTTGGCAATCCTGAGGTTGAGTAACAATGTATTGTCGTACTGAAGATATAAAATAGGTGATCATTAAAAGCATATGGGAATATGATGCATGATTAAAGACACTTCTATCAAAGCTGTCATTTGAAATAAATGTTTCACAATATTCACAATGGTTCATAGGAGGTTGTTGCTTCCCTTTTAATGAACACTGTCCCACAAGACCTTCACTAACCCGCATGAAGCTTTAGAAACTACCCTTCACACTGAAGATATTGGTAGTATTGACACTAGGATTAGTCCTTTTATGGAAGCCCAAATAGCTTCAATAACATCATTACTTGAAAAATTAACTGCAAATAATATGTATGATACTCATAATGGTATTTGGTTTACCAATTATGGTCTAAAGGACATAACCAAAGCAATTACCCATGTAAAAATATTCATGTTATACTAAAGCAACCATGTGAAATTTGCCATGAAGAGCATGATGTACACTCGTGTCCTCTCTTTTAGTGAGTTAAACATTTGAAGGTGTCTGAATATTAAAAAATATGTGATGCTTATACTCATGACATAAATGATTGTCAGCTAATTAGTGATATCCATGAAGCATGCATGTGCGGTACACACCAAACCACTGTGTCTAAAAATCAAGATAATGGTGGCTATCATGGTTGAGGTAGAGGATGAGGACAAGGAGGTGGTCATTTCCCATCAAGAACATGTTATAAGTGAGGATCCTCAAATCACTATCAAAGGGATTGTCCATTTTATCCAACATGTGCTTTTTGTAAAAAGGACCATCAGTTGGAAGAATGCCTTGACCTATATACAACCAGTACTAAGGAGAGAAATGAAAAAGGTGTCAATATGATTCAAATTGAGAAACCACACTATCACTTGTGCTCAAGCACCTTAATGGCTCAACATGTTAATATCACCATGCATAGTAGAGGACAATCTCAATCTACAACTATTCCTATTGAGAAGGTACAACATGAAGAGCATTGAACAAGGAAGTATCCTAATGCCCAACAATAGAAGGATGTACTCTAGGACACTATGACATTGGTATGAGAACTACAAGGAGAAATTTAGTTCCTTAAAGACCAAAATACATGCAACATGCTGATATGCAAAAGATGACAAAGCTTCAAAATGTAGCACAAGACATTTTTTAAGAGCTTTGCAAGCGTATGTTGGATGAAGACATTATCCCACAACTAAGTACTTGGCTTAAAAATCAAGTACAAACACCAATTGATGTTCCACCTCAAATGACTCAACAAATTGAGGATCATTATTTGAATCATGCTCAATAGAAAGATACCCATGTTCCTCTTAGCCCTCCAGAAGACAAAGGAATATTGGTAAATGTTGCCATTAATGGCTGGTTAATTTAGAACATCTTAGTTGACACTGGTGCTAAAATTAACATCCTCACCAAGGATGCATGGTAAAAAATGGATAGTCTAGCACTACAACCATCTCCTCACATATTATTTATGGATAATAAAGCTTGTGCTCTACCAATTAGTGTCCTCAAGAATGCAACAATGGATGTCCTTAGAGTACCTTTCAAAGCTGACTTTGAATTTCTTGAGTTAGCAGAGTCCAATGACTTTTCAACTCTATTGGCGTGACCTTGGTGTTATGAAAACAATACAAACTTAAGTTTCAAAAAGCACTACGCTAGTTTTGAGAATGATGACCAACACATTATTATTCCCTTAGATAAAACACATGGGCCCCCATACGTAGAACATATTAATGTAGAAGAGGATATTAACCACATTTATAATGTCATAGCTAAATGTGGTTAGCAACATGACCCTAATCCAAATGGCATCCTTTGATGGATAGACACTCAATCCCTTTTTAATAATACAAGTAATGCTTGTAATTATTGGGCTCATGGTGATTATGACCTCACTTGAAGAGTGTGCAGTTACATTGGTAGTCATGAAAATGTTCTACATCAGTATCATAAATGCCATAGGTTTGTTCACCTTCTTACCAACCAAGTCATGAGAGGACCAATGATGGATGCACCGTTAGAAATATTTGATGAAGCTTCTTAGTTTCATGGATAAATAGAAGTACACAAGTTTATCTAGTGCCTTGAAGACTTCTACAACATTGACAATGATCGTATATGATCATTGGTTCACCTATTTGATAGTACAACTATAAGGTGGTGGTAAACCCATAGTGAGTGACTTATCTAGTGGGATCAAGTCCACTCTAATTTGCATCATTAGTTTCATCATGACAATCAAGTCAGGGGAACAATTAGCTATAGCAAAGTATGAGCACCTAAACCCAAACTAGAGGCTTGTGAATCCATGTGGAGAGTTGAAGAGTCTTTCTTACCAAAGTACTTATGGGTACATGCTTTTTATGGAACATTATGAACTTAGGTTAGAGCATCATATGTTCATAAAGAGTGACATTTGGGTACCCATTTTTGGCTTCTATTGAAAGACAACTTGAACTCAACACTATCTTATTCTTCTCCATGAATGAATTTGCACCTCACTCTCCAAGCCATGCATGAAGTAGTTATTGTTCATCACAATCCCATTGAAGATCACCTAAGATACATCCATAATGTCCCAGAAGAAGGTCTAGTTTTCTTCAATGAACCATCTTCACCACTTGTTCCCATGTTAAAACTAGTCCTTGATCAGGACCAACATGAAGAAAAAGCCTAAGGAAATATAAACTAGTATTTTAGGTATATTAAGGTGAAGTTTCCAACCCACATGACCCTTTGGAAAATCATTTAGATGTCCCTACATACTATGGCACATGAGTTATTCACAATATCAGTCCCAATACATACCACCCTTACTCTAGGCCAATTCAAATTGTCCAGTGCAACATCATTATAGAGAAAGAACCAAAAATAACTATTGTAGTTAATTACTAGACTAACATAGAAGTTTCAAAGATATTCATTTGTTAAAAGAATACCAAGATGTCTTTCCAAGAAACTACAATGAGATGAAAGGTGTTCATCCATCTCTAGGCAAGATGCATATCAAACTGGTTGGTGGCACTCGAGCAGTCAGGAGAAGGCCATATAAGATGAATCCAAATCTATGGGCGTACATAAAAGAAGAAATTGATAGTATGTTATCTACTAAAGTTATCACCCCCATTGATGAATCTAATTGGATCAGTCCCATGGTGATAAGTATAAATAAAGATGGATGCATTAAAATTTACATTGATTATCAAACACTTAATGTATCTTGCATTACTGATCCCTTCCAAACACCATTTATAGAGGAAATACTTGAAGGCATTATTGAGTATGAAATTTATACTTTCACATATGGATTCTTTGGGTACCATTAGGTCCAGATCACTGAGGAGGATCAACCTATAACTATGTTTGCCATTCTATGGGGATCCTTCGCATATATTTTAATGCCTTTTAGGTTGAAGAATGTACTTGCTACGTTTTCATGTATAGCCATCAAGGCCTTTAAATATTTCATCCATAAATTTATTTGAGTCTACTTTGATGACTGGATAGTCTATGGCTTGGTCGAGGACCATTGCTCTAATCTACAGTTCATGCTTGAACATTATTGAGTCTTACAAATATCATTAAATCTAAAGAAGTGTCTTTTTGTTACACCTTTCAATGTTATTCTAAGACATATTATTTATAAGGATGGAATTTTGGTAGACCCAATAAAAGTATCTGTCATTCTTTGACTCCTAATGCTAAAGTCTCAATGTGAAGTTTGCACCTTTCTAAGCAATACAAATTATTAAAAATTCATTCATGGATATACAAAGATTATCACACCTCTGGAGGAACTCTTAAAACATAAGGAACACTTCATTGGGACTTTCTCCTACCAAGAAGCCTTTGAGGCCTTAAAAGATAAGCTAGTTATCACTCCAATCCTATAATTCCCTAATTGGACAAAACCATTCCATGTCCATTTTGATGCTTTTGGAATGGTATGTGGTGCAATCCTTACACAGCCAGGTAAGGGTCACCTTGATCACCCTATCTATTTTTCTTGTAGGAAACTTACTCCAGTTGAGCAGAATTACACCACCATGGAGTGTGAAGCATTATCAATGGTCTATGCTTTATAGAAATTTTGACAATATTTATTGGAAACTCCTTTTTTATTCTATATAGATCATGAAGCTTTAAAGTATCTAGTCAATAAACCTATGTTTCATGGACGTATATGATTTTGGATAGTGTTCTTTCAAGAATTTCAATTCTTTATCATGGTCAGACCAGGAAAAACTAATTATGGCCCTAATCATCTCTCTTGAATTGATTCTCGAGAACCACTGTGTGCTATTGAGTATGACTTACCTAATGTTTAACTGTTTCATATTTCTCATGTACCTAAGGAGTTGGAATAAATTTTAGCTATTCTAACTACTAGCTCAATGCTCTACTGTCTAACTCCTCAGGCCAAGAAATAACTTATGATCCATGTTGTAACTTTTTAGCTCATTAGAACAAACCTCTAAAACCTTGGTTGTGATGAAATTATTCACCACTATGTCATGAAACATGAGATTTTTGAAGTACTCCAAGAAGTTCATGAGGGCATTATAGGTGGACACTATGCTAGAGAGGTTACTGCGTACAAGGTTATGCTAGCTAGATTATGGTGGCTTACCCTTTTTCAAGATACCAAGATATATGTTAGGAAGTGTGACATTTATCAGTACGTAGGAAAACCAAATCACTGGGATGCTATGCCTTTACATCCAATTCTATCTCAAGATCCATTTGAAAAGTTGGCCATTAACTTTATCGATCCCATCAATCCAACTAGATGGTGAATGGGTTCCCATTATATTATTATGGTAACTAATTATCTCATGTGCTTGGTTGAACCTATGACAATAAGAGATTATACTGCTACTACTGCTATGTATTTCATTTGGGAACATGTCATAACCTAGTTTAGATGCCCACTAAGTTTTACTAGTGATCAAGGTACTCATTTCCTAAATAAAACTATTTATATGTTACTAGTTGAGTTCATGATTGCTCATCACAAAATAACACCATATCACCCCTAGACTAGTGGAATTGTCGAGGCATTCAATAAAATCTTAAGCACTACCCTTACAAAAAATCATAATATTGGTTGAAATCATTAGGATGATCAAGTATCTTCAGTACTTTAGGTTTACCAAATAACCTATAAGTGCCTAAATAAGAACACATCATTCAATTTAGTATATGGTAAAGAGGTAGTTCTACTAGTTGAATTCTTGGTACCATATCTTCATATTATGCATGTTAGACAATTAGATGAGGACTCATCCTTTGAACACACCCTTAGATACTTTGTTGTGACTAGATGAAGCCCATTTCCTTCCTCATTGGAGTCAAGATGTGGAGAAATGCAAACAAAAAGCATGGCATGATTGATACATCAAGCATAAAACATTTACCCTTAGGATGAAAGTCTTGATCTATGACTCCAAGTTCATGTGCCATTTTGGAAAACTTTAAATTCACTAGGATGGTCTTTTTGTAATTCATAACATTCGACCTACTAGCTCTTATCAATTATAAATGTTAGACGACCAATTTTTTCCTGGGTATTACAATGGAAGCCAGCTATGACCATATTTCACCTTTGAATAGTTTAAATTTTGTAATAATAAGGCTTATGCCATTAGTCTAGGATTTCTTGTTCTCAATAAAAGCATTTCCTTTATTACACGTAACATTTCTTTAAAATAGAGTAAATTGAAATTTTTTACTTATGTTCTCATGGAAGAACATGACACAGTTTTAGTATGGGATAAAAGGTATCTATATTCATACTTAAAGATAGGCATACAAGTTACTTAAGGCATGCAAACTACTTGAGGTGCGTAATATAAATAGCCCTAGGTTAAGATATTACCATCAAATAGTTTTAAAATATAAAATAAATATAATAACTATGTTCCATTCTAAAGAAAATCATGAGACATAGTTAGTTGTCTTCCACTTCAAAAAAAAGTGCAGGATGGAACATGCCACTAATGTGAAGGAAATAGTGGTTATGATAAATGTTCCACCATCATGACAAGATAATATTGTTAAATGTATTTATGATGAGAAGTGATGGTTGAATAATGGTGGTCATTACAAGTGCATTAATAACTAGAAGTGATGGACAAAAGGAAAGGGGGTAGTAAATGCAGGTTAAATCCCTCAAGCCTATAAAAGAATAAATAATCTCATTGCTACTTTTTACCTTTGCTTCCATTTGTATTTATAGAGCCGAAGAATGAAGAAAGCTAGAGTGATTCTAGAGTGAGTAAACAACATCATAATTTTTTAAAACAATTATTTGAGTTGAGTATCAAGATAAGTAATCAAAGCATATGGCCAACTTTAAAACATGACCATAATAGAGAGAACTGGTAGTTTCAAGTTACAGAGGTAGATGTCTACCATTAGAGGGAAGTGAAGCAAGAAAATATGAAGTCATCAACATAACAATCAAGTATTCTTTAGGGAATGTTGGATGGTCATGCCACAACCTTCAATCTCTTCAAAAGGTGATGTGACCTAAGAATAAGGCTCTAAAAACCAATCCATTGTCAACTATTCTAGAAGAAGAAGTACTTGGGGGAAGTAGTAATGATCAGGGAAGAGATACTAGAATAATAGGCATAACACATGAAAGGAGAATAGGTTAGGATGTCACACCAAGAGAAGAAGGCATAATCATCTCCACCTCAATTAATGATAGAGGAAATGTAGTACCCATAAATAGTGCTATGCATGAAAATTGGGTATCAAAAGTACCCTCTTGCACAATTTTTTGCTACAATCACCATCAACTTGGGAATGAGGTTGAGTTGATAAATGACTACTGGGTTGAGCATCTGAACACCAAAAACCAATTGGTGTATGACCTCAATATTTTTAATGCTTTAGATGTTATAGGTTTATTTTAGTTGTTCAACCTTCCATACTTTGGAAAACCCATGGAAGCAATCATGTTTTGACTTTCGTGCATCCATGAGGACTACCTCTACTTTGTTGGGTGCAACATACAAATGAAAACCTAAGAGAATATGTAAGGTATCAAGGTTTCAATGTTTTGGAATGGATGTAACATTTGACTTGGAGGAATCTGATGAGATTGGTAAACTAGCCATGACACTAATGCACCAAACGTAGGGCAATGCCATGTATATCAAAAAACTATAGGATCTTGCTCTCTGGGTAGCTTCACACATAAAATGACCAAGATCAGTGGCACCAATCATTAGAAAGAGGTAGATATGGGTCACCTCTACATTTCCCACCAACTAACTGAGGGCTTGAAGTATAATTGGGCTATGCATTATGCTCACAAAATTATTAAAGATGTTGAGAAGACCCATTAAATACCTGGTCATAGGTTCCAATGGGGGTATTTTTGTTATTGATGGTGTTTAATGAGATTGGTGTACCTGATAACACCATGGGAGAGTTTAAGTGGGCATATCCACCTGAACACAAGTCCCCTATTAAGTGTTATAAGATATTTACATGCCCGAGACACATCACCCCCACTACAAAAATAAGATAAAGTCATGGTTCAATGGAATGAATGAAACATTTGGGAATGAATGGTGCATTCCAAAAGACTTACCCACCTAGGTTGGTGATCAAGCTCATTTCACTATGAAGCAACATTTTTATTTGTCATGTATTAAGATGGTCCCTTCTAGATAAATCTACATGGTTGAAACTACCTTATGCCTTTTTAAAATGGTACTTCATTGACTCAATTAACCACATTTTTGATGCATAGCTTATCATTTTGGAGGTAGATAGAATTAACTTGGAGATTCACACTCTGTGGAAGATGTGCATCTATCTAAGTAAGAAGGCCTATAGGAAAAAGTGATAAATTGATAAAACTAATATAAAGGTCAAATAGATAATGGTGGGAGAATAGGTGCATAATTTTTTCTACATGCTCTAGCCTAAAAAGAAGACTTCAAAGGGCACAAAGCATACACAAGAGAAACAACCACCAGTTCCTCAATTGGAAAATAAGAAGTGGGATGGACACGATGCCAACACAAGTTCACAATAGGATCCTCTTAAATAGTAGAGGACTACCTAGGCACCACCTTCTAGACCCTCACCACCTATTCCTCCTCTGAGACCTTCTCCACCTATATCTTCTCCTTTGAGACCTTCTCCATTGAGATCTTCACCACTACAAGTCCATCCACCCCCACCTTCACCTCTGTAGGTTCCTCCACTCTCGGCTTCACCTCCAATAAATTCACATGCATCACCACCAAGGATTTCACCATCAAGGACTATACCATAGAGAACACTAGAGAAAGAACTAGAGCAGGAAGAACCTATAAGCCAAAAGGAAGAGGATGAGGACTCTGATTTTGAGAAGACATCCTCCCTAATGCGAGATGAGGAGACCATATTTGAAGATTCATCATTGGACATTGGGGGTCTATTTGTGAAGAGGGGGATGGTGATGATACTCATCAAATGAGTGAAATGGCTCTCGATAACACTTCCTTAATTATTGATACAAAGGTCAAGATTTTAGAGTTTGACCTAAATAAAGGAAAGGATCCCATTAGGTCTAGAGGAAAAATACCTTTAATTAATGCATCTACCAATCTATATAGTTAGTATCAAATGGGTGTCCCTAGCATGATGCTTTACTTATGGCCACACTTCCTCCCCCAAGATGCAACCATTGATACAAGGTGGCAAATATCCTTCCTATTAGACATGTACAATGAGGATCACCAATTTTAGCTCCCTCCAAATAGGCTCCTATTAAGTCCTTAAGCTATAGCATTGTCAATCCCACTATGGGTTAATCCCTAGAAGATCACCCCTCTGTAGGCCAACATTACATTTTTGAAAATGGATTTCAAAGTCATGCACCAAAACATACTTTTAGACTCTCACACACACAATGTAGAGAAGAAATGTGGCTAGGTAATGGATATGTATGAAAAAGAGGTTGTCACCCAAAAGGCACTCACAAAAGAAATGGATATATTGAAACGACAAATAAAGCAGGTGACAAAGGCTAAGGTAAAACCTTTAAATTTATGTAAATTAATTTTAGGCCAAGAGACAACACTAGTAGATGGAGTGCCTCTAGACAGGGACATTGTGAATAAATTAGAGACCCTATTGAATCTCCTACTAAAGCATTGCAAAGAATAGCCTACACTAAGGAATGAATCAATATTGGTGTCAAAGTAATTTACTAAGGTAGTAGAGGTTTGCAAGCATGCTTTCGAAAGAGTTGGGGAAGTCATCCCCATCTTGGAAGGAATTATTGAAAGATTGGTGTGACCAAATAAAATATTGGAGGCTTAGATCTATGTAGAAGAATGCCAAAGGTAGTATATGGTAGATATTGCCCTCTTAATAAAGTATCGTGTTGAGTGCATAAAGGCATTCAAGGATGTCAAAACCATGGAAGAAAAAATAAACATGCATCAATAGTAATTAAATGTCAGTTTATAACTCTCTGAGGATAGGTTGTCGATGAGGTCTCGACATTAGAAGAAGTTCAAAAGGATGTCAGCACATCCTTGGATGAATTGGTGAAGAAGGCTAATAATAATTCTAACCAACTTGAAGAGATGAATAAATCAAAGGCAGCCATTGAAGAAATAATGGCAAAGTTGCTCGATAGATTGTCACATTAGGACAATGTAAAGAATATAATTGAATAAAATAGGCCTAAATTTTTGGCAAAGGCCATAACTAAGACTTAGTCCAAGATGGACTAATTTCATAGTGTGGGGTGATGTTGGACCCCAAATTTTGACTAAGTATTTTGGTGTTTTGGCATGGAATTGGCATGACGTGAGAGGAGCATAGTGCAGAAAGAATATCACACAAAACTAGATTGGTGTATAAGGATCATGGTGTAGAACCAATGAGGCACAAAAGGATAAGGGTAGAGAAGCACCGACATAAGAATACCCAGTCAAAGATGGCATATAACTATGAAGAAATTGAGATCATAGGACTCAAAATAGTAGTAAAAGACTTAGGGAGCACATAGGAAGTGAGTTATAGTTGAGGAGTGATTATTGAAGGCCATCCAAACCTTAACCATCATGAGTTTTACATTAGCTTGCAAAGAGTTAGACACATGGAAGTAAGTATCTAGCATAGAACAAGTATATAGGGGTCATAAAGCCTTGGGTCCTTAGGAGTAAATAGTTGATAGTCTGCCATGACTCTTAGTATATAAAGAGTTCATTGTCCATTCACACATGTCATTTATTCTATAACTATTGGCCAATTTTGGCCAACATACAAAACTTTACCTGAATAGATCAGTGTTCTAGAAGTCCTGGTGTAGAGTGAGAAGTTGAGTAGAGTTATTGATGGAGTAAATAATCAAATGGCTTGGAACCAGGTCTATAATTATAAGTGCAAGGAACCATCGAGTTTCCATGGTGTTTAGGGAATTAAAGAGAGCATGAATCAAGTTTGCATAAGTCTCTAAGATTTATCATAGCTTTGAAAGGATAAAAATGAATTACACAAGCCTAGGAAAACTAGACCATCATGACATGTCATGTAGAAAATAAAAGGTCAGTCTAATTATACATTTGATAAGTATACTTGGGAGGCCTCTCAAAGTTGAAAGACTATATAGACATGATGTTCTTTGTGCTAAGAATGTCCCTTGCAAATTTGGTATCTTGATGAATTATCTATCTCAAGATATAAGCCTTCAAAGTTGAACTAGTAGAGTGAGACATGCACGGGGATGTCAAGTTAAAGCCACAAGAAGTAGCCATTTGAAATCAAATATTGCAAGGAATTAATGCAAAGATGATAAATGTCATGATATCAATATCTTGAATAAAGATCAATGGCATGTGGGTGAATACTGAGGTTAGTGGGTTCAAATAGATCAATGACACATGATCCATCATACAAATATGGATCAATGACGAGTGAGAGGTCAACAAGTTAGCAAACCCTAAGGATGAATGCAGAGTTTCTAAGCATCACAATTGTAGAAAACTCCTAAATAAATCAGTGGTGTGCATTCAAACCATATATAAGTAGATCAATGGTGTAGATCAAATTTAAAGAGTCATTGAGCTCAAGAAGCATGTGAGGTTGCCACATGGTGTAAGTGTGTTAACTAAACAAAGACTGAAAATGGGGCCCATAGAATGAACACAAAGCTGAAAAGTGGCACAATCTTGGAATCCCTGATCAAGATCAGTGACCAACATTAAAATTTGAAGCCAAGAGACTTCAAATGAAGAATAAACATGACCCAAGTCAAACTAGGGCAAATATTTAAAGGGCATATATCGCCATTAGGGTTCAATCGAGAACCATTAAGCATGAGACATGATTATATAATCAAGATGGTTAAGGATGAAGTTTTATCACCATTAAATCTTAGTCAGGACCTCTGATCAAAGATTTAGAACATACAAGGTCCATTTTATGGAGCTGCAATATTGTTTCATGATTGTGGTCATTATTCTTTGAAGAAGAGTTGTGCATATAATGAGTCCTTGGCTCTCATAGGGTTTAGAGGTAGAATGGGTTTTTTTAAACCTAATATATTTTAGGAATAAGGCCATGGGGCCTATAGGCTTTTCATTGACATGATAACTATAGGAAAACTAATAATTGGACTGGTTTTCAATTTATAGTAAAGCCATGTTTAGTTTTGGAGTAGGGGTAGATATAAACAAGATATGAACAAATGTCTCATCTTTTACATAGTCATGCTCTTGACAGGTAGGTACCTATAGCCACTCAGGGCATATATAGTCATGGCCCTATTAGGACCATATATATATGAGGATTTTGTTCTCATAATGAAGTCAGGTGGAAGATAGCATAGAGTCTCAAGATGGAGATCTAGCGGTTAGAGAAATTAGTTGGAGCATTTAATGGATTTTTAAGGTCTTTCCCTTCATATAAAGATCATGACTCATCATCCTTTGGAATTCCTTGTCTCTTAGTATGTTTCTTGACCAATGATAAAGATTGAAAGCTATTGGGATAAACAAAGGTTAATTTATCTATGATGGATTAGTCTTGATTAGATAACATGGTGGTTGAGCATTCATTGAAAAAGTGGTGGCAGCTCATTAATTGACTTCTGATGGTGTGCTCCCTTTTTCTCTTCTCCCTTTCTCCTATATCTCTTATTTACTTCCACATTGTAACTCTCTCTCAAATTTTTGACTCTTTTAAGGACTGTAATTTTGAAGAGTAAGAGACTCTCATTTTGACTAAGGTTAAACCTTGTCAAAAATTGTAAGAACTACCTCTTGATGCAATAAGATGATTTTTACATATCTTTTACCTTTGATTAGTGCTTTATTAATATTGTACATGATGACCTTGTCAAGGAGATTCTTCGTAGGCCATTGCACTTTTTTCTTGCCTCTTTTAAAGTGTTTTCAAGCTATTGCAGGTCTGGATTTATGTTCTTTTTTCATTGATGAATGCATAGTGTAAGTCTTAGAATTCCTCTTTGCTTTTTTGATTTCTTGGCGAGCCTAGTTCATGAAATACTTATGTAATTATCTAGTTTGTGAGGTTGTGTGGGCTAATATTATCTTATGCTGATCTAGTGTGTGTTCAAGCTTATATAAGTGTCTCACTTAATTTGGTGCATCACCCAAAACTGATTCTTTAGTAACCCTATTCCCCCTTTCTAACCCTTTTTTAAGCAATTCGTTAGTCTAGGTGATCCATCAAAATGATGTCGGCCTTATCCAAAGGTTCAACCTCACCATAGGGATACCCATAGCCTGGGGTTATCCCAATATTATGACTAGGCATGGGGGAGCCTAAATAACTCCCATACAAGGGTGAAATTCCATGTTACAATAGTAACTACTTGGTTGGGTAAAAACAAGTATAAATACCCCTATATGAAATCATTGTAAAGTGACAGCTATTGGATATCATTTTTTTGAAGTATAATATAGGGTTATAGATATTACAGTCAATTCTAATGTTTATTTTCTAATTAATTTATAGTTATGCATATGTTGTTAGGTTTGCATTGAGTACTTATAGTTGTAACTTATTATGAGATCTATGCAACTTTTAATTTTAGAATTTGAGTAACAATCTCTGAACTCCATGGCATTTATCTAGGTAGTTATGGTTGTTGAGTTTAATGAGACAAGGACCAAAGTAGTGTATTTATTTTTATGTGTAAATTATAATTATATATAAGTTAAAACTCAAGTATATGATTAATATATTACTACACAACATAACCCATGGGAACCGGTCTCTTGTTACGTGCTTCTGGTGAGCACAGAAGACCATAGTCTTGCATGAAGGGCTAACACACTAGCTCATTGGGGCTACACTTCAATGCCTAAAATTTTATTAAAGAATAAAAACCCAATATATGATACACTAAATTAAACTAAAATTTAGTGTTTAGTTTCTTCCACAACATTTTCCACAAGTGACCTATGAAACTAATATCCCCGTCTTACAAAATGTTGCACTACGATCCATGCAACCTTAGAATTTCCATAAAAAAAAATTATCTACTTGCACACCATTATTAGTCTACTTATAAGCCATAAAATGAGACATCTTAAAAAATATATCAACCTAAAAAGATAGAATCATAGCCCTTTTATATCCTAAGTAATCCTATAACAAAACCAATGCTTAAGTATTTCCATGGTTTTTGAGTACATGCAAAGTTTGATACAGCCTTAGGTTAAAACTTATGCCTTTTACCAATTGGAAAATCATATACCCATGTACATAATTGTGCACATTTACACACATGTGTGACCAAAAATTCCCTTCACTTAAATGTGTTATTTTTTAATCAAAGCCAAAATGACTAGCCAATCTGCCATTATGCTTCTCTTGGATCAAATTCTTGGGCATAGATCCCTTCGGTATACATAGGTATGCTCCCTTGAAAAATAAATCCTCTTTTTGAACATAATCTAACCAAGGAATTATATTTGTGAACATGAGCTCTATGTATTCCTTCCATGCTTCCTTGAATTCTTCATCCTATACATGTAACTCCTCCTTGGGATCAAATCCCATAACCTCTATACACATCTCACTAAACAAACCACATCTTCTACTCAATGCACTTGCAACCTAATTAGATTTTTTCTCCTATTTTTCAATACAAATGAGTTACTTTTCAACAATTCTACCCATTTACTATGTCTTTTATTCAAATTACCTTGACTATTTATAATTTTAGTGTTTGTTGGTGTGTGTATAACACAAACTCCTTTGATAAAAAATAGTGCCTCCATTTCTTCAATCATTGCACAATAACATATAACTTTTTATCATAAATTGAATACTTTCATAGTGTGTTATTCAATATGTTAATTAATTAAGTGATAGGCTTACCTTCCCAAAACATCACAACTCCAATGGTTGTGCTACTTGCAACATAATCTACCCTAAATTTTTTGAATCCAAACAACATCAACAAATTCCATTTTATAACCTTCTTAAATTTTTAGAAATCACACTCAACTTTTTCAATCCAAATAAATTCCTTCTTATCACCCCTCATCACTTTTGTGATAGGTGTAAAAATTCCATTGAAGTTTGTTATGAAATATGAAAAGAAGTTTGATAATTCATGGAAACTTTGCACTTTAAAATCACTCTTTTGTGATGGCCATTTAATGATAACTCTCATATTCTCATCATCCATTTTCAATCCTTCTTGAGACATGACAAATCCCAAGTACATTAACCCCCTTTTCATGAAGTTACATTTCTTTAGGCTTACCAACAACTAGTTTTCCTTGCACATACATTATAAAAATTTTCTCAAGTGCATCCAGTGTCCTTATTTTAACTTGATAATAATAAAAATGTCATCTAAATTTATAATTAAAAACTTACTAAGAAAATTCATAAAAATTACATTCATCAATTGCATGAATTTAATCAACGAATTAATTAGACCAAAAGGCATAACCAACCACTCATACAAATCATCATTTGTCTTGAAATCAATCTTCCACTCATTACCTTTTATTATTATTATTTGGTGGAATCCAATTTTTAGGTCTATCTTAGTGAAGTATTGTACTCCACTCAGTCAATAAATTAATTCATTTGTGCATGGTAATAAAAATATATAATTAATGGTGATCTTTTTAATGGCTCTAAAATTAGTGCACATCCTCCACTCTCCTCCTTTCCTTGCCACTAGCACTACAGGCAGTGTGCATAGGCTCAGGGTTTATTTAATTATTCCCTTCTCAAGCAATTAATCAACTTTCTTCTTGACCTCTTCATTTTCTTGCAACATCAATCTATATGTCACTTTATTAGGCAAACCAGATCCTAGAATCATATCCATTATATGATTTATGTTGCTCATAGGTAGTAAACCATCCAAAATATCCTTAGACATGATATTATTATATTCACCCAATATTTATTTTACTTCACACCACATTTTTTCTTCTACCCCTTTTGTGCTTATAGTTTGTGTAGGCTTAGGCATGAGTGCAAAACATGTGCGTTCCTTCACTTCCCTCATCAATTATTTTTAAAAATACTCTCTAACTTCTATCCACCTCTACACTTTTTTCCTTCAAAGGATTCAAGGTATACTTATTACCATCCTTCCATAAGGTATATGTATTTACTCTTCTTTCATGTAGAGCTTTGCTATCAAATTTCCAAGGCCTACCCAAAAATGCATGGAAAATTTCCATTGGCACGATGTCACACATGAATTCATCATTGTACTTGCATATTTGAAAATTGATGAGACATTAGTTATTCACCAATGATTGATATACCTTACATAATCAAAATAAATTGTATGGGTTTTGATGTTCAATAATTTTAAGACCTTGTTTCTCTACCATCTCAATTAAAATGAGATTATCAGATCTCATCAGTATTACCACTATCAATGATTAACTTGAAACACTTCCCTCTATATTTTTAAATGGTCCTAAACAAACTATTTATTTGACATGGTGCATTTTATTCCTTCTCAAGTTTTAATAATACTATCTTCATTATGAGAGCCTCACCACACTTTAGTTCTTTCATGTGATTGATCAACATTATACTTTCCTCATCATCTTGCATAACATGGTTGATAGCCTCTATTCTACAGACAACTCCACTTTTATACATATGTGGGCACATAAATTCTCTATGTCCTACTTCTCCACATTTGAAACATGTATCGGTGAAATGTTTACATCATTCACATCCACTATATCTTCTCCTTTGAAAGGATCCTCTTCCTCTTTCTGCAATGCTCATGACCAAATGATGTTCTTGTTTCTCCCACATGTGTAAGCATTTAATATATTTTTTCACTACCAACAATGCCTCATTTTCCATGCATAAACTTATATTTTCCTCATGTGGTGCTATTTTTTCTTCTAGAAAACATTTCTTCTACCTTTAATGCACATGATAGGCTTCTTCTATTGACTTTAGATTGATCATATTAAATTCATCCTAAATGGAAATGCGAAATCCATTCACATGTTTTGAGAATTGTTTTGTGCCATCTTCTATGTGACTGAGATGAATGTTCAAGCTACATAATTATTCTGTATAGTCCTTAACACTCATATCCTTCTAGATCAAGTTCTATAATGTTCTAAAAAGTTTCATCTCATATTCTAGAAGTAAATAACCTTTCTTTTTACTTAACAACTGTTTGATTCCAAGATTTGATTATTTCCTTACCTATCCATCTAAATATGATCCTAATAGAAAGATGGTTTCCCTTTTAATTTGGTACATATAAATAGCATTTTATTAGGATATTTTATGTATTTGTCCTCAAAATATTTATCTAATTCTACAATCCAATCTATCAAATCTTCTACACATAAACTCCCTGAGTAGTTTCAAAATGTTCGCATATGGATTTCCACCTATCTTGGAAATGACCCTTAATAATATAACCTTTGCCTGATCTTGATTAAATTCATCCATGTGCACTTTTGGTGCCTCATCATCCCTTGAATCAAGGTTTGCTATCCTTTGTTGAGCAATCTCCATGGATTCCATTTTTGTTTAGAGATATCACATCAAGTTTGCCAAATTTACCACTCTTAATGGTCAAATTCTTCCTGCTCATCTAAGATGAAATCCTCTATATGCCATTTTTAATAAATCACTACAAAAATTGTGTTTGGAATATCTTTTACCTAATAACCTCTACATTGGAAGATGTCTTCACCATTTTCTACTCTCATTCAAAAATGTGGAAAAATTAATTGATTTAGTAGGTTAAACCTATTGTGATACCAAATGATGTAGTTATAGTTAGGGTCTCTCCAAAGAAGGATGATATTAAACCACACAATCCATAATTCCTATGCACCAACATCTAATAGTAGTGTGTGTAATAACAATTAGGAAAATTAACTACAATGGAGGAAAATATGGATGTAGCCACATAGTAAAGTTTATTATTAATGACTTCAAACCAAGAGGTTACAATGATCCCAAATAGGATATCAAAAATAATTCTCTTATACTAGACTTGAAATATTGTAAAGTTTTTAGTGAACAAGTAATGGTTTTCTCTCTCTCATAGGTTACAACAACGTGCCATATTCCTCTTATATTTGGCTTTGTGCATTCTTACTATAGCTACCAACCACCTCAATGACATCGATCATCATATTTATAAGCATAACAAGTCATTATGGAAGTTGAAATAATTTTCCTTCATTATCATCCAATAGTTTGACCCTAAATCTTCACCTTTCTACCGTTATGATCTGACTTGGACATAACCTATGGCATTTGAGTCCAATGTTGATTCATAACAAGTCATTATGGAAGTTGAAATAATTTTCCTTCATTATCATCCAATAGTTTGACCCTAAATCTTCACCTTCCTAACATTATGATCTGACTTGGACATAACCTATGGCATTTGAGTCCAATGTTGATTTAGTCCAACATGTGGATGATGATTCACCTTCTACCTTCAAAGATGTGTGAAAATACTAAAAGGTTGTGTGCAATATTTATGACCATTTATGTGCATGAACTCATAAGGTACCTTACATTATGTAAAACTTGCATCTATGAGTGGGCCCTTAATATGATCTATGGAAAAACAAAATACCAAGACCATACATGGTCTTCTTCTTCAACCCCCACCTTCATGCAATTATCTATTATGTGCAGACAATAAGTCTTCATTTAACTACATTATCCTACTACGTGTGTGTAAGGTTGCATTTGTTCTTTAACCAAAGAATAAGTGCACACCAAAAGGTTTCATAAATATACTTATTCCCACTCTAAATATTTTTGGCTGATGTAGATTGCTTGTGCACCTAGATGCTTGTACATCAAAAAGTCTACCTAGTAGCACCATATTTCAAGAACAAAGCAGAAACATTATACACAATTATATTCCAGATCTAGATCTATGAATTGTAACTAGTTGTGATTATTTCATGTCCTTTGTACTTACTTTTTATGGCCTAAATTCATTTATCAATTTGCCTTATTTGTATTAATAGATATTTGGGTAAATATGAATTTTGTTCTTTCATAGTTGTATTTTTAGATTTATTCATTACAACCATTTATCCATATTTAAACTAGGATTAAGGTAAATATGTATTATAGATGTTGTTGTAGTCCCCATATTGGTATGAATATCCCTAAAACTTCCTCATTTAAGGGCATTAATAGATAAAATATTAAATCTAAAAGACCCAAATCTTTAAGACTTTGAACAAAAATATGACTTGGGTTTGTATCAAAAGATGTACTATAGATACTAAAATATTATTTATATGGTACCTTTGTCTTGTACACTTAGAAAATAGCTATCATGGTTATACCTTTTAGTTATATACATGTCAACTTCCAAAAGGCTCACGTTCACTATCTCTATGAGCCTAATTGATTATATCTTAGTCTAACCATTATTATTATGATGAATAAGCCTTATTTACTATGCAAAATCTATAAACCTAATTATTGTCATTCACTACAAGTTATAGACCTATACCTATTTTCTAGCTTACTAGACACTTGTGTCCCAAGCAGACCTATGCATCGATGCAAGTGTCCACTTTTCCTACAAAGTGTCTAGTGCCCAAAAGTCATCTAATTTACAAAAGAAACATATCCTAAAGGTTGGTATAAGTTATTTCATGTGAGATATTTCTAAAAAGAATTAATATATATACAAAATCAACCCTCATTCATTCCTCACCTAAAAAACACCTAGAAATCACATATAACTCACAAGGCAATATACTAAGAATCACTCAATCAAATATTTGTCGGGGAATCCAAGAACAAACACACTTGTTCTGATCCCACTTGTTAAGATCTTGCTCCTCAGAAAGATCACAATATGATTACCAAATTTAAGCAATTAAACATGCGAAAATAACCAGAAACACAAGTAACTAGAATTCACCAATAGCACAGAATATGAGAGACAATATACAATCTTATATTAATACTTGTACAGAAATGAATACAATAAAGAGCCGCCACACTCTTCCACCTTATAGAGGCTTACCACACCCCAAGTTTACAATAATTCTTCTTCAAAACACTCTCCTACCAAAAACGGTCCCAACAACCAACTCACACACAGAATTGGTGTTCACCTCTCCAACCAGTCAGTAATAACCCTGTCAGTACACCAAGCACTCTATAGTAATTCAAGTAGATCTCCCATGAACCTACAACCTGCAATTCAACAGACCATACTTACAATGGAAGGATCTTCCTTGCCTTCCTTTCTAGCTCATTAGTGGAACTAGGAGAAACACACACTTTGTTCTCTTCACTAGCACACTTTACAATACATGCCAATGGGTCTATAAATAGATCCCAGACTTAAACAATAACTTAGACTCTTAGTTTACTATAATTATCCATGTAGCTCAAGACTCAAAATAGCCTTAACATACAAACACTCTGTTCACTAAACTAACTATTAATGCAACGAACAGTTCTAGAACACACAGGTGATCGACACCGGTCCCTGCTTGCCTAGTTCTGCCGACATCGGCCGACTCCCTACCGATGCCGGTTGCCTTTTGTATTGATCATGACCGACGTCGGTCATGCTGCCGATGCTGATGCTTTTGGGTCTTCAGCAACCTCCTTTTCTTTGTCTGCAACAAGTTGAAGCTTTTAGCTCCACAACCTAACAATCTCCCACTTGGAGATAAATAGCTGCAACTGTACTTGTGCCTATACACTGTCTAGTTTGTTCCCTTGGCTCTGTATCCCTCTTCAAGATCACTCTTGAAGACCACCCACCAAAACCTGTAGTGTAACACCTGTCATCCAAATCACCTACCACATCCACATCTACAAACCATGTAGAAAATAACTTGACCCTACATAGCATGTGCACCTGCTGCTGGTCCCTCTAAGAATCCACTGAACGGCCCTCCAATGCTTCTTTCTTGGATTGGCTCCAAACTTGTGACAACTCCCACTGCTTGGGAAAACTCAAGTCTAGTACATACCATGCACTTAACCTCATTATGTGAATCAAGACATTGTTTTGTGAACTGTCCAACCATCGGCATGCTAACCGGTCTCACACAATCATCCTAAAACAAAGACAACATATGACCTTCCATGTCCCTAAAACACACTCATGCCAAAGAATCTTGCTGCTCCTAGATTCTTCATGACATACCTCTAAACTAGCTTTACCTTTAGTTCAGCAACTACCTGTATATGTAACCCTGCAAGAAGCACATCATACAGTAATAGGATAATGTAGCTAATATTATCCAACCTGGTAAAGAGAAACACAATGATCAAACCTCCATTGCCCTGTAGCTTATACAAGACCATATACCCTGATCTTTCATCTCACATGTCCATTTCCGCTCTTCATCATCTTGAACATCCATTTGTCTCTCAGTGCTTACTTCCAGCTGGCAACTCCACCAAAAACTCTTGTTTGGTTCTCCTCCAAGGAATCACATCCTCCATCCATGCCAAGCTCCCACTGTTTCCTGGATCTACCTGTTCTGCTTCTTTAACAACTTCCTGGTTCTTTACCATAAGTGAGCAACAAGTAGTGTAAAGAAGGGAAATGATGAATTTGAGGCTTACATACCCTTTAAGTCCTCCATATGGGCACTTGAGACTCCTTGGCAGCTTGCTGTCCACCCAAAATTCATCTCAGTGACTGATGTCGATCACATTCCAGTCTGCACCTGACCGATGTCGGTTCCCTACGACTACCTCATCACCGATGTTGGTTCCCCCTTACCGACACCAGTGTTTATCTGCCCTGAGTCACCGACGTCAGTCTGCACATAGCCAATGTTGGTCCCTGTCTAGACACCAACGATGGTTTTCTAGTCGACGTCGGTCTTTGTGTTTTGCTTGTGAGAACTGACTTTTTCTCGCGAGCTCCTTTTGGATCAAACCCTTGTCCAAATCACCCTTGCTCTGCTCAGAATTCTTCTGCCCCTCGTGCTGAACTCTGTCCATCACCTTCTCCTTGAAAACCAAGGCTTTCCTGATCTTGTCACTAACATTGGATTCCTCAAGAAACGTCACCTTCTTCTTCTACATATAGAAATCTCGATCTATACCCTTTGACTCAAGAACATGCATCTCCTTCTTATTCATGTAACCAAGCCTATTAAGCCACATCTTTGAATCTACAGCTGAAGTAGATAACCCAAAAAGAGAATCAGTAATACAAGTAGATAGATAAAGCGTACCTACTTTCTTACCTCTTGCTACAACAAGTGCACCCTTGGTAACCTTCCAAGAGTCCACTGTGAGAGTTACTGTGCAACCCTCATCACCCAAACTTCTTACAAAAATCAAATTCCGCTCCAGAATTGGGACATGCATGACCTCCTTCAACACCCATGTGTTACCTGCCTGTAGTTTCAGCTTCACTTTCCATTTGCCAACCATCTGACAAGGCTTACCATCCCCTACACAAATTTCTTCAAAGTCTCCCTGGACATACTCATGAAAAAATTCCCTAATTGGGGATGCATGAAAAAAGGCACCAGAATTTAAAACCCTAGATTCTAATTTATCTAAAGAACATACCAGAGCATCCTGTGCAACGAACTCTGCAGCACCTGCTTCTTCTTCATGTCCTTCATGTTGATCTGCTACCAACCAACATTCTTTCTTTTCCTGCTCTTTCTTTCCATATTTCCAGTAGGTTATTTAGCCATACCTGAACTTGGACCTCTTGCTATTAAACTTCTCCATTCTTAGTCTACTTTCTTCTGCCATTGCTCTACTCCCACTCAAACAGAAACCCCTGTGAGTAACTTGTAATCAACACACACTAACCAGATCTAATCCAACCTGTTAGTATCCCAACCAAAAGCTCTGATACCAGTTGTCGAGGAATCCAAGAACAAACACACTTGTTCTGATCCCACTTGTTAGGATCTTGCTCTTCAGAAAGAGCACAATATGATTACCAAACTTAAGCAATTAAACATGCGGAAATAACCAGAAACACAAGTAACTAGAATTCACCAATAGCACAAAATATGAGAGACAATATACAATCTTATATTAATATTTGTACAGAAAAGAATACAATAAAGAGCCGCCACACTCTTCCACCTTATAGAGGTTTCCCACACCCCAAGTGTACAGTAATTCTTCTTCAAAACACTCTCCTACCAAAAATGGTCCCAACAACCAACTCACACACGGAATTGGTGTTCACCTCTCCAACCATTCAGTAATAACCCTGCCAGTACACCAAGCACTCTATAGTACTTCAAGTAGATCTCCCATGAACCTGCAACCTGCAATTCAATAGACCATACTTACAATGGAAGGATCTTCCTTGCCTTCCTTTCTATCTCATTAGTGGAAATAGGAGAAACACACACTTTGTTCTCTTCACTAGCACACTTTACAATACATGTCAATGGGTCTATAAATAGATCCCAAACTTAAACAATAACTCAGACTCTTAGTTTACTATAATTATCCACGTAGCTCAAGACTCGAAATAGTCTTAACATGTAAACACTCCGTTCACTAAACTAATTGTTCATGTAATGAATAGTTCTGGAACACACAAGTGGCCAATGCTAGTCCCTGCTTGCCTGGTTCTACTGATGTCAGCCGACTCCCTGTCGACGCCAATTTCCTTCTGCACTGATCATGACCGACGTCGATCATGCTACCGACGCTGGTGCTTCTGGGTCTTCAGTAACCTCCTTTTCTTTGTCTGCAATAAGTTGAAGCTTTTAGCTCCACAACCTAGCAATATTCAAGTGAGAAAATCTACCCTATTTGTCCATATTTCCATATTATTCATAGGAGTAATATTTCTATAGGTCTGACTCATTCAAATAGAAGCCCATGAGCCATATTTGCCAAATTACAAACTAGGTCACTACATGTATTTGCTTATCACACATTTTGTCTTTGTGCTCACACAAGCCAACATGTAGAGGAGAACTACATAAGTCTGAGGCCCTCTTTGAAATATTGGCTATGTAGGTAGTGACCATTGATAGAGGGGTCCTTAGGGTAACTCGACATCGTGAGCCCAATAACCCATTTTTACCATAATCACTCCAAAGGTGACGAGCTAGGGTTTGATCATTTGATAAAGAGTGACAACATCATATGTGCACAATTTGAAGATAGAAAAAGAAAAGTGACAAAAAACCTATAAGGATCAAATTAGTTGTAGCCATATCTAGTTAATATTTTGTACATGACACTTGTAGTAGGGTTAGACACATATGTCAATGTAACTATCCAGATCTGACATAAGTGTCTGAGGCCACATAAATAATATTTATAGAATCTAATAACTATTTTAGGATCATTTTCCAACATGTTCTAGATTAGACTTGCATGATCATAGTAAACTGACTAAGTATCATTTGTTTCTAATTCACTGCAATATCTATTAGTAGTTTTTATTTACTATTTTTAGCAATCTTTATTGCATAAAATTCAACACACTATTGTTTGAGTATTCTATTAATTAGCATGCTCGTTAGGTTAGTTCACCACTCTTGTGTAAAATATAATCTAATCCTCTTAACCCTAGATAAAACCACATATCTAAATTTAGTGTTAAATATTTGGTGAACCCAACCTTTGGTCTCCAAACCCTAGTGGACTTAGGGTTTCCTATTTTTTCTCTGATTTCTAATTTTTAAACTATAAATATTTTACAATCATATTAAATTTATTTTAAAGAAATAAATCTTGGATGCATATATCATTTATTTATTTTTATATTATATCATATAAACCCTTGTTTTTAATGCTTCATACATGGTTAAATCAATCAAAATTCTAAACAAACAAGGTGCTTTCAAACATATTAAAAATCAAATTTCTTTTTACAACTCTTATTGCAATAATATTGAACCTATTCATCATAACTCTAAGGAGGGTGATAGGCACCATCCCTCTAATCAGGTCTATGCTATCACTACTTGAAGGGGTAAGGTGGCCCATTCTATGCTTTCCAATGAATGTAATCAATATGTCCTTAAAACCCTTCCACCTCCCACATCTCTTCTAGATGGTGTGTGTATGCATATTCAATCTGAAGCACCTAAGGCTCATGCTTATGAATCCCTAAAAGAGCAAAACATCACTTTGAGTAAGTTCATACATGAGTTAAAAAATAAAAATCATTATTTTAGTACATGGATCACATCATTGGAAAATCATATTACATACCTGTAAAATCTAAAATATGTTAGTGTTAATCATGTGTTTGCATCTCCATCTAGCAATGTTTCATATCCACATGAAAAGCTAAAACAAAATACATCTAAAACAAGTGATTCAAAAAGTGAACAAAAGACCAATAAGATCCCAAGTTAAATTCTTATAAAAATGCTTCAAAACAAAGTGATTCAACTTCCTCCTCTACATCCTATAAGGAGATCAAAATACTATTGGGCATATAATGGACTGCATGGGCATCATATAGATTATTATTTTCCCTTGAAGAACAAAATAAAAAAGATAAGTGTTAGTGGTGATCATATAATTGATACATAAATCAAGGAACCCACTCACATTATGAATACTTATGCTAAACCACAAGTGATAAAACAACAAGTATGGGTACCAAAGGATAATTCAGAACACAAATAATTGAAAATGTAAAATTTAGAGCAATAAATTTTTTAAAAGGCCAAGATAGAGCAAGGTATTTTAAGAAAAAGACCAAGAAAAAAAATGCAAAACTCAAGATAAACAAACCAACATTCTAAAAAGAGGGTTTCTAATAAAAGAATTTTCAAATCAAGACATGCCTTCAACATCAAAAGATATAAATATGGTGATGCAAACACCATATCTAATTCATGCATAGAGGAACAAATAATTAAGTACAATACTAAAAAGTTTATGATTTCATCCTCAAATAAAGAAGTCAAGGCATAAATCACATCTTTTCCTATTGTGCAAGCAAAAAAACATGACTTGTCTCTATCCCATAATGAGATGCAACATTTTGACAATGATGAACATACTCAAGAAAAACAAACTTTCAAGAAGGAAACTCCAATCTATAGTGCAATTGTTTTTTCATACATGAATGCTCAAAATGGTGTTACAATATGTATTTCTCATATTTGCTAGGATATAGCTAGGTATTTCATCTTTTTCCTAGTTTTTCTTATGTAAGGATTTATCCCACATTGCTTAGTTAGGCTAGTTTCTAATTTTTCCTTACCTATTTATGCAAGGGCTTCTTATTGTACTAGCATGTCTTATTCTCAATAATATATGATTTGCCTTGTCTTTGCATATCATATATGCAACTTCTTTGTGTGATGTTTTTGTTACTAACTCTTTAGATTCTTGGGTAATTAAATTTTTTTTCCCATTCCTAACATGGTATTAGAGCAGTCTGCAATTATCATTTTTATAACTACAATTTTTTGCATTCTTTGTCTACTCCTTAGATAACTTGTATTGTTCCTTTTCAAATCTAAGTTGTTTTATTCATATTCAAAACACCTCTATTGTGGAGAGTTTCTAGTTTTGAGTATGTTTAGATTTGTTGTGTTTAGATCTAATCGGTCATAATGATTTGCATTTGAGTTGCTTAGATCTATTGTGATGGCCATACATTTTTTTGGAGAAATTATAAAGTTTTTTTCTAGAACATCATGACTATCTTACAGATCAATTTTTATTCACATAGATATCTGATTCAGAACATTCTTTCATTATTCAAAGATAACTTTGAGAGGTTTTTATAAATTGGTCATAATAAGGATTCTGAATAGTATCGAAGGACATATGAGGCTCTAAAATTGACCCTGTGAATCTGATTTTCTATAATTTTTTATGCATGATCAAGAAACAAATTAGTGCTTGTATTTAAGTGAAAAATCAACATGGAAGATTGATCTATGTGGAATATTATTATTTTTATTTACTACAAATTTCCTTCAAATCTATTTTTTCTAGATCTGGTAGAAATAATCTAATTTTCTACAAGAATTTAATATTTTTTAGTGTAATGTTTTATTTTTGATCCATTTATGATGGGATAACCTTGTTAAAACTATATCTTTTAATTGTTAACTCGAAATCAAGTGCTATTTGTTGGGGATCAACCAACAATGATTACAATTGTGAAAGCAATAAATGCGGAAATAAATCAGATAGATAAGTAACTAGAATGATAAATAGCACAGAACAAGAGATACAAGAAACCACCCTGAAAACTTGTATTAAAACTCTTTACAAAAGGAATACAATTGAAGAAACTTCTTTCTTCCACACCTCTCTCAGATGCACAAGATCTCTCACTAGATCTCTATTCCTTAAGAGCTCTCTCTCTCAAGTACAATCAATTCCAACAACCTGGATTGATACAACTCTATACTGTCCTTCAAACATTCACAATGTTCTACTCATACAATTCAACACACTAAGCTAAGAAGATCTTTCCTACATATAGAATTAGGAAACTTGAGCATGCACTTACAACCAACAGTTAAGCCTCTTGAACAAGGGCTCTAAAACAATCTTGCTAATAATAGAAATGTGAACTTAAGACTAAGACTTAAACTCATCATGCAAACACTCGCTTCTGTCCTTGGAAATAACATTCTGGATGCACAGGTAATCGATGTCGGTTCCTGCCTGTTTGCTTGTGACCATCATCGGCCGATCCTCTGCTACTCCTGACCGACGTCGGTCGCTCCTGACCGATGTCGATGACTGTGTAAACCTGAAACTGTTATAGTGTGCTCATATGTGAAGCTTTTAGGCTCCACACCTTAACAATCTCCCACTTGGAGATAAACAGCTACACCAGTACCTGTACAACAACATCTTCTAGCTCCTCCATCTTTAACTCAATCATGAAGACCAATAGAAGTTGAATGAAGATTCAACTTCTCCTTTGTAACTGGCTTGGTTAACATGTCAGTAGGATTCTTATCTGTATGGATCTTCTCCAGCTTCAACTCACCATCTTCCAATACCTGCCGTATGAAGTGGTACCTTAGCTGTATGTGCTTGGTTCTTGAGTGAAAGGCTGAATTCTTAGCCAAATGGATTGCACTCTGACTGTCACTATACAATCTGCAACTCTCATGCTCCCTTCCAAGCTCTTCCATGAACCGTGTCATCCATATCATCTCTTTGCTAGCTTCTATGGCTGCAATATACTCAGCTTCTGTAGTTGACAAGGCAACAACCTTCTGCAACTTTGATATCCAGCTAACCGACGTTCCACCTACAGTAAAAACATAACCTGTGGTGCTCCTCCTACCATCCAAATCACCTGCCATATCTGAATCTACATAACCATGTAGAGAAGTATCTGAACCTCCATAGCACAAGTACCTACTGCTGGTTCCTCTCAGATATCTAAGGATCCACTGAACTGCTTTCCAGTGTTCCTTTCCTGGATTGGCCATATACTTACTTATAACTCCCACTGCTTGGGCAATATCCGGTCTAGTACACACCATTGCATACATCAAACTCCCTACTGTGGAAGAATATGGAACCTTATTCATGTACTCTACCTCATCATGTGAATTAGGACATTGTTCTTTACTCAACTTAAAATGTCCAGCCAAAGGTGTGCTTACCGGTTTAGCATCCTGCATATTGAACCGTTTCAACACCTTGTCCACATAATCCTCTTGAGACAATATCAACCTGTGATTTTTCCTGTCTCTCTTAATGCTCATGCCAAGGATTTTCTTTGCTGCTCCCAAATCCTTCATAGCAAATGTTTGAGCTAATTTCACCTTAAGCTCAGAGATATCCTACATGTGTGATCCTGTAACCAGCATATCATCTACATACAACAATAGAATAATATATCTACCATTATCAAATCTCTTAAAATATACACAATGGTCAGATTGACACCTACTGTAGCCATGCTCAGTCATAAACCTGTCAAATTTCAAATACCATTGTCTAGGAGCTTGCTTGGGGCCATACAAGCTTTGCTTCAACCTGCACACCAACTTCTCCTTACCCTTGACCTCAAATCCTTCAGGCTGTTCCATGTATATTTTCTCATCCAAATCTCCATGAAGAAATGATGTCTTAACATCTAGCTGCTCAAGATGCAAATCCTCAAAAGCAACCAAAGACAATACAACCCGTATAGAAGTCATCTTAACAACAGGAGAAAAGATCTCACCAAAATCAATACCTGGCTTTTGTGTAAATCCTTTCACTACCAATCTGGCCTTATATCTCATATGTCTATTCTCACCTTCCTTCAACCTGTATGTCCATCTGTTCTTCAGTATCCTCTTACCAGATGGCAACTCAACCAAATCCCATGTTTGGTTCTCTCTCAAGGATTCCATCTCCTCAACCATGCCACGCTCCCACTGACTCTTGGACTCCACCTGTAATGCTTCTTCAAAACTCTCTGGTTCTCCACCATCAGTTAGCAATAAATAGTATAAAGAAGGAGAATATCTAATTGGAGGCTTACTTACCCTTTCTGACCTCCTGATGGGTGTCTTGGACTCATTCTCAACATGCTATCCACCCAAATTCTCTGACAGTGACCGACCTCGGCCACCTGTAGACCTGTTACTGGCCGACGCCGATTCTTCTTGGCCAATGTCGGTGCCTGTTCTGCCGACGTCAGTCTCTGTATGACCGACATCGGTTTCTGTTCTGCCGACGTCGGTTCCTATCCTGCCGACGTCGATCTCTGTGTTTTCCTGCAAGTGATTATTTCTTTTTCCCGCGAGCTCATTTTGGACCATCACTTCGTCTAATTCTCCATTGATCTGCCCAGATTGATTCAGCTTCCTCATCTGATCACTATACATCACTCTTTCATTGAAAACAACATCACGGCTCCTAATTACCTTGTTAGTTCCTAGATTCCAAAATTTGAAACCAAAATCATCTGAGCCATAGCCAATAAACGTGCACCTCATAGACTTAGCATCAAGCTTCTTTCTATTTTCCTTATCTACGTGCACAAAGGCTTCACAACCAAAAACTTTGAGATATGAGAGATCTACCTTTTTATCTGTCCATGCCTCTTCTGAAATTCCACCATCTAAAGCTGTAGAGGGTCCTCTATTAATCAGGTACACTGTGGTGTCAACAGCTTCTGTCCAAAACTCTAAGGGCAACCCAGCATGCAATCTCATACATCTTGCATGCTCCATGATTGTTCTGTTCATCCTTTCAGCAATTCCATTCTACTGAGGTGTCCTTGGAACCATCCCTTGCCTACGGATTCCATGTGTATAACAATACCAGTTAAACTTAAGACTGTAGAACTCACCGCCATTGTCGGATCTCAAGCACTTCAATCTTCTCCCTGTTTCATTCTCAACCATAGCTTTCCAAATCTTAAAAGTCTCAAAAACATCAGATTTTTTTTTAATACAGTAGATCCATACCTTTCTTGTAGCATCATCTAAGAACATAACATAGTATTGTGATCCTCCAATAGAGGCTACCTGAGCCAGTCCCCACACGTCTATGTGAACAAGCTGCAACTTATGCCTTTTCTTAGTAGACCCAGTCTTGAGAAAACTAACCCTTTTCTGTTTTCCAAATACACAATGCTCACAAAATTCTAGATCCATACTTTTCAAATCTGAAAGCTTACCTTTAGACTTAAGAATTGACATCCCCTTCTCACTCATGTGGCCAAGCCTTGAGTGCCACAATTTAGCATCCACATTTGAAGTAGATAATACAGAAGGAGAAATATCAGTAACACAATTACATAAATAGAGAGTACCTACTCTCTTACCTCTGGCCATAACAAGTGCACCCTTGGTCACCTTCCAAGATTCTACTGTGAGAGTTACTGTACAACCCTCATCCTCTAGCTTTCTTGCAGAAATCAAATTTCTCTTCAAACTAGGAACATGCATCACATCTCTCAACACCCATGTGTTGCCATTCTACATCTTCAGCTGCACTTTACCTTTGCCAATAATCTTACAAGGCTCATCATCCCCTAAGTACACTATTCCAAAATCTCCATGGATATAGTCACTGAAATATTCTCTGTTAGGGGTAGCATGGAAAGATGCACCAGAATCTAATACCCAAGATTCTATATTATTATGCAAATAGAAAATTAGAGCATCTTGTGCAATACCTGCAACCTTTGCCTCTTCCTTTCCTTGGTGCTGATTGTCCTCCTTAGGCTTTGACCAGCAATCTCTGCTTATGTGCCCCATCTTTCCACAATTCCAGCATTGTGGCCTCCTGCCATTTCTGAATTTGGATCTACCTCTCCCCTTAGACTTAGATCTTGATCTCCTCTTGCTCTTCTCTTTTTGCCTTCCCCTGCTCTCGAGATTTAAAGCATTCCCAGATGTCTCTTCTGTGCTTTTCCTATGAATTTCCTCATTCAAGATAACACTAACAACATCCTCTACTTTTAAAATATTCAAAGCAGATGCAGTATTAGAAACTGCCATTACCAAGCCATGCCAGCTTTCAGGCAAAGAACATAATATTAAAAGAGCTTTTATTTCATCATCAAATACAATATTGACTGAACTTAATTGATTAACAATTCCATGGAAATCATTCAGGTGATTAGATACAGATCCACCTTTTTGCATATGCAAATTAAATAACTGCTTCATAAGATATACCTTATTAGAAGCTGAGAGTTTTTCATACAAATTTGCTAACATAGTCATTAACTCTACCATTGTTTTTGCCTGTGATAAATTAGATATCACAGTGGATGCTAGACTCAGTCTTATAGACCCCAGAGCTTTTCTATCAAAAACTTCCCATTCTTCATCCTCCATGTCCTTGGGCTTCTTTGCAATCCCACCTAACGGTAAGTAAAGATCTTTCTGATACATATAGTCCTCTATCTGCATTCTCCAATGTTGATAGTTCTTACCATTAAACTTCTCCATTCTCAATTTACTTTCTTCTGCCATTGCTTCTCCCACTCAAACAGAAATCCCTGCAGAAACCCCCGTGTGCAACCTGTAATTCAAACACACTACACAGATCTGAACCACCTGTTAGTGAACCTGAGCTCTGATACCACTTGTTGGGGATCAACCAACAATGATTACACTTGTGAAAGCAATAAACGTGGAAATAAATCAGATAGATAAGTAACTAGAATGATAAATAGCACAGAATAAGAGATACAAAAAACCACCCTGAAAACTTGTATTAAAACTCTTTACAAAAGGAATACAATTGAAGAAACTTCTTTCTTCCACACCTCTCTCAGATGCACAAGATCTCTCACTAGATCTCTATTCCTTAAGAGCTCTCTCTCTCAAGTACAATCAATTCCAACAACTTGGATTGATACAACTCTGTACTGTCCTTCAAACATTCACAATGTTCTACTCATACAATTCAACACACTAAGCTAAGAAGATCTTTTCTACATATAGAATTAGGAAACTTGAGCATGCACTTACAACCAACAGTTAAGCCTCTTGAACAAGGGCTCTAAAAATAATCTTGCTAATAATAGAAATGCGAACTTAAGACTAAGACTTAAACTCATCATGTAAACACTCGCTTCTGTCCTCGGAAATAGCATTCTGGACGCACAGGTAACCGACGCCGGTTCCTGCCTGTTTGCCTGTGACCGTCGTCGACCGATCCTCTACCGACGCCGGTATTCCTTCAACTGCTCTTGACTGACGTTGGTCGCTCCTGACCGACGCCGGTGACTGTGTAAACCTGAAACTGTTATAGTGTGCTCATATGTGAAGCTTTTAGGCTCCACACCTTAACAATCTCCCACTTGGAGATAAACAGCTGCACCAATACCTGTACAGCAACATCTTCTAGCTCCTCCATCTTCAACTCAATTATGAAGACCAATAAAAGTTGAATGAAGATTCAACTTCTCCTTTGTAACTGGCTTGGTTAACATGTCAGCAGGATTCCTATCTGTATGGATCTTCTCCAGCTTCAACTCACCATCTTCCAATACCTGTCGTATGAAGTGGTACCTTAGCTGTATGTGCTTGGTTCTTGAGTGAAAAGCTGAATTCTTAGCGAAATGGATTGCACTCTGACTGTCACTATACAATCTGCAACTCTCATGCTCCCCTCCAAGCTCTTCCATGAACCGTGTCATCCATATCATCTCTTTGCTAGCTTCTGTGGCTGTAATATACTCAGCTTCTGTAGTTGACAAGGGAACAACCTTTTGCAACTTTGATATCCAGTTAACCGCCATTCCACCTACAATAAAAACATAACCTGTGGTGCTCCTCCTGCCATCCAAATCACCTACCATATCTGAATCTACATAACCATGTAGAGAAGTATCTGAACCTCCATAGCACAAGTGCCTACTGTTGGTTCCTCTCAGATATCTAAGGATCCATTGAACTGCTTTTCAGTGTTCCTTTCCTGGATTGGCCATATACTTACTTACAACTCCCACTGCTTGGGCAATATCCGGTCTAGTACACACCATTGCATACATCAAACTCCCTACTGCAGAAGAATATGGAACCTTACTCATGTACTCTACCTCATCATGTGAATTAGGACATTGTTCTTTACTCAACTTAAAATGTCCAGCCAAAGGTGTGCTTACCGGTATAGCATCCTGCATATTGAACCATTTCAACACCTTGTCCACATAATCCTCTTGAGACAATATCAACCTGTGATTTTTCCTGTCTCTCTTAATGCTCATGTCAAGGATTTTCTTTGCTGCTCCCAAATCTTTCATAGCAAACGTTTGAGCTAATTTCACCTTAAGCTCAGAGATATCCTACATGTGTGATCCTACAACCAGCATATCATCTACATACAACAATAGAATAATATATCTATCGTTATCAAATCTCATAAAATATACACAATGGTTAGATTGACACCTACTGTAGCCATGCTCAGTCATAAACCTATCAAATTTCAAATACCATTGTCTAGGAGCTTGCTTGAGGCCATATAAGCTTTTCTTCAACCTGCACACCAACTTCTCCTTACCCTTGACCTCAAATCCTTCAGGTTGTTCCATGTATATTTCCTCATCCAAATCTCCATGAAGAAATGCTGTCTTAACATCTAGCTGCTCAAGATGCAAATCCTCAAAAGCAACCAAAGATAATACAACCCGTATAGAAGTCATCTTAACAATAGGAGAAAAGATCTCACCAAAATCAATACCTGGCTTTTGTGCAAATCCTTTCACTACCAATCTAGCCTTATATCTCATCTGTCCATTCTCACCTTCCTTCAACCTGTATGTCCATTTGTTCTTCAGTGTCCTCTTACCAGATGGCAACTCAACCAAATCCCATATTTGGTTCTCTCTCAAGGATTCCATCTCCTCAACCATGCCATGCTCCCACTGACTCTTGGACTCCACCTATAATGCTTCTTCAAAACTCTCTGGTTCTCCACCATCAGTTAGCAATAAATAGTATAAAGAAGGAGAATATCTAATTGGAGGCTTACTTACCCTTTCTGACCTCCTAATGGGTGTCTTGGACTCATTCTCAACACGCTGTCTACCCAAATTCTCTGACAGTGACCGACCTCGGCCACCTCTAGACCTGTTACTGGCCGACACCGGTTCTTCCTGGCCGACGTCGGTGCCTGTTCTGCCGATGTCGGTCTCTGTATGACCGACATCGGTTTCTGTTCTACCGACGTCGGTTCCTACCCTGCCGACGTTAGTCTCTGTGTTTTCCTGCAAGTGATTATTTCTTTTTCCCGTGAGCTCATTTTGGACCATCACTTCGTCCAATTCTCCATTGCTCTGCCTAGATTGATTCAGCTTCCTCATCTGATCACTATACATCACTCTTTCATTGAAAACAACATCACGGCTCCTAATTACCTTGTTAGTTCCTAGATTCCAAAATTTGAAACCAAAATCATCTGATCCATAGCCAATAAACGTGCACCTCATAGACTTAGCATCAAGCTTCTTTCTATTTTCCTTATCTACGTGCACAAAGGCTTCACAACCAAAAACTTTGAGATATGAGAGATCTACCTTTTTACCTGTCCATGCCTCTTTTGGAATTCCACCATCAAGAGCTGTAGAGGGTCCTCTATTAATCAGGTACACTGCGGTGTCAACAGCTTCTACCCAAAACTCTAAGGGCAACCCAGCATGCAATCTCATACATCTTGCACGCTCCATGATTGTTATGTTCATCCTTTCAACAATTCCATTCTGCTGAGGTGTCCTTAGAACCATCATTTGCCTACGAATTCCATGTGTATAACAATACCAGTTAAACTTAAGACTGCAGAACTCACCGCCATTATTGGATCTCAAGCACTTCAATCTTCTGCCTATTTCATTCTCAACCATAGCTTTCCAAATCTTAAAAGTCTCAAAAACATCAGATTTCTTTTTAATACAGTAGATCCATACCTTTCTTATAGCATCATCTATGAACGTAACATAGTACTGTGATCCTCCAATAGAGGCTACCTGAGCCGGTCCCCACACGTCTGTGTGAACAAGCTGCAACTTATGCCTTTTCTTAGTAGACCCAGTCTTGAGAAAACTAACCCTTTTCTATTTTCTAAATACACAATGCTCACAAAATTCTAGATCCATACTTTTCAAATCTGAAAGCTTGCCTTTAGACTTAAGAATTGACATCCCCTTCTCACTCATGTGGCCAAGCCTTGAGTGCCACAATTTAGCATCCACATCTGAAGTAGATAATACAGAAGGAGAAATATCAATAACACAATTACATAAATAGAGAGTACCTACTCTCTTACCTCTGGCCATAACAAGTGCACCCTTGGTCACCTTCCAAGATTCTGCTGTGAGAGTTACTGTACAACCCTCATCCCTTAGCTTTCCTGCAGAAATCAAATTTCTCTTCAAACTAGGAACATGCATCACATCTCTCAACACCCATGTGTTGCCATTCTGCATATTCAACTGCACTTTACCTTTTCCAATAATCTTACAAGGCTCATCATCCCCTAAGTACACTATTCCAAAATCTCCATGGATATAGTCACTGAAATATTCTCTGTTAGGGGTAGCATGGAAAGATGCACTAGAATCTAATACCCAAGATTCTATATTATTATGCAAAGAGAAAATTAGAGCATCTTGTGCAATACCTGCAACCTTTGCCTCTTCCTTTCCTTGGTGCTGATTGTCCTCCTTAGGCTTTGACCAGCAATCTCTACTTATGTGCCCCATCTTTCCACAATTCCAGCATTGTGGCCTCCTGCCATTTCTGGATTTGGATCTACCTCTCCCCTTAGACTTAGATCTTGATCTCCTCTTGCTCTTCTCTTTTTGCCTTCCCCTGCTCTCAAGATTTAAAGCATTCCTAGATGTCTCTTCTGTGCTTTTCCTGCGAATTTCCTCATTCAAGATAACACTAACAACATCCTCTACTTTTAAAATATTCGAAGCAGATGCAGTATTAGAAACTGCCATTACCAAGCCATGCCAGCTTTCAGGCAAAGAACATAATATTAAAAGAGCTTTTATTTCATCATCAAATACAATATTTACTGAACTTAATTGATTAACAATTCCATGGAAATCATTCATGTGATTAGATACAGATCCACCTTCTTGCATATGCAAATTAAATAATTGCTTCATAAGATATACCTTATTAGAAGCTGAGGGTTTTTCATACAAATTTGCTAATGTAGTCATTAACTCTACCATTGTTTTTGCCTGTGATAAATTAGATATCACAGTGGATGCTAGACTCAGTCTTATAGACCCCAGAGCCTTTCTGTCAAGAACTTCCCATTCTTCATCCTCCATGTCCTTGGGCTTCTTTGCAATCCCACCTAACGGTAAGTAAAGATATTTTTGATATAGATAGTCCTCTATCTGCATTCTCCAATGCTGATAGTTCTTGCCATTAAACTTCTCCATTCTCAAATTACTTTCTTCTGCCATTACTTCTCCCACTCAAACAAAAATCCCTGCAGAAACCCCCGTGAGCAACCTGTAATCCAAACACACTACACAGATCTGAACCACCTGTTAGTGAACCTGAGCTCTGATACCACTTGTTGGGGATCAACCAACAATGATTACACTTGTGAAAGCAATAAACACGGAAATAAATCAGATAGATAAGTAACTAGAATGATAAATAGCATAGAACAAGAGATACAAGAAACCACCCTGAAAACTTGTATTAAAACTCCTTACAAAAGGAATACAATTGAAGAAACTTCTTTCTTCCACACCTCTCTCAAATGCACAAGATCTCTCACTAGATCTCTATTCCTTAAGAGCTCTCTCTCTCTCAAGTACAATCAATTCTAACAACCTGGATTGATACAACTCTGTACTGTCCTTCAAACATTCACAATGTTCTACTCATACAATTCAACACACTAAGCTAAGAAGATCTTTCCTACATATAGAATTAGGAAACTTGAGCATGCACTTACAACCAATAGTTAAGCCTCTTGAACAAGGGCTCTAAAAACAATCTTGCTAATAATAGAAACGCGAACTTAAGACTAAGACTTAAACTCATCATGTAAACACTCGCTTCTGTCCTCGGAAATAGCATTCTGGATGCACAGGTAACTGATGCCAGTTCCTGCCTGTTTGCCTGTGACCGTCGTCGACCGATCCTCTGCCGATGCCGGCATTCCTTCAACTGCTCCTGACCGACGCCGGTGACTGTGTAAACCCAAAATTCTTATAGTGTGCTCATATGTGAAGCTTTTAGGCTCCACACCTTAACACTATTTTTTTCAAAAGTATATTTTTTTATGTCTGATCTATTGGTGTCATTTATTTTGTAAAAATGCACTAAAATATAAAATTCTAAATTTGAGGGGGGCTATACAATAACCATGGGGGATTTTCTCTCCCATTGTAATTTTAGATGCATTTTTGGCTATGATTGATGTCTTATTTACATGTGCTTTGGCACACATTACTCTTTCCTGACCCACATTATATTGCTTATGACACTCTTGCACTTTCCACTATCTTGGATGCATTTTTGGTTGAGTCCAACATCCTTTGCATGTGCTTTATAAGTTATCATTTTTGGCAGTTGATCATTTTAGGTGTATTTTTAAATTTCACCAGTTTCCACACTCTATCATCATCCCACAACATACTCTATTCTAGTTTACGTATTGACACTTTAACACACTTATAGTTTGTGTCATGTCTCCATAAAGGCCCCTTTCTTAATGTCTTATTTTCTTCTATGGAGACACTTTTTTTCTCTCTTATTTTTTGGAACATCTCTCATGATACTTGACGGATTTTTTGATAGGTTGATAGCCTCCTTGTTTGTAGTTATTCTAGTGAATCTTGGTGTCTTCCTTGTTTCTTTTTGGTGTTTTTTTGTGTATGAGATATATTGTACTCACACTGATTTATAAAGTGCCATGGGGGGATTTGTTGATTCAACCTTATCTACCTTCATGCATTTGTGTGATCTATTTTGGGCACCTTTTCACTTATTTAGCTACTTATCTCTTCCATCACCGCTAGATCCATCCTCTTTGAGAGACCTTATCTATATTTTCAACACCACTTTTTTTATAGTGGGCAGTCTCCCATAGTTTCAAGTGTAGATATTCTAATGAATCCCAGTGTCATGTTGTCTTCTTTGATAGTTTGATAGTCTCTTTTAGTGTGATATAGAGATATTTTGGTACATACAGTGTCAGCTTGTTTGGTGTTTGAGTAGTGGATTCAGACCACTTGTACAAACCTTTTTATTCCATTTCACCCATTTAGCATTAGGGGGGGTATACATATAACTTTTTTGGCGTCACTCCACTTAGTCAATAGTATGGGGGGTGTGGTGTAGATTTTGCTTCTTAGGTGTTGAGAATTTCTTGCACATGTAGTACTATTTTGCAATTTCATCACCACTGATAGTTTTCTTAATTGGAGTTATTCTGATGAAGCCCAATGTTATTTGTTTTTGTGATCGAGTAGTGGATTTAGACCACTCATGCAAATTGAGTTCCTTTGTGACTTTTGAGTACTTGAAGTGAGGACTAAATAAACATCATCTTTAGGGGGATTTACAGCTCTCTTCTTATTTTATCTCTTTTAGGGGGGAGTTTTTCCTATGGGTTTTCTCTTTTTCTCCACTTTATGATAGTTATATGTATATTTTGCATTTTTTTAATATTTTTTTAGATTCCTCCTTTGTACATGTGTATCTTATTCAAATACTATATTTACCAAAATTCATATGGAGATTTTTTACTTAACTCCATGGCCTTCTTGGTTATTCTTATAGTGACATCAATGTGGTATCCCCACCAGTGTGGCTGCCCCACCAGTCTTTGTGCTCACTTTTGACCATCTTGTTAGAGGGTGTTCAAGCAATGCTTCCTCAGGTTCATCATTCTACCTAGTATTTTGGAGTGTATTGTTCATGTTCAATGATTCTTATATTCAGTACCATTCTTAATTTCACTTGGAGGTTACAATGACTTGACATCTATGTACTCCATGAAGATGGATTAGTGTCTATAGGGACACGTGGCTTCACACTACATCTTTTATTATACCCACCTAGGCTACACTTAAGGGGGTGTTATTTTAGGATATTGCTTTCGTACTCTTTAGTTTACTTAAGTGTTATTTCATTGGAGACGTTTATCCCACATTCATCATGATGATGGGTTTAAGCCTTAATTTCACCTATATTGGGATAGTTAGTCCCACATGCATGGGATGGTTGGGATTCTTATATCTTTTACCTATTTTTACATCTCTATTATAAACTATTTACAAGAGAATAGAATATAATTAAATAATATATAGTTATTATTTATGTGTAATGCATTAGCTTCATGGCTATGCTAATGTATTCATGGAGAGATCTTGGTTGAAGAGTCTTCTTAACTCTATCATGGTATCAAATCTAGGTTAAAAGAGAAAAAAGAAGTAGAAAGAGCTAAAAAGCCCCCCAAAGATGATGTTGAAGTAGTCCACACTCCAAGTACTCAAAATTCATTAAATAACTCAATTTTTATAACTGGTTTGAATCCACTACTCGATCACAAAAATAACTTATACCACAAATTAAAGAATAACCTAATAAGTTGCATCTTTCCTATAGTAATACTACATAATATAGGTATAATCCTAATGATATTGATTATGTAGCATATAAATATGATACCCATGATATCGAGCCTTCACAAAAGCATCTATTTGATGAGTACATTGACTTATTGTAACACTTTTCCTTGTTTATGTCTTATTTGCTTATCCTTATAAATATGCTAAAAATTCAAAAAAATCAAATATTTCAAAAATACAAAAACACTCAAAAAAGTCAAAAATACCAAAAAAAATTAGGATATTCTTAGTTATATTATATCATATGCATATGTTGTTTGCTCCATGTTAGTTGATAACATATCATTCTTTTCTATATACATGTGTTTAACACTTCATTTGAATGTGATACATGCATACCTAGACACATGATATATTCACATATAGATGTTGGGCCTTCTGTCTACTCACGTTATACATATGTTAAGGGCATATGCTTCTTTCATCATAATACACCCAGGTTATATTATTATAGGATCACTCTCCATTATCATGTTTGAGCTTATATAATTACACATGCCACTATTCATGCTTATACCTTTCACAATGTACAATGTACACATATTTTTAGGAAATAGTATATTATGTTCATGTTAGTTGTTTATATTTGTGCTTTAATTTATGCACTTACTTGAGTGTGTTCTTTTATTTTTATTGTCTTACATTGTATTTCATGTTTGTACATTTGAATATGCTCCATTGATTGTGGCCCCCATGCCTTTGATTGCCTACTTGGACATTTAAATATGTCATTTCTATGTTTTGTGGACATTTGAACATGCCCCTTGTATGAGGTCTCTTTGGACTATTTTTATTTTGATTTGATTTTGAGTGCCCACTCGATTGCTTGATGGGCTTATAATGTTACTCTCTATATATTTACATGATCTGCATCATGCATATTAGGAATTTATGTGATCACATATTTCATGCCTCAATGTTATATCTACCTAAACATGTTATCTTATATGTTACATGATCCATACATAACTTATACATATATCTTATCCTTTTGAGGTGAGGTAGCTACTAGATTATATTTACCCTCACCTCAAAATGGGGGGCATATCAGTGGGGGAATGCCATAGAGCATTACTTCCACATTTTCATAGTTTTAGATTTTAGTGGGGGCGTGTCAAAAAGGCATGACCTCCATATATTCAATACTCAAGATCTCCATATTACAATGGGGACATGTTATGGAAACATGTTTTATATATTTAAACTAGTTCTCATATTCTCCAAATTTAGTAGGGGCATGTCGTAGAAACATGTCCTCCACACTTGCACCAATTTCAAATTCACCATATTTCATAGTTATATGATTCAAAAATATATATTTATGGCAACATTATATACTTTGGTATTATTACTATACCCAAGTTTCGGCTTAAGACATATATGAGGTACATATGCCATGCAAAGGGCACCTAAAATTTTAAATAAAATTAATTTCTAGATTTCAAATACTATTTTGGACTTTTATCATACCCAGGATGGACTGTTATGGAGCTAATCTACTACAATAGTTGTTCACCTTTAGAAGTTTGAATTGTTTAAATCACTCAATCTTACCAAACTTATAAGTTATATTTGATTAATTAATCTAAATTTACTAGATTTATAGGATGGATTCAATTAAATCATTCACCCCCACCATATATATAGTGTGAATTGATTAAACCGCTCACACTCACTAGATCATACACATATTTAGGTTGTACGATTGGGATGAACAATCTTAATGGATATGTTTCAATTCACCTTTACACTAAGGTTGGGTGAATGTGTCCTCTACTCTATATATGCATGCACTTGAAGGTTCAAAATTGTCTTAATCTCAGTTTCAATGCTTCATAATGAGGCATCCTCTCAAATCAAATTATTAGAAGGTAAGATGGTTACATCGACACACATGTGTACACCTAACCTTGTTCTTCTTACTTTTAATCATTTCAAATTATTTCAATTTTAGATTTCATACACTGATTATATACTATAACACTGATCTTAGTTATAGGTTAATCATTAGTAAATCACTCAAGTTGGGCTCACGTAAAGATAAGGTGTGTTATACACACCTAGGTATACATCTCTTTCTATTAAACTAACCATTTAATTACTAGATTAAAGTGGGGGGAAATTTAGATACTAAAATTTGATTTATATAGTACCTCAATCTTGTACACTTGGAAAATACTTATCATTGTTATACCTTTAACTTATAGACCTACTTGCTACCAAAAGGCTCATGTTCATTATCTCTGTGTGCCTAATTACTTATCTCTTAGTCTGATCATTGTTATTCTAATGACTAAGGTTTCTATATCATGAAAAAATATCTAAAACTGATAAGTATCCATCACTACTAGTTCTGGACTTATACCTATTTTCTAGCTTCCTGGACACTTTCATCCTAAGTGGACACATGCATTAATACAAGTGTTTTCTTTTCTTACAAAGTGTCTAATGCCCAAAAATCATCTAACTTTCATAAGAATTTCATCCTAAATGTTAGCCTAAGTGATTTAATGTGATATATTTATAGAAGGGATTAATATATGCAAGATCAACCTTCACTCATTCCTCACTTAAAAAACACCTAGAAATCACATACAACTCACAAGATAATATACCAAGAAGCATTGAATCAAGAATTCATGTGAGAAAACATGACCTCTTTGTCCCTATTTCCATATCATTTATAGGAACAATATTTCTATAGTTTTTAAGCATTCAAAGAGTAGTCCATGAGCCATATTTTTCAATTTACAAGCTAGGTCACTGCATGTCTTTATTTATCACACATTACATCTTTATGCATATATAAGCCAACACGTAAGGGAAAATTACATAATTTTTAGGTCTTATTTAGATTATTAGATATGTAGGCAATACCCATTTATATAAGGTTCCTAGGGGCAACTCAACACCATGAGCCCACTAACCCATTTATGTAAAAATCAAGGGTTTGATCATTTGACAAATAGTGATAGCCTATGCATGTGATCTAAAGACATCAAAAGAAAGGTGACATAAAACCTAGAAGAATCTCATTTGTTACATCTAGATCCAGTTAGTATTCTGTACAAGACACTTACAATATGGTTAGACACCCGCATCTATGTAACTATTCAAATTCAACGTAAGTGTTTGAGGCCTTAAAAAAAATATTTTTAGAATCTGACAACTATTTTAGGATCATCTTCCATTCCAATTCTAGCCTATTCTAGATCAGACTTACATGTGCATAATAAACCAAGTATCATTTATTTATAATTCATTGTAATATCTATCATTATATGTACTTTACTATTTTTAGCAATTTCAAATGTATAAATTATGAATACTATTATCTAAATTTAATAATATTTTTAGAATCTGACAACTATTTTAGGATCATCTTCCATTCCAATTCTAGCCTATTCTAGATCAGACTTACATGTGCATAATAAACCAAGTATCATTTATTTATAATTCATTGTAATATCTATCATTATATGTACTTTACTATTTTTAGCAATTTCAATTGTATAAATTATGAATACTATTATCTAAATTTAATATTAATTGACTTAGTCTATAGTTTAGTTCACCACTCTTGTGTAAAAGATAATCTAATCCTATTAACCCTATATAACCCCACATATCTAAATTTAGGGTCAAACACTTACAAAAGTTAATGAAATAATGATATACATTTTTTTTTATCCCATGTTTCCTCAATAATAACAACAAAAATGAATATGTTGTAAATTATTCAATGATTCCTCCTAAATCATACATAACTTTTAGCCCAATTTTTTTTGCCTCTATCCACATGGAGATATAATCAGCTTGAGTTGTTATAAAAAAATTAACTAGAGGATGCCAAATCATGATGGTACAAAAATTCTATTGCTAATAAAATTCTACAGATAGGAAGATGGGATGAATAATATGAGATGTCCAAGCTGGTAGAAGACCACGTGAAGTAATATAATTAAATATATTAGGGGTATGAACAACAATAACAACCATACTATGTTTTAGTAATTTAAACTTAAAATTTTCCACATATTTAGATTTATTGTACTTAATTTTAAAGATGGCCTCTAAGATCATCTTGTTGTTATGAAAGTGATGAATACTCAACATCTAGGATCAATCTATGTGACATTACCATAATGCAATATATCCATAATGCACACAACCAAATTTTGCATAATGTTGTGAATATAAGTCTATGTGTATGTCTCACATATCTTAGTTAATAATTTAAAATTGACACCTTGGAATAAATAGCCAAGGTGAGTTTATTACACAACTATAGATGGTTGGAGGAGTTAGTTAAATATGCATACGAGAATAAAATCTTACATGCATAATAAAAATGCCCAGAATAACACTCCAACAAATAAAATACCTGAGATGATTTAAGCTTAATTTTAGGTGTTAGTGCAAACATAAAAAATAATAAGATAATTAGGTAAATACCACCACTAGATTAGTGTGAACACACTAATACCCTCCCTTAAGCACAAAGTTAAGGATAAGTAAAATAGAATAACATATAGATAAATCTTTAGATATAGGTCCTGACAACTAGGCTTGATTAGTTGCCCATGTACAATGAAGTGCAACTATGAAAAATGAATCACTATAAGGTTTCTTAAAAAAATATTAATAATAACGAAAGTGGAGAGAGCTAACATATGATGAGAGGCACACTAAGAAGCAAATGACTCAACACCCAAAAATAATGCTAAAGAAGATGTTTAGTGGATGAAAAGTCATTAGGGAACTCAATCCTGCATGATGGTTTGGATCCACTACTCAGTAATTGAAAAACATAACATTGTAGACAACATACTAACTCCTTACAAAAAGAATACTATCAGAGATGTCAAAATTTGAAAAGATCTCACCAAACTCTGACTTTGCTCAACTCCTAGGAATATATGTATCTCAAGGGGTTAGCTAAGAGCACATCACTTGAAGAATAAAATCTAACATCCCCCCCATACTTTTGACTGGGTGGAGTGATGCAAAAAAATTATATGAGTGGACAAAGACAACTACTTAAACACAAAAAATCTAACATTGATTTAGTTATTTTAGTCACAAAACTAGGGTTTATGTGAGTTCCCTTCCCAAGGAGATGCAAACTAGATTTGAATTTTTTTGATAAACAAATTATGATTGAATCCAATCTACTATAACAATTATTGATTGGTTAGTCTATATATCTTAGTAATAAAGTATTATTAATTGTGACTAAACAACATATGACATATTTACATCAACATCAAATGAGAGTTATTAATAAATTAGACATATACATGTAATGAATGACAATAATGTCATTTGGGTGCCTAAATTATCACTATTGTCCCATTTACCTTGACTTTTCCTTTGTGTGTTCCTACATCCAAGCGTAGCTCTCAGTGGTCATTTTAGGGTCCTACAAAACCACCATAAGACACCAATAGTACCTGATCTAATGGTAATGAAATAAAAACCAACAACATGATAAAAACTAATGAAATAGTAATGGTTGCTAAACATATATTGATATATGGAAACAATAATAAAATGGTGCATATCAATAACATAATTAATTGAATGTAACTCAAATGTATATACATAAAACCATAGTTGAATATAATATTGAATCAAAAACATGATGGTAAATAGTGTTCTTAATACAATCCTTGTGTCACTTGGCACTTATTGCAATATAAAGTAAAGTCTCAATGATGGGGATATAACACCCTCACCTCAAAAGGGGGCATGTTAGTGGACTTATCATATATATTTAAGCCTCCATGTATAAAAAATTATATATTTAAACAAATTGCATGATTTACAGAGTTTTTATTGGTTTGGATTATCATTTTGGTTCATATTATACAACAAAGGTTTGCATATTGGGACAAAATTTATGGCATGTGCAATACATAGCATATGTTTCATAGGATCAGAAGTTACATGTCTTCATATTGAATATAAATGAGATAGATATTCATAGAATTATATGCCATGTCCACATCAGTCAGATTATATTATGGGGCATGAGCATTCTTCATGCACACACACTATTAAAAATTTATACTTAAGAGCAAGGCGTTGATGGTACCAAAGGTTACATATTGAATATATAAATCCATCTATAGCAGTTGATTCTCAATCCTAGTATAGGATTTTCCTTTCATCTTGAGATTTAATATCAGTTAAATGAGTAGTGTGGTTGATATTTTATGCCCTTAATGGCCTAACACTACTCCCTGAGGGTTGACACATTTATTTTCCCAACCCATGGCCTTCACCTTAGTTAAATTTTCCATTGGTGCATGATCATCCCTAATTCTCTAAATGCTTCAACAAGAATCGATGTTCTCCATATGTTTCAATAAGAAACATTATTTGTTAATGCTTTAACAAGAAGCATCATCTCCAATAGCATCACAGGGGGAAACACAGTTTACCTCCTTATAGGTGTATTTCTTCCTTGATCTTTAAGTTTTCAAAAGTTTCATTTTCATATACATAAATTGATTATTGCATGTTGATTACAGGTTTTCTTGGAGTAACTTGCATATTTGGATCCCTTTCCCAAAAATAAAGTGTGTTTTACACAATCGAGTACATCTCTTTATCCTTTTAATTTAGCATTATAATTCATTTCAATACTATAATAAAAGCAGACATTTTAAGACACTAAATAATAGTCTTAGACACTTAATAATTTTAATCTTGACCTACCTTCACCTTACATGAAATGTGCATATATTTATGGCTCACACACACCCTTATCTCACATCTACATAATTTTATGGGTCAAGAATCCCTTATTTTCTATCAATCACCTACATGAATTCCCTAGTTTGTTCTTAATTAGTTCATTATCATATGTAAATTATCTTGAAACCATAATATCAGTATCCCATCCTTTTAGACAAATCTGTCAGACTCAAATGCCTACAAAATCTATAGATGTCTAATTCTAATAGATTTATCCCCACACTAATAAATGATCATTTTTCAAATTTACATAATCTTTATGGGTCATACCATATGCTTTTCATGTTTGTGGTGTGAAAAATTATGTAACGAGTCTCATACAAAGACATAGTAGGTCTAAACTTATTTCATCATCTAACATTCCTCAAGGATACATCTATATACTTGCACATTCAAAGGGATTTTCCTAAGTTTCCAAATTCTAAAATCAATCACAAGGAGAAGGTCCTATCAAAAAATTTAAGAACTCAAGCCAAGATAAAGTTCCAATTTTTCAAGTGTCAAAATCTAGATTATAGGTTGTATTAATTAAAGGAGCACCATTACACACATACACCTAATAGGGATAACAAAATGTGGTTTGACTTCTCTCTTCAGAGTATTTGTTATGTAGGAAACACTCTACCATTCATTGAGGATTGGTTAAGGTTAGCTCAACCCACTATTCTTCCCCTTTTGCACACCTAAACCTAGTGTTGAAAGTGGAACTAAGGTTCTAAAGAGAAACAAACAAGTTTTTTGGATACCACACACATAGTAAGTTCTAACATTACACATAAAGATGGATTACAAGCAAGTATAGTAGTGTGTAATAGAATAAATAGGCACTATACATACATAATAATATGATAGAATGCATATGTTATCATCTAACATACATGTCCATAAATTGATGTATTTTTCCTTATAGTTTTAGACACTTAGTTTTTTATTTAGGCAACTCAAAATCTACTTCTATCCTTTTTATCACCTGTATTCCATCTTAGACCCACATAAAATATTAAAAACATAGATAAATTTGATAGAAGATAGATGTTATCATTTGGAATAGGTTTTCACAAACTGACAAATTTGTCTTGGGAGTTCCAGAATCCCAGTTCTTGAGTTGGGAAACTCACAATCTACTTCCAACCCTTATGTCACTAGTACTCAGTCATAGACCTAAAAAAAATAGTGAATGCACTAAGTATATTTATCCCTTAGGTCATTCATGTTTTAAACAGGCACAATTGATTAATCACATTATACCTTTTACATTTAAATTCATGTATTATTGCTATAATTCATACAATCTAAATCAATCCTTAGTTTTATCATGTTTAGGTTCACATAATAATAAATAATGTAAAACAAACTTATTGGTTTATTATAGAGATGTACATGTTTGGTTGAAATACATAGTGAAAGTTTATATTCAACTCTAATATAGTACTTGTTGGCATTTAATTGGAATCATGTTTAGTAGTAGATATTGAATGTAATCAAACTATATAATATATCTCAAAGTCTATAAGAAGCCTTTGTTTAATTATCACCATGGAAATGATGATAACATTAACAACACTATAGTGCCAATGATTATACTAATAATGATGATGATGATGTATTAGCCTTCTTGAACTGATTAGTCTCGAGACATCCAAATATTGATCATGAAGATAAAATAATACCTACTTACACACAGTGTGATCATTTAGATGGTTCCATTGGTTAACCTCACCTACTAACCCAATACTCATATACTTGAAAGAAACATTTGTACATAGTTTCTATTATTCACTTTCTTGCTTCAATTTTATCAGTTGCATTTGCTTTTGATTTCTTCTTTTTTTCACGTACAACATTTGGAATCATTATGCCTCTTTTGTATCTTTCCTCCATGTGGTGTTCCCATTTGAGTATTCCATTTTTTCCAACTTCCTATAATTCTAGCATATATCATACTAGAATTTTGAAGCTAGTTTCTTCTTTCTATACATTTGAGCATTGGTTATTGATCAATTTCCTTTTTTGGTTCTTATGATTTTTATATCATTGTTATAGCCTATTTACTTATGTTGATTGAATTGTTTTCTTTGTTTGGGATTTTGATTTTGATTGCTATTTTATGTCCTAAAATACTATGTGAGCTTCCCTTTGATGACATCACAATACATATTGAGGCCTTTCACCCCAGTACATGCATAGTTCTAAGGGAAGTTATAGGTTACTAGGGATACCACACTTATTGATTCATGTTTAACCCTAAAATGTATATGGATCCTACTTTGAAGCATATATGGTTAAGAATATAGAGATGATAATGCACAAGGGTAATAATCATATCTACAATAGGCCAAGTGGGTGCTAAACTTATATATAAACATACACTAAATTTATTATGCTAAGAATAGGCTAAATATATAAAGTAAAACCAAGCTATGCATTGAAATGATAAAGAAGTAATATACTTGATTGGTTCTAATGATAACATAGTACTAGATCTAGAATAGGTAGAAATCAAGTCAGAAGATGATTTTGGAACAATCATCAAATTCTAGATCTAACACTTTTGGATCTTTAGACATTAATGTTAGCCTAGGATAGCTGTGTTGATACTACTATTTGGGTTTGACATAAGTGTCATGTTCAACATACCTATTTGAAAAGGATTCAACCACCTAGATGCTTATGGGTTTGTCTTCACCTTCACTTTGGTGTATTCAGATCTTGGTCATGGACTGTCACTTCTCATGAATTTAAAAAACCTTAGTTCTTCATCTTCATGGTGACCTTCGTGGAAAATGGATTAGTGGGAACACGATGTTGAGCTAACCCTAAAGACTCCTTTATCAATGAGTATTGCCTACATATCTAATACACTGAAGAAGGTCTTAGACTAATGCAATTCTCCCTTATGTTTTGGCTTGTGTATGAATCATACAATATGTGCAAAGTAAGTACAACAGTGACCTAGATTGTAACTTGGAAAATATAGCTCTTGGAATGCTCTTTCAATACTTTAGACTTGTATATGTGTTGTACATATGATTTGTATAGAAATAGGGAAGCTTTATTCAATTAAATGCTTGATAGAGTGCTTTTGCTAAGTTACCTTGGTCTCTCTTGGTCTTTCCTAGGTGAGGAATGAATGAGGGTTGATCTTGTATTTATATTGATCCCTTAGGATAAGTAAATCATATTAAATCACTTAGGCTGACCATTAGGATATGTTTTATTTTCAAAATAGATGACTTTAAATAACTAGGCACTTGCATCAAGTTAGGACACTAACATTGATGTTAGTGTCTATCATGGACATTAGTGTCCAAGGAGTAGGAAAGTTGGTATATGCTCAACACTTGCAGGAGTAGAAGACAAGTACATTTTAAGCATTTTGGGCAAGATAGAAGGCCTAGGTTATCAATATAAGACTGGTTGGACTAAGATATAGGCTAAGGGGTATAAGATAGAATATATGCGAGACTTGTGGAAGTGGGAAAGGACCAAAATTGAGAGGAACAACCAAAGTCTAAGTTTGCTAAGTGTATAAGACTAAGGTGTTATATAATCCATAAATATCATCTACATTTCACCCCCTTTAATATAGTAATGAAATTACTAGTTTACAAAAAAGGAATGCATATTTGGGTGTGTATAACACACCTTGTCTTTGTGTGTACCCAACTTGAGTGCTTTATTGGTGATAGAACTACAACCAAGATCATGTTATAGTATATAATCAATGCATATAATTTAGGATTAAAAGTATTTGAAATAGATTGAAATTGAAAGAGTAAGGTTTAAGAATACACCTATGTGTCGATGTAACCACCTTGCTTATTAGCAAGTTGATTTGAAAAATATGTATCATTATAAGGCTCTGAAACTAGGATTAGGACAAATATAAATAAATATTTAAATTTCATATACCCAAGGAGATAAGAGAGAGATTGAAAGGCACATGCCCCTAACCTTGGAGAAAACATGAGTTGCCACCTAGTAGTTAAGATTAGCTAAGTCATGTAACCCAATGATACTTATAATCTGGTAAGGCTAGATGATACAATCAAGTCCAACTTGAAAACTTGGCAAGATTGAGTGATTTAATCACCTCAATCATACCAAAAAATGAACCAACTATTGTAGTAGATTAACTCAATAAATTTTATAAAAGTTTGTTTGGGGTATCAATACATAAAAGAGTTTTGGAATCTGATACTGATTTGGATTTTGAAATATTAGGTGAAAATTACATAACATATACACCTTAGGTAAGTTTCATACTGAAAATATTTATAACAATAATAATAATGTATAAAATTCTACTACAACTGTGAATTTGATTCATATAACTGTGTGCTTTGGCCAATTTAAAAACTATGTAAGTGTGGAGAACATGCTTCCAAAGCATGCCTTTGTTATATATGGCTAAATATGAAAACTAATATAAGTACCAAACTGGATAACATGTTTTTAAAACATGCCCCCACTATAATATGGAGATGTTGAATATTAAATAGGTGTGGAGAACATGCTTCCAAAACATGCCCCCACTAAATCTAAAAATTGTGAATGTGTGGAAGCCATGCCTATATGGCATGCCCCCACTAAATCTAAAAACTATGCCAAGTGTGGATAACATGCCTCTATGGCATGCCTCCACTAATATCCCCCCCTTGAGGTAAGGGAAAGATAGGAATTGGTAGTTACCTCACCTCCAAAGGATAAGACAATTGTATAATCTGTGAATATAACCCTATAACATATAGAAGGAACATGTCTAGGTAGATATAACATTGAAGCACATAAAACTAATGTGATCACATGAAGTCCTCAGATGCATGATATAGATCATGGCAACGTCTAGATAGTAACAAGACAATCTTAATAAGCAAACAAGCACACACACAAGAGCACTCAAAAATAATTCAAAAAGCAATGGTCCAAGGAGACTACAAATAACAAGCATGTTCAAGTGTTGTACAATCTAAGGGACATGACTTATTCAAATGTCCATAAAATCAAGGATGACATATTCAAATGTCCATATAAAAAATAATGACATGTGTAAATGTCAATGAAAGCATACATAGGCACATGCACTGCAAGTAAAGGAGCATATTCAAATGTTCAAACAAGGAATATAATAGCAAGGTAAGACACTCAAGGAAGTGTATAAAGGAGAGCATAATCAACTAGCATAAACATGTCATAGTAGCCCATGGATCAAATGTGTTAGGAAAAAATTTCAAATGTATAGCATATCAAGTACCCTATGTAAAATATAGTCATGTATAAGGGCATCTGTAATTACATATGTAAGTTCAAACATGATAATGTAGAGTGACCATCGAATCATATAACCTATGTGTATCAAGATCAAAGAAGCATATACCCTCAATGTCTTCATAACATGAGTAGAGGGAAGGATCAACATCTAAAATAGGAATAAATCATGTCTTTGTCCATGCTTATGTCACACTCAATTAGAAGTGTGACAAGCATGTATGTAGCAAAAATTGAGTCTGTTGTCCATCAACATGGAACTCACACATAGATGACAAGGAACTAATAGAACATGTAGGTGTCGAACATATTTTTGGATTTTTGAATGATTTTTATTTTTTTGGTATTATTGGAATATTTGAAGAGTCTAATCAAGGAAGTCTTGATCGTCAAAAGGTGTAGGCCCACATAGAAAATTTCTCAACCTTTGTATCGTTGCACTACCACCATTTCAATGTTTTGGTTTAATGGTTTACCTAAATCTAATGGTGCCAATAAATAATCATGGTTGTCATGTTGTATGTAAATTTTTGTACCACTATCAAGAAAATCTACACACATGTTTGTACTATCTATCTTATCATTCCACTCATCTGGCCAATTTTGTCTAAACTTTAGTTTCAAATGTGGTTCATGGTCTAATATCCATATGGTCAAAGTTTCCACACATGGGCCACAGGTGATAGGTAACTAGATGTATCCTTAAGTTTTATACATGAATGGAGAGTATGTTAGTTCATCTGTAGAATGTCCCAATTATGCGAGAAAAGTGGTACCACAAGTTGTATCCTACTTGTTATCAAACTGGATATGGTGGTAATATACCCCGTCAATATTAACAATAATAGTTAAATCCTCATGCTTTGGTTACTTTGAGAGATAGTTCTTGTTTGAAAGATAGGAAGGATTTTGCATTTTATTCATGTTAGACACAATATGTATGCATACTTTGTTCTCATATTATTAAATTTGCTTTTTCAATGTCTCACATTGATTGGTATGATGGCCATGGATTCAATGATATTTACCATATGGTACCATGTCTTCTGTGGGTAGAAGTTTGATGTGTTATCTATGTCTAGTAGAAGGTAAATAAATCATTATATGATAAACTAACATAGATAGCATGGTATCTAGAGTATTTTGTTGTATTTTGATATGTAAAATTTGTAGTGAATCCTTTTGAGAAGACTCCACATTAATCACATGATGAATTTACATTTGACCCTTGTAAAGTTGACTCAATGTTTTCAGCCAAAAGGGTTGTATGGTGTAACAAGAATTTACATGCCCGTATTCTATTTTTGTTTTTCCCTTATCTATATTTAATTCTATATTTTATGTAAGTGGATTTAGCTTATATGTGTCACGACCCATGGGTTTAAATAGTTTATGTGATAGCTGATCAAGTGGATCAAATTTTAAGTTTTCCATTTTATCATATGTCATATCATAGACTGTATCATCATCATTGTCATAGTAATCTGAAACATGGCCATCTTTTTGCTTAGTCTCAACTATAAAGGAAGCTAAAATGTTGGGGGATCTTTTATTTTTACTAGATCTTTTGATAATGGTTATTTCTCCTTGTGCATATTGTATACACCTAAATTCACTCACCTCATTACTATCAATAATATTCATATTAATCGACACTAATTCCACTAATCCCAATTATTCTAATTCATCCCATTCTAATATCCTCCTTTCTATTGCTAATTTATCCTAATCCTATCCATTTATCTAATATCTCCCTCCTTTATTCTCCTTCAACTATTAACCTTAGTCATCCCACTCCTTCATTAATTTTTCTTAATCCCTATTATCCTAATTTAACCCCGCTTACCTATTATTTGGGAATTTTAAATTCCCATGACCCCACCTACCCACCAACTAGCCTAAACCCTATTCTTTCCTACATCCCTATGAGTCTTAAACCTCATTAACTCCATCTAAACCCCCCATTATCCCCTAAACTAATTGAGAAGCCTCTAGAATTAGAGAAGCTCCTCTAAGACTCTAGAAGTCTCTAAACTAGAGACTTCTAAATAATTTTCAATTATCCTAAAATTCCCTCCATTATTCTATAAAAATCCATGCTTAAGCTATGGCAAACTCATTAGACACTTCATGCCAAATCTATGTCCAAGCATTCTTGAATCTAGCATTCTCATAGCCTTCATGTCCAATTATCCTATAATCAAGCATTCATCATCAAAAATCCTTCAATCATGCCATCACTATGTCAAATTTGAGTCTAATATGCAATCAAAAATCTTGGAATGGAGTTGTTAAGAGGTAAAAAGGATGGTAAGAATGTTCTTATTCTGATTTTATCTCTTTTATCTATTCTTATTGGTGTCATTAGGTTTTAGGTTTCATTACTACGTTTTGGTATTATTGATTGAATATAAAATTTGGTGCACGTTTTGGTGACCATGGTGGGATGGGTTTGCTCCCAATTAATCAATTTTGTTTGTTAGACCTATTTTTGTAAGCTTGCAGGGAAAATTAGAGAAGAAAATCTCAAAAAAAATCAAATTTCATGTACACAGGTTGTAGTCACGACATTATACTAGTAATCACAAAATTGTCCTACATAATCATGATATTGCCATTGTAGTCATGACTTTGCTTTAACCACAAAATTTAACCACTAACCATCTATTTTGTTGCACAATTTTTATCCCAGCGAGAATACTATGAATCGATAGTTATGATTTTGATAAGCCAATTACAATTTTGTCTACTCTAGCAGCAATTTTGTTAAACTACTAATAGTCTTGGATTTTGCAAGCATTTACTTTATGACAAAATGTTTACCTTATCAATAACGATTTTGTCATTAGAATAGTGATATTTAGGTTCATACTTATGATTTTTTTAATCTTTTTGTTGTAGGATTTTGTTTATGAATAAAATGGCTACTTTATGAGTAGCAGCTTTGACTAACCATCTATGGTATTGAAACTGAGAATCATGGTATCGCAAGAGTGTTGCAGTGTATTTAGACCCTTCATTTTGATGTTATTGCCTAACCCACCTACATACCGATGTTAGACATTCAAAAATGTAGTTTTTATCTTTTGATGCAGGTAGCAAATTCTAAGCCATTAAAACTTGACTATTTCTTTAATAATTTTGTGGATTTATGATCATTTTGATCTTTTTAGGGCATTCATATAACATCCATTTTTATTTTCATCCAAAACATTTTTTTGTCTATCTATATATTTGTGTAGGGTCAGCAAAAAGATGTTGGGGCTAGAATATAGTCTAAAGCAAAGAACAACACACCATGAACTTTAGGCTTGTTCCATTATACCATAAAACTGTTAATCATGTCATTATCCAATAATACAATTTTTCCATACTAACCTATGTTATTGAGGTGTTGGTAGTGATTTTGGATGATCTAATATTATTTCAATTTGGTTTATTAGTTTTGATTTGCAAGACAAAGTCCTAGCATCTAACACCTTCTTGATCAAGATTTTTTTTAATATTGTCAAATCTGATTAGATTGTACATGCATTTAAAATGTTTGATGCTTTGAAAAAAACCACCATTACATTTTACCCTTAGTAGTGATATTGATCTATCTAGTAGTGATATTGTAGTCTTAGTTATGATTTTACAATTATGGCATATTATATCTATATAATGTTATCAGACAAAGTCATAGATAACATTATCTATGTAAAGACAATTTCTGTTGATTAAGCTTGGTCAAAATCTTGGTCATTTTAGTAAAGGATCTAAGTTTCCATTTTTAAAAATTGATGTCATACACCATTTTTTAATTTTCATAATTCACCTGTAAATAAGACATTTTATAATCTATCACTTGTATAGATAGTTGTTTTAGTCACAAATTACTTTTTGAAGTTTAACACCTCTAATAATATCACAACTATCAATTTATTTGGAATAGCGATTTTACCATTCTTAATTATGGTTTTATGGTTTATGACAAAACCACAACTATCAAATTAAAGTGAATAGTGATATTATCTGCTTCAGTCACAGTATTGTCTAACCAACTGTGGTTTTACAGGTAATCATCACGGCTTACTAACCCTCTATAAAGTCATAACTTGTAACTTATGATTTTGTTTATTAGTTGTGATTTTGTCTATTATGGTTGTGTTATTGCTTTATGTACCAATAGTTTTGTAGGCAATCAATAGTTTTGCAATCAATTGGTCAAACTACTAATCTTTGTGTTGTAGGATCCATATTTTGAGTGCCACATCAAACTACTAACCCGTGTGCTTGTAGGTCATCAGTTAAAGAAAACATTTAGCACTTTAAAAATTAATTTTATCTATTTTTTATTATATATATCATTTTGTTTTGAAAAATTGTTCCTCGTATATACATTTTTGTGTGCAAATTGGTGTATCTCACCCCTCACACATAGGTAATTAATCAACTAATTAATTATATCATATTTTACTTACTTATTATCCCCTCCCCTTTAGGATAACATGTGAATTGTAATTGATCCCCATGCATGGGCTTAGTATATATGGGTTGGTGTCATGGATTTCATCACCATGCACTGACAAAACTCCATGTTCTGGCGGAGTATAAAAATTAGGGATAATTATCATTAGGCTAAGCGGTTAACCCCATACAGGTCATCCATAAAAGGGAAGCGTTAACTCTTTGAACCAGGCATTAAACAATGCCCTATATGGACTTAGGCCTCACTATACCTTCACGCATAATAGGGACACCCCTAGATATCCCATTTAACCTAGCATAAGATCTTTTGGTCATAATAGGTGTACCGTTATAAGAGTCAATATCAATTCTAAAGTAGTGATCAAGTGTGAGTGGGGTTGAGAGGGTTCAATTGATACCATAATGGGTCACCAACCTACAACCTCACCCTTAAATCCATTGGATGGTATGAGCATTGGGTTACACACCCTTAAGTTTACTAATCATAGTTTTGTGATTTATGTGCTTGGGTGTGTATTATGCTAAACCCGTGTTGTTTGTGAGCCAAGTGAGCATTTCATAAAAACCTCTATACCTATCTAAGTATTTTAACATCATTTTGTACATCTTTGTCATCATTTACCTTATACACATTATCTCCCATCACCGTCTTATTCCATCTCCTATCTTAGTATAGTCATATCCCACTCGTCATATATCACCTTGTTATCCACATCTTATCTTAAGTCCACCTCATCCATGATCCTCATCAACCCATATTATCTTATCTCATTATCCAATCATATTATATATCCTTGTCTTAATTCTATTGTACATATCTTTATTCTCTTGTACATCCTTCTAGTCACATCATATCCTAGTCTTACTTGTCATTGGTCATACCCCTACCTATCTTAGGCACATTTTGTTTCATCATCCATCTCCTATCATGACCTTGTCTAACCTTTCCCTATCCTAGTTGGCCATCCCCATGTCATCTTACCCCAAATCAATTTCATCAACATCTATCATCATATTTGTCCTTGTTTCATTATCCTATCACCTTCATCACATAACCCTATCCCATCTTGGGCAAATTAGTCTAAGGTTTTGAGCTAGTCCTTTTGTTACCTATCCACATCATCATATCATCCTAATCCACTATAACTCATCCTTTGGTGAGGTCTCATACCTAGTAAATATCCTTCTATCATCTTGTCACTTTGTTAGTATCAATTTAGTCTAATCATCTTCACCTACTCCTAACTAAAACTCATCCAATCATCCTCTTACTAGTTTTGGAACCTAGGCACACATTGAACCCCCAATCCCTTTTTCTAACTTGACACTTAAGCATTGTGGATAGGTCGTTAGCACCTATTATACTATTAGTCTAAAATCTGGTCATAATCTTTAATCCATTGAGTCTATAGTATCCTCATCATCATCCATCCTACTAGCTCGATCTTTTCGCCTTAATTTTTTCAAACAATCCTTAGTCTACCTTTGCATCATCATCCATCTTTCCCCATGGATTTGGACTCAATTCTTGTAGACCAATACATCCTAGCCAACAAGGATGAATTCCTTTTATGGGCACTAAAGTTAGGTGCTTGCCTACCCTCAGACCTTGATCTCATTCACTCCAAATCACCATTTTATAGCCCATAAAAATCAATCCAAACATTCTTAGATGTGGTCACCTTAATCAATCAATACATTTTAGAGAATAAATATGAGTTCCTCCTGCAACTATGGAAGATGGGTGCTCACTTTTATGATGATTTTGACCACACAAGCCTAGAATCCCCTCCCAAACAAGTACACCATCAACCCTTATCCCATTCCCCTCTACCATCCACTAGAAATATTCAAAACCCCTTAGACCTAATTTATACTTTTCCATAATCAAATCCTACATCTACTAATCATAATCCATCACTGCTCCCTCATCCTTTATCACCACCACTATGAAGTTGGACAACACTCTCATAGACTAATACATAGATGCCAACAAGGATGAAATCCTCTTGAAGTTCATTATGATGTGTGTACCACTTTAAAAGGGTGTTGACCCCCTTTAACTTATTGCACCTCCAACATAAACCCTTTCATGTAAGTCTCCTTCCAATCCCCCATCCTCTAATCATAGCCAATCATCTATCCCTTCCCCTACTAGAAAAGGGAATCCAATCTTGACCACCTGTCGATCCACCCAGTCACATCAAACACTATCTGATCTAAATTCTAATTATTTCACATATAAGAGCAAAGTGGGTCCTTATATTCCCCTTCTTATATCCTTAGAATCCCTTTTTCAAGAACTAGTCACCACCAACATGATGGTATATCCACCCATTTGACATCTTGATCCCACTAAGCCTAAGCCCTCCTGGTATAAAGAAAACCAATACTATCTTTATCATCAAATTTTGGGGAATTTTATTAAATGATGTCAAAAATTTTGAGATTATGTCCAAAACCTCATCAACTATGGTGACATAGTAATTAAGGAGGAACCAGATGAATTTCTCTCTCTAGGTGAACAAGAAGAGGAATGTTAGGATTCCATTCTCGATTATGATCAAGGCCTTCCCATTCCAAGTTAAAGTCAAGACATCCTATTTATCATAAATGATCCCCCTATATTCAATCAACCATCCATTTAAAATAGGTTTATTCCTCATAAGTCTCATTTTCCCATATCCCATTATTCCTTTCATGAACCTATATTTGCTTAGTCCATCATCTCCCTCTCACTCATCACCTCAAATTCCCTGTGATGATTGGTCAGTCATAGACAATCATTCCCCTACTCACAACACTACATCATGTACATCAAAGTTAGCATTGGAGTCAAAATAAATTCTATCTGCATCAGGATCATGTTATATGCTAGCATCTGAATTAGGTTCCTCATCAAAATCATCATCCCTTATCGATATTACAGAAGATGGTGATCATGCCTACTCTTTTGAAGATCCCATTCAGGATGATGATGTCATAACCAAGTTATTGAATGATTTATTTTATTTGTAGAGTGGATTTGATCCTACTATCAAAGGTGTGTATAAGTGATCCTTTAGAGATTCTAGAGGATACCTTCTCTAATATAGAGGCTAGGGATCTTAGTGACCTTTATGAGGACTATGTTGCCCATGATCCCCTTAATTCATCACAAAATATTACTCATCCACCTCACCTCCATAATCCCTACATACCACTGCATAAAGGGAATGAAAAAGAGCATGCATCATTGGACTCCCCTCTGCATTTAATATCATGTACCACAAATACAAATGTCTAAGACCATATTATAAAAGTCTTAAAGCAATATCAAATCATCTTCAATATTATCAATCAAAATCAAGTAAAATAAAATAATTAGCCTAATAAAAAAATGACTTCCCCTGGTGAAGCCCAAAATCTATCACTGGGGGCATATCAAAGTCAAAATCATCATATATCAAGTCAAAAATCAATCTCCTCTAGTAAAGCCCAAAATCAGGCACAAGAAGGAAATCAAAGTCAAATCCAATCAACAATTCAAAAAGAAGACAAAAATAATAATCATAAGGTTGACCATACTCTTAATACTTGGGTCAAATAATTTGAAAGACAAAAGGTCTTAGATCCATTGATTACATGGCACCAATCTATAGAATCCCCTCCACCATATCCAATGGTGTATGCAACTATTGAACACTATTTTTGTTCCCCGTCTTGACATATCAACCATCTTGATCATGTTCCTCATTCACATCCTATATCCCATCATCATAATCATGACATGCTCCCATCCATACCATCTCACTAATCCCCAAGCATCGTTGTCCCTCATAGAGGTTATAAAGAAAACTGATCAAAATGTTTAGAGGATGTTAAATCAAGAATCAATAAAAGCCACCAAAACATGATCATAACATCATATGCTTATGGGAATTTGAAATTTGGTTTTTTCCCACCTTGTAGGGCCCTCTGAGTGCGATCAGAGTGCTTAAGGATTCAATGGAGGCTACTGCCTATGGTAGTGCCTCTGGGGACCTAAATTTGATAGAGGACATTCCCTTTAACAGATGGAAGAAAGCGTTAATGGGGTAAAAGACGTGTTCCACTAAAAACATGTCGAGCCTTCATGTCAAAAATGATTCCACTAAGGGTACAGCCCTGACTATCCCAAATGATCTGGTTGAGGAAATCGTGGAGACCATGGACCTTGCATTGGTAGGTAAGTTTTTATCCTTCCATCCTAATATTGAGATGGTTAGGAAATGGGTAATGTCTCAGTGGAGAATTAAAGGTAGTGTCTCAATCATTGCTATGGCAGGAGGATTATTCCTATTTAGATTTACAAATAGGGAGGATATGATAGTTATTCTTGCCAGAAGACCATGGCTATATGGTCCACATTCGCTTGCCTTGTGCTCTTGTAAATCAAGATTCAACCCCAACTCAGACCTCAGCAAGTCTGCTCCTGCTTGGGTAAGATTTCCAGGTTTCCCATTGGAATTTTGGGATGAAAAAATATTTACGACTATTAGCAACTCTATTGGCCAATACGTCACTATAAATCATACCACCAAAAATCAATCTAGATGTGTGTATGCTCAGTTGTGTATCAATGTAGAGATTAATCAGACCCTTCCCATGTCTATAGAGTTAAACTCTAAATATGGGATTTGGACTCAGCCGATCATATATGTAGAAAAAAGGGGCATATAATGACCCAATGTAAGGTGAAGCAAATGGGAAGGAAAGATGATTCCCTGGTTGAAGGTGAGGATCAGTCTCACAAATCCAGAAACTCTGGCAGTCAGGGAATGGGGGGTGATGCAAAAAACCTTGATAATACTAAAAAGGATAGGGAAAAGGCTGGTCAAGACGTCTTTAGTAATGAGGAAAAAGCTGTCCTAGAGGAGAATAACAAGAAGGTCTCAGACAGTGATAGTCAGAAGGTTATAATAGACACAGTTAACTCTCTAGATCAATAGACCAATATGTCTGAGGAAGGAGAAATACATGCCCAACTGATAGATAGGATGATGCAGAAGGCAAAGTGTTAAGAGATGTTCAGTTGGAACTACCTCTAGAAATATTAGATACTGAGGGAGAAATAGCCTTACATCCAAACATAAATACTTCCCATGCTCTAGAAGTAGGTGACCAATCAAGAAATTATTCAGTAACACGTGAAATAAGACAAAATGGCAGTAGAAATGAATAGGAAGTATGGGTTACCCCAAAGAAAAAGAACTACAAAGATAAAAAATTTGTACATGTTGGCACCAATCCCAAACAAGGGAGACAAACCCTAAGAGAAATAAGACAATGAGAGATTACCAGGGAGATTGCCAGTGGTAAATAGAAAACATTGGAGACCCATTCCCTCAAATCCTCTAAATGAGAATTTTATCCTGGAATCTGAGGGGATTTAACAACCCCTCCAAATAGTTTGAGGTAAAAAATTTCATTCTAGATAATCTATTAGATATTTTATTACTCTAAGAGGTCAAGATGAATGAGGAGAGTTTTAAGAAAATAGCTGACTACATATGGCCTAAGGCTGCTTTTTGCATTAGTCTGACTGAAGGGGCTTCAGGTGGGATTGTAATTATGTGGAATAGTGCTAAAATTCAGGGATCTCTTATCGCTTATAATAAACATTTTTTAATTATTAACTTCTCTTTGTCCTCCTTGAATTGGTCGTTGATCAATGTCTTTAGCCTGAATAACAGAGCATTGAGGCAAAATTTATGGACCGATTTGAGTAGCTTCAGGACTAACATCCAACACACTAGATGGATGCTAGCTGGAGACATTAACACTCCATTATACCCTTCTAAAAAATAGGGTGGGATTATTGATTACTCTGATAGCATGTTTGACTTTGCTGAATTTATAAATGATTGGGGATTGTTGGATGTTGAATTGCAAAATCAAAAGTTCACATGGTCTAACAAAAGAAGAGGAGACCAAATGATCCAAGTTAAGCTAGATAGATTTCTTATTTCTGTCAGGATCCCTGCTCTTTTGAGTACAAGTGATTACCTTTTTATAAGCAACTAAACATAGAATTTAATTAGAAGTAAAATGTAACTAGAATTCAGAAACAACACAAAATATGAAAGACAATACAATCTTGTATTAACACTCTTCCAGAAGGAAATAAAATGAAGAAATCACACTCTTCCCACACCTCTTGGGTGTACCAGTAATTCTCCCTCAAGAGTTCTCTCTCAATTACAAATAAAATCAACTCAAACACAGAGTTGTTGTTTCAACCAGTTAGTAACAATACTGCCAGTACACCAACCAGTAAGTGATAATCAACTCAATCATTGTTGCTTACTTCTAGTACGAATCGAGTACACCACGTACTCCAAGTAGATCTCCTTGATCTTTCTCCTTGTTGTGTTGCAGATCTCCTTTGACCTTGCTGCCCCACAAATCTCCTTTGACCTTGCACACACACACGCCTATAAATCAACTGATCTTACTTACCATGTAGATCTCACCTGATCTTGCACACCTGAAAATCAACTTGGTTTTACACACCTACAAACCTAGATCTTACACTTGGAAAGAACCCTTGCCCTTACCTTTCTAAGTCCTTATGATTCTCCAATTACAATATAGCCCCATGGGTCTCTTAAATAGATCCCATACAAACAATAATTAGACTTCCTAATTACAATAATTAGAAACATAGACTCAAGACTAAAATTAGTCTTTTACATGCAAACTGACTGTCTGTCTAAAATTAGACCAGTTCTAGAGTGCATGCAAACGCACGCACACATAGGTTGTTGATGTCAGTTCCTGTCTGACCGATGTCAGCTTACCCATAACTGACGTCGGTTACTGCGAACACTGAAGATGACTGACATCGATCAATCAGATCGACATTGATTGCTCTGCAACTCATTAACCTCCTCTATTTGCATTATTGAAGCTTTCAGCTCCACAACTTAACAATCTCCCACTTGGAAATAAATAGTTGCACCTGTACCTATACCTGTACATTGTCTAATTTTGTTTCCTGGCTTGTATCCCTCTTCAAGTTCAGTCTTGAAGACCAACCACCACAAATCTTGTGGTGCTTCCCCTGTCATCCAAGTAACCTACCACCGAATCTACATACCCATGTAGAGAAGTGCTTGACCCTACATATCATGTATACCTATTGTTGGTCCCTCTCAGAAACTTGAGAATCCATTGAACTGCTTTCCAGTGCTCCTTTCCTGAGTTGGCCACAAACTTGCTGACAACTCCCAGTACTTGGGTAATATCAGGTCTAGTACTCATGTACTCAACCTCATCATGTGATTTGGGACACTATTCTGTGAACTGTCCATCCATAGGTGTGCTAACTGGTTCTGCATCCTACATATTGAACCTCTCCACTACCTTATTCACATAATCATCCTGAGACAACATCAACCTATGATCTTCCCTGTCTCTAGAAATACTCATGCTAAGGATTTTCATTCCTCCTAAATCCTTCCTAGCACACCACTAAGCTACTTTTACCTTTATCTCAGCAAATCCCTGCATGTATGAACTTGCAACAAGCATATCATCCACATACAGTAACAGGATAATGTCGTGACCATTATTCAACCTGGTAAAATAAACGCAATGGTTACATTGACATTAACTAAAGCCATGCTTTGTCATACCCCTATCAAACCTGTACCACTGTCCTGGAGCTTGCTCAAGACCATATACCCTGGACTTTTGTCTCACATGTCCATTCTCTCCTTTCTTTAACCTAGGAATCCATTCATTTTTTAGTGCTTTCATCCCGGCTGGAAACTCTACCAAATCTCCCGTTTGGTTCTTTCCCAAGGAATCAATCTCCTCATTCATGCCATGTTCCCACTGTTTCCTAGATTCTACATGCATTGCCTCTTCAAAACTTCCTGGTTCTTGACCATCAGTGAGCAATAAGTTCAAATAGTATAAAGAAGGGGAATAATGAATTTGAGGCTTACTTACCCTTTTAGTCCTCCATATGGGCGTTTGAGACTCCTTGACAACTTGCTGTCTGCCCAAAATCTGTTCTCTAGTCGACCCTAGTCTACACCCGATCGATGTTGATACCTCTTGATCACCGATGCCAGTTCCCTGACTGACGTCAATGTCCACCTTGTCATCAATGTCAGTTCCCTGACTGACCTCAGTCTCCACCTGCCCGACACCACCGACTCTGATCTGCACATGATCGATGTCAGTACCTGCATGTTTGATGTCGGTTCTCACATGACTGACGTTGGTAATTGTGTTTTCCTATGAGTGATGAATTTTATCTGCGAGCTCACTTTAGATCATAACCATGTCCAAACTGCCCTACTTAGAATTATTTATCCCCTTGAGTTGATCTTTGTTCATCATCTCCTCCATGAAAACCAAGGCTTTCCAGTTCTTAAGTTTGTCAAAGACAGCAGACTTCCTCTTAAGAACATGCATCCCCTTCTTATTCATGTGACCAAGCCTATAGAGCCACATCTTCGCATCTACATCTAAAGTAGATAAACTAGAAGGAGAATCAGTAATACAAGTAGATAGATAAAGAGTACCTACTTTCTTATCACATGCTAATTCAAGTGCACCCTTGGAAACTTTCCAAGATTCCACTGTGAGAGTAACTATGCAACCCTCATCACCCAACTTTCCTAAAAAAATTAGACTCCTCTTCAGGACTGGGACATGCATGACCTCCTTCAACACCCATGTGTTTCCCGTCTGCATTTTCAACCGCACTTCCCCTTTGCCAACAATTTGACAAGCCTCACCAACCCCTAAATAAATCTTTTCAAAGTCTCCATGGACATAATCATGAAAGAATACTCTATTTGGGGTTGCATGGAAAGAGGCAACAGAATATAAAACTCAAGATTCTACTTTATCCAAGGAACATACAAGAGCATCCTGTGCAACAATACTTGCAACATCTATTTCTTCATTTCCTTCATGCTGATCTTCTACCAACCAACAATCTTTCTTTACCTGCTCTTTCTTTCCATAATTCTATAATTGATCATTCTTGCCATTAAATTTCTCCATTCTTAGTGTACTTTCTTCTGCCATTGCTTTACTCCCACTCAATCAAAAACCCCTGAGAGTGACCTATAATCAACAAACACTTAACACACTCTGACCACCTGTTAGTGTACCTAACCAAGTTCTGATACACCTTCAACCAGGCTCTGATACCAATTGTCAATGGTATCACTTGGTGATCCTAGCTCTGATACCAATTGATAGGATCTAAGCTCACAAAGCTCTGATACCAATTGTCAGGATCCTGCTCCTTTGAGCACAATTGATTACCTTTGTATAATCAACTAAACACAAAATTTAACCAGAAGTAAAATGTAACTAGAATTCAGAAACAACACAAAATATGAGAGACAATACAATCTTGTATTAACACTCTTCCAGAAGGAAATACAATGAAGAAATCACACTCTTCTCACACCTCTTGGGCGTATCATTAAATTTCCCTCAAGAGTTCTCTCTCTCAATTAAAAACAAAATCAACTCAAACACAGAGTTGTTTAAACTAGTCAGTAACAATACTGCCAATACACCAACCAGTAAGTGACAATCAACTCAACCATTGTTGCCTACTTCCAGTACCAACTGAGTACACCACGTACTCCAAGTGGATCTCCCTGATCTTGCTCCTTGTTGTGTTTCAGATCTCCTTTGACCTTGCTACCCCGTAGATCTCCTTTGACCTTGCACACACAGACACACACACACACCTGCAAATCAACTGATCTTACTTACCATGTAGATCTCACCTGATCTTGCACACCTATAGATCAACCTAGTTTTGCACACCTGTAAACCTAGATCTTACACTCGGGAAGAACCCTTGTCCTTGCCTTTCTAAGTCCTTATGATTTTCCAATTACAATATAGCCCCATGGGTCTCTTAAATAGATCCCATATAAACAATAATTAGACTTCCTAATTACAATAATTAGAAATGCAGACTCAAGACTAAAATTAGTCTTTTACATGCAAATTGACTGTCCATCTAAAATTAGACCAGTTCTGGAAGCGCATGCAAATGCACGCACACACAGGTTGCCGACATCGGTTCTTGTCTGATCGATGTCAGTCGACCCATAACTGACGTTAGTTACTGTAAACACTGAAGATGACTGACGTCGATTGATTAGACTGATGATGATTGCTCTGTAACTTAGCAACCTCCTCCATTTGCATCAGTAAAGCTTTTAGCTCCACAACTTAACAATTTCTAGTAATTGAAATGATTATCATAATATGCACTTGTAGGATTTTCCTAAAACCATGTCCAATCATTGCCCTATCTTCCTCAGTTGGAAAGATCAAGAACAATGTGGTCCTTTCCCCTTTCATTTTAAAGCTATGTGGATCAAACATAAAGACTTCAGACAATTGGTGGCCCAATGGTGGAAAATTCCTATCTAGGCCACTCCTATGTTCAGATTAGTCAAAAAAATTCAACATGTCAAATAACAAGTTTATGGATGGAATAGATATAGCTTTGGTCAGGTCTTTCATCAGAAGAAAAATATAGGTAAAAAACTTGTAGATATCTAGCAATGGATTGCTCAAAGAGATGATTCAGAAGACACTTCTAACAAAGAGAATGTCTTGATTTCTGACTGGAAAGATCTTATGGACAAAGAAGAGGTTTTATGGAAATAGAAATCTAGAGTTCAGTGGCTCAAAGAGGGGGGCAAGAACATGGCCTTCTTTCACCTCTTAGCCATGAAACACAAGAAGGCTAACTCTATAACAAAGCTATGTTTGGATAATGGCAACATTATAACTGAAGATAATGAGATAGGGGAACAAGCTAGGATATTCTTTCAAAATTTGCTAACTGAACAAACTAATGATGATGGGAATGATGGAACTATGAATCAGTTCATTGATAAAATCCCCTATTTGATAACTGAGGAAGATAACATGGAGATGTTAAGGCCTATATCCAAAGAGGAAGTCTGTACTATTTTATTCTCTATGGGTTCTTTCAAAGCCCTGGGTCCTTATGGCTTCCCTCCTATATTCTTCTAGGAATATTGGGATATAGTGGGAATGGATCTTATTGTTGTTGTTTATGACTTCTTTAGATCGGGTAAACTTTTGAAACAAGTTAATAATACTTTTATAGTACTTGTTCCTAAAAGGTCACAGCCCACACACCTTTCAGAATTCAGACCTATTAGTTTGTACAACACTATTTATAAGCTCTACACTAAAGTGTTGGTTATGAGAATCTAACTTTTTTTAGAAAAAAATATTTCCCCTGCTCAAAAAGTCTTTGTCCTAGCTCGGAAAATTCTTGATGCTGTGATCTCCACTCATGAGACTATTCACTCCATGGACAAGAGTATAATCCCTGGTATGGCTCTTAAGCTAGACATTTGTAAAGCATATGATAGGGTCTCTTGGACTTTCCTATTCTAAGTCATCAAAAAATTTGAGTTTAGTGATAAAATGTCTCACTTGATATGGAATGCAGTTTCTTTTGCTAAATTTTTGGTTCTGATCAATGGGGTCCCGAGAGGTTTCTTCTCTTCTTCAAGAAGAATCTACCAGGGAGACCCTCTCTCCCCTTACTTGTTCATCATAATGGTGGAGGCACTGGCGAGATACATACAAGCTAATATAGTCTCTAAACATTTAGTGGGCATCAAACCTACTTCCTCCCTTCCCCCTATGGTGGTGCAACAATTTGTGGATGATACCATTATTTTTGGCATCTCCTTGGTGATTGAAACTAGGAGATGGAAGAATATTTTAAATAACTATGCCATAGAGTCTGGGCAAAGAATAAATCTTTGAAAAAATAATGTGTACTTCTTTAATACTCCTAATGACCTTAGACAAAAAATCATTGACATTCTAGACTGTGCTGAACCTGTTCTACCTGCTACCTATTTGGGCCTTCCCCTCATGGTCAAAGAGGTATCTCCAAGTTTTTGGAATGGAATATTGGAAAGAACTCAGAAGAAACTTCTTGGTTGGAAAGGGAAACTTCTCAGTAGTGCAGGCAAACTGTAGCTTCTTCGGACCTCTCTATAAGGGATTCCTACCTACTTTCTATCTCTCTTTAAAATATCTGCATATTTTGCTGACAAATTAGAATAAATTCAAAGAAAATTCTTATGGACGGGACTGGAAGATAAATAGAGAATGTCTTTGGTCAGTTGGGAAAAAGTGTGTCTTTTGAAATCACATGGTGGCCTAAATATTAGATCCATTAGGAACATGAACAAAGCCCTTCTCTCCAAAATCAACTAGAACCTGATTCATAAAAATAATGATTGGGGGGAAATAATGTATGCCAAATATATGCATAGTACTGATGGTTCCAAATTTCTTCAACAAGTAGGGTTACCCCAAGGATCTGTGATATGGAATAAAATGCTAAAAGTAGAAGCCTTCTTAAGCAAGGAATTAGATGGAAATTGGGAAATGGCTAGCATATTAAATTCTAGAATGACATTTGGGTAAAGGATAAGGCTCTTATCACATAAGGAAACTATGGAGAAATTTCTGACATTGCTACTCAATTTTTTGGAGATAAAGTCAGCGATTATATGGATGATAACAATGGCATAAGGAGCTAGAAAAATCTATTGGATTGTTGTGCTCATTAGCCTAAGCTCTTCCCTAGAGTTCTAAATATTCAACAGTTGATCCAGGGGATCAGAATCTCTCTCTTTCCATGAGAAGATGAATAGTATTGGTGGCCAGATAAGAATGGATGGTTTTCTGTCAAGTTTGCTTATCAATTGTTGATTCTTAAGGCTCAAAATAAAGAGATATGGAAAAGAGTTTGGAACTATAAACTTATACCAAAAATCAACATGTTTTGGTGGGCTGCTACTCATAACAAAATCTTAACCCAAGATAACCTTCAAAAGAGAGGGTTTACCCTGGTCAACAGATGTTATTTGTGTTGTTCAAAAGAGGAAATAGTTTCTCACCTTTTTTATACACTGTGATTTTACCTGAGAAATTTGGGGCATAATCCTAAATAATTTTGGTATTGAGTGAGTCTATAACTCTGACCCTAAGGAGGTCATTATTAGTTGGAATCCTACATTTTCTCATCCCTGACTTATGGAATTATGGAATCAAACTCTACCCTGTTTGAGTTGGATTTTATGGAAAGAGCGCAACCATATAATTTTTATGGATACTGCTAGAAATGCCTCTTAGGTGTTTCAAAATTTTATTAAGACTCTTTTAGAAAGTGTCACCATTGCTCATATTCATACTACGGAGAAACCCCTAACTCAAGAAGAAGAACAAATTGTGGCTAAATGGAAGGTATTAAATCATATTCCAACTTACAATAATTCTAGAATTCTACAGAGACTTAATACTAAATGAAATTCCTCGAAGCCTAACTGGATGAAACTTAACTTTGATGGGGCCTCCAAGTCTGAGGGTAAAGCCAATGGGGGAGGGATTATAAGAAATGACAAAGTGGGGATGATTTTTTTCTATGTTGGTGGAATAGGCTACCAGAGTAATAACTATGCTGAAGCAACTGCTCTCCTATGAGGGATAAAATTGGCTATATCCCTAGGTATAAAGAATATGAGTATCCAGGGGGACTCTAAAATTGTTATCGAAGTAGTTAACAAAGCATCGAATGTGGGTAATAAGTTAAAATATATCATTAGGGATATTCAATTTCTTCTTTAGAAGCTTACCAGAGTTGATATTTCACATATTTATAGAAAGAGAAATAGTGTTGCTGATGCCTATGCCAATCTCGACCAACAATTTTCAAATTGGCGATGTTGGCACTAAATAGATCATATCCCTTTAAATATTAGGGATCTTATCCAGAAGTAAATGACTTGTTAAGGATGAGTCAGATAGATTGGAAGGATAGCTTTATTAGTCAGTCCCTTTGGAGGGTGCTAATGTTGATCTCAGAGTTCAGGGCCTGTTATACTCTTTTGATAATCATTTTTGATTTATTGTAACAATTTGTTAAGGAGAGTGGAATTTATTATGGAGATTGTTGAGAAATTATGTTTAAGCATGAGAGGAGTAAGTCTCATCTCTACATGATACTCTAAATTATGTGCTATCACATTATCATTATGCATATTTGAGAGCAAGGGCTTGAAGCTACTTCAATAATGAAGGTAAAATTTGGGAATTCTCTTGGTCTGCTCTATAAATCCAAAATGGGGGGTGATAAAATTCAAACAGAACCAGTCTCTTACTGTGAGTTCAAAGACAATCTAGTGGTCTGGCACTACTGCAAAGAAGGTGGGATTAGCCCCTACCTGGAGAGGCTCAACGGGTTCGATGAAAACCTGTCTAAACAATTTGTGAGGTCTTGGCTAAACTAGCAAGTCACTGTTGGAGGAATTAGCTTTGATATTTCTGAAAAGGTGATAACTATGGCTACAAGCATGTCTACACAAGGGATGAAGCTACAACAAAAAACAAAAATTGTGGACCTTTTTAGCCAGAAGTTGTTTCTGGGAGAAGGCGAAGAACTTGCTCCTTACCAAGGAGGATTTGATCGAGCTAAATTGCCTGAGCCGTGGGACGGTGTGTGCTTCATCCTCATGAAGTATTTCATGCTCGAGGGACATTTTATCAGGTTATATAATTATCTTCTCCCCTTTTTAAATCATTGTAGGCATAATGCTCTCATCAGCTTTCCCTTTTATCTGCTCTCTTCCTTAGAACATTTTGTCCTCAGAGTGAAAGCAAAATTGGCAAAAAAACCTGATATGAATCCTATCCCCCTCCATTAGGGCCTCATTTTCTATTTGTATAATTTCCACCATGCCCTTGAGCCATCCAATACTATTAAAATTGATAGCGGGAAAATTTCTTCTAACCCTTTTACTGGTGATGCTGTCGAAGAACCTTGTCCTTCCCCTGTCTCTACTAAAACTAAAGAAGTTTCCTTTTCTACTCTTGAGGAGACTCCCTTTGACACCCCTGGCTCCTTTGTGAGTATAAAGGGCAAGAAGAGGAAGTTTTATGTTGGTGAAGAGGGTATTGGGGGGACCACTTTAGGGACCCCTAAAAATCTTTGTAGGACCACTAAGGGTCAAGGTAGTAAATCCCATCTGTCCACTAAGGTTAGTAAGGAGGGCCTCTCCTCAGGAGTTTGATGGTCAGGGCAGATTGCTGGCAAACTCCCTCCCAAGGCCAGGCTTATCGACTACTCTAAGAGCACCTCAGAGGAAGCCACTCAAGAGGAGGAAAACAAAGAATTGGAAGTTTAGGAAATATCTAAGGATATTGAAGGTAAGCAGGAGACAAGAGAATTTGAGGCTACTATAGAGGATGTTGCTGACATTGCAAAAAATGCTGACAAAGAGGGAAAGATGTATGTGGAGGAAGCTGATGAGGAAACCAAAACTGAGATTGGTTTGAAAGCTAAAATTACTACCCTAAAGGATCACATCCAGAAATTGGAGTAGAAATTTACCACTGGGCTCCAAAATTATATTCTCCTGAACATGTCTATGTTGCAGGACTTGGGTAATATTGCTTTTGCTGTCAATGCAGAGAACACAGAGAAATTGAATGACCTCAGCAAATCTATGTTTATGTAAGTAGAGATTTCTCTATCTCTCATTTTTTCTTGTTCTTATTTTATTTTAGTTTTATTGTATCTATTGGTACATTGATCGTGTCATTCCTATTGTAAGGCATCATTTATGTTGATTGCCTTCATGGTTCTTATGCTTTTATTAGGGTTCATCCCCTGGTTTGCCACCTTACATAATCAAAAACATCACACATCCCCAGAATAGGTGTTGATTAAAGATCATAATGATGCCAATATTTTACATCTCACCCTTTTCTAATAAATTGAGATGCCCATTAAAACCCAATAAAAAATATTTGTCTAATGGTGAAAACCAATCTTCTAGCACCTTGGGCAAGTACTATGATGAAAACTAATTTCCAATGTCATGGTAAAATAATATATTGTCTACATTGTACCTAAACACTTGGGCACAAAATCCATCCATATCAACACATTCCTTGTCCATCCCATCCATCATTCCTATCCATCATCTCTCTTCATATCGTTCATCCTATCTCTCATTTCTTCCTGTCTTGACCTTTGTAAGGAAGTGAAAGGTGTCTTGAGAACTATCCTAAAACCATCTTGGCATATTCTCTAATGGACACTTAAGAAACTAAACATCTAGTTCTTTTATGATGTGGTCATTGGCAATCCCTAGCCCATTACTCCTTAGTCCTCATCCCCTTGACCCCATCCCATTCATCTTCTTGTCATCCCATCCATCATTCCATCCATCCTTATCCTAGTTGTTAGGCTTGGTATTCCCTTTGTTAGTAACCCCATTTGTATAGTGTACATACACATCCCAAAAATCCTTAAAAAGTGAAATATTCCAAAAACCCTAAAAATCATAAAATTCGAAAAAGCTAAAAATAGTCCATAATGTCTTATCTTATGACCATATTATATCCTCCATCCTCCTATCCTTATCATATCCTCCATCTTCCATCTCTTATCTATTATCCATCCATTATCTTTGAATGTTGCCTTTAGTCTTAAAACCAAATCGAAGTGGTCACCCATCCCATCATATCTTCATCATACTTTTGACTAAGTGTTATTGGCACACATAACCTTATCAAGAATCTAATTTGGAAACCATCATTTCCCTATCAACGCCTCTTCACACCTAACACCCATCACATCACCTCTTTGCTAATGTGGAAGGTACTTGATCTCATCACTATCTTATCATTGCCTCTTCATACCTAACACCCTTCCAATCACTATTTTGCTAGTATGAAAGGTATTTGATCCCATCATCTCCTCATCTCCTTCCTAGATCAGACTCTTGCAGGGCTTTGTGTGTTGGAAATCTTTGGTCATCACTCTTCTAAATCACCTTCCTTGGCCACTTTTTTATTCTATTTCAAGACCAAATAAATATTCAAAGACCTTATCGTGTCACCCATCCTTCCATCCTAAAATAGGGGCAACACCTTGTCCTAATCATAATCATGATCATCCTATATAAATCTAAGTCTCTAATCATCATCATAACCAACTTAGTTCAATCACTCATCCCATCATTAGATAAGACATTGGGACACTGCATGTAGATACTCATATGTGTTTCTTGTTTATTTTGTTTGTCTTGTTTGCATGTCTTTTATCATGTATATATCTAGTTTGTCTTATATTTTGTTTGTATCATGTCTTTTTGTTTACTGGGCAATGAATAGGGATGTTATGAGGACAAAAAGTGCCCTCAAGGATGCAAAGTTTGCTACTGTCCAATGCACTTTGGCACAACATCTGCTTGATCATGTTTATATCATGGGGCATACTGCCAAGAGCCATATTCAATGGATTACTTATACTATCATGATCTTTATGACAATTGTGATGGCTTGATCATTCACACCCTCATCATTTATCTAATCATCCTTCTCCCTATCACTAATTCAAACCTCTAGACCCAACCAAACTAACATCCTCACCTCATCATTTGGATCATATCTTCTAATTAATAATCATAGTCACCATATTCATCCTCTAATCAATCATTATCATCCATCCTCTAGTCATAACTATATCGGCCTAAGGTCTTTTAAGTCTATGTAGACAACACTTGACCATGTTTTAATGCCTAAGGATAGCTCAGCCACTATTTTTATCATCCATTTTCATCCCCCAGTATTTTGTTCACTCGATCACATTATTTATTCTCTCTTATCCTCTTCATCATAGTGATCAACTTTTGCTTTGAGATACACCCACCATTAATCTTATCAAATTAGTCTTATCCTAGCCTATAGCTCTCCCTTGTATGCATCCTAACTTGGGATATGTCTAAAGATTTCACCTCTTTATTCCTATCATCATCATGTTATAGTTGATTCCCCTTTGAAATGTTTCAAAAACCATGACACCCATCACCTTTACTCCCTGTGCATATGTCTTTGCCAGGGACATCATTAATATGGAGCTCACTGCTCAGGTCAATCATCTTCATCATCTTCTATCTCACACATGGCATCCCATCCCCTCATCTATCCATCTCATCCCAACCCTTGCTTCTTCTTTAGAGTGGACATCTGCCTCATTCTTCCATGCATGTCCCCTCGAGGGGGCATCATATCCACTAACATCATCTATTAACATTCATCTATGAAATGGTTTGTCCTTGAAAGACCATTACTCCTTCCACTTTGTCCACTCGCAATACCCTTTCAAAGAGGGGGAAAATGTATACACCTAAATTTGCTCACCTCATTACTGTCGATAATATTCCTATTAATCAACACTAATTCTACTAATCATATTTATTCTAATTCATCATGTTCTAATATCCTCCTTTATCTTGCTAATTTATCCTAATCCTAGCCATTTATCTAATATCCCCCTCCTTTATTATCCTTCATTTGCTAACCATTATCATCCCACTCCATTAATTCTTCTTAATCCCTATTATCCTAATCTAACCCCACTTACCTATTATTTGGGAATTTTAAGTTCCCATGAACCCACCCACTAGCCTACACCCTAGTCTTTCTTACATTCTTATGAGTCCTAAACTTCATTAATTCCATATAAACCTCCCATTACCCCTCAACTAATTGAGAAGCCTCTAGAACTAGAGAAGCTCCTCTAAGATCTAGAAGTCTCTAAACTAGGGACTTCTAAATAATTTTAAATTCTACTAAAATTCCCTTCATTATTCTATAAAAAGCCATACTTAAGCTATTATAAACTAACTAGACTCTTCATGCCAAATCTATGTCCAAGCATGCTTGAATCTATTATTCTCATAGTCTTCATATCTAATTATCCTATAATCAAGCATTCATCATAAAAAATATTTCAATCATGCCATCACAATGTCAAAGATGAGTCTAATATGCAGTCACAAATCCTAGAATGGAGTTGTAAAGAGGTAAAAAGGATGGTCAGAATGTTTTTATTCTAATTTTATCTCTTTTATCCATTCTTATTGGTGTCATTACATTTTAGGTTTCATTACTAAGTTTTGGTAATATTGCTTGAATATAAAATTTGGTGCACATTTTGGCAACCACGGTTGGATGAGCTTGCTCTCAATTAATTAATTTTGTTTGTTAGACCTATTTTTGTAAGCTTATAGGGGTAATTAGAGAAGAAAATATCAAAAAAAATCAAATTTCACGTGCACAGGTTGTAGTCACAACATTGCACTGGTAATCATGACATTGTTGTAAGTAGACATGATATTGCCATCATAGTCATGAACCACTAGATTTAACCTCTAACCGTTTATTTGACTGTGTAGGTTTCAGCCCTTAAACAATACCTTGACTTGATAGTTGTGATTTTGATAAGCCAATTATGATTTTGTCTATTTTAATAATGATTTTGTTAAACTGCTAATAGTCTTGGATTTTGCATGAATTTATTTTATAACAAAATCATTAATTCATCAATAGTGATTTCGTTACTAGAATGGAAATATTGAAGGTCATACTTGTAATTTTGTTAATATTTCTACCATAAGGTTTTGTTTATGAACAAAATTGGTACTTTATGAGAGGCAACTTTGACTCACCATCCATGGTATTGAAACTGGGAGGCATAGTATTGCAAGAGTGTTGCGATGTATTTATACCCTTTGCTTTGATGTTATTATCTAAACCCTGCTACGTACTGATGTTAGATATTTAAAAATGTAGTTGTTATCTTCTGATGTAGGTGATAAATTTTAGCCCATTAAAACTTGACTGTTTCCTTAATAGTTTTTTGGATATATGGTCATTTTCATCTTTTTAGGGCATTCATATAACATTCATTTGTATTTGCATCCAAAACATTTTGTTAGTCTATCCATATATCTATGTATGGTTACCAAAAATATGTTGAGGCCATAATATAGTCTGGAGCAAAGAACAACACAACATGGACTTTAGGCCTGTTCCATTCTACCACAAAACCTCTAATGATGTCATTGTCTATAAATATGATTATGCCCTATGAACTTGCATTATTGAGGTGTTCGTAGTGATTTTGTATCATCTAATCTTGTTGTTTCAAGTTGGTTTACTAGTTTTGATTTGCAAGATAAAGTCCTAGTATCTAACACCTTCCTGATCAGTTTTTTTTTAATATTGTCAAATCTGATTAGCCTGTACATGCATTTAAATTTTTTGATGCTTTGAACAAAACCACCATTTGAATTTTACCCTTAGAAACAAGATTTATCTATCTAGTAGTAGTATTTTAGTCTTAGTTATGATTTTGCAATTCTGGCATATTATATTTGTTTAATCTTATTAGGCAAAGTTATAGATAACATTATTTGTGTAAAGACAATTTCTACTGATTAAACTTGGTCAAAATCTTGGTTATTTTGGTAAAGGATATAAGTGTCCATTTTTAAAAATTGATATGTCATACACCATTTTTTTATTGTCATGAATCACCTGTAAATAAAACATTTTATAATATGTCACTTGCATAGATAGTTGTTTTAGTCACATATCACTTTTTGAAGTTTAACATCTCTAACAATATCACAATTATCGATTTATTTAGAGTAGTCATTTTGCCATCCTCAGTCATGGCTTTATGGTCTACAAAAAAATCACAACTATTGAATAATAGTGAATAGCCATATTATCTGCTTCAGTCACAGTATTATCTAGCTAACCATGGTTTTGCAGGTAATCATCATAGCTTACTAACCCTCTGTAAAGTCATGACCCGTAACTCACAATTTTTTTTTCTAGTTGCAATTTTATCTATTCTAGTTGTGGTTTTTCTCTATGTACTAATGATTTTATAGGCAATCAATGGTTTTAGAATCAGTTGGTCAAACTACTAATCTTTGTGTTGCAGGACCCATCTTTTGAGTGCCACATCAAACTACTAACCTATGTCACTGTAGGTCATTGATCTAATAATCCATTTGGCACTTTAAAAATCTATTTTATCTTGTATATATCATTTTATTATGAAAAATCATTCCTTGTATATACTTGTTTGTGTGCAAATTGTTGTATCATACCCGTCAAACATAGGTAATTAATTAGCTAATTAATTATATCATGTTTTACTTATTTGTTAGCCCCTCCCCTCTAGGATAACACATGACATGGAATTGATCCCCACATGCGAGATTAATATATAGGGGTTAGTGTCATGGATTTGATCACCATACATTGACCAAACTTTGTGTTCTGGTGGAGTATAAAAATTAGGGATAGTTGTTGTTAGGCTAAGTGGTTAACCCTGTACAAGTCATCCATGAAGGGGAAGAGTTAACTCTCTAAACTAGGCATTAGATAACACCATATATGGAATTTGACCCCACTGTACCTTCACATATATTAGGGACACCCCTAGACTTCTTTTTTTACCTAGTATAGTATCATTTGATCATAATAGGTGTACCATTATAAGAGCTAGTATCAGCTCTGAAGTAGCCATCGAGTATGAGTAAGATTAAGAAGGTTCAATCAATACCATAATGAGTCACCAACCTATAGCCTCACCCATGAAGTCATTGGATGGTGCAAGCATCAGGTTACACACCCTTAAGTTTACTAATCATAGGTTTGTTATTTGTGTGCTTAGGTGTGTGTTGTGTTAAACCCATGTTATTTTTTAGCCGAGTCAGTCTTTCACCCAAACCTATACACCTATCTAAGTATTTTCACATCATTTTGTACATCCTTATCATCATTTTCCTTATACATATCATCTCCCATCATCATCCTATTCCATCTCCTATCTTAGTCTAGTCATATCCCACTCATCACATATCACCTTGTTATCCACATTTTATCTTAAGTCCACCTCATCCATAGTCCTCATCATCCCATATTATCTTGTCTCATTATCTCATCATATTGTATATCCTTGTCTTAATTTTATAGTACATATCTTTATTCTCTTGTATATCCTTCTAGTCACATCTTATCTTAGTCATACTTGTCATTGGTCATACCCCTACCTATCTTAGGCACATTTTGTTTCATCATACATCTCCTATCATGACCTTATCTAACCTTGCCCTATCCTATTTGGATCTTTAGGTCATATACGGGTCCACACCATCCCCATGTCATCTTACCGCTAATCAATTTCATCAACATCTATCATCATATTTGTCCTTATTTCATTATCCTATCACCTTCATCACATAACCCTATCCCATATTGAGCAAATTAGTCCAAGGTTTTGAGCTAGTCCTTTTGTTACCTATCCACATCATCCTATCATCCTAAACCAAAATCACTCATCTTTTGGTCAGGTCTCATACCTAGTAAATATCCTTCCATCATCTTGTCACTATGTTAGTATCAATTTATCAAACCCATCATCATCAAATTAGTCTAATCATTTTCTCCTACTCCTACCTATCACCTATCTAATCATCCTCTTGTTAGTTTTGGAACCTAGGCACCCATCAAACCCCCAATACCTTTTTCTAGTTTGACACTTAGGCATTGTGGATAGTTCATTAGCACCTATTATACTATTAGTCTGAAATATGATCATAGTCTTTAATCCATTGAGTTTATCCCATCCTCATCATCATCCATCCCACTAGCTTGATCCTTTGGCCTTACTTTATTCAAACAATCCTTAGTCTACCTTTGCATCATCATCCATCTTTCCCCATGGATTTGGACCTGATTATTGTATGCCAATACATCCTAGCCAAACAAGATGAAGTCCTTTTATGGGCACTATATTTAGGTGCTCGCTTACCCTCAGACCCTAATCCCATTCACCCCAAATCACCATCTCATAGTCCATCAAAATCAATCCCAACATTTCTAGATGTGGTCACCCTAATCAATCAATACATTAGAGAGAATAAAAATGAGTTCTTCTTGTAGCTATGGAAGATGGGTACTCACTTTCCTAATGATTTTAACTCTATAAGCCTAAAATCCCCTCCCAAACAAGTACACCATCAACCCTTATCCCATTCCCCTCCACCATCCACTAAATCTATTCAAAACCCATTGGCCCCAATTTGTACTTATCCACAATCAAATCCTCCATCTACTAATCATAATCCATCACCATTCCCTCATTCTTTATCACCTACCACCATGAAGTTGGACCGCACTCTCATAGACCAATACATAACTGCCAACAAGGATGATATCCTCTTGTAATTCATTACGATGGGTGTACCATTTCTCAAAGGTATTAACCCCCTTCAACTTATTGCACCTCCACAAACCCCTTCATGTAAGTCTCCTTCCAATCCCCCATTTTCTAGTCATAGCCAATCATCTATCTCTTACCCTACTAGCAAAGGGAATCCAATCTTGGCCACCTACCCATCCACCCAATCATGTCAAACTCCATCTGATCTAAAGTCTAATGATTTCACATATAAGAGCATCTTGATCCCACTAAGCCTAAGCCCTCTTGGTATAAAGCAAACCTATACGGTCTCTATCATTAAACTTAGGGGAATTCCATTAAATTATGTCATTTTTTTTGAGATTATGTCCAAAACCTCATCAATCATGGTGCATAGTAATTGAGGAGGAATCAGATAAATTTCTCTCCTTGGGTGAATAAGAAGAGGAATGCCAAGATTCTATTCCCATTCATGATCAAGCTCTACCCCTTCCAATCTAAGGTCAATCCATCCTATCTATCCTCTATGATCCCCCATCTTTGACCAACCATCCATTCAAAATAGGTATATTCCCCATAAGCCTCATCCTCCCATATCTCATTATTCCTTTCATGGACCTATCTTTACTCAGTCCATCATTCATCCATCATCTCCCTCTCATTCATCACCTTGAATTCCCCATGATGATAGGTCAGTCATGGAAAATCACTCCCTTACTCACAGCCTTGCATCATGTACATCAAAGTCAACATTGGAGTCAGAACAAGTTTTATCTGCATCAAGATCATGTTTTAAACTATCATCTAAATCAAGTTCCTCATTAGAATCATTATCCTTTATTGAGATTACAACAGATGGTGATAATGGCTACTCTTTTGAAGAACCCATTCAGGATGATGATGTCATAACCAAGTTCTTGAATTATTTATCTAATTTTTAGAGTGGATCTGATCCTACCTCAGAGGCATGTATCGGTGATCCTTTAGAGATTCTTGAGGACATTTTCTCTAACATCAAGGCTAGGGCTCTTAGTGACCTTTATGAAGACTATGTTTATGATGATCCCCTTAATCCATCACCTAATATTACTCATCCACCTCACCTCCATAATCCCTACATACAACTACATAACAAGAATGAATAGGTACATGCATCATTATACTCCCCTCTTCATTCAACATTGTGTGTCACAAATACAAAGGTCCAAGACCATATTCCAAAAGTCCTAAAGCATGATCAAATCATCTTTAATCTTATCAATCAAAATCAAATTATCAGCCTAATCAAAAATTATCTTCCCTTGGTGAAGCCCAAAATCCATCACTAGGGTCATATCAAAGTCAAAATCATCATATATCAAGTCAAAAATCAATCTCCTCTAGTAAAGCCCAAAATCAAGCACTAGAGGGAAATCAAAGTCAAATCCAAACAATAATTCAAAAGGAAAACAAAATAAATAATCATAAGGTTGACCATCCTCTTAATACTTTTGTCAAAGAATCTAAAAGACAAAAGGTCTTGGATCCCTTGATCACATGGCACCAATCAATGGAATCCCATCCACCATATCCAACAGTGTATGCAATTGTTGAATACTATTTCCACTCCCTGTCTCGACATATCAACCATCCTGATCATGTTCCTCATTCACATCCTATATCCCATCATCACAATCATGACATGATCCCATCCATATCATATCACCAATCCCCAGGTAGCATTGTCCCTTATAGAGGTTACAAATAAACTTGGTCAAAATGTTCAAAGGATGTTAAATCAAGAATCAATAAAAGCCACCAAGACATGATCACAACATCACACATCCTCAGAATAGGCATCGGTTAAATATCACAATGATGTTGACATCTTAAATCTCTCCCTTCTCAAATAAATCAAGATGCCCATTAAAACCCAATAAAAAAAATCATTCATCCAATGGTGAAAACCAGTCTTCTAGCACCTTGGGCAAGTACCATGATGAAAACTAGTTTTTAACATTATGGTAAAATAATATATTATCTACTTTGTACTATTGAGCATGAAATATACTAAGAGGGGGGGGTGAATCAATATGTTATATATCTTTTACTTAATTTGATTTCTTTTTTTTAACCACTTAATCAAACATTCAAGATATGCAATAAAATTGAAACAATAACATGCACCACACGAGAGAGAGAGAGAGAGAGAGAGAGAGAGAGAGAGAGAGAGAGAGAGAGAGAGAGAGAGACCAAATTTTTATGTGGAAACCCAAAGTGAGAAAAACCATGGAAAACAATCTCAAGTATATGAATGAGCACCAACTCAAATTATAAAATTTGATCACCAACTGCTTTGCCAAGCACCAACTTAACAACTATTGGTGAGCACAAACCCATAGGAGCACCAACCCCTTGACAAGATTTGTGAGCACCAACCCACATGAGCACCAACCCCTCTTGTGTATAAAATATAACTATCTCTCAATGTTTCTTACTCAACAAATGATAGAACTCTACAATATCTCATGCTTTTATCTCCTCTTTTCTTATATAAAACAATTACAAAACCATGCACTCTCTTGCATATTACAAATGGCTTCTCAAGCCTTTATTTATAGCTTTCCAAATGACTTTTGGCATTCACCCTTTGTAACCCTTCAATCCTCATGGAAAATGTCACCAAACTTGCATGACCCTTTGAATCCTTACATTTGAAAAGTCACATGGTGACCTTTCATAAGCAAATGTGTCATTTCCTCTTTTGTCTTTATTTTGGTGACCTTTCAAATTCCTTAAGGTGACTCTTCATGGAAAAATGTGTCACACCCTCATTTGTCTTCACTTGGTGACTCTTGGAATTCCTCAAGATGACTCTTCATGGGAAAATGCATCCCATTCCTCTTTTGTCTTTACCCCATGACTCTTTGACTTCTCCATGGGCCCTCTTTTGACTTTTATGCAACTAAAAATATATTTGTTAATATTAAATAAATATCAACACACATTAGCCAAGATATCAATATTAAAAAAACCATTAAATTATGTGGGGCCTTTATCACCAATGTTAAACCTTTAACATCAATGACAATATTTCCAACAATCTCCCCATTTATCATTGATGGCAACCTCAAACTGAAACTACCATATCCTGAAACTTGTACTGCACATGCCAACCTGCACATACTACTATCTAAAAAATATATAATAACTCCCCTTTACTATAGCAACCTATACCTATTCCTTATACCTATTTTGGCACCTATTTCTATTCTTCTCCCCCTTTGACATCAATGTCAAAGGGCTTATCCTAGAGCTAACACTTAGCACCCCCTCAATTGATGATGATCCTCAATGGTAGGAAGTAAAAAAAATTACTCCCAACTTCTCCTTTAGATAATCAAATATGTCTTTTGGTAGTGCCTTTGTGAAAATATCTACAATCTGCTCTGTAGTACTGAGATATTCCATCTTAACCTGTTGATCTACAACCTGCTCTCTAAAGAAGTGATATCTGATAGGAATATGTTTTGTTCTTAAATCTATCACTAGATTCTTAGAAATATTAATAACACTTGTGTTGTCACAAAAAATAGAAATAGGTTCATCATATTTTACCTTAATATCTTTCAAAGTTTTCTTCATCCAAAGCACTTGAGAAAAACACAATATCACTACAATATATTCTACTTCAACTGTATAAAGTGATACTAAATTTTATATTTTGCTTAGCCATGATACTAAGCTATCACTAAGGAAGAAAGATCCTCCACTTATACTCTTTCTGTCACCAAACAACCTGCCCAATCTGAATCTGTATAAGCAACCAAAATGAAATCTCTATCTATGGGATACCACAATCCATAGTTTAGTGTCCCCTTGATATATCTAAATATTCTCTTCACCAACTGAACATGGCTCTCCTTTGGGGTTGCCTGATATCTTGCAACCATGTCTACTATATGCATAATGTCTGGCCTCAATGTTATCAAATATAAAAGACTACCAATCATAAATATATACAAAGATTGATCTATAACAGGTGAATCTTCATCCTTACTCACCTTGTTCCATGTACCCATTAGTGTACCAACTGGTGCACAATCCTCAAAATCAAACATTTTCAACATTTCTTTAGTATATTTACTTTGAGATTTAAAATTCCTTTATCTGACTAAAAAATTTGCAACCCTAAGAAAAATGATAATTCTTCAAGTATAGACATCTCAATTTTTTTTGCATATTGTTAGAAAATTCTTTTGTCATCTTTTCAATGTTACCTCTAAATATTATGTCATCAACATATACCAAAACAATCAACTGATGCTCACCTTTTATTTTGATGTAGAGACTACTGTCAGCAAATCTTCTCTTGAAACCTTGATCTTGCATGTATTTATCAAGTCTTATAGACCAAGCTCTGGGAGCTTGTTTCAATCCATATAGTGCTTTCTTCAATCTGCAAACATAGCTACTATCATTTGAGAGAATAAATCCCTCTAGCTGCTCAATATAGACCTCCTCTTCTAGATTCTCATTTAGGAAAGCAGACTTGACATCCATCTGAAACACTTTAAAAATTTTAAGAATTGCATATGCAAGAAACATTTTAATAGCCTCTGGCCTTACTAATGGTGTAAAAGTTTCTTCAGAATCTATTCCCTCAATTTGAGCATATCCTTTACATACTAATCTTGCTATATTCCTAGTCACTTCTCCATTTTCATTCAACTTATTTCTATAAACACATTTTGTTCCTATCACATTGTGATCTTTTGGTATAGGCACTAATTCTCAAGTATCATTATTTTCTATCTGATTTAATTATTCATTTATTGATTTAACCCAATGTTTATCATGTCTAGCTTCTGAAAAAGTTTTAGGCTAAATTTTGGATAACAAAGAGAAATTAACTTGCTCTGATTCACTTACCATCATTCTTCTATTGCAAATTCTTTCATTTATGTTCTCAATGATGTCACTTTTATTATAATTTCTCTAGACATATTTGGATGGGGTTTTGGTGTCTTTTTTCTCTTTTTTCTCATCTTCATCTGATTCTTCAAAATCTTCCTCTTCAATGATTTTAGGAATGTCTATTGGATCACTAATTCTTTGTGCTCCATCTTCTTCTATCTTGACACTTGCACTTTCAACTATCTTCTTGGTTATTTTGTTATAACATTTATAAGCTTTACTTTTGCAAGAATAACCAAGAAATATACCTTCATCTACTCTAGATTCAAACTTAACATTTTTTTCATCAATTCTCCTTATAAAGCATCTATTGCCAAAAAATCTAAAATAATCAACTATAGATGGTTTGTCTTTCCATAGCTCTTAGGGAGTCTTGTTACTGTTGACTCTCAATAATGCTCTATTCTGAATATGCATTGTTATACCAATTGTCTCTCTCCAATATTTATCTAGTATCTTGGATTCATTTAGCTTTATCCTCACCATCCCTTGAACAATTCTATTTCTCCGTTTAACTACTCCATTTTATTGTGGAGTTCTGGCTATTGAATAATGTCCCTTTATTTCATGGTCTTCATAATACTCAATAAATTGATTTGACATGAATTCTCCTCCTTGATCTGGTCTTAGGCACTTAATCCTCAAACTAATTTCATTCTCAACTAATGATTTGAATGCTTTGAAATGTCTAAAAGCTTCTGATTTTTTCTTTAAAAATGTTACCTAAGTCATACATGAAAAATCATCCATAAGAAAAATGAAATATTTCTCACCTTGAGTACTTTGAGTTCTCATAGGTCCATACAAATCAGTGTGAACAAGCACTAACATCTAAGTGATCAAGTATTCTTTTGTTTTGAACCACCTTCTGGCCTACTTCCCACACAGACAAGGTTCACAAAGTGTGTTGGATGGATTTGTAATCTTTAGAAGATTTTTGACTGCTTGCTTCTTGTTGATGTTGACAAGATCATCAAAATTTATGTATACCATTCTCTTGTGCCATAGCCAACTTTATTTAATCTAACTTAAACAACATCTTTGACCTTTGATGTCTGATACCATATACAAATTATTCCCTGTACTCTGAGCATATGCAACCAACACATCTAAATATTTTCTCCTAATTTCATAACCTTCTGAATACAAATTTAGTGTGTGCCCCTGATCACACATTTTACTTACACTAAAAATATTATGCTTAAGATCTTCTACATAAAAAACATTTTTAGTTTTAGTTCTACCATTATCCAAATTTAATATTATCTCCAAATTTCACTGTGCCACCATTGATCTTCTTCAAGGTTATAAACTTGCTCTTGTCTCTTGTTATGTGGCTTGAACATCCACTATCAATGAACCATGGCTTTTCTTCATTACTTACATGCAAAGCTATCTGTACCAACATAGATTTTTTAGGTTGTTTCTTCTACCATGAACCTGTCTAAACTTTCTTCTTGATGAATGGAGCCTTGAAACTTTGGTCCTTCTTAACTGACTCAAACATGCTTCTACAATACTGAGCTATGTGTTCAAAGCTGTTGCACTTGTAACATATTATGGCCTCTTCATTAAATCCTGATAGAGGAGCAAAAGAGTTGTGTCTTATGCTTGACTCTGCATGAGTTTCCTTCTTATTTTTGAAATTGTTAGCCCTTTTTGACATTCTATTTTATTATGACCATATCCATTACAATAAAAATAATAACCATAAAAATAGGGCCTATTTGTGTATCTCTGACCTGATTTCCTCTTTTAGCTCTATTCCTTCTAACCTTCTTTGTTTGAGATGTCCTATGTATTCTTAACATCTTCCTTTTTTATTTTCTCTTTTGTACTAGCTTCAACATAGCTCTTTCCTTTTTTTGTGTTAACCTTGTCTATGAAAGTAGTAGTTTCCCCTTTCTTTTTTTCAAATCTGATACCTAACTTATCTGACATTGATCTTTGATTTTGTAATATCTTATTTACCATTTTAGTCTATTCTCAAAATTTGAATCATTGGTTGCTCTATCCTTGATTGCTTTATTTTTTTTCTCAAGATTTGTATTTAAAGAAGAAATTTCAATAACATACCTTTCACATTCTTTACTTACTTTTTGTAACTATGCCATTAGATATTTTTCATTCTTTTTGGCTTCTTCAAAGTGTGTTTGTAGATCTTCAATTGTTTCTTTTGACTCCTTTTCATTTTTATTTATCTAGAGTTTCAATCTTTGATTCTTCTTCTCAAGAGCTTTTAACTCTTCTAAGGCACAAATGATTTATCCTTCTAGATTCACTTTGGCTTTATCTTGTTATTCTTCTTGATCATTTTTACTTTTGCTTGTGGAGGCATCTTCATGTATGGCCATGAATAGAATCTCTTCTTCTTCTAAATCACTGACTTCACTATCTTTGGCTGAGCTAGGTCTTTAAAATATAAAATCTTCTTCTCGAATCCCTTCTTGAATTTTTCTTTGAAATTCTTCTTGTATGTAGACTTTCCTTCTTCATTGTCACTGTTACCCTTATCTGGGCACTTAGCTACAAAATGTCCAATCTTTCCATAATTAAAATATTTAAAACGTAATTTTCCTTGATATTTATCTATGCCCTTTTTTGGCTTACAAATGAATAAAGCTCCATTGTCATCTTCATCATCACTAGAATTTTCTTTTGATTCTTAAATCTTAGCCTTCTCCTTCTTTGATGTCTTGAAATCTTCTTCTCTCTTTTGAGGGTTTCTCTTTTTGGTCTGCATCTCATATGCCATAAGAATACCATGTAGCTCATCCATCTTTAGCTTGGCTAAATTTTTCATCTCTTGAATTGTCAAAACTTTTGCATCATATCTCAATGGTAAAGATCTCAAAACTTTTTGTATCACAATTGATTCTTCTAACTTTTCTCCAAGACCTTGAATCTGATTAACTATTTAATCAACCCACAAAAGGTAAAGTGTTATATTTTCCTCCTCTTCCATCTTCAAACTCTCAAACTATCTTTTGAAAGTTTGAAGCTTAGCTTGTTGAACCTTTCCATCACCTTTGTTAATATTCTCAAGCTTTACCCAAGTTTCATGAGCAGATTTACATTACATAACTTTAACAAATTTTGATTCACATAAACTACATAAAAATAGCATTTAAATCTTTAGCATTATTTTCACTTTTCTTCTTTTCTATTAGAGTAGTTACAAGTGTCTATGGCTCTTCATATTCCTCCGCCACAGCTTGCCAAATGTCAAATCTAAGAGCCATCAAATAAGTTCTCATCATTATGCTCCAAAAAGCATAATTTGTCTTATCAAACAAAGGTGCCTTATTTGTATAAAAACCTTCATGTGATCCATCCATCGTGTTTTCCCCAATCTACCTTCAAGCTGTAAATTTTTTTCAAAGGGACCTTACTCTGATACCAATTGTTAAGCACAAAATATGCTGAGAGGAAGGGTGAATCAGTATATTATATATCTTTTACTTAATCTAATTTCTTTTTTTTAACCACTTGATCACACATTCAAGATATGCAATAAAACTTAAACAATAACATGCACCACATGAGAGAGAGAGAGAGAGAGAGAGAGAGAGACCCGATTTTTACATATAAACCCAAAGTGAGAAAAACCATAGAGAATAATCACAAGTATATGAATGAGCACCAACTCAAATTACAAAGTTTGCAAGCACCAACTTGCAGGAGCACCAGCCCACAAGAGCACCAACCCCTCTTGTGTATAAAACACAACTATCTCTCAATGTTGCTTACTCAACAAATGATAGAACTCTATAATATCTCCTACTTTGCTCTCCTCTTTTCTTATATAAAACAATTAAAAAACCATGCACTCCCTTTCATATTATAAATGGTTTCTCAAGCTTTTATTTATAGCTTTCCAAATGACCTTTGGCATTCACCCTTTGTGACCCTTCAATCCTCATGAAAAATGGTGCCAAACTTGCATGACCCTTCGAATCCTTACATTTGAAAAGTTACATGGTGACCCTTCATGAGCAAATGCATCCTTTCCTCTTTTGTCTTTATCTTGGTGACCTTTCAAATTCCTTAAGGTGACTCTTCAAGGAAAAATGTGCCATACCCCCTTTTGTCTTCTTTTGGTGACTCTTGGAATTCCTCAAGATGACTCTTCATGGGAAAATGCATCCCATTCCTCTTTTATCTTTACTCCATGACTCTTTGACTTCTCCATGGGCCCTCTTTTGACTTTTATATAACCAAAAATATATTTGTTAATATTAAATAAATATAAACACACATTAGCCAAGATATGAATATTGAAAACACCATTAAATGCTATGGGGCTTTTATCACCAATGCTAAAACTTTGACGTCAATGATAATATTTCTAACATGTACCTCAACACTTGGGGGTAAAATCCATCCATATCAACACATTCCTTGTCCATCCCCTCCATCCATTATTCCTATGCATCATCTGCCATCCTATCATTCATCCTATCTCTCATTCCTTATCATCTTGACCATTGTAAAGAAGTGAAAGGTGTCTTGAAAACTATCCCAAAACCATCTTGGCATATTATCTAATGGACACTCAAGAAACTAAACATCTAGTTCCTTCATGATGTGGTCATTGATAATCCCTATCCCATTCCTCATTAGTCCTCATCCCCTTGTCCCCATCCCCCTCATCCTCTTGTCATCCCATCCATCATTTCATCTATCCTTATCTTGGTTGCTAGGCTTGGTATTCCCTTTGCTACTAACCCCGTTTATATAGTGTACACACACATCCCAAAAAGCCTTAAAAGTTGAAATATTCCAAAAACCCTAAAAATTGTATAATTTAAAAAAGCCAAAAATAGTCCATAGTGTCTTATTTTATGACCATATTATATCCTCCATCCTCCTATCCTCATCATATCCTCCATATTCCATCTCCTATCCATTATTCATCCATTATCCTTGAATGCTACTTTTAGTCTTAAAACCAAATCAAAGTGGTCACCCATCTTATCATATCTTCATCATCCTTTAGAATAAGTGTTATTGACACACATATCCTTGTCAAGAATTTAATCTGGCACCTATCAATGCCTCTTCACATCTAGCACCCATCACATCACCTCTTTGCTAGTGTGGAAGGTATTTGATCTCATCACTATCCTATCATTGCCTCTACAAACCTAACACCCATCCAATCACTATTTTTCTATTATGAAAGGTATTTGATCCCATATTCTCCTCATCTCCTTGCTAGATCATACTCTTTTAGGGCCTTATCATTTGGAAATCCTTGGTCATCACTCTTTTAAATCACCTTCTTTAGCCAATTTTTTATTTGATTTCAAGACAAAATCAATATTCAAAGACCTGATCACATTACCCATCCTTCCATCCTAAACTAGGGGTAACATCTCATCCTAATCCTAATCATGATCATCCTATCTAAATCCAAGTCCCCAATCATCATCATAACCAACTCAATCCAATCACTCATCCCATTAGTAGACAAGACATTGGGACACTACATGTAGATACTCATGTGTGTTACTTGTTTGTTCTATTTATCTTGTTTGCATGTGTTTTATCATGTATATATCTAGTTTGTCTTATGTTTTATTTGTATCATGTCTTTTTGTCTATTGGGCAATTAATAGGGATGTTATAAGGACACCAAAAGTGCCCTCAAGGATATAGAGTTCACTACTTGCCCATTCACTTTGGCACAACGTCCTCTTGATCATGATTATATCATGGGTCATACTGCCAAGTGCCATATTTAATGGATTACTTAGACTATGATGATCTTTATGACTGTTATGATGGTTTGATCATTCACACCCTCATCATTTATCTAATCATCCCTCTAGCTATCACTAATCCAAATCTCTTGACCCAACCAAACTAACATCCTCACCTTATCATTCAGATCATATCCTCTTATCAATAATCATAGTCATCATCTTCATCCTCTAATCAATCATTACCATCCATCTTCTAGTTATAACTACATAGGCCTAAGGTCTTTTCAAATTTTTTAGGCAACATTTGACAATGTTTTAATGCCCAAGGATAGCTCAACCACTATCTCTATCATACATCCTCATCCCCCAATCTTTTGGTCACTCGATCACATTATTTATTCTCTCTTATCCTCTTCATCATATTGATCAACTTTAGGTTTGAACACACCCACCATTAATCTTATCAAATCAGTCTTATCATGGACTATAGCTCTCCCTTGCATGCATCCTTACTTGGGATACATCTAAAGCTTACGGCCCTTAATTCCTATCATCATCATGTTATGGTTGATTCCCCCTTGGGATGTGTCGATAACTATGACACCCATCACTTTTACTCCATGTGCATGTCTTTGCCAGGGACATCATCAATATATAGTTCACTGCTCTGGTTGATCATCTTCATCATCTTCTATCTCATACCTGACATCCCATCCCCTTGTCTGTCCATCTCATCCCACCCCTCTCTTCTTCTTTCGAGTGACCATCACTCTTCCCTACATGTCCTCTTGAGGGGGCATCATATCCACTAACATCATCTATTAACATTCATCTATGAAATAGTTTTTCTTTGAAAGACCATTACTCCTTCCACTTCATCCACTTGCAATACCCTTTCAAAGAGGGGCAAAATGTATACACCTAAATTCAATTTCCTCATTATTGTTGATAATATTCCTATTAATCGATACTAATTTTGTTAATCCCATTTATTCTAATTCATCCCATTCTAATATCCTCCTTTATCCCACTAATTTATCCCAATCCTATCTATTTATCTAATATCCCCCTCCTTTATTCTCCTTCATCTATTAACCTTAGTCATCCTACTCCATTAATTCTCATAATCCCTATTATCCTAATCTAACCCCACTTACCTATTATTTGGGAATTTTAAATTCCCATGACCCCACCTACCCACCTACTAGCCTACACCCTACTCTTTCCTACATCCCTATGAGTCTTAAACCTCATTAACTCCATCTAAACCCCCCATTATCCCCTGAACTAATTGAGAAGCCTCTAGAACTAGAGAAGCTCCTCTAATACTCTAGAAGTATATAAACTAGAGACTTCTAAATAATTTTAAATTCTCTGAAAATTCCCTCCATTATTCTATAAAAATCCATGCTTAATCTATGGCAAACTAACTAGAATCTTCATGCCAAATCTATGTCCAAGCATCCTTGAATTTATCATTATCATAGCCTTCATGTCAAATTATCCTATAATTAAGCATTCATCATCAAAAATCCTTCAATTATGCCATCACTATGTCAAATCTAAGTCTAATATGCAATCAAAAATCTTGGAATAGAGTTATAAAGAGGTAAAAAGGATGGTAAGAATGTTCTTATTCTAATTTTATCTCTTTTATCCATTTTTATTGGTGTCATTAGGTTTTAGGTTTTATTACTAAGTTTTGGTAATATTAATTGAATAATCTGGTGCACGTATATCTATGTGCACCTCAGAGTTTAGAGCCTTATTTGCATCTAGAGACAAAGGATCCATTGTACTTGACTCACCTATTTCATATGTATGTATATGTTCAAGAGGGATGAATTATTTAGGTGGTTCCACTGTAGGGATGCCTTCAGTTTTAGAATGTATTATTTTGAAAAATTTTAAAGGTTCATCATCAAAAAACATGGATAATAAGGTTCCCTCATGTATGAATTTTACACTTCAATGAAGTGTAGATGTGACAGTTTCTATTAAATGTATCCAAGGTCTACCCAAAAGTAAATTATAATGTAAAGTTGAGACATGACCTAAAAAATAGTTGAAATAATTTTTAGTCCTAAGATCACATCCAATGTAATTTGACCAACCAGAGGGCTATGTGAATTTTCAAACCCTTTTATGTGCATAAATATGTTTTGAAGAATATTTGTGTTTAAATGCCCATGGTGGTTAGGAATTGTAAGGTACAAATGTTTAGGCCTGATCTATTATCAATGAGTACCCTTTTGATACCTTTATTTTTCTTTGTCACTTGTATGAACTAAGGAAAATTTTGGGCAACAATATCTTTGGATGGTAAATCTATTGGATCGAAGGTGACTCGAACTTGTTATTGTTCTTGAGATCTTTCACAATATCTACAAAATAATTTGGCTCGATATCACTTGGAACTTGTGTCTCGCATAATGCCTCATATAGGATATTATTATAGACATTAGATTGCTTTAAGAGCCCAAAGATTAAAATTTTAGCATGTGTATTTCTTAATTTGCCAATAATGTCATATCCCTTGGATTTTAGTACTATATTAGGTTTAGGAGGCACCTATTGTGTATTAACATGTGACGAGATGGGTTGAACAACCTTACCTATTTGGGTAATAACAACATAGACCATATAATCCAATATAAGTTATGAGTGAATAATCGGTGTGGGATGGTAGTTGTTATTCGAATAAGATTTAGGTATAAAAAATGGTTGAGATCATGCACATTAGCATCTAGAAGTTGGATCTTTAACATTACAAAAGAAATTTTGAAGAGAAATTAAGTGTTGTTTCCATTTTAAAACCCTCTCATTATTGGCATGGATTTGATTAATAACTTCAACAATGCAACTAATGTATAAAAACATTACAAATATAAGGTATTGGGCCATGAAATAATTTACAGAGATATCCATAGAAAATATGATTACAATATTATAACAACTAGGGATCAACAATAAAAAATTAGAAAACCCTAGTTGTCCTAAGTTTTGATGTTCAATGCTTGGGTTCACCAAATGTTTAACCCTTGAATAAATGTGGATCCTACTTTAGAGTATATAAGTTTAATAATATAGAGATGATAATGCACAAGGGTGATAATCATATCTACAACATGCCAATTGGGTGCTAAACTCAAGTATATACACACGCTAAATTTATTATGTTGTTAATAGGCTAAATATAGAAGTACAACTAAGCCATGCATGGAAATGACAAAGAAGTATTAAAATTAGGTAGTTATGATGCTAACATAGTATTAGATCTGGTATAGGTATAAATCAAGTAGGAAGATGTTTCTAAAATAGTCATCAAATTATAGATCTGACACTTTTGGAGCTATGGACACTAATATTGGCCTGGGATAATTACATCAACACTATTGTTTGGGTTTACCGTAAATTTCCTATACATAATACCTACTAGAAAAGGATGAAACCACTTGGATGCTTTTAAGTTTGACTTTGACTTCATTCTATTGTATTTAGATATGGGTCATGGACTGTCACTCCTCATGAATTTTCAAAACACTAGTTCTTCATCTTCATGGTGATTTTGGGGGAAAGTGGGTTATTGGACACATGATGTCGAGTTGACCCTAAATACTCCTTTGTTAGTGAGTGCTTCTTACATATCCAATACTCTAAATAGAGCCCCAGACTAATATAGTTCTCTCCTACATGTTGTCTTGTGTGTGAATCATACAATATATGCAAAGCAAGTACAATAGCGACCTAGCTTGTAATTTGGCATATATCTCTTGGGTTGATCCTTCAGTACTTCAAACTTGTAGATGTGTAATACCTATGATTGGTATGTAAATATGGAAGCTTTGTTCAATTGAATGCTTGATAGAGTGATTTTGATAAGTTACCTTAATCTCTATTTGTCTTTTCCAAGTGAGGAATGAATAAGGGTTGATCTTGTATTTATATCAATCCCTTTGGACAAGTAACTCACATTAAAGCACTTAGGCCAATAATTAGGCTATGTTTCATTTGTAAAATGGATGACTTTAGAGTGATAGACACTTGCGTCAGGTCAGGACACTAACATTAATGCTAGTGTTTATCCCATACATTAGTGTTTAATGAGAAGGAAAGTAGCAAGACTTGTAGGAGTAGAAGATAAGTACATTTTAATAATTCTAGGTAAGATAAAAGGCATAGGTCATCAACATAAGACTATTTGGACTAACAAATAGGCCAAGGGGCATAAGATAGAGCAAATGCAAGACTTGAGGAAGCGAGAAAGGTCCATAACTAAGAAGAACAACCAAGGTCTGAGTTTGCCAAGAGTACAAAATTGAGGTGCTATAAAATCCATAAATATCATCTAAACCTCCTCTAACTTTCAAAATTTGGATTCCCTTAATCCTTGATTATTATTTTTTGATATCTTCATGTTTTCTATGAATAATGAAATGAAATAAAAAATTATTGTTTTACCTTTGTTTATTACAAAGTTGTAAAATTTAATTTATCACATTTATCTCCCTATTGATATAGGTATTTAGACCATGTTTATACAAATCCTATTGATGGTATTATTGAGTTAAATGCATGATATATATGTTTCTACATATGATTATGGTTTTTTTAGTTACGTAAGGGCATCTTCATGTTCACACCAAGGGCATCCTTATGCTTCCTAGTAATATTTTAAGTTTTTATTTCATTGTTCCTTTATCATATTGAGATTTATATTTTTATTATATATATGAATCTAAGATATATCTTTATTGCTTTGATTATGATTTTTTGGAATTGACTATAGACTACTTCACATTTTTTCTACATTGTTTATCATTTGGCATGGCTCCCTTGTTTTCGTTGTGCCTGCTTTGTCTATTTATCCTTATTTCTTGGCATGCCTCTCTTATCTTCCCTTTGATGCATGATTTAGTTGTATACTTTATGTTACATTTTTGTTATATGTTTTTTGATTTCTATTATTTACTTTATGTGACATTAATTCAATGTTTATTGTGTGTGACATTGCTTCACTTGTTTACTATGTGTGACATTTATTGACTTGTTTACTTTGGGTGATATTGTTTAATTTTTTTACTATGAGTGACACTTATATAATCTACGTATAATAATGTTTAATTTGTTTATTTTAATTATGGTATGATTTATTATGTGCTTGGTGTGCTTACCTTACTTGCTATGTTTACTCTATGTTACTACGATTGGTGCCATGCATGTTAGTGTAAATACCTAAATTTGCTACAATTCCCTTTCCCTTAATGTCCTTTAATTATTTTTTCACACTTGGTCTAATTTTATATATTTGGATATTTTGAGGACACTTCACACCCCACACTGCTCTCTCTTAGGCCCCTGACCTTATAGATGCCTTTGGTAATCACCTATTTTAAATTTTGATCATTGTCTTCATGTATTTTAAGCTATTAGCCCAATTTAGGACATCTTTATCTCTTGAGATGGATTTTGTGGCTACAAGTCTACTTTAGATCCTGACATGTATAAAAATTTGCATGTTAAATTTGTCTCCTTTATTTTTTAGGTCATTCCACATTGGTTCGATTTCCTACACCTTTTATTCCACATATCATCACTTTTTATGGTCCATCATTGTGCATGTCATGTCCTAAATAATTATATATACAGACCATTCCTAGTCATTTACCAATTAATAATAAGACATAGATCCTTTCATAAGGTAAATTCATATATTGATAAAAATCCTTTGTTACACTTGACAAGGAACCTACACATTGAGCCACCCTTGGCCATTTGGTGCTTTAAGCTATTATGACATCATCTAATTATACCAAAATAGGGTTAGGTGAGTGTTCATGTAGTTTCATCATCACTTCTATGGAATAAAAGGTTGAAACCCTTGCTTGACATTCTATTTACACTACATAATAACTATGTGGGTTTTGACTCTAGCATGTGGGATACATAGTTACAACTTCCTTGAGATTTACCAACTAAACTAATTCTATCCCTTCTCTTTTTCATTTGTGTTATGGTGAATTAAGTCAAGATAGGAAGAAGACATAATTTCAAATGTTTTTACCATCTATTCAGATAAACACAAATACATGACTATATGGCATCAAGAGGCAAATTTGCATAAGAAAAATTAGAACCCAAAAAAGTGTGAAGTACATATTTAATGCTTAATAACATATAATTAGTTACAACATAAGGACCACTTTGGTGCACTAAATATACCTGTACAAATCTATTGGTAGCAAAGGAGGCATTGAATCTGTTAATACCTAATGAGCAGTCTATATTTTGCACAAAGCTTATTCATTCCTTCTAAACCCTTACTACGCTTACTAAAATCTTAGAAGTCTATCAAGGTGTGATTATTCCATCTCTTTTTCTTTTCATAGTTTCCATTGATTGTCATATAAATTTCAATTATGCTTTTTATTGGCTAAATATTTTGTATAAGGTGAAAAATGATCAGATTCAATCAATATTATAAGAGATGAGAAGTATCTCCTCTATTTTTATGGGAGGATTTCTTTATTGAAACATTGAAAATGCAGAAAACAAAGTGTTTAAAATGTTTAAATGTAAAAAAATTGGGGGTTTTTGGTTGTGAACATAAAATAATGCAGTAAGAAGAAGATGGATGAGAAAGAGAAGGGGGAAGAGAAAGATTGGATAATGTGCATAGTTGAATAAATGCAAATTTCAACTAATTTATCAGACTGAAGATAAAAAAAAAAAAATTAAACCATAAACATTTTTATATAAATAATTAACAAGAATTAAATGAATCAATAAACACAAGAATAATGATCATTCATCAAGACAATAAAAGGCACAAGGTCCTTTTATATTCTCTTGCATTTATTCTCAAGAAAAAACACAAATATTTTTCATCTCTATCTTTTCTATAAAAAATGTCTCTAAAATAAAAAATACATCATATAATCATTACAGATCTAATTTACGGTAAGAGTGTAAGAAACAACCTCGTAACTATCTCTTAATTACTTTTTAGGGGTAAACTCCTATTTCAACATTTATTTTTTCACATTATGTTCACATAAAAGTGAAACACAATAAATTTTAAGTTAAAATACGTTCTGAAAAAGTAAAATGAGAAAAGAAAAGAACTAAAGAGAGAATTAAGAAATTCAGCTAGAGAGAGAAGAATTGTCTACTTGAGAAGAAGTTTGGCCAATAGTTGTAGCTTGACACTTTTATTCATCATGTGATGACTTCAAATTGTAAACTTGGATTTTCTACATTATTTTGACTATCCCTTGTTGTTTAGGAATGATTATGTTTTATGTGTGTTAACCGTGCCTCCATCATTTCAATCATTTCTTCATTATTTCGAAAGAAGTTAGGAAGATTATTATTGGATTCCAAGAGGGCAATGTAGATATCACTCAACTCATTCATGGCTTCGAGATTAAAACTATTTGTGTCAAACAACTCTTCTTTTATCATTTTCTAAAAACATTATTTCATTTTTGTAGAAGCATAAAGTTAAGTCTCTCCTTATTTCAACACCTCATAGTGAACAAATCAAACATTAGTACGAATTTCAGATTTGAGGTCATCACATAGTTTATTTTAGTTTTGTAAATATTTCAAAGCTTCTTAGAAAACAATGATTTTCCAATTCATGCATTGTGACCATGTGTGTTAAACATTTTCTTCTACTTTATTAAATATTTATTCAAACACCAAAACTTTTTCATCTACATGGGCCATGTCTTCCAAATCTTTGATTATGCTTCTCCAAACACCTACTTATTTCTTTATTATTTTCATTTCCATGGAAATTTTGATTTGAACTTTATGAAGGAGCCCATAAACCTTGTTAATTTCATAAATGAATTTAAGTCCATCAATGATGAGTTACTCAACCCAAGTCTCCATGAATTTTATATTTGTGAATATTTGCAATGGAATCATTATCTATGCCTTCAATAGGAGATGAATTAGGAATGGAGGCTAGAGGAATGTCAATTAAAATTAATAATGTTTTGATATATGTTGAAAGTATGCTTGCTTGATCTTTGAGTTTCCCTTATGTTTGTTTCCCTTATTCCATTATTTTGATTAATCTAGTTGTAGATTATTGAAAATTATGAATGCCTCCTTCATGAGATGGTTTTAAGAGAGATATTCGGCTCATACTATAGTTAAAAGAAGTCAAATATTCTTAATTTTCATATAATATGGGTTGATAAATCTCTATCAATTGAGTGACAAAGGATTCTAACACCAATCATGAAGTAGTTTTGATCATTTAAGGTGAAAGGATCTCACTATGGCTTCTTCCTCTTACCAATCATTTAATGGACCCAAGTAAAAGGTAAACTAATTGAATAAGAAACCATTTGGGTGTTATTAATTACAATGGGATAAATAAGAGGAATAAATTGTTGAAGAGAAATAAGATCAAAGTCAAGATCGATAGCTCTCACTATGGCTTTCTTCCTTTTATTGACCATTTAATGGACCTAAAGTAAAAGGTAAACTAATTGAATAAGAAACCATTTGGGTGTTATTAATCACAATGGGATCAATAAGAGGAATAACTTTTTAAAGGGGAATAAGAGAGTCACCTGAAGTATAAAATTTTTCTATGGTGAAAAAACATGTGGAGGCGGAGGTGGAACATGAGGTGGAGATGAAGGTGAGATGGAATGTGGGTTTGAGATGGGAGATTAATATGAGTTAGTGAAGGAAGGTGTGGTGAATAAGGATGATGAAGAGTATAAGTGTGGTATAAATAAAACTTGTATTGATCCTTGATCTAAGGCCAATATTTTTTGGGTCATGTTGTCAATCAAAATGGAATAATTAAGGGTCCCCCAATTATAGGTACCTTGTTTGTTAGTGTTGAATTAGTTGAAGGAATTCTAACATTTAGATTCTTCCTATGAGATGAGTCATCAACACAATTTCTCTCTAAAAAAAATCTTAGAAGGATCTTTTTCATCTCCTCCATTTCCACCATCTTGTATCACAATATATTTCATAGTTTTGAAATATTCCTCGGTGCCTAATTGTGTGGGTGAAGATGAAATAGTTTGTTTTTGTTTCTTAGAATATTTACCTTTAATTTATGGATGTGGTGAAATTAAAAAACTATTTTAAAACCATGCTTTTAAATTTTTGAGAATGAACCATGTACATTCTTCCAAATTTTTTGATTCTTAAATAGACTAGTCAATCGCTAGTATAAATAAGAATTGAATTTTTTCTATAAATAGAAAATCCACCGTATCACTCCCAAGATCAAAAATTCATTCAATGACCCATTTCATCATATATTGATTTAATTTATCTAAATTCATTCTCATATAATCTCTTTTTCTAACTTCAAATTCATTTTCACAGTCTCCCCAATAGTCTTTAATTTCAGGTTGATGTAGATAACTTGTACCAAGCTTGAGATGAGTTTTTCACATAGTCTTTACTGTCAAAATCAAGTCTTCTTGTATGATAATTCATTGGAAAAATAACCATTTATTTTTCAATGTTTGATGCATCATTTTTTGTTTTGAAAATATAATAATTCAAACCCATGTGGAATGGAATTCCAACCACATACCTTTTTTGGCATTTATTGTGAACTTCCCCCAAGTGTCTACAAAGTTTAATCAAAATCATTTTATCATTGGCATACCTAGGTAACCTATATGGGGTACATTCAAACACACCAAATCTGATGTATGTAAACTTTTGGAGTTGTATGAAGTAATTCCCATAATTTTTTTATCAAGGCAACACCCTCATTTGATGTATGTAAACTTTTGGAGTTGGAACATTGTAGTATTACCCTCTATAATTCTCACTGTCAACATTGTGAATGCAACATTCACCCTCAAGATATTATTTTCTATTTTTTCACGAGTGAGTTGAGGGAGATGATAATATATAATCCTACTAGGATATATTTCCCATCTCTAGAGAATCATGGAAAAATTCATATGACTGTGATCAAGTAAACCAATAATGAAGTCATGTCAAATTGTTGGGTATATCTTAAGTTCACTAGCAGCTCATGAAGATTGTCGTTGATAATTTGGCCCCAATATATTATTTTTACCCATTAAAAATTATTTGAATGAACATACACATCCATTATTGGAATATATTGGTGGATTCATGACCAGATACTCTATTCAATAGTACACCATATCGAACAATTCTTCATAAAAATCGGACCCATGTAATTTTTTAGGAAGCATTGAAGTTATTTTCCTCTTCTTTTTTAGTTGAGAATAAGTTATCAATCTATAACAACTATCTATATGTTTTTCCCAAAAATATTGTCCAAACTTATTACTTATCTCAACCACTTCATCATGGGTCATAATCTTGAGTGTTATACTTACATATGGACCTTCTAACTTTTTTACCAACACATATGTAGAAGACTTGATTTCCCTAGTCTCTTTCTTGTAATAATTCACAAAAAAAAGTACTAAGTAAGTACATTAGACCAACATATGTAACATGACAACTTGTACAATTCCAATTTCAAAAATGTATTTCTCGATAGGTATTCGCTTATTATCTTCCATCCTTTCCCAAAATTATTATAGATCTATATGACCAACTTTGGAATACCAAATTTTAAGTAAATTTGTTTCTAGAATAAACATCTTTTTTTATACCATATATTTTAACTTCATTCTTCTTGGCTTGATGAGATGACAGGTTTTATCAGCAAGAAGATATAAATTCTTATTTGTGAAATTAGGAGGCAAGAAATTATCTTGCAGATATAATAGATGGATTACACTTGTCATAAAACTAAAAATATATTTTTCCAAAGATTTCTCTATTCTTTACAATATTATAGTGGGATCACAGGTATATACAGTGACACCAAGGTGCATAATGGTATGAATAAAATGAAATTACAACACAAAATAAATAATGGGGTCTAGATTGCTTCAAGGGAAAGAGTACTCAAGAAGATGAAGACAAGTGGGAAAAAGGCAAGTGAGAATGATAGAACTAACAAAATGAAAGGGTTATACATTCAGGGTAGGAAAACAGAAAGTCAATGAATATGAAAATGATAGATAGTAGAAGAAAAACATAGAGAGAAAATAAAAACATGAACATACTTACTTTGAGGAAAGATTATAAGATAAAAATGTGACATCCAACACTAGTATGTAGGTAGGAGAGGTGTTTAGAAGCACAAGTAGAGTGGTTTAGATGTTTTGATGAAATTAAGAATAATTAAAGTGATTATATCAAGGATTTTATGTGCATTTTGGTTCATTTAAAGTGTCATTCACTTTATTTCTAATGTCTTTCAAGCCTATTGGGTCACATCAGCATTGGTATAATCTTATTTTATTTTATTTTATTTATCAACTTTTACTTTGTATTTTAGGTTCATCAAGTACTTTAGGCAATATGGAAACTTCCCAAGCTTCTTCTAAACATGACTGACCCGATGGGGTCAATTTATTCCAACACTTAGAGAAAAATGCTCTTGTAGACTTTGTCAAGCTGATTAGCCCCATTAGGTACCTCAGGGACATGTGGCACATTAGAAACCATGACCCTATTAGGTCAATTTGACCTAAGAGGAACTTGAAGAACCAAAGACCAAGTTGGATGAATTGAGTCTTTTTGGCACCAAAGGAACTCATAGACCAAATCGAGGATATTTAGGTTATAAGGAACTTAAAAATATTAAGGCACAAAATGGAATTCTTAATCCAATTATTTATACTCAAATTTTGTTTCTAGTACTTAGTCTATGTAACAAAGCAAAAATTGGAAAGTTTTGGGGTGTTCAATTTTTAACGATAATAATTGGCTCTGACTAAGGAATTAGACTATAAAAGATAATAACGAACCTCAAAATTTCATAGTTTCAAAGACCAAACTTTACGTACTTGGCCATACAGTCAAATAATAAACTCAATACTTTGTCAAAGTGACACCACATGGATAAAGGGAGATACAAAAGATAGATAAGAGACATACCAAAATTGAAAGAAAAGACAATGACAAAAATAAATCATAGCAAAATCTTAACTCACCTCTGTACATGTAGGAGGAAAACCTTCTTTCACTAAAAATAGTGCTTTAGATATTTCCCACTGTAGACCATCTCGATAGGCCAAATAGTACATTTTATCTCCACAAAATGGTTGAACTTGCCATGAATTCCTTTTGGTTCTATTCTTTTATCCCACAATAGAACTAAATTTCTAATTTGGAATCCATTTGTTTGGCTTTCTTATCAAAAATATTGTTAACTTTACTTTCATGTTTAGCAATTTTGTCTCCCTCTAATTTATTGAGATACATGATCCTTTTATCAAGTGAACTTTTAAAATTTTCCTTTTCAACTTCTTTAACTAATTGTAGTGCAAATAATTTTAAGGAAATGTGTATTTTTGCATTGGTCTTGTATAACAATTATAATGGAGACATATAAATAACTCTTTTCAGAGTGATGTGATTAGCCCACAATGCATCATATAATGTTTCATGCTAGTTCATTTGATTTTCATCTACTAACTTACAAATGATGATATCAATGTTTTTGTTACTCAACTCAACTTGACCATTTCCTTATGGGTATAGTCTAAGGAATGTGTTAAAGAGAATCCATACCCATAACAAAAACTAATAATCTTGGAAGAAGAGAATTTTGAAAAAATATTAGTTACAATTGACTTACATACACTAGATCTTACAAAGATGTTCTCTTTGAAGAAGTTGCATACCACTTTAGAAGTGGTCTGCTTCATAGGGGAAACTTTTACCTAATTTTTTAAGTATTCTATAGACATGAGAACATGTGTATGTCCTATACTTGAATGTAGATTTAATGTACCAATAAATTCCAATCCCCATTAGTATAATGGTTCTTTAAACACTATCTATCTAAGGGGAAGAGCTGTCAGCTTTGGTTTTACTACAAACTTTTGACATGCTTCACATTTCATTACCCATACCTAGGAATCTCTAAACAATGTGGGCCAATAATAATGTGCTCTTAGGATCTTAAGTGATGTAATAGGTGCTGATAAGTATTTTTTTCTTGCTTGACTATGGAAATCTTCAAGAAGTTTCTCATGTTGTTCTTTATCTACACATCATAACAAAAATCCATTGATACCTTTCTTGAAGAGAGTTTTATCCCAGATGACATAATTAGCTTCTCTCAATTTCAATGTTATTTTCTTCTTTGCATTTAGGTGCTTGGGGCATTCTCCATAAGCCATAAAATAAGAGATGTCTAAATACCATTCATCAATTGAACCAATAAATACCACTAATAGAAAATATTCAATTTCACACTATTCACTTCTTTTATTACAACTTATTTCTGATCATTAGTTCCTTCTATAATGAGTTGACATATTCCTTTGTCTCAAACCAATTTAGTGGGCTTAATTTCTAGATCATACTCTTCTACTTTTGCAATCTAAATTCCTCTTTTAGGGCCAATTTCTTGTTGTGTCAAGATAAATTTGATAGTTGTATTAGGTACCATCACAATAAAATACAAGTTTAAAATATAATACTTTATTTTTTCATGAATTTGATTACTTTAAAGGCATGTTTCTCAATTGGAGAGTATTTTAATTAATGATTTTTTAATCCATGGCTCATGAAGATAATTTGTGATTCGATTCCTTCATCATTATTTTGAATTAGGATGGCTAAAAGAGTGTGCTTAGATGAGTAGCTACAGATGATGAAATCCTATCTAAAGTCTTGGCATACAAGAGTTGGTGTTCGAGTAATAATAGTCCTTATTTATTAAAAAGTGCTCATTCCTTATTTATTCCATTTGAATGGAGCTTTACCTTTCATCATATCAACAATGTGTCTTATCAACTCAGTGAAGTTAGGCACAAATCTTATTAATAAAATCACCTTTTCAAAGAAATAATGAACACTAGGTTTACTTGTTGGAAGAGATAATTTTTGAATAACTTTGACACTTTCTAGATCAATTTTTGTGCCTTCTTTAAACACTACATAACTAAGCATTTTCTATTTATTTACCCCAAAAATAGATTTTTTGCAATTCAATGAAATATTGTGGGTTCTACATCTCATGAATACCTTTTTTAGGTGTTGATAATGATCTTACCAAATTTTAAAGAAAACCATCAAATCATCCAACTAGACTAATATTAATTTGTTTTTCAAGTCATGTAAATTTAAATTCATCACCCTTTCACTAGCATTGATGAGGCCAAAAGGCATTCTCTTGTAAGCAAATGTGCCCCATGGATTTTTGAACACCATTTTGTGTTGATATTTTATATCAACTTCAATCTGATTATATACTGAAAAACCATCTAGTATAGACAACATATTTGAACCCGTAACTACTTGTAGTATTTGGTTCATGATGGGTAAAGGATAGTTGTATTTTAATTATGCTTGATTCATATTCTGGAAGTCAACACAAATCAATATTTCAGTACTCATCTTTTGAACATATAAAATATTAGCAATCCAAGTAGAATAATCGATAGGTAAAATGATATGTGCTTTTGAACTTCAATAGGGATATCCCCACCAATATTTGGATTATAATGACTCTATTTTTGTCTATATGGATTTATTTCATGTTTTAGATCAATATTATGTTTCATTTATTTTGGTCTAAAGGACTTAAGATCAACATAACACCATGTGAATATATCTTTATACAACTTAGACAAATTAATAAATCGATGACTTTCTTCTTTTTAACAACATTTACAAATATTAACATACTTGGGTTCTTCTGGGGTGCCAAAGTTCACTTTTTTATATTTTTTGGATTTTTTCGGTTCTTCTTGAATATTTTTCTTGATATATCTATCATTTTTATCAAACAAATCTTCATAAGAGACTAAACCTTTTAGAATTTTATTCCATTTAAGCTTAATTACTTTGTCATGTCATCTTTCATTTTCAACTTTAGATCCCTTCTTAGATTCAATTATAGAAATGTATTTGATTATTTAATTATAAATGTGAATATTTATAATTAGAAATACCACCTATGTAGATCAATCTGACATTAACATACTCTACCAGAATAATAAGATCTAAAAAAGAGTCCTTTATTTATCTCAAGAGGTTACAAAGATCAAATTTGGGAAGATTTTAGTCATGCCCAAGAGAGGGATTTCCAAGTTGTTTTCAAGGCTTAGAAGCCTATATTTAAATAAAAAAGGGATAAGAGAGAGGAGGAATTGATCAGATAGAAAACATTGAATGAGGTCCAACTACTCTTGATGGATTTAACATTCTCAATGATGCTGAGTCATGATCTTATCAAGAAGGCACAATTTCAAAGGCTTTGTAAGAGAATTTAATGCTCCATGATCTTTATTCAACCGTTGGGTATTCATCTTGGGATTCCATGCCATTTTCACTTGATCTACTAATGAGGACCAACTCTTCATGCCTTGGAACTAACATAGTCTTATTTAGTCTATTTCAAGTGGTCATAAATACTTGCTTGTTGAGAGAATGACCCCTCTAGAAGATAAGGTACTCTATTCTACTCTATCTTTAATACATATTCATTATGGACTGAAAACCAATGTCATTTATTAATTTTCTTGTAGCTCAATGCTTGGTCTTATTTTAAAAATAAAATGTCAACCTTTGACTGAAACAGGTCTAAAATACCTATCCTATTTCCATGGAGTTTAAATGGTGATACTTGGTCTCTAAAATGTGACCCTGATTCAATCCTAGATCACCTTTGAGCTTAGCTTCTATGCATTTACCTTACCTAGTTCCAAAATTTTCATTGACTTTCATCAAAAAATGTCTCGAGCTCCCCTTTATTTATTGGCTATCGATATCTGATGTGGCTCCTTAACTTTTCTAACTCTATTCACTTCATTGATATGTCTGTATGAATGTACATGCTTCATCGATCTTCTACCAAGACCCACATGATTTTGACACTTGTCCTCAACTCATTATCTCCTTGGATTCACTGACTTCGTGACCATCTATGCACCATTCGATCTTGATGAGTGATTAAATGCGAGCCCTTAGATCTACTTGGAACCCACTACTTGAAACCCAATAGCTACTTTATGAGCTCAAAATTTACATCTACACTCTTATCATTTTTGTTTGCATAAACATATTTTACATCCACATGACCATTAGTTTTAAGATCCAATGGTTTTTCTCATGAATTTAACTTTGACATCTGCATGATCATCATTTGACATCTACACGACCATCATTGATGTCTTGCAAACTATCAATTGTAAACTTGTATGATTTTTTGCCTAAGATTTATTTTGACATATACACACACGTCAATGATGTCTTAAAGACCATATTTGATGTCTTGTAGATCATCAAATTTAAGAACTGATGATTTTTTACTTGAGTTTAAACTTGACTTTCATGCAAACGTCTTCATCTATTGGGTCAAATTTGAAGGCTTGGATCTCGAAGCAAAAACTCCATGGAGGCACAAAACTTACAGGGGATGATCTAGGTACTAAGAGAAACATGTCTATGTGACTTGAGGGCTTGAAAGGCTTTCTAAACATAATTATCAAATGTGCAAACAAGCTGACTAGTCCATTTCTAAGTGATGTCCTAATGATGGTTTAGCTCCTAGACTTGTTTTTTTGAGCTTTTTCTTGATCTTTGGAAGCTCAAATGAACTTCTAAAGCATAAGAAAACTTGTCCATGACCTAAAATATAAGATTACCCATGCAAACTTATATGGATGCTCCATTTACTTAGCAGACCTATTTCTCTAAGATTAATAGAATTACACTTTAAGTTTGATTAAAGAGTTTCAAAAGTGTTGCAAATAATATGATCTTCCTCTTTTATCATTGGATCCTTCTCTAAATTAGGAACATTGCTCATTCCTTGAAAGCTCTAAATGCAGGCCAAAAATGGCCAACATCTTTGGTGACTTAGTTGTGAAGCATGCCTGCTATGCTTGAACTTAAACCATGTACATGACTCTTGGAATCATAATAGATGACTGCAAGAGACCTCTTGATTTGCAAAGACAATAGACTCCACCAAAATAGGGAAGGAAACAAATAAAAAAAATTAAGGAAACTATCCTAACAAAGTAAATGTGAAAATAAATCACTTATCTGGGATAAAATATAACAAACTAATCTAATTTACCATGATAAAATATGCTCCACATAGATGAAAAGGGAAGTCCATGAACTCATTCATTACAAAAGATGGTATAATTTGAAAAGTAGGGGGTTTATTGAACATGACCTTTTAAGAGGCACTCTTTTTGATAATTATTTCTCTTAACATCTCCTAAAATGAGCCATCAATAGCAAACCAGTCGCCAACAAAGACAAATTCATCTTGCACTTCTAGATCCTTTTTATGTTGTTTATCAACTACAACCTTGTCAAGTGACACCTCATATATAATTTATCCTTGAGTGACCTTATCCTTCTTATCAACTGCTACAAGTTTATACAACTCTTCAAGGAGATTTGAATAGTCAACCCAACCTATATCATAATCATGATTAGGTGACTCTTGATCAAACTTCTCATAAACATGTTCTCCAATGGGCAACATATCTTCACAAAGCTCTTCAATCTCTTGTAGAGATTCAAGATACAACTACCAATCATCTTTTTGATCTTCACTTTGATCAATCTAAATAAGATTATTTTGAAAGGTATCATGATCCTTATCAATTGGAGATATCTCAACCTCATTTGTGACATCAGCTTGCATCAATTCCTCATGGATTTCTTCCATATCAAGATCAACCTTCTCCTGTATACCTAAGATAATTTATTTAATATTAGATACAACCTCATTTTCAACTTGTACCTTAAGTAAAGTATCAATGAATAAATCTTCAGCATACACACTTGAAGCATCCTCTTCACACTTTTCAAGCATTTGGCTTGTAACTGTAACCTCTTTCTCTATCTCCCATAGAACATGCTCCTCTTGAAGAAAGGAGATGGTGGGAGGGTGATGAAATTCATTTTCTTGAGAGGAAGTATGAAGCATGGAAGGTTAATCAAGATCATATTTTGGGATCTTGAGGCAAATGGAATCATTTAGGGAATCTTGAAGAAGAGGGAAAGAGAAACTTTTGAGAACTTCTATATTATGCTCCTTCTACTTGGCTATTACTTCATCAAGGTCTAAAACCTCCTTGTCCTCATGGACAACTTAAGCTTAAGGGGTAAGTGGTTAAGAAAGGGAACCATGAGAAGGTTTAGCCTATTGAATATACTCTTGAGTAGGCTCTTGAATGGCTTCTTGAATAACTTCTTGAACAGACTCTTGAATAGGATCTTGACTCCAACTAGGAATCTCTATTGGTACATACTGAGTATGGTCAAGAACTTTATGATAATAAAGAACATAAAGAGACTGGTAAGGAATACAAGAGGGTTCTTGAGACAACTGATCCAACTCAATTTGTTGACTCTCTAAAGCCTTCATCTTCTCTAATATAAAGATACAAAACTCATGCCTCTCTTCTAGATCATTAGACACATTTTGAAACCATTCATTCACTTCTTCATACTAAGAATCTAAACATAATTTTATTGCATATGCTAGAATTTTGAGCTCTATCTCATCCATATTTTCTTGTAAGCAAGAATTCTCATATGTAACATCATATCCAGATGGGAAAGGTGAAATCTAGTCTTGAAACTGATATGGTTCATAAGGAAGGTAAGAGTTATGCTCTTGATAATAAGGATCATGTGAAATTTGATAAGGCTCATCATAGATTTGATAAAATTATTGGTAAGGTTGATTAGTCTCATATGGATCATGATAAGTCTTATATGATCCATCATAAAGATGATAAGGAGGTATAGCATAAGGATTTTCCTCATACATAGCCATGAAAATAACATTATGATAGTATAAATGAAATTAGACTTACTTGGAAACTGCCTAGACTTTAGAAGCAATTTCTTGAGTTTAGAATTACCAAATTCTTCATGAAAAACACTGTTGCAACTATAATTCCACCAAGACCAGCTCAAATGGGTACCACCAGGCATGTTAAAATTGTTGGTGTTATATATTGCACCCTAGGTAAGCAAAGGGATTGTTCAAGTCCTTTACTCAAATCTAGATTGATATGATATTGATCCTAGGTTGTGGGTATCCTAATAATGGATAAGACATCTGGAGAAGGCCAACTTCCTTTTGGATCTATCATCTAAACTAAACTCTGACTGGGTAAAGGGCTCTAGAGAGAAATGGGTAATAATGCATTAAAACATGTAAAGGAGGTGATGAAAAAATAATGTGATTGTTCATCCACTCTATTTGAACTCCTAAAAACACTAATGAGATCAGATTTATAACTCTAAATGGCTATTGATGCATCAATATTTCATGTAGAGGTTCACCAAATGATTAAAACCTAAGGGAAGTGATGGAGAGGCCTAATTCAAAGCACTAACCAATCAAATTATCCATTTGTTAGCTATAATCAAATGAAATTAAACACTAAACATGACCTACACAACAAGATAACCTAGTAGTTAGGTGAGATTAGGATTTGACAAGGGAGAGATTTATACCACATGCAAATCATTCTGACATTAACACACTGTACTAGAATAATAAGATCTGAAAAAGAGTCCTTTATTTATCTCAAGAGGTTACAAAGATCAAATTTGGGTAGAGTCTAGTCATGCCCAAGAGAAGGGTTTTTACGCTATTTTCAAGGCTTAAAAGCTTGTATTTATATAAAAAAGGGATGAGAGAGAGGAAGAACTAAGCAGATATAAAACATTTAATGAGTTCCAACTACTATGGATAGATTTAGCATTATCGAGGATGCTGAGTGATGATCTTATCAATAAGGCACAATTTCAAAGGTTTTACAAAAGAATTTAATGCTCCATGATCCTTATTCAACTGTTAGGTCTTCATATCAGGATTTCATGCCATTTTCACCTGATCTACTGATGAGGGCCAATTCTTCATGCCTTGGAACTGACAGAGTCTTGCTCGGTCTATTTCAAGTTGTCATAGATACTTGCTTATTGAGAGAATGACCCCTCTAAAAGATAGGATACTCTATTATATTATGTCTTTAATACAGATTCACTATAGATTGAAAACCAATGTCATTTATTGGTTTTCCTGTAGCTCAATCCCTGATCTTATTTCAAAAATAAAATATCAACCTTTGACTGAATTAGGTCTAAAAGACCTATCATGTCTCCATAGATTTCAAATGATGATGTTTGGTTTTTGAAATGTGACCCTGGTTCAATCCTAGATCACTTTTGAGCTCAACTTCTATGCATTTGCCTTACCTGGGTCCAAAATCTTCTTCGGCTTTCATAAAAAAATGTCTCAATCTCTACTTTATTTATTGGGTATCAGTATCTGACTTGGCTCCTTGACTTTTCTCACTATGTTTTCTCCATTGATCTATCTGTACGAATGCACATGCTTCATCGATCTTGTACCATGACCCACAAATTTTTGACACTTGTCCTTGACTTAGTATCTCCTTGGATTTGATAACTTTTTGACTATCTACGTACTATTCAATCTTGATAAGCAATTAAATGTGAGCCCTTAAATCTGCTTGGGACCCATTGCTTGAAACCTAAAGACTGCTTTACGAGTTCAAAATTGATGTTTGCACTCCCATCATTTGGTGTTCATGCAACTGTATTTGACATTCACATGACCATTAATTTTAAGCCCTAATGTTTTTTTACATGAATTTAACTTTGACGTCCATGCGATCATCATTTGACATTCGAGCGACCATCATTGATGTCCCACAAATCACCAATTTTAAACTTGTATGATTTTTTACCTATGATTTATTTTGACATTCATGCATAAATCAATGACATCCCAAAAACTATATTTGATGTCCCATAGACCATCAAATTTAAGAACTAGTGAATTTTTGCTTGATTTTAAACTTGACTTTCGTACAAATGTCTTCATTTGTTGGGTCAACTTTGAAGGCTTGGATCTCAAAGAAAAAAATTCATGGAGGCACGAAACTTGTACTAAGAGCAACATGTCTACGTAACTTGAGGGCTTGCGAGGCTTTTTGAACATACTTATCAAATATGCAAACAAGCTGACCAATCTATTTTTGAGTGACACCCTAATGATGGTTTAGCTCCTAAACTTGTTCTTTTGATCTTTTGCTTCATCTTTGGAAGCTTGAATGAACTTCTAAATCATAAGCAAACTTATCCATGACTTGAACTGAAAGATTACCTATGTAAACTTATCTAAATTCTCCATTTACTCTAAAGACATATTTTTTTAAGATCAATAGAATTACACTTTAAGCTTGCTTAAAGTGTTTCAAAAGCATTGCAAGCAATATGATCTTCCTATTTTATCATTAGATCCTTCCTTAACTAAGAAGATTGTTCAGTCCTTGAAATTTCTGTATGTAGGCTAAAAATGGCCAACACTACCTTCAAAGTATAAGTTCCTAAACTCATCATTATTAAACACTTACCAATACTCAAAATTATCAGGTACATTAGGTCACTACACTAACTCAATAGTATATTTATCTTTGTCAATATTTGAGTGAGGGATCAATAAAGAAGCAGATACAACCAGGTCATCAGCGTTTACATTATATTATCTAGGAACTACCATTATGGATAATGCTTAAATGATATATCACACTCTATTATGGTGGTGCTTTAAACAATCATTTTTTACCTAGTACTTATCTCTAAACTGCTTCACAATTAACTCAACATCACCCTAAGCTTTCAAATTATTTTTTCCCATTTATTTTGCAACTTATAGGCCTATAATAAAATCTTCATATTTAATGGTGTTATTTGTACATTTGAATTTTAAATTATAGGAAAAATAAAAAAATTATTGGTTGATGAGATAAGAATAACGCATGCACCTGCACCAAATAAAGAGTAACTATCATCAAACTCAAGCATCCACACATCATTGGTATTACTTTCAATAAATTTTGGGATATCTAAATCATCTTCTAACATCATCATATGATTTCCTATTTATGAGAATCCACACATCATTGGTATTAATTTCAATCACTTTTTGGATATCTAAATCATCTTCTAACATCAACATATAATTTCCTATTTATGTATTGTCATAAGGATATCAATGCTTGGGTCTTTTGATTTTTGTGTAGTGAACTTGGTTTTTAGCTCATGTTCTAGCCTTTACTTATCTTCATTCACTATAATTATGACATGCGATAGATCCATCTAATCTCTCCACCTAGCTCTCTAAATATTTTCTTCCCAATAACATCCCATGAGTTCACAAAATATATGCAACCAGAATAGTCATTTTAATTCTTTTCTATGGAAAAGATAATAATGTCACCTAAGCATCTTTGATTTTCCTAACGACGGGTACCTATTTCATGTTCATTGAGTAATGGTGACCTAAATTTATGGTACACGTGAGGCTGAGTGTATGAGTAATGTTTTTGAATATCACGTTATCATGAGCTTCAATATCAATAATACAATTACTCAATTTATAACCTTTGAGACAAAGTGAAATATATAAGGGTTTAAGCTTACCAAAATTTGAGGTGGAAGAAACCATGGAATTTTGATGATTTGAATTGGTAGGTATTGCAATAATTCCTTTGGATGTAGGTCTAAAGGTATTAGGATTTTTACCTTTGATTAACATAAATAGCCTATCCAATTGTTCAAGGTTAGATCTTAAATGTTTTACCTGAGACATCTGGATCTTGGATTTATTCATATGGTTAATAATGTCAAAATCAGGTAAACAAGAAGAGGATGATGTTTATGGGTTTACAATTGGTTTAGGTATATTTACATTATTTTTAAATGATACTAGTCTTTTGATTAACAATAATAGGAATTTGGGGAGAAGTACATACATTTACTTCAAGATTATTGTCTCTTTCTTAATTAGGAAATGGGGAGCCTCAAGAAAGGATAACATTTTTGGGAGGCATTTTCATAATTTATTTGTTTTTACCCTTTTATTTCTCACTTGAATTTTCATCTTCTTGATTTTTATTAGCCTCATCTTTTTAATTTTGTGATTTATTCAAAATGACAAAAGATAGGCTATTTATATCACCTAATGCATCATCATCATCATCATATTCATATTCCAATTCTAGGTACCCATTATTGGAGTGGCCATCATATTCTTTTGTTTTATATTCTAGAATACCTAGAATTTTTGTTTCAAGTTTCATCTCCCTCATACTCATATCTCTCTTTTGTGTCAAGTACTACATTTACAGGTACAATTTTAGTTGGAGGATCTTCAATAACAAGCTTGTTTTGTGGTGTTTACCAATTGTGGTAGTTATTTTTATGTCGTACAAAATTGCTTCTTAGAATATCTTGGTATGGTGGAGCTAATGCTTTATGTGGTATTTTATTCTTCAAACAATGATGTCATTAGCCATTTTTTGAATCAATTGATCAATTGAATTTTGATTTAAATTTTAAGTTTTTGTTTTTATTGAGTTTTTTTCAACTTTCCAGCCATAATCAACTCATCTTTGACTTTAATATCTAGTATTTGAGCTTGTTCTAAATCAATTACTCAATTTTTTTTTAATAGAAATCCCACTTCAGGCAATTATGCACTTATTAAGAAACATTTTTTATTTTCAACTATGGGTTTAACTATAATGGGTATATTTTTTAGCAACGTGTTGAATTTTTCAACAAACTCCCTCATGGGTTCATAAACTTCTTTCTTCATTTACGTTAATTGAGCAAAAAATGCATGTGCATATTCTGTTGGTTTGAAATGACTTTCAAAATTTGTTATGATTGTATCCCAACCATTGATAGAAGCATGATTAAGGTGATATAACCATTCTACAACCTCTTCTTATAGGGTTTTTACAAATAGTTTCACTACTACATCTTCATGTTGTACACCCAAAATACTACATGTAGCAATAAATACAAAAATATGCTCATGTAGATGTTGCTTGAGATCTCCAAGGAACTTTGAAAAAAAATCCTATAACCTTTAGGTGAATCATATAATATACATCAAGATCAATTGGACCTATTGCCTATCCCTGAGATACTACAACCATGGTGATAAAATTTATAACTTAAGGCAATATATTTACAAAGAGGACCAAGGATCTACTTGTTATAGTCCAAAATTCTTAGTTTTTTGTGGGTTGGTTGAAGTACTTTTTAAAAAAAAAATTATTTACTGGAAATGTTTTTGGACCGTGTTTAAAACCATTTTTTTTTTAAGTTCAAAGAACGGGTCAATATTACCTTCTTTTTTACTCATCTTGGTGAATTTTATTTCGGCCAGCATGAAATAAAATTATTGTCTTAGAGTAAGAGGTAGTTGGAGAGCTCTTTGAATAACTCTGAACATGACTTCTCCTATTTGTCTTCTGACAACTAAGGTTATGTCTCTCTTATGATATCACCCATTCTTCATCTTCATCCAACATAACTATTACTCTTTGAAATTGATGAGGACTAGTTCTACTATCCCATACAAAATCTTAGAGGTAAGAAGAAATATCCTCTTGTGTAACAAAAACCCAATCAATATCTAGTTGATACATAGGGGCCTAAATTCTAGAGATGGCTATATGGACAAAGTGTATGTTTTGTAGGTTCACAAAAAAAAAAAAAAAAACATGCTCGATAGTGTGCACCAAAAACTATTGGTTGAATATTTTGTACCAAGTTCAAAATGATGGGATTCAGTCAACAATATAAGATATGATAAATGTATCCTTTATTGTCTGGGGTGACCCCCTTTATTGAAAGCTTGAAAATGTGGAAAATAAAATTATTTACAACATTTATACGCAAAAAAAATCTTGGGGTTTTTGGTTATGAATAGAAAATAATGTAGTAAGAATTTCAAATAGATAAGAAAGAGAATGGGAGAGAGAGAGAAAAATATAAATATTTTAAAAATGGGTAAATACACAAATTTGGGGGACAAAAAGGGGCCTAATCGTGGACACGCTTTTCTTGAAAATTGAAAAATATCAACTTCTATAGATTATTTGAGATGGATACACTCAAATTTGAAGATGGTATAAAAACATGAATCATAAAATTTCAAGTATAGTTTCCAAAACACTATTTTTTATTTTTTTGGTTAAGTAAGTTGAACATATAAAATTTAAAGATGAATTCCCATTTTTGAGGAAAACTGAATAGATAGTCATATGTACAATGCATATTTTTTATAGCAAAGTTTAGTATTTTTTGAAACCCTTTTATGAAAATTTAGATAATATAATCTAGTTTGTGACCTATATTTTATTAATTTTTTTAATAAAAATATTTTTTTTATTGATTTTACAAGAAAATAGATCTTAAAAACTGGCAAAAATGGATAGATGGTTATACGACCTCCATAACTACATCAAAAAAAAAGTTTTTATTTTTTAATGTGTATATAATTAGGTCTAGTTTGTGACTATTTTTTTTACATTTGGATCAACAAATATAAAACACTTAAACATATATAGGCATGCATATTTTCAGCATGTAGTGGCCTAAAAAATCCATAGTTAAAAATCAACATAGATAAAAATCTTAAAATAGTCCAAAAATTAAAAAAGTCATATATTTGAAAAGAGGAGAACGTGTTCATCATTATGGTAATAATTTTATGAAAAATTTCATTGAAATTAAAACTATGTTTGGTGATGGAAGTTGAATTTTGTTATTTTTTCTCAAAATTCTCAAATTTGGTCTTGTGTTGATAGGTCCAAGACTTTGACTCAGAAATCCAAGCCATTTTTAAGCCAAAAGGCTTGGTTTTTGAATTCAAAATAAACATAGTGTGTATGCACTTTAACACGTATGTGTTCCTTTCACATTGCAGTATAAAGTAGAAAAAGATCTATTGAAAGGGGCAAATGATTTACTAAAATAAATGTTAAGTATAAGGAATATAAAATCAGCAATATAAATGTAAACTTAAATTTATTTTAGTAATTATAATAAATTAGGATCACTCTCCATTTGATAGAGTTGGTCTCACAACTACATGCCTTACGATGTAAAAGATGATTTTTCAAAACCCAATCTGGCTATTACTTGGCCATTTTTAGGGTTTAAGTATTAAACCTAGGCATTTCAGGGTATAACTTTTACAATTGATGTCTATTTTAGGTAAACATATAGTCATTTTTTAGATTTTTGGGTAAACATATAGTTACTTTTATATTCTTCATAGTTGTAAATTTATTTTATTAAATATAAGCAATTAGGGTCACTCTGCATCTGATAGAGTTGGTCTTACAACTACATTTTTTAAGATGCAGAAGATAGTTTTTCAAAATCCAATTTGGCCAGTAATTAGGTATTTTAAATGTTTTAGTATTAAACCTCATGATTTTAGGGCATAACTTTAGTAATTGATGTCTATTTTGGGTAAGCATATAGTCATTTTTTAGGTTTTTGTGCCTTCCAGATTGCTTGTTGGTATTTTTGGGAGTCCTAAATTAGTCAAAATTAAAGTTTACAAACCACTCACTTTGAACTCAAGCCAAAGTGGTGTGATTAGGGTAGCATAAATCATATTGATGACCTACACACATCAAACAACTACTTTGTGTTAATTTTGTTTGCTCATAATCCGTCCCTCATCCCTAATTAATTCCTCTTTATCCCTCATCACCCCTAATCACTCTATCCTGATTCCTCATTGTTCCTAATCACTCTCTCATTGATCCTCACCATACCTTGTTATCTCTAATTAGTCCTTCATCATCTCTAATCAATCTCTCTTTGACCCTCACCATCCATCACCATCCATAATCATTCTATCCTTGTTCCTAATAATCCATAATCAATGATCACTCATCCCTAATCACTCCCTCATTGATCCTCACATCCCTCATCATCCATAATCACTCCCTCATTAACTCCCACCATCCCTCATCATCCCTAGTCACTCATTCATCATCTCTTATTATGCCTAATCACTCCCACCTCATCCTTCATAATCCCTAATCACTCCCTCATTGTCCCTAATCACTTTTTAATCAACCCTCAACATCCTTTATCATCCCTAATGATTCCCTTATCATTCCTCCTCACTCCCTCCTCCTCCCTCCTCATGCCTAATTAGTCCCTCCAATACCTTGATAGTGGGTGCAGTAGCTTCCCGCTTGTGCCCAATTGGCTTATGTTCTAATTCCAAAATTTTCTCACTCAAATAAGGCCTAAGGAAACTCTTATTTCATTCATCCTATTTCACTCAAATAAGGAACTCAGAGATATTATCTGATTGTTTGGTGGGATTCAAAGATATATATGGTGATCCACACCCAAATTATACAGATAGTGTGTATCTAAAGCCCCAAGCAAGAATAAATAGGTAGGAAAGCAAACAAAGGGTGGGATGAAATTATATTACTTACATATATAGATTGGGTTTTGGGCATCTATGACACTCCTTCATGATAATTTTACTTGTGTTGGGTCACTTATAGGCCAAAGGTGACACAAAAACATCAAATCGGCTTATGATCAAGGTAAAAGCAAATAATATGCCCACCACACTAGTGCAACCCATACATAATGAAGTCCATTAAATGATGTCAAATAATTTTAAACCAACTATTGTATTAATAGGGTAGGAATTAACCATCACATCATGTTACACACACACACACCTAGATTTCATTATGTATCACATCAACATCATGAAATACGTATAAAAATGCATTGATCTAATATATTATATGAATATGTACTGCATCACACAAATCATCCATACCATGTTGAGAATTGTTCACATTGGGTCACTCCCTCTAACACCTTTATGGTGGGTATAATGGCTTTTTGTTTGTGCATGGTTATCCCCTAGTCATTCCTATTTCTATATGGGTTAGAATGCCCCCTCTCCTTTCAAGATATGTCTTGGGTATTCAATCAGGTATTTAGGTATGGTATAATCAAGATCAAGATATGGTTCATGTATTCAATCAAGTAAGGCAAATTGAAGTAGGTAAAATAGATAGGGCATATTCAAGTAGGTAAAGTAGGCATGTAATAATCAATGGTATCAATGGTATAGATCTATTACATAGGTAACTTGATTCAAAACTTCATTTCTCATTCTATCTATCAAGAAACAAGCTTCTCTTACCAATTACAGAAGCTAAGTAGGTAAGGCATAACTAAGTAGGTAGGGAAAGAATATGCGCAAGCTATAGATCGGGAAGTAATCTTTCCTTGATAGCTAAGAATCTATTCTAGAAATGGAAAGTAGGTAGGATAAAAATAAACATATATATTAGGAATCAAGCTTCCCTTACCTTATTAGGTAGGGCATAACTATGTAGGTCAGGTAAAAATAAAGCTATCTATCAAAAAACAAGCTTCCCTTGATAGTTATGCCTTAATCCAGAATCAAAGCAAAGTTAGATATTAGGAAGGCAAACTTCCCTTGATGCCTTACTCTTTTGCTATCTATTGAGAAGGTAATAGTCCATTGGTATTCTATATTAAGTGAAGCAAAGCTAGGTATCAAGAAGAAAATATTCCATTACATTGCTCCTTGGCATATATGAAGTAGGTATGGCAAAGGGTGGGATGAAATTATATTACTTGCATATATATATTGGAATTTGGGCATATAAGAATCCCAATTCTAGAATTGAGAATCCAAATTTATATATATAGATAGGGGCAACTAGAGACTATTTGAGAATTCAAATCCCAACCCTATATTTGAATTCTCATTTTCTATATATGTCATTATGAGTATGTCCATAATAGACCAGATTACTAGATGGACAAGTAAGAGATCACCAATATGATAAAGTTTATTTTTTAACCCAACTCGATCTATACCCAACTTGATTTATACCCAACTTAATCTATGAAGAGAATGAAAGGCATATGCCTTAATATAGTATATCGAGGAGGGGATACTTAGGGATTGGACATGGCATGGTGGGACCTAAAGGCCAAAATAGGGCCCTACCGTACTCTAAGTATGCCTTGGTCCTTAATAAAATATATCAAAGGAAAGCGTAGGAATGAGGCCCCCACCATAGATATATTGGGGTCACCATTTTGAAGGTCCTACCCCGATCTCAAACTTGCCTTACCCAATATAAGATAATGGAAGCTTTCCCTACCTAATTCATTTATGCCAAGGAGTAAGAAAAAGAAGTTTGCCTTTTTTTTATCTAGCTTTTCTTCACCTAATAGCTTTTATCATCTCTAATCACTCCTTCTGATACATTTATGGTGGTTTTAGTGGATTTCTTCTTGTGTTCAATCATTCCTAGTCACTCCTTTCTCTATATAGGTTAGAATGCCCCCTCTCCTTTCAAGATATAGCTCAGTCAATGCCCCTCATCTGAAGCACGTGTTTCAGTGCCCATCCAACATGAAGGAATGGAATGAATTGGTCTTGCACACATTGGGTAGAGAAGGTCAACCAGATAATATATATTACCCCTCTATATAGATAAAGTGAAATATTTTTTCGTTATCACTCATCATCCTTAATTACTCCTTTTTCAACCCTCATTGTCCTTAATCACTCCCTCATCAACCCTCATCATCCATAGTCACTCTCTCATCATCCCTCATCATCCCTAATCACTCCCTCCTCATCCCTTATCATCCCTAATCACTCCCTCATTGACCCTCATCATCCCTCATCATCACTTGCCTTACTCCTTGACATAAATGAAGTAGGTAGGGAAAGATTCCATTGCCTTAACGAGTAGGGAAAGTTTGAGATTGGGATAGGGCCTTTGGAATGGTGCCCCCCATATATCTATGGCATGGCCCCCATTCCTATGATATCCTTTGATATAATATATTAGGGACTGGGGAATACTCAATATATGGCAAGGCCCCAATTTGGCCTTCAGGGTCCACCAGGCCATGCCCAAGCTCTAAGTGGCCCCTCCTCGATACACTGGATTAAGGCATATGCTCTTCATTCCCTTTATATATCAAGTTGGGTATAGATTAGGTTGGGTATAGATTGGATTGAGTTGGGAAACACAATCTATCGGCTACTATGTTAGAACACACTACCGAATTGGTGATCGCTTATCTATCTATCTAAAAAGCTGGTCTGCTATGGATATGCTATAGATATACTGTCAACTATGGGGTTGGTATTGGAATTCTCAAATAGTATCAAGTTGCCCCTATCTATATAGATATAAATTTGGATTCTAAATTATGGGATTGGGATTATTAGATGCCTAGATCCCAATCTATTTATGTAAGTAATATAATTTCATCCGACCCTTTGATTGATTTCCTACCTATTGATTCTAGTTTGAGGCTTTGGATACACACTCTCTCCACAGTTTGGGCATGGATCGCCATATAGATATTTGAATCCCACTAGAAAATCGAATGATATCTCTAAATTCCTTATTTGAGTGAAAGAGGATGAATGAAAGAAGAGTTTTTTTGGGCCTTATTTGAGTGAGTATAATTTGGAAATGGAAAATAAGCCAATCAGGCACAAACGGGAAGCTATTGCACCCACCATGAAGGTATTGGATAGAGTGATTAAGGATGAGGAGGGATTGATTAGAGATGATGAGGGATGATGAGGGAGTCATCAGGGATGATGAGGGATGGTGATGGTCAATGAGGGAGTGATTAAAGAGGATGAGGGAGTGATTAGGGATGACAATAAATGGTGAGGGTCAACAAGGGAGTAATTAGAGATAATGAGGGATGAAGAGGGAGTGATTAGGGATGATGAAGTAATTATTAGGGATGATGAGGGATGGTGAGGGTCAATGAAGGAGTGATTATGGATGATGAGGGAGTGATTAGAGATGATGAGGGATGGTGAGGGTCAATGAGGGAGTGATTAGGGATGATGAAGAATGAAGAGGGATTGACGAGGAATGATAAAGAAATGATTAAGAATAATGAGGGATGGTGAGGGTCAATGAAGGAGTGACTATGGATGATGAGGGAGTGATTAGAGATGATGAGGGATGGTAAGGGTCAATGAGGGAGTGATCAAAGATGATGAGAGATAAGGAAGAAGTGACTAGGGATGATAAAGGATGAGGATAAAGTGATTAGGGATAAGGGAGGGACGATGAGTAAGTGAAATTAATACAAAGTGGTTGTTTGATATTCACAAGTCATCAATGTGACCTATGTTATCCAAATCACACCACTTTGGTTTGAATTCAAAGTGATTGGTTCGTAAACTTCAATTTTGACAAACTTAGGACTCTTAGAAATACCAACAAACAATATGAAGGCACAAAAACCTAAAAATTGACTATATGTTTACCAAAAATAGACATTATTTGCAAAATTTATGCCCTAAAATCCTTAGGTTCAATGTTGAGACCCTGAAAATGCCTAAGTATCGACCATATAGGATTTTGAAAAACCATCTCCCATATTGTAAGACATGCAACTGCGAGACCAACTCTATCAGATGTAAAGTGACCCTAATTTCTTATATCTACTAAAATAAATTTAAAATATAGAATATAAATATAACAATATAAATGTAAATTTATACAGAATGCATACGCACTTAATGCATACATATTATACTCATTGAACATAATATTTACACATTATAATGTGTATGTATTTATGTTTGGTACTCCCAATCCTGATTTGAAATAAGGTGTACATATCATGGTAAATATCCACATAATTGTCCCCCAACTCCATGCACTTACTTTATAAAGGAATCCTCCTCTGATTCATGGATATGAAGTTATTAAGGTAGAGAAAAAACTTCTCGCCTCCTTGTTGATCAAATAACAATTTTATATATATATATATATATATGGATATGGACTGACTATTCAACATCCCTTCTTAGACATTACACATTCTTTCTCAACTCTTCATATTCTATGTCTATTACATGCATATACATATCTAATATATATCCATTCTTTCTCTATAGAAAATAAAAAAGGCATTTGTCTTTGTCAACTTCACAAATATTCTACTAAAGTACATGGTCAAATCACTACCCAATAGAAACCAAAGTATATATTCAAGGTGCTATCCAACAAAAACCAAACCTTATGGATTCCTTAACAAACTTAAAATATGAAAATTAAAATAGTGCTTTGAAATTGTTTTTCAAATTTAAGTGTGTTTGTCACCCTCCATACCATTAGAGACACAAAGCCCTCCTTCTCTCGTCCCCCACCATCATGCCATTCTTAACGGGAAGAGCTCCATCAAATAAAGACACAAAGCCCTTCTTTCCACCCAATCCCCTATCGTCATGCCACTCTTAATGGAAAGGGCTTCATCAAACTAGTTTATAACGTATGGTAAAATCTTCTTTCAAAAAACTATGTCTATATTAAACGTAACCTAAGATAACATCACTAATGATGGGTTCTCACCTTCTTATTAGTCCCTATACTAAAGCTTTCAATTTGCTTTAACCCTCGATTAAACTTTATATTTTGAACCAATCAAAATACATTATTTTTCGTGCATAAATTTTTTGCATTTTTTCAAAAGTAAAATTGCACAATTCTTAACAAAAAATATGAAAAAAATTATTTACCAATATTCTGATTGGCTAAAATTGAATAGATGTTATTAAGGGACAGAACTGTGATGTCATGTACAATACATAAAATCAATATGTTATCAAAACACACTCCCTAAAAAATTTAGATGAACGTGAACAAAAATTAAAAAATATAATGTACTCTCAAAGCGCGAAATTAGGTAAAGGTGAATAATAACTAAAAATATATATTCATTTCATCATTAATTGTGTTGTTAGTGACACGTTCCCTCCGCACGGCAGTCTTCTCGCTACACTCGACGATGTCCATCCCCTGTGCACTCCTTTGCGAGCTCCTCCATCTGCGGTTATGCTATTTTTGTGTTGTTTTCATGCGTTTATGTATTTTTCAGGCCCACTCAAATGTTATGGATTTTATTGAATCAATCTCATGGTGTTCTTGTTGTGGGGAAATGGTCCTAATGAATGATTGTTAGTGAGTGATAGGATTGTGAACACGGTGGAGGAGAACTTCCAGCTGGGTGGCCATTTGGGCTTCAGACAATGCATCTAAGAGGGAATATAACGAGAAGAACATAGATAGATCCATTGGGTCTATCTACACCTAGTTTCTCTTCAATGTCGATGTCTTTTTTAGATTTTGATACAGAGGTGACTGACATAATTTTAAGGATTTTTCTTTTTCAAGGCATGAATGCTTAAAATTTGGAGATTGAGAGTCGTTGCAAGTTCTTTGAGTGTAATCGTTGTATGCAATTTGAATTTGGCATTGTAAATTTTGTTTGTCGTTCAGGAGAACAGCTAGATTATTTAGCTCTGTTATTTTTTTGCTAGTTATTGCTTTAGAAAAATAGACATTACATTCTTACGAATTCTGTTTCTTGACCAAATAGACAGTGGGATTGTATTTCAGTGAGCCTATGGTGTTTCTAAGACGTTTCAAGGTGATTCTCTCCATACCTTTTTTTGTGGAATTTTTTTCCTTGGCACAATGAACCCTTCTTTACCAAATTATCCAAGGTAGATTACCACCACTTTTACAACCTTGCCCATGGGGAGCCTTTGCACCTTCCTAAAACATTTAACCATATCTTCTTTTAAACTTCTTGTCCACCTCCTATATATTTTGCGCATTAATGTAATCTATTTCTTTCTCCTATATTGTTTCATGGCAAGTGACATGTAGAATAAATGGAATAGGAAGCTGAATGGCAAAGTTGTCTTTATGTGGAAAATCTATTTTTTTGGCTACATAGTTCTCTTCAGGACTGCTGCAAAATATTGCCTTAGGTGGTTCTTGTTTTTGTTGTTGTGGTCATTTTATTTATAGAATTTTATGTGTTCTGGTCTGTGTTTTTAGGTAGAACCTACATCTAGTGCACCAGACACAGTTACCTCTGCAAAAATAGCTGAGAATGGTAAGGCAAGCAATAGCAAAGAAGATTGAGTTGCCCAAGGATCTGAATATAACATATGCTATGTGAGATGACAGTCATGTCCACTAAAAAATGGCAGCGAAGCATATTCTGAACTTCATTGTGCTAGCTTTGTTTTGAATCCTTTGCGAATGGTCAATTAATTTGTTCAGTTTTTTCTAAACCCAACACCTTTCATCGACTGCTCTAGCAGTAAATCAAATGGTAGTCAACTGTGATTCTAATAGACGGAGTTCTTGTAGATTGAATCACTTGCATGTATATTCCAAATTTAATGGTTTTTTGATTGCTTGAAAGTCATACAAAGTCATTCGGATGATTCTAAGTTTGGAGGTTCAAAACGGCCCCTGTACGCCAAGGTATTTCGATCACAGGGGCCAGCTCTTGTGCCTCCCAACTATGCAACAGGCACCGATAGAAAGAAATGCATCAAATTGAAGTTTTTTCATCTTTGCTACCATGGAAACTAGTAGAGGTGGTTAAAATTTGAACTACCTACTGAAGTAGGCATTGTCTATCTGCATGTCCTTCCTTTTAGTTCGGCAGCAATAATCTGTAAATAGAGGATACAAATCTGTTGGGCTGCTAAATCACAAGTGTGTATAAATGAAAGACAACCGTGTAAGAATTTGGAACATTCAAAAGTGATGAAAGAATAACAATTTTGCAGTGACAAACCTAACATCACACCATAGCTGGAAGAAGTATGAAAGAGTGCAAGATACAAATATTTGTCATGGACACAAAATTCAAAAGTTATCTCTTGCTGGAATAGGTGGAATTATTGATACAGTTTTGGCTGAACCATCCATGGACGTACTTCTAAAAGGATGGATTCAGGGCATAAATCATTAAATATAAGTGAGTGACAGAAAGGGTCGGAAGATTGCAGCACGGGTAATTTTAAACTTGGACACGGGGATCCGAGAAGCACATCATTATAATGAGCACATATATTGGCTAACATAAATGCCAAAGGCCCAAAATGAAATGAAGAAATGGGAATAGATGGATAGTGGAACGAGACTATTCTTGTGAACACTGCCCAGGCTGTTTCGATTTACCTGGCAGTTTATCAGAACTATGCCTAGATAACTGTAACGACACTTGAGGAATCAAATTAAGGCATCCTTTTTATAAAATTTTAATCCCTTGATTTATGCAACAATAACATTCATAAATATTTTTTAGGCCAACCTGGGTTTTGTAAGTTACTTATTCAAAATGATAAAGGTGAAGTAAAGTCAATTTGCAATTTCGATTTATTCTAGATGGTGTAACCTAGGTTTGCAAAGACAACTTACTTCACTTTTATCATTTTGAGTAAGTAAATGTAATGTCCCCTTTTTAGCGTGATCTTGTTTTATGATGGTTTAGCCTATCATTGGCCCTCGTAGGCTAACTCGAATGGTTAGAGGGTCTTTTGTGACAAAAACTTAGTTAGTGGATGGTTTATTTCTTCTCTAGAGTTCAATAAGTTTCAGGGTTGGCCTTTGTAAGGGTTTTAGGGCTCTTTCTCTCATACTATTTATAGTAATTCATTCAGTCAGGGTTACTATTTATAGCAAGGCCTCTGAATGGGATATTTCAGCACTGTCGATTTCGGTATTCAGTTGGCTTGGAGAAAGAAGGTGTTTGGCCTAAGTTATTGTTGATGGAGTGGATTGCACCCAAGGCAAGGAGGTTGAGCTCCTGCCTTCCACACGCAACAATGAAAACTCCCCTCTCGCCTGTGAGACCGACGAAGCAGGAGGGGAGAGTCTCTAAGTAAAGGCTAGCTCCTTTTGATGCATTTGATTCGTTCCAATAAGTGCTAACACACACACACACACACACACACACACACACATATAGGAAAATGAAAAGGGAGAAAGATTGCAGGAAAACAAATCTACTTTAAGGAGGTGATGCACCAAAATAAATCGACCTTCTCACACTCACACTTAAAATCAAACAAACACATACATACACTTCAAACTTGACAGAAGGACCAGGCTGCAAGAAACTTGGCAGGAAGACTTTAATGGAAAATACAGAAAACAGAGATTCACCAAAAGTGCTGTGAAATGCACACTGTATAGTAATTTCTTCTATTTTTGCACTTCCAAATACAGCTCTCTTTGTCAATTGCAGAAATGGCACCTTGTAGACAACAGATATGTTGGTGTTGACCCTGTGAAAGCATCAAGAAACAATGACTAAACACAAACTAACACTCAAGACATACACAGAAATATCTAACCAAGCTAGAGGTAAAAAATGTGTTTATTGATTCAGGTGAAAATTTGCCAAGGCTACGCCTTACAAATGTGGAAGATGATTTCTCCAAAGATAAGTCTCCAATATATAGAAAAAGAAAGGAGGCTTTTTGGCGCCCTTTTTTACAAGTGACCCATGGTAGGCACTGTGTCAATCACTGAAATAACTTTTTGAATCAACACCTTCCTACGTTACTTGGATCGCTTCGTTTGCTTCTGCGTGATGGCCATTTCTGTAGCTGACAAGGAGAGTTGTATTTGGAAGTACAAAAACAGAAGAAATTACTATACAGTATGCATTTCACAGCACCTTTGGTGAATCTTTGTTTCCTGTATTTTTCATTAAAGCCTCCATGCCAAGTTTCTTGCAACCTGGTCCTTCTGCCAAGTGTGAAGTGTATGTATGTGTTTGTCTGATTTTAAGTGTGAGTGTGAGAAGGTCGATTTATTTTGGTGCATCACCTCTTTAGAGTAGATTTATTTTCCTGCAATTTTTTTTTTTCATCCCCCCCATTATATATATATATATATATATATATATATATATATATATATTAGCACTTACTAGAACGAATCAGATGCATCAAAGGGAGCTAGCCCTTATCTAGAGACTCTCCCCTCCAGCTTCGTCGGTCCCACAGGTGAGAGGGGAGTTTCCATTGTTGTGTGTAGAAGGTAGGAGTTCAACCTCCTTGCCCCGGGTGTAATCCACTGCGTCAACAGTTATGATGTTTTATTATAATTAAAAGTCACTTTAATAATAATTAATATTATATTTTAACGTTATATTTGCACTTTATGACTTGAGGGGTCATGTGGCATAAAAAAGGGCCATTTCAATTTATTATTTATAAAGTCATATTTTAATATTATTAAAAGTGCAAATAAAATATTATAAGAAGGAAGCTTCTAGATGGGTCGACTTCATGAGGAGAAAAAAAAGTATATTAAGAGGGTCACCCAAGCTTCATATCATCCATGAATTGATATTTGCTTTGATGTGATTGTTTGGTGAAGGAGCCAGCTAGGGTTTCTGCCATTGAGCCCATTGGGAACGAAAACTCTCATTGGTTATGCAATTTTGAAGTTGTGAAATATCAATTGAATTATTGCTTCATTGTGGGTTTCATCCAGGAGTCCAATCTGTGCTTAAATTGGAGAAGAAATACAAAAAATACAAGGAGTTGATGCATATCTATTTGCAGATAGTAAGGGTATTAAGAATTCATTGTGGAATACATTTATTGTTGGTTGCTACAATACACATGAATAGTGAAAAGCTATAGTGGCGTGAATAGTGTCATGCTATAGTACCCATGAATAGTGAAACTCTACAGTGCATGTGAACAGTAACGCTACAGTACAAAGCAGCTGGGGGAAGGTTTCAATTTGGGTTTGGAAGGGACTCCTTTCCTTGGTTGATGAGAAGGTTGGGTGCTACACTTTTGGAGGCAAATACATTAAACACAAAGAGAATTGAATCAGTTTGCCTTGGCAGCGATCATTTTTCAGGTTCTTATACTTGATGTTATTTGTATTAAACTCATCATTCCATGATAGCTTTCCATCAACATCCTTTGGCATAATAATTGGAAGTAGTTGCATTTATCATTACATGTCACTTAGTATGCTACTATAAATGATCATTGTAATCAGATTGGGCATTGTATTAGTTTCACATTGAAGCCAAGAGACTTGGTATTTCTTAATATCATTGTGTTTGGGGTTACATCTAATAAAAGAGTTATCAAATGCATGCCATTTGTTTGATGTAATGTCCTTCATTATAGCATTCATTATCAGCGTGTTAGGTTGCATGCCAATTGTTTGCCATGATGTCAATGGGCTGTAAGTATACATTTGCATAGAGATTTATATGTAACTTTCATTGGAGATGGAATGGATTCATGCCAAGTGTTTGATATTATGTCTACTAGCTATACAAGTCAATTTCAGTCACCTATATGTATGAGGAAGTTCAATAACAGTTGATATATCATTCCTATAACATTGTCAATCCATCTTGCATTGTTAGAAGCATTCAAAACATTAATTGAAGCATTCAAAACTTATTCAAGCAAGAACCAATCAAATTGAAATACAGAAACAACAAGTAAAGAGATTGTATGAAAGGTGTTCGACAATATTCCTTGAGCTTCTAATCAGTGTTTCAAGGTCAGTTTTAGTAGAGGATACTATAGTAAAGTCCCTGCAAAACCCGGATTGACCTAGAAATGAGCCCAAACAAAATATTATTATTGTATGTATGTAGTTTTGTAAAAAACAAAATATGAAAATGATTAATGAAACACCAATAAAATATATAATAATTCGATACACAATATTTTAGAACATTAAAGATGGGCAAACATTTGAGTTCTATGCGAAACATGACACGGAAGATGGTCAAATATCAATATATTTGGCCAAAGAAATTAAGTACTGAACTTAAATTTTACCCAGCTTTATATTATTAATACATGAGTACACCGAAGGGTGCTTTGGGAAGTGCCATCATTACTAATCAGATGCCTGAAAGGTTTGAATCCATGAGTAAACTGAAGGGTGCTTTAGGCCCCTGATTGGCTTCAAGGCTGTTATTCCAATCATTTGCATGAGATTTGAAGCCAACAGGGGCCTAAAAGGTTTGAATCCGTCCTGCACAACTCTCATTTCGCCTCCCTTTCCTGCAATCTAGAAGAATCTTCCAATATAATTCATATTCGGATCTTTTTACATGTCACCGATATAACTGTATATAACAACAAGATCCAACAACACCAATGTCTAAATCGGTCTTGTAAAATCCGGGCATACATTGTACTTGTGCTGTGAAGTTGAATACAATGGAAGAAGAATATTCGATACCTTCAGAGCACACCCACTTTATGCTTGGATATGAACAAGAAGAGGAGGCGTCGAGTTAATGATATTATCATTTACCAATTGGAAAAGTTGCAAGCCAAACAACGCAAATGGTCGGTAGGAAAGTTGATCTGGTTTTATTGATCGCCTGGTCCTCAATAATTATGACGTTATAATTATTTAGTTTAATAATAGAAAGGAAACCAACCTCTCAATAAATAAAATATTTATTCTTTAACAAATAGATTTATTATTTTTTTGATTGATAAGTTGTGGTTGTTGGTTATTTCATTGTGACCTGTGCATCATTTTAGGAATCAGATTTTCTATGCAAATATTAAAGTGGTTTATTGGAAAGGGCAGTGATAAATGTTTTGAGCTGTTGCAGATTGGGTATGAGAAACAATATTTGAAATTATAAAAAATTAAATAAAATTTAATATTTTGTAATATAAAATTTAACAAATATTTTTCTCTAAAATAAGAGTAAATTAAGAAAACTTCTAACATTTTTCTAATGATTAAATTTTATATTTAAAATTTTGTTTATTTAAAAACATTTATTTATTTTAAATTTATTTTTTTTCCACCAAAATTAATAAGTCTAATAAATTATCATTATAAATAATGATATATTTATAATAATAATAAAAATTTACATATTATTATATACATATTTTAAATAATAACATTTCGATAATATATTTTTGAAAAGAAGAGTTTCTTCTAAATCTATTTTACATCGTTTTTAAATTGAAAAAAAAATGTTTATTTAACTTTAATTTATAATTTGTTTTTAAAAAAATTAAGATAAACATTGTAAAAAAATTATTAATTTGTATAATTATAAATTTTTAAAATAAAATTTAATAAAATCTCTATATTTTACTTATAACTTAATAATTTAATATATTATATTTTAAATAAATTTAAATATTTTATATAGAAATTAATATTTTGAATTTTATATGTTAATAGTAGTATTGAATTGGTATTCAATAATATCAAATTAATTTTATATAATAATTAAATTAAGATTTTCTTTTATCACAAAACATAGCATTAACTTTATCTTTTAAATCATTTTATATTAAATAATTTTTTAATAAATTTATTTAACATTTTAAAAATATTTTTTTTTAAAATAAATATTCTAATTACTTTAATATTTTATACAAATTATAAGTACTAATATCATCTATACTTAAAATAATTTTTAGAACTATTCTAAACTTCCTTAGGGCCTTTGTTAATTTTCAGCGTCATTCTTCACGATCGATTTTTAAGAAACAAAGACTAATCTAGAAAGTTAATTTAGCTTTAAAGAATTCTTAATCATCGTGTTAAAGATAAAGTGTATTTGGAGAAAGTATTTATGTTATAAAAGATATAAATAAGTGTTAATTTTAAGATGTGATATTCATGGGTTTATAGCTTTTAGCATATAATATTTTAGTTAAAGATAGAATCTTTTTTTATGAATATCCTAGACAATTTAAAATAGAGAGGTATGCATGGGTTTTCATGTTTGTAAAAGAAGTGAGGAGAATGCTTTCTATATGTATATTTAATATTATTATGGTAGTTATCTATTAGATAATTATTTTATATTATGAGAATTTGGATTTTTTTTTAAAGAAATATTTGTTCATTGACTATAAAACCTTTCATTTTTAGTATTTTGAATGAATTATGGATTTATGAATCTTTTTTATTAAATGGTAAAATATGAATTGGAAGTAAATTGAGGTTATTTTATTAACAAGAACAATCATGGTATCTAAAATGGAAGAATATTTCTATTATTATCAATGAGGATTTAGGTGTGTGAGCTTGTCTTCCCACAATGAAAGATATGTATATTAATAAAAAAGGCATTTGTTACATATTAAAGTTTTTTGGTCATTTATCAAAAAAGTCATTAAAAACATTTGATTAATTTGATATAAATCCATCCATATTGAGTATAATACTCTTGTGATTAAATATATATTTTCTCAAATATTCTAATGTAGGTCTGATATCATATTATTTTCTATGTATTAATTAAGACTCAAATCTAAGACTTCTTTTGTGTATATTTGGGTGCTTTATCACTTGAACAATTTATATTTTCAAAACCGATTATATGGTAAGCTCCTTGTTATAATTTGAAATAAATCTTTCTCCAAAATAAAATGAATTGAAAGTGTTAAGTTCTTATTTGATGCATCTGCAATCTACAATAAATACAAAATGAAAAGAATCATTAATATTTCATATTGTAACTTCATTCCTTTTAACCACCAAAAAAATTCGCACTTAAAATGTTAATTTTTTTTTGGGTTATATAAAATCCTCAACACACAATATAACTAAATTGGGAGTGGGCATCCACATTTGAGATGAGCATAGCATGAAATGGGATTCAGCAGATTCAACAGTACAGGAAGAAAAAGAGTGACCCTAATTTGTTTCACAAAACTAGTTTTTGTCATTTCTCCTTTTATTTTTATTTTTCCCTCAATTGGAGGATAAGTTCACAATATATTTTATTTGCTATTTATGGAAGTAGGTATCCCCTACGAAGCAGATACAACTCCTATCTCCTCATAATTTCAATGAGAAGTTGATTCATAAAAAAATTGAAAATGACATTACGAACCAAAAATTTAGAATCTTTAAATGCTAAAAATTAGGAGTGGGCAAAGTAAACCCGATTTATTCTCTATTTAATAAGCACGTGGTCCTATTTAAACGGAAAATTTATAGAAGGTTCTATGGTCAAGCTATTATCTCTATAATTTGGGCAAGTGAGTGGTTTTATGTATTATCATAAATTTAAAAATTGTTTATAAAATATATGTATTTTACAAAGTATTTATTTTTCAATAAGTTTTTGAGGAGAGGGTATAATAAAACAGCGAAGATTTATATCATTATTTTTATTAGTTTCAAAAGGTATATTAAAGCATTCAATTTGTTTTAACTATCCATTAAACTTTGTCTATTAGACCAATCAAAATGTATTATTTTTCGTGCATAGAAAAAATTACATTTTTCCAAAAGTTGAGTTGCATAATTGTTAACAAAAAATAGGAAAAAAAAATATTTATTTTTATTTTCATTTGTTGAGATCATTTACATGTTATTATAAGTCAGACTATTGACGTAATGAATAGTATTCATCTGTCAGCGTCACTGGTATGAGAGTAAATGAAAGTAATTGCAGTGGGTGTAGAGCAAGGACACATCAATAATGAGGCTTTTAATGTCTACCAATGAGACTAATAAGCACACTATTTCCACCGAACGAAAGGTACAGAGAGTTGGTCAAGTGTCAATGCAATTAAAATGTTATTTTCATGAGTGTTTCAAATTACTTAAAGAATGTATATGGTTGGGAAAAGAAAATTGGTGGGCAACCTTGATAATTACACTTTCATACTATTTTTTCTAAGATTTCTGAAAAACACTTATATTTTAATAATTTGATCGGGCATGACCTCTAGATTACAATTTTTTCACCTAGAAGGGCGTGGATTTCTACTTTGGTAGTCAATTTAGCAACGTCCATAGGTTATGTCGGCCTTTAGTTATACTAGTTGAAAATAATTTATTATCTATTGCATGCACTAGTACATTGAAAGTACCACTGAGAAGTAACCACCATGGTTGACTCTCTCCACTCCTTTTTCATTATTTAAATGCCACTAGAGAAGTGGTGAGATTGTGAGGTATTGGAGCACTCTCCACTCCATTCCATTTTTTTTATAATTTTAAATTTATTGTTACCAAGGTTACCATGGCACTTGTGCAATCTTACTCTTTCTTTTCTTCTGTGATCATATGATCAGTGTGAATGGGATAATTTTTTCTGGGAGTTAAGGAAGGCAGTTGGTCAAATTATCGCTAAAATGGGACCATCGTAGTTATGTTTTATGTCCACCTTGTTTGACCAAGCAACATAATGAATTCATATTTATTACTTTCATTACAAGTCATGGTTATTTTCGACCACATTTATCTGCAAAGCCTATTGCTTCTAGTCAATTCAGTGCTGCAATCAATAGTGTCATGAATGGCTGCAGTTCAAATTCTAGTTGTGACATTTTTCAATGGAAACTGGGTTTATGATAAGACTTACCCTTTGTACATTGCCTCTGCTTACCCTTTTGTGGAACGTGGCTTCCATTATCAGAACAATCTCTGCCAAGATCAAGGTTACAAGAAATGGAGATGGAAACCTATGCGTTGTGACATGCCAAGGTATATCTAAATATTTGGGTGTGCAATTGACTTCTTTGTAAGTGTCAAATTTGGAAAAAGCATTATCCCTGTTTAGAACCTTCTGCTTTTCTATTTGTAAAGTTTTTATATGTTTATCCCGTTTTGTCTTATTTAATTTTGCATCTTCTCATGCCTTGTTTAGTTTTATTGGATGTAGTATTTTAGCTAATGTCATGTTTGTGATCTTGACTAGACTTGGTGTGGCAACATGTTTAAGTCATCTGATATTCTAAAAAGATTGCAAAGCTTGTGTGTTGTGTTTGTTGGAGATTCCATGACCAAAACACAATGGGAGTCTCTTATTTGCCTTCTTATGGAAGGTGTAGCTGGTAAGTAGTCAATGTATGAAATAAACGAAAACAAGATTACAAAGCATGTTCCCTTTTGGGTGTCTAATTTAGTTCTTTTAAATTCACTATTGCATACTACTAGTCAACTTTTTTTTTACAATAAGGTAGTCCACCTAAAAATGTACCTAAAAGAGTTCACTCCACTCTTAAGTTGGATAAAATAGATTATGCAAACAAAAGGTGGCTTGATGCAGATTTATTGATTTTCAATTCTGGACATTGGTGGACGCCTACAAAAACTGATAAAAGGTAAGCATCTCTTCTTCCTTGCTGCAGATAATTTATGCTTCAGGTCAATTTAGTACCAATTTTACTTTAACTTCTAGCAGTTACTCTATGTGTAAAGGTGGGTATTACAGAGTTAGCATGATATTAGGCTAAGACAAAAATTGCTCAACTTATAGATTTGTATCGAAAGAGTCACTCTTAGGTTTTTTTGCATAAAAAATAGGGGAAATACACAGAAACCAAAGGGTATTGTTCATAGATCCTTGTGTTCCATATCATTTTTATCCGCTGAAAATGGTGCCTTACTGTTTGCTAGTAGTAAGATACAATAAACTCTGGGAGTATGGTGCAATAGTGGTATGGTTTTTAGTTTTTGTAGGGAGGTTTGACTAGTAATACTCTTGTCGAGTCATGCTATTGCTTGGCCTATTTAAAGGAAGTCCTCTAAAATATTACGCAGTAGTTAGCTTTTGGTAAATTAATTTTTGTTTGTAGATAAACCAATTTTTTTCTCTATGGGTTGAAAAAGAGTTTGAGACACAGTTGTAAATGATAATTATAGCTAAGTTTAAACATTATATAATTTTTTAAATTCTTGACAGATGGCTCCTCACTCTATGTTTTATTCATTCACATGGGATTATGAAGTGCAGTATGGTAACAAAGGTAGTTGTAGATTTGTTATTCTTCTTTTGTGTCACTTAACTATGTCAATAAAATAATACTCTACTTAATTAAAAGCTTTTCCAGTGTTGAGTTTTAATTTGTAAGGATATGATGTTTTTAATGGCTCTATACTTATTTAAAAGCTTTTGCATTAAACAAAAATTTAATTTGAGAATTATTTAAGGTTTGTTGGTTGTAAGACTGTAAATGCTGTCACATCTTACAAAATACTTTGAACTATAAGTCACTCTTAGTTTATCTATGACAAATGTTTTAGATTAAGGTAAAAACAGGTTTTGAAGGGACCCCGAAACCCAATATAGTTCAAAAAAGATAAAGCATTACAAACCGCCAGGAAAGGCAAACCCACCGAAAAACAGTAACTAAACCAGGTTTTACATGGATCTAAAACCAACAAAATAAACCAGTAAAAGCACCCCAGGTTTTACAAGGACCTGAAACCTAAACAAAAAAACCAGGCTCTACGACCTAAAACAAGAAGCCAGGTTTTACCAGGACCTGTTACCTTAACAAAATTGCCACGCAATAATAGATCTCACCTTACAAAGCCACGTATACACAAGGAAGGGTTTGAGGGAGCCACGCAGATGCCATACCCTAGTCCCCAGCCCCAACCAAGCAATCAAAGAAACATTCCCCAGAACCAACACCGCCTTCACCCAGTCTATCCACCCGATCGTCTCCCCATTCTCTCCCTCTGCTAAACTCAGAGGATTCGCTGCCATGGCAATCAATACTACGTCAAAGACGTCTGGAAGCACTTCTACATGAGTCACAACCCCTCTGACAGAAGGCAAAGGCAAATAATCAGATCTGGTCTCCAACCCTAAAATACATCATCCTCAACCTTAAACCTAGGGTTTCAGCGGACACAGAGCTCCTCCCGATCCGCTATCAACACAACAAAACAACCCTCGGATCCGTTGTCGCCACCGCCCATTCCATCCCCCCGAACGTTTGCGAAATCACCCCCTCTGCTCAGAGGAATCGCCGCCATGGCATTCAAAATATCACCAAAGAAATCACCTATCTGCTCAAAACAGGGTAATGGTCAGCACGACAACCACAAAATGGAAATCCAAGGTAAACATACAGATCCGTGTGATAATAGAGTAAGCTTAACAATGCCGCGCATACTCAGGCACAAGATGCCTATCTATTTCAACCAGAACCTGGCCCTTCTCCCCACAACGACCTCCTTCAGACACTCCCCCGCAGGTTTCATAAGACGTTCTCCCCACGATGGCCTCCATGAGACCCCGTACATCTCCCCCACAAGGGATTTCCCCCATCCGATCACTGTTTTCTTGGCAATCCAACTCTGGATGGCAGTTCAACTTCGGGATGGAAATCCTATCCACATTCCACCCGCAATACGAAAAACCGCAGCAAAAAATAAGTTCCACGCAGTAATAGATCTCGCATTAAGGTATTCTGTGTGTAGACGCTTAGGGTTTGGGGGGGCGCGCAGATGCGAGCCCCCCTCTCCCTTATCGGGATGCCATGACATGTGTCTATCTATGACAAATGTTGTTATTATGGTCAAAGAGAGATGTGTTAGGTAGGCCATATAAATTTTCCCAGTTCTAAAAGTAATGTGTATAAAGCAAGTGATGGTTTATTTTTAATAATGTCTAATATAAATAGAGGTATGTCATAGGGAAAAAGTATATATTATAATTATTTTATTATTAAGGTATTTAATGGTAATTAATTTTGTATTCACATGGCATTTGTGATTGTGGTTCCTTCTTATTTTAACTTAGTTGTCCTATGTAAGAACTCTTACAAAACATAGTGGAAAAAATATAATATCCTAAACATATTATGGCTATAAATTTTTATTGATAAATTTTTGCTTTAAGTTGAGAAAGTAGCTTATTTTCTTTTGGAATATGTGTGTAACAATTGTCCTATAGTTGAAATTGATCATTTGACCAATGACTAAATATATTGTAAGAGGTTTTACCAACTTATTATATATAAAACCTTTTGTCAAATTCCACTTGACTAACTATTAATCCTATTCAATTATTTAAGTGCAAGCATACAATATAATATTAAAATGTACTAGGTCCTATTTATAAGTTTTTATCTACTCTGTTTCTTATACCTTTGAATTACTTTTTAAATAATAGCCATTCTAATTTATTATTTAGAATTGAGACAATAGGCTTATACTCTGTGGGATCATGTGGATGAGATTTTGAAGGTTGTCATTATATGTACTTTGTATTTTTTAACAAAATACAAAGTATTTAAATAGATTCTAAAATGATGATGAGATAAATAACTCTTATTTGTATTGACAGTCAGTGCTTCCTCAAGCAATCATTCCCTTCATGTTGGAAAAAGAGTATGATGTCCACCCAAACATACTCAACACATGATGTCCCATCTCATCTTGATCCATGATCTTGTTCCACCTGAAATAACAACATAATGAACAGAAAATAAACACTCGATTAACAATGAGATGGATATATTTGATTTGAGTTTTCTGTCAATACTCTTATTCAGTGGTTAAGGTTTTACTATGTTTTCTTTTTATGTTGATCCAAAAACATTGATTGTGGTGCATATTTTCTTATTTGTGCGATAAACTCACTCAACTGTTGTAAAAAAATTCCATGTGCATATTTAGTTTGCTTGACTTTGCACCCCTCTTAGCATAAGCCATTCCATGAATAATTAAGCAAGAGAATAATTCAACAAAAGAAAACAAAGAGCATGAGCTAAAATTTAAAATATTAGTAATAACAAAGAAAAAAGAAAAACCCGTTAAGAGTGAATAGATTCCACCACTAGCTACTACTTGTTTAGCTTGATCTTCAACTAGTTAGAGCAATAATAAATCAATAACTCACTAGTTGGAAGTACTCTATCCCATTTGTTAGCTGAGAAGACATCCAAAGCTATCAGTAACCATCTAGAAAAAAATGCAAGAGTTTCATTTGCTTGGATTTAGATTCATTGCAATTTTTTGTCCACATTTCTAGAGTGTTCGAAAGATTCATTGTGAAATGGACAAGCAAAGTGGGTTTAAATCATAGTCGATCTAATTTTTTCACATGCTCTCAGAGAAAATGTTAGTGATTTGGATAACTTTACCTTGAGTCTTGCTTGAAGGGGGTGTTTCAAAATTCCAATCCATGCTTGACAGCATCTGAATTTTTTATTAGAAATGGGTATTGACTGAATATAGTTCGTAGATTCAAATTATGGCCAATCCATAAATTAATCAATAAAAGTACCTATTTTATTTCAAATTAAGCACTTAGTTTTGTTTTAGCATTACAAATATTTGAAATTCCAATATCTAATCATCAAACACCCTAGTTTATTCTATCATTGAACAAATTTCATCATAATTCATTGCACCTCCAAACCTTCACCCTATGTTTATTTTATTTTATTTTGCTAATTGCATGTTGCTTTGCTTTATGAATCAAAGTATCCCATCAACACATTTTGTGAATACCCATATAATATTGTATAAGAAGCATCGAAATACAATACTTTTTCTTTCAAATGATTTTGCATATGCTTTTACCTACAATCTTGGCCCTTAAACAAATAAAGATTTATGATTAATTTTCTAAATTTGTTCTAAGTTTCACAACTTTATTAATGTCGTCAATATGATCATGATACTTAATTTTTGTTTTGGTGAGAAACGGAAAACAAACAATATAAAAAACAAGCACAACTATCTAAAAAATTAAGTATTATTTCACTTCAACAATATTTAGTCTAATGATTCAAATTTATAACAAATTTAATTCTATCCTCAATCCATAGGGGCTTGATGCATAACGCCCTTGGTACCTATGTTTTTAAAACCAAATTTTTACAAACTCAACTTAAAAAAAATACAAAACTAAAATATATATATATATATATATAATAATACACTTATTTAAGTAATTAAAAAATTTAAAATCATAAAAAGAATAACTTCATTGTTTTTCTCATAATCCACTATTTTTACTGAATGTTCTTCGGATTTCCACTCTTAAAATGTCACTGACGTTTTTCCTTTTAAAATATCAGATTCCACGTCATCCACAAAATTATCCAAAATTCCATCCACTCTGTGCTATTGGACAGCAGAAATTACTCCAGCGAGCCCTTTATGGTCATTCAAACACTGTAAAAATGGGCATCCATTTAGCAAATAGGCTTCAGCTTCAGTCACCGTAATTAAAAATGCAGACGTTATTTGCCCCACCCAAAGCCACAGGGCTCTTTCGCCACGCACCCTATACTACTTCATCAATAAGCACTAACAAATCCTCTGTAACATTTCGTCCTACATTTCCCAGGTACTCTCTGGTCCAATCTTCCTTTCTAAAGTACAATACAGCAAGACGGATAAAAGGTGAAGAAAGGAGCATTGGCAGATTGCAGGCAGTACAAGCATCTGAAGCTGCTTATTCATCTGGAGCAACTGAAAAATGGGTATTCCAGTTTGTAGGTGATTATCACCAAATATCTACTCAGAAACTTAAAATTCATAGTCTCATTGTGTTTTCTATTGTCTTCGGAGATTTCTTGAATGTTTTGTTTTTACTCTTGGTACAACGTAAGTCGTCCCTAACATTTATTCCGTTGAACCTGCCACTTTCCCGCCCCTTGGGCAGCGAGACTGCGTATACTATGACCGACTCTTTGGCTCCTGCACCATTTTATGCATGTGTTTCTAGTGGAACTATGAATAGCAATGGTGCCGAAAAGAGTTAGGAAATTCGTACCGAAAGTCTTCCACAAGGTAACGAATCCCTCTCAGTGACTCTTAACCAGATGGTGTTTTAGAATGCCCTGAATTTGATTATGCCATTTGTTTGAGAATTTTTCCTTGGTAGTTCATTTTGTTGGCCGAATCCCCTTGGAGAGTATACTTAAGATTAGGTGCACAATAATTGAAAATCCTACAGTGTTAAGGTTGAGGGCATTCAAAGTCTAATCAAAGGTTTTTTCTTTTTAAATATTCCAATCCTAAGCACTATAAAGCCATTGTAGCCCATGGTCCATGGTTTATCCGCAACACCCATATTGTTTTCTCCTATTGGACTAGGGATTTCATTGTGTCTGAATAAGGCAAACTTAAAATCCTATGGTTTTTTCCAGGTCTGCCTTTGCTCCTTTCAAGTTTCATAAACTGGTTAATAAAGCCCTTATGCTGCTTCATTTGCTATTAGCTTATTTAGGTGGATTCTCTGAATGCTTTTTGGAAGGTTAATTCATCTGTAGAGACTTTGGGCCAAAGGTTTGTCAAAGTTTGGAAAGTTATTATTGAACCCAAGTAGGCACATTCCCTGTGGTGTATTTCACACAAAGGTTTTCATGTTGGTAGCATACTTGTTCATTTAGGTGTGGCTAATTCTTTTTGCTCGTCTTACCAATACTCATAGTCACTCAAGCATCTCTTTTGGTTTTGCAAGCATGCTCAGTTAGCCTGGAAGTGGATTCATACCTTTTTTCAACCATTTCATTTGGAATTTTTCCTTGGAAAATGGTGCTCTTAGGGGATTCAACCTTGTTACCTGCACAATACAACCAAATATGGCATATATTTCATTTTTTAATTTCTTTTTCATTTATGGAAAGAAAGAAACAATGCAATATTTAACCATTTATCTCTTGATCATTGTTTTTCCGTTACTAATAAAGTGCAAGTGATATCAAATGTTATGCTTCAGATTCAAGTGCGTCTTGAAAAGGTTTGTTTGGAGGTTGAGAAACACCTGGCTTTGTTGGACCATTGGGGGAGTGCTCCATCTATAGTCAGTTAGGTCCCTCTAGATTTTCTCCGTCGATAGTCACCTTCTCAAGAATGTGGCTTTGGAGCTTGTGATGGTCACCTGATCACAGAGCAGGGGACAAAGTGTTTCCCCGAGTTCATAGCGTCCTTCACTGGCTCACAACTTTGGTGGTGGCGGCGGGTCTTTGTTCCCAGACACTAGTGGATGGAGGGCTCAACAGCAAGGGGAATTCCCTTGGCTGACCTAACAATTTCCCCTTCCAAAAAAGAGCTAGAGGTTGATGCAAGTAAAGATAAAGCTGATGACGGATGGGAGCCATTACCTGATACAACAGATCTACCTGCTGGTGGTGGTTGGGTTGACAAGCCGGATGATCCTCTGCCTCCGCCAGCTGCACTGATTGCTCGTGCGGCTTAGTGTTCTTGTGCCTTGGGATTTGATTGCCAATGGGCTATTTATTATGTTATTGGTTATGCTCAAACTTTTTTTGTTTGAAAAGATGTTTATTTAGCCTTTGTTTATTTTAAGTTAATTTAAGTTGTTATATTTTGATCCATGTGATTGATGTGATCTTTTGGAGTGTGATCCCATTCCACTTGCTTTTTTTTTGTAAGATTAGCAACGTATACTCATGTATTTTATTAATAGAGAACACTTTTCAATTAAAAAAGATCTTTCCAAACAGGGGTTGAAAATATACATAGGGGCTACCTCAATGGATGAGGCCACCCAAAACCTTTATATTGATGTCTAGAAGAATATCACCTTTCTAGCTATATTTTCTTGTAATTTTTTGGGTTGGATTGGTAAATTCCCTTACGGGGTGTCCTACAACTTAGATGTCACAAGTCAAATTCATCCAAGACTTGTACATTGCTTTGTCAGTTAGGGTATGCCGCACCTAAAATTGGGTGTGGTAGTCTACCTGATACAACACTTTAATATTTATACATTTTAACTATGTTGCTAGAAGTAAGAAATAGAGAAACGTAATGACAACTGAAACATGATCAGATGGATAAGAGAAGTTGCGTATGGGAAACAAAATTTTGATCTATACATATATTTTTTAAAATTTCAAATAAATAAATTCAATGATATTTTCATTTTTAATAGGTTAATTTTAATTTTTTTATACATTTTTATTGTTAATATTTTTAATATTAAATTTTACAACTTTACATCTTAAAATATTTAAAATAAAACATAGAGAAATGGCAGGAATTTCTGTGGCGTCAGCATTTGGCTGTCATGTTTTTTGCTACATTACATTTCAACATATAACATGCCTCTCAAGGATTTGATCACATCTTTGCTCTGAAAACTTCGATGATTTACTGCTTGAGCACATCTCATTTGACAACTATATTTTCTTATATTGGTTGAAAAGGATTATTATAATTATAGAAAAGATAATGGCCAATCTTAGTTCATTGCTAGAAGTTGAAAGAGCTAGAGAAATTAGTGGAAAATGGGATATCAATTGCAGGTTCACAAGGAGGAAAGAAAGGAATTCGAAATAATTTTTTATTAAGACTACAAATCACGACTCAAAAGTAAATGAAGTTGCAATGGTTAATTATGAGTGCATGCTAAAAGGAACTTCAACCAATAAATAACAATTTCTAAAACTAAAACTAAGAAGCAATAAAGCAAAAAAAAAAGGGACAAATCCAACCTGGTTACCTTACACAAGTCGATATATACAAATTCCACGTAATAAAAATAATCATGTGAAAGGAAGTCCATCAAGAAGAACAACTGAGCCAAGGAAAGGAACCCTACGGAGAAGAAGCCTCTAGTCAAATTTGGAAGCAAAAGAAGAGGCAACATCTTCATCAATTACCATGAAAGAGTGAATGTTGTTTGATGGTGTTATCAAGAGAATGACTCGAGCTAAGAAGTTCTAGATGAACAATCTTAGGATAAAAGAAAGTGCTCCTCCTAGAGATGGAGAAGTTTACAAATTGATTAAATATATCTGTGAATAGAGAAAATAAATCTTACTTGAAGATGTTCTATAAGTACAAAATCATTAAGATGTTATAATTACTACTTGGAGTTTTTTTTGTTAGTATGGTCAATTTGGGTAAATCTTATAAAGTTTGGCTAATAGTTTTAGGAACTTCTATGGATTGACAGATCTAAATTTTGAAAAAATGGTTAAAAGTGAGCCAATTGATGAAAATCAATCTATAAAGTTTTCAAACCCACAGTTCTCTATGAATCTATAGTTTGGGAGCCCTCTCTACATGAGGGTGATTGGGCTGCTGTTGAGAGGATCCAGACACTTCTCCTTCGCTGCATGAACAGATGTAAGCAAACAGTTCCCCAACACATTATTCTTGCAGAGTTTGGAGCCCAACCCTTTCGACTGGAGACTATATTTGATCTGATCATTTTCATACATCGCATACAGAGGTTTGCTGATTCTGTGAGTGGACGTGACAGATACCCATACTTAGCATACTGTTCTTTAGAGAATCTTGCCCTCTCAGCTCCTTTGACTCGTGGACGTTGTTGGTATACAAGGGTTTTTGATCTATTGGAGTCTGTGGGAATCAGGATGGACCGACTTCCTCCATTTATGTACTCCTTGGATCCACCAGCGCATCTTCTACCCACTAGATAGGAATTGAACCAGATTATTAGGGATGATATTTACATACATTTATCCATACTACTTGGGTAAACCTTCTTGGGGGGTTACGCCCTAAGATGGCATTTTATGTAGATCACTTCTTGGAGTTGAGTGACGGGCCTATCATTCATCCACAATATACATTCTGCCACTGGATGCACTCTCTTTGCATCCCATTAGGACAGTTTTGAGTGAGGTCTCACCGGCTTAGGATTGAGATAGATCACGAGATAGATCGAGCAGACATGATTTGTTAGTTATGCAACATCCACGAGACGGAGTCCGAGGAGCACTTCATCTTCCGTTGTCCCATTTACTATGAGATTAGAGGGAGGTTTTACTGCCTATTTAGGAGGACACAGTGTCTTTCTGACTTCTTCAGATATGAGGACTAGAGATGTTTGGCTTTATATATACAGGAAGCTCTTAAGCTTTGTGATTATTTTATTTAGAGACCCACTAGACTAGTCTCAACTCAACGGATTACTTCCTTTTTCATGGTGCTATCTTCGAGGAGAGGCACTAAGTGACAAATTGACATCAATAAAACCCCACATTCCAGATCAGTGAGGCCTGGAGACACTATTCACAGTTCCTCAAGTTTTCATTAGCATATTCACTTTAGACCCGGCATCAAGAGGCAGATTAGATCCACCAGACCTTCACAAAGGATTTTTCCTTGTAGGTAGAGGATTGGAGGACAGACCGGGCATCATACCTCTCTTTCTTTGGGTCAAACTTCTATTCAGAGCTTCTTCTTGTCAGCCTTGGATGCTAGGAAAGTTGGATCGAACTCTTAATGGGTTCCCTCCTTGTTCTTCCTTCTTAGGGATCAACCTCTTGCTCCCGATGTTTATAGATTCTTGGAGATTGCTCATTTCTTTTGCTCTCCTCTTTGGACCTGAGCGTGGTTGGGTCCTTTAGTGGTTTGGCTCTGAGCGGGGTCACTCTTTGCCATGTTTTATACTATTTCTTTCAGCATTGTTTTTCTTGTTTTTGGAGACCTTTTTGGTTTCCTGCTTTTTCCTGACACATTTTTGTAATCTGCAGTCCCTTTGACCTACTTTTGTGGTCATTAGTTGGACATTAATATTTTTATCTTATCTATCTGTCCAACAGAGCTGCAATAGTGAAGTCGATTCAGAGTTCAATATTAGAGGATGTAGAGACCCTAAAAATGGGACTCCCAATTTTTTCTAATTTCCCCAACAAATCAATTCATTATTGCTCACCACACAAGTTAATCTACCTGTAGTTTAACACGCAAATTAGTTAAGTTTTCGTTCTCAATGCAACAACGTAGTTTAATGCAATGCATTTATAAATTTTGTGACACATGTCTTTATGTCGTATAAGTCTGTAGTCTTTTCATTGGACTAGGAAGGCCAGTCCTTTTGTCTGTATTATCACCTCAGTTGGTACAAGTACTCTCATTGTGATCAATTCACTTTTTTTTTTAATTTGTTTGTGATCATGCCCCAATTTTATTTCTATTTTTTATAGTGAGGTCTATGCCCACTAACCTCGTCATGTGAATTTAAGGTAAGCTTTTAGCTTATCCATAAATGAGTGAATGACATCACTAAGACCCACACAGATTTTGTCAGGTCATACACTCTTGCCCGCATATATTTATAAGCTTACCATAGGGCATTTCATTGGTTTTTTGAAGCTTCATTACTTGGGTAGTCAATTCAAATAAGCATCCTTGATACTTTTATCTTGGTTCAATAAGATGAAGATATGAGAATATCAAGTGCACATTCTTAAGGTTCTATTTTGATATTATATTTTCATCATCAAGTTAGTGTTCACAACTTTGGTTCCCATAGTCAAAGGGTACAAGATTCCTTACTGCCTCTTTATTTTCTTCTTATCACAATCTCAAGCTATAATTAAGTTAAGATCATTGAGAATCTTTTCCATGTTATCCACTTAGTAAGTGGACCTGAAAGGAAAAACCCTTCGTTAAGGCCTTCTATGAACAATTATTCAAAGTTTCCTTCTTGGGATTGCCTTAATTTCATTAAGGTTTCATTTAAGTCTTTTGCATTCATATTACTTTTGAGTGTGTTCTTCCTACCTAGGCAACATCACATTTTGCTTTTACTTGAGATTGATGTTTGTATTAAGTCCTAACACCCTTATTGCAAAAAGGAACCTTTTCACATCCTTATGAGTTAAACGGGATTCCATTCCCTTCCAATTATGTTTTCTTTAATATTTACTAATTCCCCAATCAATATTCAATATTGGTTGAAAATGTAGTAAAGACCACTTCATAAGGTGGTCCTCTAATGGCGCTTAAGAATATTCAATATTCACTTAAACATCTACACAATCAGTTTCAGATCTTCGGTATAAGCTATTTTCCTTAAAAACATATTTACAAAAAAAATATGAATCCCAACCAAAAGAGCTAGTGATAGATCAATTATTTCCATTTCGCCAAATCAATGCTTCTAAAAGCAACACTTGCTAACCACAATGTCATTTAGACTCAGACATACATTGATCACTTAATTATCCAAAAGTACAGATTACCAAATATGTTACAAATATTAAAGTCATACAGACTCAAGTTTTCGTACCTAGTACAATTGCAATTCCGCCAAGTACATGTGACTGATTTATAAAGTCAATACATGTCCTTACATAAGAATGCTAAAAGCAATACATACAGTGGCTCCATGGCCATTAATCAAATTACACGAAACAAACCTTGCACTGTCTTCAATACTCAAACAAGTACAATCAACAAGTTATTTATGAATTACAACAAACTCAGGATTTGCTATCTTCGGTGGATTGAAGAACCCCTGTCGAATAATATTTTTTTAAGCCGACGCTTGTGAAATGGGCTGCATACATGTCCACTGCAACATTGGATCAGGGCCTGATATAGTTCTACGGAACAATAAAATTAAAGAAAATAAGAGAATCCATCTCTTACGTTTTTGCATCAAGTGCATCGTTAACCTTGATGAGGATACATTAAGAGTTCACTCACGCGAGTGCTAGGCACATTTTTGTCAAATTTGACGAGTGGTTGACCTGCAGCGAAAGGTACAAATCCTCATACTCTTTCCTCAAGTTCAACTACTTATTAATTTGCATTTATTGCTGCAATAAATCAAATGTAGAAGATTTAATGATCTAATGGTCCGTAGATCTGATAAATCTTACTGAACAAAAAATCTACTTTAGCAGTCAAACACCAAATGTATGATTAATAAAACAACTAATATTTTAGCATTAAGCTACAAATTTGCCTTCCATAGTTAATTAATGCAGAATGACCAAGTGCATGCCTGCAGATGAATGCATCTGCAGGTATGTACCTAGCTATCCATCACACAGTTGCAAATTTTAATAACACCCAGCTTGACTTATGCAACTTAGTAACAACAAAATAATAGCACTCAACTTCCTTTCTTGCATAACAAGCTTACTTAACCACTTAGATTAATTCATATCAAACAGTCAAAGTCATGATCAGTCAGTTAATCAACTATCTTGAATACTTCCAAAAGGAGAACAAGATTATACTATTGCAACTCAGCCTTTCTCACTTTCATACAGCATGCCTATCTTACAGAAAAACCAGATTGAATCATGCTTTGTCCTTACTAATTTTCTTTGCAGGCAAAAATGAAAAGATGCAATCCCAGATTTAAGAATAAGCTATCCAATGCGTTCACAAGTGTGGGCTTAAATATCAAAACTTAAACATTCAACTAAACATTCTGCCATTAATCATTCTTATATGCAGGCAGAAAAGAAGAAAAATAACCCCATTTCTTCAACAATATCAAAACTCAAATGCATTTGAAAAATGTAGGCCAAGTTTTGCAAATCACAATTATATACAAGCCGAAACCAACAACTCTCACCATTATTCCATTAATAAATTAAATCTCTAACTTAAAAATTAGACATTCAACCATCCTTGTTACCATTAACGCAGGTTAATAAAGAATGCAAGGAATAACTCAGCCGTGACAAAACCTAATGCATCAAATATTTATGCAAGCTCGAGCCCAAATGCTATAAATTCAACCATTCATTTCAACCGTTATAAAACTGAGCCATCAATATTATGCAGGTCGAGCGAACAGCTGGAAATCAAACTTTCCTCTCACTGTATTCAAACCCAACTTGTATTAAGAGAGTGAAAGATGCCTGAAAAATGAGTGATAAGATAAACCCTGGAGGTGATCATAGGCCGAACCATTGACTTCACAACAACTTCCAATCACCCAATTTCGAACCCCATGCCTCCTAGAAATACACCATCTGCCTTTTCCAAACATGGCCGTGGGCCAAAGAGGCCTATGGCCTTTTTTTTCTTTCTTCCTCCATTAACGACATGCAAAATGCCAAACAAGAAAACAAGTGTTAAGTTTAGTTTCAGTCTTAAGCCAAACTAAAGTATGGGTTCGTTAATGAACAAAAAGGCGTGCTTGCATGAACTACAATCTTAGAAATCGAATCAACAACATGTGCAACTTTAAGTCAATCAAAAACACGAAATTTGACCACGTAAACCACTTACCTGCTAGATTCTTTCAACAAAACAATGCCAATAATCATGCAGGTTGTCTAAATGACATTGTGATCTTTGTTACATGCACAGGTGGCCCAAAATTTTTGTAGGGCTTCGCCAAGAACATGTCAGCCATAATTCTCAATGATGTCTCGATAGGTTAACCAAGATCTTTTGCTTTCTCCAAACCCTAACTGCCTAGTTTACCCTCCTAACTCTGGTTGAGTTAGTCCCAAATAAAACACAAAGCCACGTAATTCAAAACATTATCATCTACAATGTATATTTGGTCAGGTCCCACTCCATGAGTCCATGCCTCATTTTATTGACCTCAACTAATGCCATGGTGGGGATGTAGTCTGCCTTCTCAACTAGGGTTTAGGTTTGCATAGTGGCTTGACCACTTTAAAATTAACATTTCCAACATTACCTCAGCTATTGCTTTGTCAATGCCTCAAAGACTTTTAAAACAAACTTTGCTCTTAGCCAATGTTCTTACCTCTGCATTTCTCCCAAGGGGTTAAATTTTGTAACAAACAGGTAATCATACAAAGATGCCAACGGACCCAACAACATGCTGTTGTGTCTAAGTGGTGTTGGGTCAACTCTCAATCCGGTTAGATCAATAAATGTTGATAACATGACAGCCTTCGACTATATGTGTTATCGACTTTATTGATAATTGCTAAATATCAATCATATGAAATAATAATTCAAGCTCAGAACTAAAGTACAAGTAAATTAAACTTCAAAACTGATTAATACTAATTACAGATTACATGCTTCCCAATTGAACTCAAATGGAATTAAATGTTCCAGTCCCGTATGTACCTGAAAGCATGAAAACATCATCAACATCGGTACGTTCCCCAAAATCAAGATACGTCTTAACAACAAAATAGGAAGTAAAGTAGAATACAAAGAATGTTATTCTATATATTTCATAATTCAAACATGAACTCCAATCGTTTTTAAACGATAACATAAGCAAGTGTCATTTTTTATAGTGATCTAATAATAATGTTCCATTTGCTAGAAATGGCAAAAATGTAATCAAATATTCGACTACCAACATTAAGATAGCAAAATGAAGTTCTTAAATCTGGGAATATGACAGAGGAGAGCTCATAAAAAATTGTGACTAGTTTATTGGCACTCTTCTGGCGTTTTGGGTTAAATTCCAATATTTTAGAAGCAAATATAATAATTCTCAGTTTGGTGCTTGTTGTACTGATTTATTTCAGAAAGGGAGAGCATGCCAGTTGTATATTTGAAGAATATAGCTGGGTCCAACCAGCTGCACTCTATAGATGGAAAAGTGCATGATCCTAATGCAACTTCTAAATGGGAAATGAAGTAAAGTTAAATGCCTGCGTTTTTATTGGCATTGATCCAATATTAATATTCTGGATACTGTCACCAAAAAGAGATAAGGCAAAACCAAACCTTTTGTTTATTTAATTCTGACAAAATACCAGCATAATTCAGCATTGAACATTTTCTTAAGAAATGGTGCTGGTATGCATAAGCATAGAACAATGAGAAAGGGCATTGAGAATAATTATGGTTATGTTACAAGTTGATGGTTTAACTAGTTTGGCATAGAAAAGGTCATATGGTATGGGGATGGTACTTAAATTTGTGCCTGTGTTGCAAGAACCTAGGGAAGAGGAAAGCTGGTAATTACCAATAGAATGATGAGTGGTCCAAGGGAATCTATATGGACTGCAGGTTGAGTTTTAAGAGCAATTTTTTAAATGAGTGCTGAGTTTTTTGTTAAAAGTTGTGTGTCACGAAATTCCACCATAGAATATAGAGAGCTATTCATCCTTTACACGGCACATAGGAAATGCTCTGCTGGTATTCATTTTCCTTTTTTATCTAATGATCATGTTCAAAGGTTGAGCTATATGTTTCATGCCAAGAATATCTACATTATACGCTTTACTAAAGCCTACACATGGTCCCAATGCCAAAACCATGTAATCATGTGCCTGATTTTAGCACATGGTTTAGGCATGGGGTCCATGTGTAGGCTTTAGTGTTGGGACCATGTGTTGGCCTATACGTCCATGTATTTATACAACAGGGTATGTGGAGAGGCAAGAGTAATGGCTGTTGTGATGCCTTGTGGCAAACTTAAAGGTTGAGAGACGAGAGGCAAGAGATGTTTGTGAGAGGAACACCTTGCTGTATGCACAATGTTGACTGGAACACTATGTTGTGTTGATGCATAGTGTTGCTTTGTAATGTACTTGAGTGTTGGTTTATAAGAGGATTGTAGTCATTTATGTGACTCATGTAAATTCTATTGTATGCTCGTGTGTGTTTCATGCAAATTTCCTTTATGCTGCATTAAAGCACAGAATATATTTATCCATTGTGATTTTATCCTCTTTGTTGGCTGATCAATATATGGTGACTCTTATATCTAACATTTGGTATAATTGAGTTTGAGCCTTCTTGATGCTGTGGATTGCACCCTTGAAAGAAGGCTCGGCTTCTCTCTTCCACGCGGCACAATGGAGACTCCCCTCTTGCTGTGGGCTTGGCAAAACTGAGGGGAGAATCTCTAGATAAGGGCTAGCTCCTTTTGATGCATTTCTGAGGTCTCACTACTACTGCTAACAATAGGGGGATGAAAAGGGAGAGAGATATAACCAAAAACAGAAATTATTTAGACGGTGATGCACCAACTGATTTTGATCTACTCAGCTATTTTAACACTTCAGACCAGAAGGGGGTGAACAGACACTTTATCTGACAAAAAAACCAGATTGTAGAGAGCTTTAATAGGGGCTTAATGAAGACACAATCAGAAGGAACTTACCACAGGCGCTGTAGAAAACACACTGTCAGATAACTACTCCTCTGTCTCTACGCTCTAGGTGAAACACTACTTGTTAACCTACATAAATGATCTTGGCTACACTAGGTATGTTGGTGTCAATCCATGAAAGCATCAAGCTAAAATCACTGAACACAGAGTTGATACACAGACATATTCAAAAGTATAACCAGTCAGATAGAGGTAAAACACATTCTTATTGATTCAAAGGTAAAATTTGGTAGGGCTTCGCCTTACAAAATGAGAGATATCTTTCTCAACTGGGAAATTACAATATATAGCATTAAGGAAAAGACTTTGGCGCCTTCTAGAACAAGCGGCCCATGCTACATTGAACACCTAAGAAAGAGGAATTTGCTCATGCTGGTGTCATCCTTCTAGAAACGCCCTGAAATAATCATGCTGTAGATGTTGCAAGTCTTGACTTTGATGCTCAAACCATTTTAAATGTTACTGCGGAAGCATGGGTTGCTTTTTCTGTTTGAATGGCAAGGCCGCTTCTCAATGAAGTTCATGCAATTGTCTGCTCATTAATGTAAAATGAGGAAAAAAGGGCCATTCTATTGAATGCCTGCGCTCCCCTTGGTGGCCACGTGGTAGAGACTGTTTCATCCGCTAAAATAACTTCTTGTGCCGACGCTTTCTGTGCCACCTGGACTATTCTATCTGCTCCTGCACTTGGCTTTTGTCTTTTTCCTAGCTCTTTGGCCCTTGGAGCCATCTTCTGTCATTTCTTGGCTCTTCGGGCTCCCTTCTCAACTTTTAACCCATTTTCATGCGCGGGTCCATCCTTAAGCATTTGAAAATCAACGGCTATCTCATTGTCTTGAATTTGATGTCCGCGGGGACGTCACCGGACGTTTGAACCTCCAACGGCTAGTTCATCATGCTGAAGTTGACGTTCTCAGGCCTGTCATCATCTTTGGTAAGTCCTTCGGGAAGGTGTCCCTTCAAAAAATTGGAAAAGGTCCCTTTTGGGTCACTGAGAATCCCCTGCAAGGGCACTTGCCCTTCGGGCTCCTTTCGGGTTCCTTCGGCTTCTCAATTCCTTCGGGCAAAATGTCCGAAGGAATTCCTTTGGACAAATTCCTTAGGACATTTTGCCCAAAGGAAAACTTGCTTTCATGCCTCGCCCCTTTCTTTTGGTCTTTTCTCTTGATAAATTCCTTCGAACAAAAGTCTGAAGGAATTCCTTTGGGCATTGTTCCAAAGAAATTTGCCTTAGTCTCTTCCTTGTGAATTTCTTCGGACAAAATGTTCGAAGGGATTCGAAGGAATTCACCCCTTGTCTTTTTCTTTGGATTTCCTTCGGATAGAAAATCCAAAGGAATCCTTTGCCTTTTGCCTTGTTCTCTTTCCCAAACGTGCTCACTGCCCTCCGCAAGGGCACTTTGGGTTCACAATTGCCCTTCGGAGCCTGCTCGAATGGTCCAGTTTGCAACTTGACTTCCCTCCGCAAGGGTACTTTGTCTTCGGAGCTTTGTAAAAGACTTGCATTCTTTGAATTGGCCCCATTCCTTTGCCAAAAGGCTTGTCCAAGGCAATTGTTCAAGGCAAAATAAGCTCCATATTGAAATGAAAACCTATATGGCTTAGATCTATCAACTCTTTATAAGAACAAGGCTTTTGCAAAGGGAAATGAAGCATTTGCAGTAAGATGGACATTCAAGATTGACGGCTCAGGACAACAGGAAAATAAGGAGATCAGTTTTTTGGCCTGTAGGACCAAAACAATCAACAAATTTGGCGATTCCCAGGGGAAGCATGCCTGCCATGCTTAAGAAACTAGTGGCTTACAAGTTTGTTGGGTACGGAGTTAGAATACAGCCCGAAAAGTTGACAATAACCTTGAGAGACTGAATAATCAACATGAAGCTATTACCCCAAACGGTAAACAAAACACACACACAAGGATAAAAACTATGAACATGCGCTAAAAGCACTTAGTAAAAATAGGGAAAACAAGTAAAATATGTACATAATGAGAGAAGGCTAAGTGACAGTGCTTAAGATATATCCCATTAATTGAGATATGCAGTTCCTCACCATCCAACCTGGAGAGTTGGAATGCATTGTGTTGCTTGCACTGAGTGATGACATACATACCACTCCATAGAGTGCGAACTTTGCGTGTTTTTTAGGCTTAGCTCGGTCCTCATCCCATTTTAAGACGTCGCTTTCTGAAAAGCCTTTTGAAGAGGATTTCTTATCAAAATGCTTCTTCGTTTGCTGCTGATGGCTGCTCATAGAAACCATGGCTTGGTCTCTTGTCTCCTGAAGCTCCATCAGTTCACAAAGCCTGACTTCCATGCTGTCATCTTCTTTCAATTGCAACTGGTGAGCGAGATCCAACGCTGACAATTCAAGCGAAATAGGAAGTCTAGCTTCCCTTCCATACACAAGCATGTATGGTGAATTGCCAACCACTCTCTTTGGAGTAACCTTGTCTGCCCATAGAGTTGTTTCCAACTTGGTGTGCCAAGTTCTCTGATTTTCCTCCATTGTCCTTTTGATAATTCTGACCAGATTCTTGTTGGTGGACTCGGCCAGCGCATTTTCTTATGGGTAGTTGTTGGAAGAAGTGCTAAGGTAGATGTCGTATCCCAACGCCCACTCGCTTGTTTTGGTTATCAAGAAAGCCAATGCATTGTCTGAGATGATGGTAGTTGAGACTCCAAACCTTGTTGCCAGGATTGCATTTTCGTTGGCCTCCTTCAAAGCAAGAGCTTCTACCCATCTCGTGAAGTAGTCTGTAGCAGTCAAGACCCATTTTTGGCCAGCGTTGGAAAGAGGGTTGATCATCCCTATGAAGTCTAGGCCCCATTGCATGAATGTCTATTCTACTTGAATAGGTTGTAGAGACATTGCGGCTAGCCGTTGCTTCCCATCAAAGAGGGCACACTTCTGGCATTTTCGTACCCAGGCATGGGTGTTTCTGAATAGAGTGGGCCAGAAGTAACCAGGCCTCATAATCCTTGTAGCTGTAGGCTTAGGGTTCGCAAAAGTTCAGGATTGCATTTTCGTTGGCCTCCTTCAAAGCAAGAGCTTCTACCTATCTCGTGAAGTAGTCTGTAGCAGTCAAGACCCATTTTTGGCCAGCACTGGAAGGAGGGTTGATCATCCCTATGAAGTCTAGGCCCCATTGCATGAATGTCTGTTCTACTTGAATAGGCTGTAGAGGCATTGCGGCCAGCCGTTGCTTCCCATCAAAGAGGGCACACTTTTGGCACTTTCGTACCGAGGCATGGGTGTTTCTGAATAGAGTGGGCCAGAAGTAACCAGCCCTCATAACCTTGTAGCTGTAGGCTTAGGAGCAAAGTGATCATCAGCTGGCCCGTCATGAAACTCGGATAGTATCTTGTCAATTTGACTTGAGTCTATGCATCTCAAGAATACTCCTGAAAAATTCCTTCAGAATAACACCCCATCAATTAGGACATAAGGGAGAGATTGGAGTCTGAAATACCTCCTCTTAGTCCTATCAAGGCCCTGCGGACACTCATCAGTGTGAAGGAAACGTTTCATGTCTGATGCTCAATCCTTCATCACTGTTGGTTCTTCTGCTGTAGCTTCATCATGGAATAGCAAAATATCTTGTTTCTGCTGTTTAAGGTCTGTAGCAAGGTGTTCACACAACCCTTATCCCCTTACCAACTTGGTGGTTTTGATGTCCACATCATATTCCATTACTTTGGTGATCCATCCCGCTCTCTTTTCATTTAAATCACGGCTGATCAAGAAATCTTTGATGCTAGGATGGGGCACCATGAGATGAACCTTGCTGTTGGACAGCATATGTCTGAATTTTTTCAGGCTTCGTATGACCGCAAAGACTTGCTTTTCAACATATGTGTACCTGAATTCAAAACCTTCTAGACCTTGGCTAAAGAATGCAAACGGTTATTCAAGATTATCGTCATTTGTTTGGGTAAGCATAGCGGAGATTACCTCTTCATTTCCGAAAGTGTAGAGGTTGAAATCTTTGGTGAAGTTAGGACTGATCAAGTTAGGAGCCTAGGCGATACCCTGTTTGATTACTTCAAAACTATCCTTCCTTTGCACTGTCCACGCAAACTTCTCATCTTTTTTCAACATAGAGGTCAATGGTTTGACTATCTTGACAAAATTTGGGATAAATCTCCTAATGAAATTTATTCTGCCGAAGAAGCCTTGCAGACCTTTCTTATGCTTAGGCAAGGACAACGCTAGGATGACACAGACTCTTTCTGGATCAATGGTCAAGCCCCCTTTTGAAACATGGCCCAAGAGTTTACCTTCATGGACAGCGAACACGCATTTTTTTGGTTTGAGAGAGACCAAACTCTCTACACCTCTCAAAGATTTGCCTAAGGTGTTTCAAATGTTGGCCTGCCTCTTTAGAAAACACTGTCACATCATCAAGATAGACCAGTACAATATTATTTATCAGGGCCTGGAAAGCCATGTCCATGGCTCGTTGAAAAGTGGCTCTAGCATTGGACAATCCAAATGGCATTTTTCGGTAAGCAAAAGTTCCCCACTTGGTAGTGAAGGATGTCTTGTACTGATCACAATCTTGCACTAAAATTTGATTGTATCCTAAATACCCATCCAGGAGGGAGAAATGTTTGTTGTTTGTCACCATTTGGAGGATCTGCTCCATACTTGGGAGAGGATAGTGATCTTCCAATGAGACTCTATTGAGGTCTCTGAAATCTACACATAGTCTGATCTCCTTATTCTTTTTCCTAATAGGGACTAGATTGGCCAACCAAGAAGAGTGTTTGATGGAAAATATGATCCTGGACTCAATCAGCTTGGTGAGTTCTTTCCACATGAGAGGCTCAATCTTTGGATTGACAGGCCTTTGTTTTTATTTGATGGGCTTGGCGCCTTCCTCCAGCTCAATGGTGTGTTGGGCCAAGCTTGGGTCAAAACCCTTCAAGTCGCTACACTCCCAAGCGAAAACATCGGCAAAGCGAAAACATCGGCAAATTCTTGGCACAAAAAAATGAAAGCATGCCTTTCATGATCTGTACATACCTTCCCAAGTGCAAGCAGCCTGTTCTTGAATAACTTTTTCGTAGTTCTCTTTCTTTGTTGTGATGCTTGCTTTGTCATTTTTCAATTGGTCATATTCGTTGAAGATATTTTCGAGAGTGACCAAGCCTTTGGAAAGTTTGTTGTTCTTCAGCTGAACAATCTGGCTGCCATACTGCTGCTGTAGCTTAGCTTGATTTTTAGAGGCAAATTCAGCCTCCTCTTGCAAGAAGAGCGCTATCTGTTGATCGCTGTCAAACACCTACCAGTTGGAGATGTTATCAAGGACGGAGGGTCTGATTATCACTTTTAAATGGTACGGACTGCTGTCTCGGCTTATCTCTTTAGGGATGTCAAACTGAGCACCAATTGCTGCTAGTCTGTCCGCTTGCTTATTCTGCTCTCTTGGAATGGAATTAACATTGAAAGCAAGGAAATTCTCCACTAAGTCCCACACTCTGTGCTTGTAAGACTCAAGCAAGGAATTCTTTGTCAGATTTTGGCCTCTCACTTGATTTACGATTAACTTACTGTCTCCAAAAATCTACAGTTCTTTAATTCCTCTTTTCCTTGCCACTCCAAACCATGAATGAGAGACTCATATTCTGCAACATTGCAAGTGCAAGGAAACTGAAACCTGAAAGTCGAGAAGTATTTCTCCTTAAGGGAGAAATTAACACCACTCCACCACTAGCTCCCAATTTGCTTCTTGAGCCATCAAAGAAAAGTTGCCATAGACTTGAGCTCTCTTGGTTTGCTTTCATCAAATTTGGCACAAGAGTACCTTCTTCATGCATGCAATAAATTCCAAGACCTGCCTCTTCTATGAATTTGTATGGGTCATGTTCGAAGTTGTCACTTCCCCATTCGTCTAAGAGCAGGTCAGCAACTCCTTCAAGGGCAGAGAGCAGAGATTGGTCAATTTGGAATTCTTCTTCATCAATGATGGCATAGCTGACATTTGCCGCCTTGAGTGAGTACGACTCCAGAGGATCTCTGTGGATTGGCTCCGACTCAATCTTGACCTTAGTCCCATATTTGGTTCTAAAAATCATGTAAGACCAATTTGCTGTTAGGTACCCGCCTATTTTAGATGTGAAATCCCTGGACAAGCAGATAGCGAAGTAGGGAGGAACATCCGCCACTACCACGTCATGGGGAACTAAAAAAGTTGGATAGGCATGCAGTGTTAGATTCAAACCTCGTACCACTCCCAGTGTCTTGGCTGGTAATCCATCTAGCTGCAGGACTCCCTTGGTCATCTCCTCGTATTTGAGTCTCAGCTTATTCGCTATGCATTTGGGTATTACTGAGGTGCTTGCCCCACTGTCAATAATGCAGTTGTGTACTAAAAAATCTTCTATGACTAAGGATAGATAGAAAGGAGAAACTTTTTCATCTTTCTTTGCTTGGCTTGCTATGGAAAGGTGCCCATTCATGATCAAAATGTTATCAGCTTTTGTTGGGACAGCTGGTTCATTTAGTCAGTGTAATTCCTTCTGGAGTATGTCTTTTTGTTCTGGCATTGCTAATGAATCCCACAAAGAGATATTCATGTGCAGCTTCTTCATCTGGTCTACCACGTTGATCTGGGGGTTGCTGCCCCTTAAGTTTTCTTTGGGGGCGCTTGCAGCCTGAGGCGCAGGTTGAGGAGCTGAGGGTGTAATCGATGGCCTGTAATTTGAAAATTTCTAACTCTCGTGTGATGAAGAAGATGCTGCGGATGTTTGGGCAGTTGCTTGAGCTTCCTCCATAGCTCTCCTTTTGGACCTTGTGTTGGCTGCAACATAATCACCTTGATTGTTCATACTGTCCACATAGTTGACTGCACATAATTCACCTTCCATGTAATTCATGAGAGTGGAATCAGGTTGAGCCTGCTTGCTGTCCATGCCAGGTTGTATTGACGCCTCAAATCTTGGGAATTGGGCAGCTTGATTGTCTTGTGCATTCATATATTAACTCGGCGTCTCATTTGTATAAGCAACCTGTTCTTGACCATATCCTAGGGGTGAGCAATTAGGCTGTTCCTGTCCCAGATTATTTTGAGCGGGCACAAGAACTTTGGACGATGAAGGACCGCCTGGATTATACCCTTGATATGGTCTGGCTTGTGCAAATTGACGCTGTCTTTGATTACAATTCTGAAAAGGGGGTCTATTTGCTTGTCTGAACTGCTGATATCTCTGATTTGGTCGATAGTTTTGAGCTTGTTGCCTTTTGAGAGCCACTAGTTCGTTGGTCACGCTTTGTAACAAACTCTTAACTTCATGAAGGTCATTGGAGGAGGTAGCAGTCGGCTTTTTTACGCCAGACAAAAAAGCTAAGGTGGGTGCAGTGGTCTGCCTGGAGGTGGCAATTCAGGAAAGAGCGGCATATGAGGTCTAGGGGCTATTTTTCTTGCTTGCACTAGGCAATTTTCAGCGGCTATGGCTATTTCATAGGCAGCTGGCAACACTTGTCCTCTCATGGACTGTATCATGACAACAATGTCGCTGTTCAAAGCTTTCAAGTAATAGAGAAAAGCATAGCTTGGGGTCGGCCTTACTAGAATGGGGATTCTGTCACAGGTTTTTTGAAACCTGGTATTGAAATCTTGCATGAATTCATGTGGAGCTCTTTTCATAGTGGTTCGCTGTTTAGCAAGCGAAAGGTGGTCACTCTTCTCCCCGAATTTGTTTGTCAAGAGAGTGCCTAATTCATTCCATGTGCCGACTGAATTCATAGGCAAGGTTCCATACCAATCTAGGACCTTACCCTTAAAAGACAACGCCAGCAACCTGATGGCTATATTCTCTTTAGTGACATTGTGAATATTACAGAGGTTGGCAATATTTCTGATGTGCTCAATAGCGGTAATAGGTCCCTCTCCATTAAAGGGAGGAACCCTTAAGGGCTGTCCCTGGAATTGGGTCATAATGCAGAAGGTTTAACGGGCTCTGACCATGAAAAGCTACGAAAGGTAAAGCCATGGTGATAACAGGGTTCTGCTGGGGTCTTCTTGCGTAAGTATATTTTATAGCAGGTCTAGGAAAATGACTTGCTGTATAGGGATGAGTCCTTGCAAACCTTAGTCGCCTTGCTGAGTTTAATGAGAGCTCAACAAATTTGAAAGGGACACCCTTGGCAGAAGATATTGTGGTGACCTTAGGCATGGGATGTCAGACTGAGCTTTGACCAGAGACTGATGTTCCTGAAAATGGAGTCGCCAGATGCTGGATTAGTGGTTCATTCTTGCTGTAACAGGACCAACACCAATCTTGGAACTTTTCTGAGCATTAAAATTGATCTCATCGGGCGTGCCAAAAATTGTTGACGCTGTGGATTGCACCTTTGAAAGAAGGCTCGATTTTTTTCTTTCACGCGGCACAATGGAGACTCCCCTCTTGCTGTGGGCTTGGCAAAACTGAGGGGAGAATCTCTAGATAAAGGCTAGCTCCTTTTGATGCATCTCTGAGGTCTTTCACTACTATTGCTAACAATAGGGGGTGAAAAGGGAGAGATATAACCAAAAACAGAAATTATCTAGACGGTGATGCACCAAATGATTTTGATCTACTCAGCTATTTCAACACTTCAGACCAGAAGGGGGTGAACAGACACTTTATCTGACAAAAAAACCAGAGTGTAGGGAGCTTTAACAGGGACTTAATGAAGATACAATGAGAAGGAACTTACCACAGACGCTGTAGAAAACACACTGTCAGATAACTACTCTTTTGTCTTTGCGTTCCAGGTGAAGCACTTCCTGTTAACCTGCAGAAACGATCTTGGCTACACTAAGTATGTTGGTGTCAATCCATGAAAGCATCAAGCTAAAATGACTGAACACAGAGTTGATACACAGACATACTCAAAAGTATAACCAGTCAGATAGAGGTAAAACGCATGCTTATTGATTCAAAGGTAAAATTTGGTAGGGCTTCGCCTTACAAAATGAGAGATATCTTTCTCAACTGGGAGGTTACAATATATAGCATTAAGGAAAAGACTTTGGTGCCTTCCAGAATAAGCGGCCCATGCTGCGTTGAACACCTAGGAAAGAGGAATTTGCTCATGCTGGTGTCATCGTTCTAGAAATGCCTTGAAATAACCATGCTGAAGATGTCGCAAGTCTTGACTTTGATGCTCAAACTGTTTTAAATGTTACTAGAGAAGCATGGGTCGCTTTTTCTATTTGAATGGCAAGGCCGCTTTTCAATGAAGTTCACGCAATTGTCTGCTCATTAATGTAAAATGAGGAAAAACGGGTCATTCTATTGAATGCTCGCGCTCCTCTTGGTGACCACGTGGTAGAGACTGTTTCATCTGCTGCAATAACTTGTGCTGACGCTTTTTGTGCCACTTGGACTATTCTATTTGCTCCTGCGCTTGGCTTTTGTCTTTTTCCTGGCTCTTTGGTCATTGGGGCTATTTTTTGTCATTTCTTGGCTCTTCGGGCTCCCTTCTCGACTTTTAACCCATTTCCAAGCGCGGGCCCGTCTTTAAGCATTTGAAAATCAATGACTATCTCATTGTCCTGAATTTGACGTTCGCGGGGACGTCACCTGACGTTTGAACCTCCAATGGCTAGTTCATCATGCTGAAGTTGACGTTCTCAGGCTCGTCATCATCTTTGGTAAGTCCTTCGGCTTTTATGGAATGAACCTTCCCGAAGGGAAGGTGTCCCTTCGAAAAACTGGAAAATGTCCCTTTTGGGTCACTGAGAGTCCCCCCCAAGGGCACTTGCCCTTCGAGCTCCTTTCAGGTTCCTTCGGCTTCTCAATTCCTTCGGGCAAAATGTCCGAAGGAATTCCTTAGGACATTTTGCCCAAAGGAAAACTTGCCTTCATGCCTCGCCCCTTTCCTTCGGTCTTTTCTCTTGATAAATTCCTTAGGGCATTTGTTCGAAGGAATTTGCCTTAGTCTCGTCCCTGTGAAATTTTTCGGACAAAATTTCCAAAGGGATTCTTTTGGGCATTTTATCCAAAAGAATTCACCCCTTGTCTTTTTCTTTGGATTTCCTTCGGACAGAAAATCCGAAGGAATCCTTTGCCTTTTCCCTTGTTCTCTTTCCCAAACGTGCTCACTGCCCTCCGCAAGGGCACTTTGGGTCCACAATTGCCCTTTGGAGCCTGCTCGAATGGTCCAGTTTGCAACCTGACTGCCCTCCGCAAGGGTACTTTGTCTTCGGAGCTTTGTAAAAGACTTGCATTCTTTGAACTGGCCCCATTCTTTTGCCAAAAGGTTTGTCCAAGACAATTGCTCAAGGCGAAATAAGCTCCATATTGAAATGAAAACCTACAAGTCTTAGATCTATCAACTCTTTATAAGAACAAGGGTTTTGCAAAGGGAAATGGAGCATTTGCAGTAAGGTGGATACATTCAAGACTGACGGCTCAGGGCAACAGGGAAATGAGACCAGTTTTTTGGCCTGCAGGACCAAAACGGTCAACAAGCCTTTGATACCTGTTTTTTCAGCAAGTGGTATCAAAGCCCCAAGGTTGCAGAGGATCTTGTGGAGAGAGAGAGGTCTTTTTGCTTCTGATTGGGCCATCGGAGCTTTGAGAAAAACTGAAAAATGGATTTTCCTTGTGGGGTAGATCTGGGACATTGCTGCTATGGTGTTTTGTTTTGGGGTGCTTAATTTCAGCGGTAGGCAGGAAGATGTTGTCAGTAGAGGAGATGACATCTTTTGGGAAGATGTAAGTTGAAAAATTCAATGGATTGAAATTCAGTTTATGGGAGCTTAAGATGTAGGACGTGCTTGTGGCTCATGATATTTGGGCAGCTGCTAAAGGACCAAGGCCTGCAAATATAGAGGATGAAGAATGACATAGGATGGATACTAAGGCATGTGCATTCATCCGGTTAGGTTTGTCTGATTGCATTTTTCTAATATTTTAGGCGTAACAACTGCTAAGGAGCTGTGGGATAAGTTGGGCACAAGTATGAATCCAAGATACTCATCGATAAGATGTTGCGAAGGAGGAAGCTCTATATTTTGAACATGGTAGAAGGTGAAAATGTAACTAAACACTTGAGTGGCTTCAACTCACTAATAAGACAGCTATCAGCTTTTGGGGATTCTTTTAGTTAGGATGGTCAATGCTTGGTATTGTTGTCTAGCCTACCCAAGTCATGGGAAAAATTGACAGAGGCTGTTAGTGAAGGTAAGGACAAATTGAGGATGGATAAAGTGGTGGGTCAGCCTATAGAAGAAGAAACAAGCAGGAAGACTTCCGTAATGCTAGTTGGATCAGAAGCATTGGTCTCTATGGCCACTCTAGGGATAGAGCTGAGAAGAATTGATGAATGTCAAATGAAGGACTCCAAGGAGGAAGAAAAAATCAATGAGGAGCACACTGTTTTGGTGACATGGGGTGACGAGCCAGCTGAAATGTAGTACATTTATTTTCAAGGGTGTGATGAAGCAAGGCTCATTGATTTAGGTGCTTCCTTTCATGTGACCTCTCATAGGGAGTGGTTCATAGACCATGAGAGGTGTGGTGGCCCCATCTCCTTGTGTAACAGCTTCAGCCATAAAGTTCTGGCAATAGGAAGTGTGGGGATTAAGGTTCAAATATGGGAGAATCAAGAGAATACCCAATGTAAGGTATGTCCCTGATTTGGCATGTAATTTGCTCTCGGCGAGCTAGGGTATGGAGATTACCTTTACATGGAAAATCTGCAACATGGCTTGTGGATATATGGTTGTCAAAGGCATGAGAATGGGAACTCTCTACAAACTTGATATTTTAAGTGGGGTTGTGGTCAAGATAAGCTGTGGGAGCTGCCAAAAGAACAATACCATAGGTAAGTTTGACTCTCTTGAACCTAGTTGCAACCCTAGAAAGAGAGCATGTTTTTTCTAGGAATGCTTCTAGATTTCAAGATGGAGTAGTATACGCTTGCATGTTTAAAACGTTTTGCTTTAAGAGATGTAGAAGGGTTTTGCCATGCTGTTGAAAACTCCATGGATGAGAGGGCTGATTTTAGGAGAGCAAGTGAAAGCCTTGAGAGATGCTTGTGGGCAGGTTTGGAAAAAGAATGTGTTCCACCCAAGGCTTCCATGGGTGGAGAGGAGAAACCGAATGCTGCACAAGAAAGGGTGCATGGCATCAAGGAGAAGTGTTCACGCTTCCAGAAAATATTGGCTTTGAGCTCAAATATGTTAAAGCAGAATTCCAGAATTTTAAAAATTTAGTTAACTTGCAAGTTGGAGCCAAGCCATTGTATGAACTCTAGCGAGGTACAATTTTGAGTTGTAAGCCAGCCAAAGAATGCTTTTGATGGCCATTTGGAGGATGGGATGCAATTAAGAAATGACAACTCTGAGTTAGATGCTTGCATCTATAAGGAGGTTGGTGAAGGGATTCTTTGGCAGCGAAATTTGAAAGTTGCAAATAGAAGAAAATTGCAGCATGGTGCAATCTGCAAGTTGCTGGAATGGGTTGCTGAACACTCCATCGCAAGTTATGTTCGAAGTGCTTAGCAAGTGGGAGAATGTTTTAAGTGTGCCCAACACTTCTCACCAACATTTTAAAGTGTGCCTCGAGATATGTGTCTTCTTAGTAGATTCTAGGTTGTCATGCTTATCTCTAAAGGATAAGCATGAGTATGGATATGTATGTTATCAAATGCTTGGTTTTAGGGCATGGTTTTTGCATTGGGACCATGTTTAGGCTTTAGTGATGGGACCATGTGTTGGCCTATATATATCCATGTATTTGTAGAAAGAGAGTAAGCGAAGAGGCAAGAGCCATAGCTATTGCGAGGCCTTGTAGAAGCCCTACAGTGAAAGAGACAAGAGCGGCAAGAGTGTTTGTGAGGGGAACACTTTGTTGTGTTGGCTGGAACCCTATATTGTGTTGATGCATGGTGTTGGCTAGTGATGTGCTGGAGTGTTAGTTTATAAAAGGATTGTGGTCCTTTATGCTACCCATGCAAATTCTTATGTCCTATTATGCACGTTTCTTGCAAATTTCCTTTCTATGGCATTAGAGCATAGACATTTTTTTAAATCCGTTTCCAATTTCTCTGGAAAAACTCTCTCTTACATTATGGATTGCGGAAGCTTGAAGTCTTTAATTTATTTATCCATCATCATTTAATCTTCTTCGCTTGTTTATCCATATATTGGTGACTCTCATCTAACATTTGGTATCATTGAGCTAGAGCCTTTGGTACCTGGTTTTTCAGCAAACTCTGCAATCTCTAGCATTCTTGGGAACTCAAATTTCAGGGGTAGCTGTGTTAAGTTGCATATTTAAGAGAGAAGATAGAACTTAATGTGCATAGAACATCATATATCCAGAAAGGACAAATATATAACTGGATAAAGGTTGAAATAAAGTCCAAAACAAAGTTTTTTTCCCTCTTGGTAGTTGTCAACTTGGAGCTGTGCCCTGAATCGAAGACGTGCATGAAATGGCTAGTCCTCTATCTGGTTGAAACAATGGGATCTTCTCACGAGGGTGGGTGCCTCAATGATGAGAAGAACCTCCAGAGAAGGCTGGTCCCTGTAAGATGTATCAATGAGGATCTCTACTCTATGCTGCGGACTACCATGGAAAAGGGAGAAGGAAACTTTAAGGGGAAATCCTACCTAATAAAAGTGATACACCAAAAGATTGATCCACTCAACTTGGAACCTTGAACACTGAACAAACAAGGGAAAGGGAAGACCTTTGATTTCAATCGACCACTATGCACAAGTATTTCGTGAGAAGGTTTGATTCAATGACCAAAACATGAGGAAAAAACGTTGGAGAGAGCTCTGATACAAGACACTTTGCAGCCACCTAACATCCACTTACAACTTCAACAAAAGACATAAAGAACATTTAACATGACCTGCATAATGATAAGCTAGCAACTAGGTACAAATCAGAATTTGGGAAGGGAGAGAAATCTACCACATACAAATTGCTGAATGAATATACACTATGCCAACACTTGAAATCTGAAAGTATAGTCCTATTGATCGAAGAGGTTACACAACTCACCAATGGCAGAGTCTGGTCTTGCCAAGAGGGATAATTTTTTGAAGGCTGAAAAGCCATTTTATAGAGAATTACAAAAGCCAAAGATTGGCGTTGAAAGATTGAAGAGAAGGATTAACTTAGATTAACTCAAGCCTGACTTGGCCTTTCAATAAAATATGTTTTCCCTTTGTCTTTGCATGAAGCTCCTTGCGCTTGAGGGAGTGAACTTGTCTTTTGTTTATTGAAACGCCCACCTCTCTTTGCATGGAAATCCACGTCAATGTCAATTTTAGCTTCTACGTGAGCTGCTGGAATGTTTGAAACGCTGAGTTGGACGAAGAGAAAGGCTGAGTTGGACGAAGAGATTATTCTCCTTTGCATGGAAAACTCCTAGTAGATGCGGCATTTAACAACTAGTCAACTCTAAATCTAGAACAGTCAACTCGATGTCCGAATTTGGAACTCAGGTTGAAGCTGAGTTGGACCTTCAAATGCATGAGAATGATTAGTCAAACCACAAATAAAACAAATAATCAACCGAAACTTAGCAATCCGCCAAAAATAGCCCTTGTTCGCATGTATTTTCTCCTATTTTGGTCTGCCTGTGTCTTGTCTATTTTTGGCGGGATTCTATATTTGGATGTATTTTGTCTATATTTCCTCGGATATTCTATTTTGAACTTTCCGTCGGATTATCTATTTTCTATCCTTTTTTGCACAGTCAAACCTCCATTTCTTTCGGATTTCTTGTTGTCTCCTTGATCTTATTTTCTTCGGATCTTTTGTTTCATCCTGCATTTGCCTCGGGTTTATTTCCTCGGGCTTGTCTTTGGACTTTCTTATGGCAACTTTTCCGAAGGAATCCTTTGGACTTATGGCTCCCCACCTTTCCTTCATTTAGCTTATCTAATTCGGACCTTGCCTGTCTTTGGACTTTCTCTCCGAATGATTTCCTTCGGACAAATTGTCCGCTTGAATTGTCCTTGTCTCTGTTTATCCTCTGAAGTATTCCTTCAGACAAAAAGTCCGAAGGAATTCCTTCGGACTTTTTGCCAAAGGATATATTCCTTTGTTATTTCCTTTGCTCGGACTTTCCTTTGTCGGGTTTATTTTGTCGGGCTTTTTGCGTGGCCTACCCCTTTGAATTTCCACGGGTTTTGTGATCGCCAACTTTTCCGCATTAATCCTTTGGACAAAAAGTCCGAAGGTTTCCTTCTGCTCTTTTGCCTTGTCGGCTTTATTCCACGGGCTTCTTCTTTAGTCTATTTCTCCGAAGGAATTCTTTCGGAAAAAAACCCTGAAGGAATTAATCCTTTTGTCTTTTGTCTTGGCTTTATTCCACGGATTTGTCTTTTCTCCCTTGTAATTTCTTGTGGTTTTCTGACTTCTCTCTCGGATTTCTTCGGACTTTTTGTTCGAAAGAATTCCTTCGGACAAAAAGTCCGAAGGAATTATTCCTTGGTCTTTTCTTGCTTTTGGCGGACCTTTAGGGAGGTTGCAGGTCTTTCCTTTGTAATTCTCCGAAGTATTCCTTCGGACAAAAAGTCCGAAGGAATTACTTCCTTTGCTGTAGGCTCTTTCCTTTGTTTTTTCATTGCTTTGTGCCATTTCTAACCCTGCCCTTTTGATTTTCTGGCTCCTCCTTGGTCCTTTATCCTTGTTTAATTTCCCGTGGACTTGAGTCCTTTGCAAATGAGTTATTTCAATTGGTCTACCTCTTACCCAATGTATTATTTCTTCTTTGGCTAGAGACGTGAATTTCCCGAATGGCAAGAGACAATCCTGACCTGTGGAAGAATTGTCAACATTTCTGGTGACTCAGCTGGCCCAGCATGCCTGCTATGCTTGAGAACTCAGACCATATAGATACTATTCAAACTCCCAAAACAATGATAAACCTGATTTCTGACTAAAAACGTCCTTTGATCATGGCTGAAGTTACCTCCTTTTTTCAAAATAAGAGGGGAAACACACGAAAGCAGAAAACTAACTAAAGAAGTAAATGTGCAAACAAGCACTTATTGGAACAAAACTAAAGGAACAACTGTGCTTGAACAACATTTGGAGGAAAGCAAAACAAATAAGGAACCTAGCTAACCATGATAAAGCATGATCCGCTTAGATCAAATCGGAAATTCTTGAACTCACTCCTTCCAAGAGATGGTACAAGTTGCAAAGCAGGATGTTTATTAGTCATAACATTTGATAAGGCATTTTCCTTGTCCACCAACTGTATTAGCATCTTCTCAAATGAGTCATCAACAACAAAGACAAACTCATCAAATACCTCTTGATCTTTTTTAGATTGCTTGTCATCTACCACCTTGTCAAGTGATACCTCATCTATGCATGGCTTTTTGGTGACCACATCCTTCTTATTGACTGCTGCAGGTTCATCCAACTCTTCAAGGAGCTTTGAGTAGGCAACCCAATCTGTACTGTGACCTTGAATAGGGGATTCTTGATCAAATTTTTCATAAACATGCTCTTCAATAGTCAACATATCCATACAAAGCTCTTCAATCTCTTGTAGAGATTCAAGGTACAATAGCCAATCATCTTTTTGTTCCTCATTTTGATCTATTTGAACTGGATCAGCTGTAAGGCTATCTGGATCCTTCTCAATAGGAGATACTTATAACTCATTTATAACTTCAATCTGTATCAGCGCCTCTTGAAGTTCCTCTACATCAAGATCAGTCTTCCCACTCTTAGCTATAACTGGATGCTCAATTATAACCTCAAGTGAAGTATCAATAGGAAATTCTTCCTCAAACACTCCTGAAGCATCCTCTACACACTCTACAAGAACTTGTCCTGTAGCTGCAACCTCTTTCTCAATACTCCAAAGAACAGGGTCCTCCTGAGGAAGGGGGATGGCAGGAGGGTGATAAAATTCATTTGTTTGAGAGGGAAAATGAAGCATGGGAGGTCGATCATGTTCAGATTTTGGAATCTTGAGGAAAAAGGAATTATCTAGGGAGTTTTGGAGAGGAGGGAAAGAGAAACTCTTAAAGACGTCTGTATTTTGTTCGTTCCACTTGGCTATTACCTCATCAAAGTCTAGAACTTGCTTGTCTTCCTGGACAACTTGAGCTTGAGGGATGATTGGTGAGGAAAGGAGACTATAGGAAGGTTTAGTCTCATGAATAGTCACTTGAATAGGCTCTTGAATATGCTCTTGAATAGGCTCTTGACTCCAACTAGGAAGCTCCCTTGGCACACACTGGGCATGGTTAAGAACTTCATGAGAACAAGAAGCACAATAGCCCTTTGTAGACAATTGGTTTAACTCGATTTTTTTCCTTTCCCAAGCCTCCATCGTTTTCAATACAAGAATACATAGTCCATTTATCTCTTCTGGATCATTGGACACATTTCGAAATAGACCATTCACTTCCTCATACTGAGAGTTAGAACAAACATTTCTTGCATATGCTAGTATTCTGAGCTCTATTTCATGCATTCTTTCTTGAAGGCAAGACTGCTCATATGCAACATCACAGCCATATGGGAAAGATGAAATCCTGTCTTAAGACTGATATGGCTTACCAGGAAGGTAAGATTCATGCTCTTGATAACGCTGATTATGAGAAACTTGATAAGGCTCAACATAGCTTTGATAATACTCTTGATAAGGCTGCTTAGGCTCATAAAGAGGTTCGTAGGTATCATGACCAGGCTGGTATGATCCATCATTGGGTTGATAAGGAAACATAGCATAGGAATTCTCTTCATACACAGCGATCAAAATTCATTCACGATAATGCAATAAAAATAGACTCACATGGAAACTGTTTTGAACGATTAGAAGCAATTGCTTGAGCATGGAATCACCAAATACTTCTTGAAGAACACTGTTGCAACTGCAATTTCATTAAGACCAGCTCCAAACAGTCCCACTGGGCGTGCCAAAAACTGTTGTCAACTTGGCGCTGCGCCCTGAATCGAAGACGTGCATGAAATGGCCAGTCCTCTATCCGGTTGAAACAATGGGATCTTCTCACGAGGGTGAGTGCCTCAATGATGAGAAGAAACTCCAGAGAAGGCTGGCCCCTGTAAGATGTATCAATGAGGATCTCTACTCTATGCTGTGGACTACCATGGAAAAGGGAGAAGGAAACTTTAAGGGGAAATCCTACCTAATAAAGGTGATACACCAAAAGATTGATCCACTCAACTTGGAACCTTGAACATTGAACAAACAAGGGAAAAGGAAGACCTTTGATTTCAATCGACCACTATGCACAAGTATTTCGTGAGAAGGTTCGATCCAATGACCAAAACATGAGGAAAAAACAATGGAGAGAGGTTTGATACAAGACACTTTGCAGTCACCTAACATCCACTTACAACTTCAACAAAAGACATAAAGAACACTTAACATGACTTGCATAATGATAAGCTAGCAACTAGGTATGAATCAGAATTTGGGAAGGGAGAGAAATCTACCACATATGCAAATTGCTGAATGAATATACACTATGCCAACACTTGAAATCTGAAAGTACAGTCCTATTGATCGAAGAGGTTACAACTCACCAATGGCAGAGTCTGGTCTTGCCAAAAGAGGGATAATTTTTTGAAGGCTGAAAAGCCATTTTATAGAGAATTACAAAAGCCAAAGATTGGTGTTGAAAAATTGAAGAGAAGGATTAACTTAGATTAACTCAAGCCTGACTTGGCCTTTCAATAAAATATGTTTTCCCTTTGTCTTTGCATGAAGCTCCTTGCGCTTGAGGGAGTGAACTTGTCTTTTGTTTATTGAAACGCCCACCTCTCTTTGCATGGAAATCCACGTCAATGTCAATTTTAGCTTCTACGTGAGCTACTGGAATGTTTGACCCGTGAGTTAGATGAAGAGAAAGGCTGAGTTGGACGAAGAGATTATTCTCCTTTGCATGGAAAACTCCTAGTAGATGTGGTGTTTAACAATTAGTCAACTCTAAATCCAGAACAGTCAATTCGACGTCCGAATTTGGAACTCAAGTTGAAGCTGAGTTGGACCTTCGAATGCATGAGAATGACTAGTCAAACCACAAATAAAACAAATAATCAACCGAAACTTAGCAATCCGCCAAAAATAGCCCTTGTTCGCATGTATTTTCTCCTATTTTGGTTTGCCTGTGTCTTGTCTATTATTGGCGGGATTCTATATTTGGATGTATTTTGTCTATATTTCCTCGGATATTCTGTTTTCAACTTTCCGTCAGATTATCTATTTTCTATCCTTTTTTGCACAGTCAAACCTCCATTTCTTTCGGATTTCTTGTTGTCTCCTTGATCTTATTTTCTTCGGATCTTTTGTTTCATCCTGCATTTGCCTCGGGTTTATTTCCTCGGGCCTGTCTTTGGACTTTCTTATGGCAACTTTTCCGAAGGAATCCTTCGGACTTATGGCTCCCCACCTTACCTTCGGCCTTTATTTCTTTCGGCTTATCTAATTCGGACCTTGCCTGTGTTTGGACTTTCTCTCCGAATGATTTCCTTTGGACAAATTGTCTGCTTGAATTGTCCTTGTCTCTGTTTATCCTCCGATGTATTCCTTCGGACAAAAAGTCTGAAGGAATTCCATCGGACTTTTTCCCGAAGGATATATTCCTTTGTTATTCCTTTGCTCGGACTTTCCTTTGTCGGGCTTTTTGCGCGGCCTACCCGTTTGAATTTCCGCGGGCTTTGTGATCGCCAACTTTTCTGCATTAATCCTTCGGACAAAAATTCTGAAGGTTTCCTTCTGCTCTTTTGCCTTGTCGGCTTTATTCCACGGGCTTCTTCTTTAGTCTATTTCTCCGAATTTCTTAGGACTTTTTGTCTGAAGGATTTCCTTCGGAAAAAAAGCCCGAAGGAATTAATCCTTTTGTCTTTTGTCTTGGCTTTATTCCACGGATTTGTCTTTTCTCCCTTGTAATTTCTTGTGGTTTTCTGACTTCTCTCTCGGATTTCTTCGGACTTTTTGTTCGAAGGAATTCCTTCGGACAAAAAGTCCAAAGGAATTATTCCTTTGTCTTTTCCTGCTTTTGGCGGACCTTAGGGAGGCTGCGGGTCTTTCCTTTGTAATTCTCCGAAGTATTCCTTCGGACAAAAAGTCCGAAGGAATTACTTCCTTTGCTGTAGGCTCTTTCCTTTGTTTTTTCATTGCTTTGTGCCTTTTCTAACCCTGCCCTTTTGATTTTCTGGCTCCTCCTTGGTCCTTTATCCTTGTTTAATTTCCCGCGGACTTGAGTCCTTTCCAAATGTGTTATTTCAATTGGTCTACCTCTTAACCAATGTATTATTTCTTCTTTGGTTAGAGACGTGAATTTCCCGAATGGCAAGAGACAATCCTGACCTGTGGAAGAATTGTCAACGGTAGTTTCATAGGTGTCAATTCTAATAAGGCTCATGAAATAGAGAGTAAAATGCTAGGGGAAACAATTGGGAATTGAAGCTTCACAACCAACAACCCAGGGGTGTGAAAACACTAGGATAGGATGCAACTCACAGGAGAAATTCTTTGGAAACAATTACCAGATATTGTAAAGAACAAGTAATATAAATCTACCTGGTTCATAATGCTTATAGCCGATTAATTATAGGTTGAATTGCTCCTTGAGTTACTGACCCTGTTTTCTTTGTTCTCATTTTTACCTGGTGACTAATCTTGACTTTTGCATTTGATCCTGAGAAGAACGAGTCATCAACTGTATCATGCCATAAGTGTAGACACAAGTGAGCTCAATATTTTCCACAACTCAACATATGTCATTGCTGATGACCATTGTGCGATTGCATAATAGCAATGTTGTAGTTACTCTCTTATCAAACTATCTAAATTCAAAAGACAGAGGAAGCAACAGGAGTTGGTTCTATGACAACGGGATCAAATTTTTGCCATATTCATCCCTATTGTCTCAATCATTAAATAACATTGAACACATAAAATGGAGAGAAGAGGGGGTTCAGGCCACTGTCATCACGGTGCCTGGAACAGGTCATTTTGTCAAAGGTACACGGGCTCCATTAGTAATTGCTTATTCTCCATTGGTAACATTTATTTTGACTTTTTCTATTTGTTTTTTCTCAATTTGATGTTCTATATATTTATTTATACAAACTTACTGTCATCATATGGTAAATGTAGGGAAAGTGAGAAATTGCATAAAACGTTTTTGACCCTGGTCTAACAGTACATTTACAAATATTTTAAGCCCAAATCAACATAAGCACTAAGCTGAAAATGTAGTTTATGAGTTTCAAAATGTAACTGGTGGGTGTAAAGCTCCATTAGCCAGTGAAAACCAATTCAATTACTCTGAGTTATCCTCGCAGAATTTATTGTCATGTCAATAGCCAGGGAAATGCTATCGTTGATGGAGAATTGGAAAACTATGTGGCTTAAGACTCTCATAAAAGAGTGTTTGGTTCCTTAGTTCCAATTTTTTTTTTTTGTAACCTTAGTTCAAAAATTTTCACTGCGGTGATAAATGGCTAATCAAACCTATAAACGTAAGGATAGAGAATGGCAAGGGCTACCCTCACCGCAAACTTAACTGAACATAGATAGAATGTTTGTTTTATACCAAATTCTGTTAGGGCCTCAAAAGCAGGGCTGATAACCAGGATAGATGCTTTTCGCAACAAGGACAACCTTTAGGAGCTTCTCAAAACACTACTGTAAGCTTCAAAAGACAAGAGAACACAGATGTACCGAGTCTAACGGCAAAAGGATAAGAGTTTGATCCCGAGATCACATGAAAAGGAATTTTCCATTCCAATACTTTCACAGATGATAAAAAAAAAATTACATATCCTAAGATAAGCAGGTTAGGTAAATTTTTAAATCCATGCATTCTTTAACCAAGACTTTTTAATTCAAGTCATTTGTTCTTGATGCTTGTGGGTTCTGGAGCAGACTTTTACTCCTATCTTGTACTTTTCTTTGGTCTTACTGTGGGACTCATCTCTTGCTACATTATATCATGTGTACAAGTTTAGCTCACTAACCTGATTTGAGTTGATGCCTCTATAGTTTTACCTTATGGTTGCACTTGCAATTTGATATTTCTATAAATGTATAGTTTCATATGTTACTAACCCTTTAGCATCTCATGAATAGGTGATGGTAATACGAGTCATATCGGTCAATCGGTATCTCTTCCAAGTACATTCGAATTGGCCTTGGTGAGTAGCATTAATACTATATTTAGTAACTGATCATATATTTTGGTGTTCAATGGCCCTTTACACCAGTCATAACATAACACAGGACACTGCGATTATTGGCCGTCTCCCGGATAAAGCGGATATTGTCATCCCAGTTGCCACAGGTAGTTTTACATTAATCCAAATAGTGGATGTTGGTTTTATTTCTTCTGTTAGCATTTTTTTGGTTGTTTGTGGCAGAAAATGGAGATATTGTGAGTATACGAGTATATGTGGTGTATTCTTTGAAGGTGGAATATTGGCAGGAAGTTGATGTAGTATGACATTTTAAACTGCAGTTTATGCGTGTAGTGAGTGCCAATTAAAGTTGCCGCATTGTTTTTGTGATTTCTTTGCAAGATGAACTGTTTTCAACAATAAAAGTGTTGTTTATTCTATTTACACAACTCAAGCTTATGAAATCACATTAATTCTAAAAACTTAAAGCTTCTTGGTTTTTTGTCATGATCAATAATAAACTCCTCCTTGGCAGTATCTGGCTTGCATGCTCGTCTGGAAAAGAAAGAAGGGATGTTGTTTGTGACTGACTTGAATAGCACCAATGGTACATACATTGATGGAAAGAAACTTAGCCCTGGTGTTGTTACTCCTATTTCTCCTCAGAGCTGCATTACATTTGGTGCGTCACTTCTGTGCCATGTGCTACCTCTTTGATTTTATCTTTTATAGTTAATTAACTATGCATGCATATTATTCTTGAGGTGGTTGAACTTAATTCTCTGATGCTTTACAATTAATTCTTTCATTAAGAAAGTTTGTGAAAGGAGAACTTCTAACAACTCCGAGTTAATCATTTTTGAACCTGCACATGTCACCTACTGTTTCACTCTTAGTAATTCATAGTTTGTATGATATATTACTTAGTTGATATACCAACGAATTTTTCTCAACAGCCTTTTTTTGGAGTCTTCAAGTTTACTCTATCAATTACAGATCACAAAATTTCCAATATTGATTGCTCTAATATTTTATGCCCCCATGTATACCAATTACACCATTGTTTAAATCACTTCCTGGTCTAAGACAATGGTCATGAAAGTCTGAATTTGATTCCACACTTATTTTCAATTTGTTGGCTATTCACAGTCCTGCGGTAGGTGATCTATCTATTTATCATCCTTTTGATGTGGTAAATGCCTGTCCTGTCTCTTCCCTTTTATTGAGGACTTTTTGGTATGCAATTAGCCATTGAATAAATTTGTTCTTTCCAGCTCCTTCTAGACTTAAGGTTTACCTAAATTAGGAATAATAGTACTCTCATTGTTGTCTTTGGTATGATGTTAATGTATCATTTCGTTGAAGAGATTGGATTCTCTCTTGCTCTATATGGTGCCACAATTGAGTGTTCTAACTTGTGTGCTGGTTCATAGCATTCCAAACTAGCATATATGTTGAAATTTGTTGGGGATTGCCTACAAAATGATCATGCCCTATTTCTTCCTTATGCCATTCTTCATGGTTTCCATAATTTTTTTTGGAGAATAAATGGTATAATTGGAGTAGGTATATCAGTCATTGACATGAGGTACACTCTATTGAATCAACTTGGCTTTTGAGATAAAATGATTCATCCTTTTTCTGCTTGGACTCCAAATGTCTCATCTTATTGTTATTTTCCTATTATTTTTGGATAACTTTACTATCCATTAATTTTGCTTCGTCTAACATTGCTTTTATTGGGGATTGTTACTTATAAGTTTTCTTTATCCTATGCCACATTATTTGGAATGAGCATTTCTAGTAACTTTGTTAAGTTGGTTTTAATTTTTACCAAAGTCTAATTCTGGCATAACTTGTCCTAGAGATTGAAGAGTACCATTACTGTTTCTCCTTCCTCGTTTCTCAAACAATCTATCTTCAATCTCTAGATAATGAATTTTTTTCTGACTTCAAGATAATAAGACGTGTTTGTATTGATAATACAAATTAGTGGAAAAGCAATTACCAGCCTAAATTGACTTTACCAAATAGAATGCTTTCAAAGAGATTTATCATATTTTTTCATTTTTTTCAATTCAATGTATAAAAATGTGTAAACTATGATCTCTTTTGTGAAAGTGTTTTTTGTGGTAGGCTTTGGATTTTTGTATTGTGTTGGGTCTTCAAAAAACCGGTGTATTTTAATAAGTGTAATTAATCCTGACTCACTACTAGATAAGAGAAATGGTTTATTTTCGGAAAGTTACGATTTTTTGAAAGAATTCAGCACAACATAAATGGTGGTTTTTAGAGGCCTTCGGAGCATTTTGTGGAGCTCAAAAAGCCTTGCCACATCACTTCAGCATTTTGGACGTCTTCCTGGAGGGATGAATTTTTTGGAATGTCATGACCCCTTTTTCAAATAAAAGTAAAAATAATAAAATTAATATTTTTAAGTTGTCTAGTGACTTTTTATTAAAAAGTGACAACTTAATATTAATTTATTATTATAAAAAAAACATAAAGATGACTTTCCAAATAAAGCTAGTCAACATCAAATTAGAAGATGTAAAGTTACTTTTGAGGCTTTTCCTTTGGAAAAGTGTCAAGTGAACTTATAAAATGGCAGTGGGGGGTCATTTGTAATATCCCAAATCGGAATATTATACGTTAATTTGGATTTCTCGGAATTCCTTTTTAAAGTTCAAAATAATAATATTCAATGAAAATGTCATGTCCCCATTCTCGCTGACATCGTTTAGCATGACATTCTACGAGGATTTGCCTATTCCTGACTCTCGTAGGCAGATAAAGGTGGTGAGAGGGTCTTGTTGGCGATTCGATGGCTCACGATGATCCGGGAGATAGTTTATTTTATTATGGAGGCCAAATTGTTATATTTTAATTTTAAAATGCACTTTTATTTTTATTTTCATAAAATTACTTTTATTTAAAAAGTATAACAAGTTTTGTATGATGTATTACAGAAACTCTTGGAAGTTCCGAAAAGTGCATAAATAGACCCTATAGGTCTAGTATTTGGCATCCAGAGTTTATTTTTGATCATTGAATCTTCTTGAGCGTTTGTAAGACTACAGAGTCTGCAAATCGTTAGATTAATCCTTGAGAACGATACCTCTCAAGTGATTTGCATAACTGAGGGTGTGAAAGATCATCTGAAGGGTTGCACATTGGAAGTGGTCTTCAGCGATTTCATGTTGAGCTTTAGCATTCAGGTTCAGTTCGTGGATTGAACAATTTTGGCGTCCCTTGGTGAGGCGACTGAATCATTGACTAATTTTAAAGATTCCCAGTGATATAATATTAGTCCTATTTTATAGTTCGTACAGGTACGGCCTGTACCTGCAGAACAGTATGGCAGGGTTTGGCGCTCCCCAGCATACTGCGATTTCTCCATATTTCGGCTGGAAGATTACATTCTATATGGTGGCCCAGCTTAGGCGTCAATAACAGGGCAGTATTGGTACTTAAAGACAAATTTTAATAATTAAAAATTGCGCCAGTCAGCAAGCGTACGAATAGCGTACGGACAATTCTGGGCATGTGTACGGACCACTGACCAGGCAGATTCTTTGTCTTCAGCGATTCCCTGTGCCATCGAGCTTTCAATTTTAGTAGATTTGTTGTATATGATATTCAAACAACCCGCAAGGGCTATGTCGTTCAAGTCTTGCTGATTTGGTAGAGGTCGTAACATTGGTTTTGCCCAAGCGTTGGCTGAAAACCTGGTTGAAGAGACAAAAAGGCAGAAGGAATTTCACAGACACTGCAAATTTCACATTGCGTTGTGCAGTTTGTCAGCAGTAGACGGCGTACGGGCGTACGGACAGGCGCAACAGATTACCGATTTCTGTTGTCTTCAGCGAATGTGTATGGAGGATTAATAGATCCAGTCTATTCTGTGTTGCAGTAAGAACGAAGCAGTAAATTCAACAAAGAGTAATATGACTCCAGGGATGTTGTGGCATTTGTACACAAGTATCTTCCACCAATTGTTATGGCGCTCTGAGGTTTGATCTACATATGCATAACTTTGAATAAAGATTTAAGAAATTAGCTGTTTATTCGGTTCAGGTTTTGAAATATTAAAAATTTGCCATCTATTGGAAAAAGGAACTATAATTCCTTGAATAAATATATTGGCAGTTAATTTTTGAATCATTAAATTAAGTAAATTTGTTGCTTAATCATTGCTACAATCAGACATTCAATTTTAGCAGTATAATTGTTTACTCACCCATTGTTTGACGAAATTTCATAAGTACAAAATCAATGGTTTTTTATCCTACTAGTGGGGGTCATTACAGTGGTATCAGAGCGGTTTCCTGCCAGCCTGATTGGGTTATTTCAGATTGAATTCAATTAGCAGTATGGCAACAATAGGAGACAAGGATTTGGAAGAAAGAATGCACAATGCAAAGAAGAAATTAGATCGACCATTTCAGCGAACAGAGGATCTTCTAAAAACTTTGGAGGAGTTGGAAACTTATTTAGGTAAGGTTGATCAGTCAGATTCCTATGCTATGCAAACAACGTTATCTCTAGCATTTGGTTCGTTGGTGAAGCCCCGATTATTGAGACATCATGATGAGGTGGTAAGACTTGCAGCTCTCTCTTGCATTAGTGAAATCATGAAGATAATAGCTGGCTCTAATTCATATGATGATCAGATTATGAGAGAGGTACTTCATGCCATGGTGAAAAGCTTCGAAAAATTGGATGACATTAGGGACCCTCATTTCACAAAGAGGGCAAGATTACTTGAAGTATTTGCAAGGTGTAGATTTGAAAACATTATGCTGTCATTAGGTTGTATTGATGACATTTGCAGGATGTTTAATACATTTTGGAATATTATAGATGAGTTTCATTCAAGCGATGTATTAGCATCAATGCACTCTATCATGTTCACAATCTTGTTTGAGGAGGAGGATGAAATTTCTAAATCTTTGGCAGAAGATTTATGGTATGTCTGGACAAAAGAGAGGAATTTGTCACCTATGGCATGTACGTGGTTAAAGAGTTTAATTGATAGGCCTAAGGATCGTAGTACTTTCCCTATGATAGGTAGAAACTTGAATGATGAGTTTGACAAAAATGTTGATCCAGTACAGGAAGACATTAACACATCTTCAAGGACACCGGATTGCATGATTAACACAAATAGTAATTCCAGTACAGTTGATTAGAAAGTGAGCATTCAGGGCCTTGCAGAAAATGAGTATCAGGGAGAGTTGGATGCTTCTTCACATGAGATAGAGGCTAGTAGTTATTCCCATGGTTTGGCAAGCCAACTGAAGATGAAGGAAAAGGATATTGTCGCGGCTTTATCTCATCATGATAGAATGCATAGGTTGATTGGGAATCACATTTGGATGATTCAACTGCAGGAGAGACAAAAGGAAGTCACTGCAGGTTCATCTTGTGACGACTTACAACAGATCAAGGAGGGCATGCAGGCAATGAAGGTAAATTATATACACCTACTTTCAGATTGCGATCATCTCCTTAATCTTACGGGAATCTATTTAGAAGCATTAATGAAGAAGGAAGAAGAGGTTGACCAGCTTTCTCATGAGCTGGAGGATACTTGGAATTCCTTGGTGAGTACTCCATTGGCGTTACAGGACGAGGAGAGACCTGTGGATGAGCGTGGCGTGGAGTTGAGATTAGTTTCATCTTGCACTCAACTTTCTACAGCAGGGGGATCATATATGGTCGCTAATAATGTTGTGAGTTCCTCTTGCTTTCACATCCTAGATTCAAGTACAGTATCTGATAGGTTTGGGGAGTTAGTTGGTATTAGCCATATTATTCAGGTAAGGAGTCTGCTTGAGTTAACAGCGGATTCTAGTTTATGGATATGGACTCAGGATTGTTATATTGGTGTTTGGGACTCAGATGACTGGAAATCTTTATCACTCATTGGCAACAGTGATTGTCTGGGTGCTATCATAGATTTGATAGCATATTGCACGGTGTTGCCCTTTTTTGTGTCATCGGCTTGTCCGATGTTGGTATTAGTTTCTATACACCAGTATTGGGAGTTGTGTGCATTTCCAGTCGTCCACTTAGGATACAGTGGGCTTATGATGACTCAGGCACATCCCAATTATCAGTGATTGCAGATCAGTCCCAGGATCGTATCCAAGCGGATGCAGTGGATAGTTTTGAGGACTTAGTTTCCTCGGCAGTTTCTTTCGGTACGGAGGAGTTGGACAGCGATGCTACAGTTTTTGATACTCTGTATGTTGATATGAGCTTTGGAGTTGATTCACAGAGTAGGGATGGTAGTACTCCAGAGATCAGTAATTTTGAGTCTACTCTTTTGGACAGTGCATCAGAGGAGGATTGTAGGAGACAATCTAGCCAGCGCCATCATGTGTCTAGTCAGCTGAGAGTTAGTGAGCAAGACATTGCTATCGCTTGTGAGCATTTCGATGCTGCTCGTCAGTTGTTAGCAGTTTATGGATGGGGTTCTCCTACTAGTGATGAGCAAGGAGGCAGTTATTTTTCCTTGACATAAATCCACTCTTTATGGGAGGCTATCCAGATTCTGAGACAGGATTATATGCAGTTGGTAGCCGACAGAGATTATCTTATGGAGTGGGGCAGCACAGGGTACGATGCATTATTGGCCAAAGAAGATGAGGTGAGTGGGCTTACTCAGAAGCTCGAGGTGACTTCTGGGATTCTTGAGAGTACACAGTTGGCTTTTGAGGAGTCACAGTTTCATTTGACTGAGGTGACCATGGAGTTAGAGCGACTTCAGTCACAGTGGGTTGTACCACCTGTGCATGGTGAGCTGTTGACTAAGGTCGATTTTTTGTATCAACATAATACTACAAGGTATGTTCATCAGTTTGCATTTGATCCATGCATTGAGAAGTTGATTTGAGTTCTAGTTCTTTTTATCTATCATATGATGACTATTCGCCATCAGTGGTTCATGGGAGTTATGGTTATGAGACAGTGGCCGATGATCTGCAGAGTTGCATTGACTGCAGGAGTTGTACAGTGTGTGGATTCTCCATACTTGGTACAATTTCATTCAAGAGTGTTCACCATTGTTGCAGATTTGGATTGTACATTCTGCATAAGCCAGTGGGATGCGTTGATGGTATTTACAGTATTGTCAGTTTGGGATGTCCACTCTACTTGGGTTCTGAGATTTTGAGAGTTTGTTTCTCATGGGTTCCTGACTATGGCAGTGCTGATTTTGGAGTTTGGTTGAGTGGTATTTGCCAGTTTGATTATAGATTTCTCTTGATTATTTTTCAAAGGGTAATGCAGGAGCTTGCGTTGATTGACAACAGTATAGATCATGATTACATTTGCGATCCAGGTGGATTGATTGGTTTATTGTTCAGCAATTGCTTGGGGACAAGCAATTTCAGGAAGGGCGGACTGTCATGTCCCCATTCTTGTTGACATCGTTTAGCATGACATTCTACGAGGATTTGCCTATTCCTGACTCTCGTAGGCAGATAAAGGTGGTGAGAGGGTCTTGTTGGCGATTCGACGGCTCACGATGATCCGGGAGATAGTTTATTTTATTATGGAGGCCAAATTGTTATATTTTAATTTTAAAATGCACTTTTATTTTTATTTTCATAAAATTACTTTTATTTAAAAAGTATAACAAGTTTTGTATGATGTATTACAGAAACTCTTGGAAGTTCCGAAAAGTGCATAAATAGACCCTATGGGTCTAGTATTTGGCATCCAGAGTTTATTTTTGATCATTGAATCTTCTTGAGCGTTTGTAAGACTACAGAGTCTGCAAATCGTCAGATTAATCCTTGAGAACGATACCTCTCAAGTGATTTGCATAACTGAGGGTGTGAAAGATCATCTGAAGGGTTGCACATTGGAAGTGGTCTTCAGCGATTTCATGTTGAGCTTCAGCGTTCAGGTTCAGTTCGTGGATTGAACAATTTTGGCGTCTCTTGGTGAGGCGACTGAATCATTGACTAATTTGAAAGATTCCTAGGGATATAATATTAGTCCTATTTTATAGTCTGTACAGGGATGGCCTGTACCTGCAGAACAATATGGCAGGGTTTGGCGCTCCCCAGCATACTGCGATTTCTCCATATTTCGGCTGGAAGATTACATTCTATATGGTGGCCCAGCTTAGGCGTCAATAACAGGGCAGTATCGGTACTTAAAGACAAATTTTAATAATTAAAAATCGCGCCAGTCAGCAAGCGTATGAACAGCGTACGGACACAATTCTGGGCATGTGTACGGACCGCTGACCAGGCAAATTCTTTGTTTTCAGCGATTCCCTGTGCCATCGAGCTTTCAATTTAGTAGATTTGCTGTATATGATATTCAAACAACCCGCAAGGGCTATGTCGTTCAAGTCTTGCTGATTTGGTAGAGGTCGTAACATTGGTTTTGCCCAAGCGTTGGCTGAAACCCTGGTTGAAGAGACAAAAAGGCAGAAGGAATTTCACAGACACTGCAAATTTCACATTGCGTTGTGCAGTCTGTCAACAGTAGACGACGTACGGGCGTACGGACAGGACGCAACAGATTACCGATTTCTGTTGTCTTCAGCGAATGTGTATGGAGGATTAATAGATCCAGTCTATTCTGTGTTGCAGTAAGAACGAAGCAGTAAATTCAACAAAGAGTAATATGACTCCAGGGATGTTGTGGCATTTGTACACAAGTATCTTCCACCAATTGTTATGGCGCTCTGAGGTTTGATCTACATATGCATAACTTTGAATAAAGATTTAAGAAATTAGCTGTTTATTCGGTTCAGGTTTTGAAATATTAAAAATTTGCCATCTATTGGAAAAAGGAACTATAATTCCTTGAATAAATATATTGGCAGTTAATTTTTGAATCATTAAATTAAGTAAATTTGTTGCTTAATCATTGCTACAATCAGACATTCAATTTTAGCAGTATAATTGTTTACTCACCCATTGTTTGACGAAATTTCATAAGTACAAAATCAATGGTTTTTTATCCTACTAGTGGGGGTCATTACAGAAAATAGAATTATGTTCTTATTAACAAGAAAATAAATTTATATAACCAATAATGTTGTATAATGATCAAATGTGCAATGCAGAATTTTGGTTATAAATATTCTAATAGAAAACTCTCAAAGGGTTTTGTCCTTGAGGGGTTGATATCAAGGGGTTTCGTCCTTGTATCTAATAAATGAGGGGTTTCGTCCTCAATTATAAAAGAAGAGGCTGCTGCCTAAACTTTAGATAAGGGAATGAATGCCAAATATTAATACATATCCTTTTCCTTTACCAAGTTCTTATAAATACCTTGTAAAACTTTGCATCAAATGATGCGTCTCATTTCTAAAGTGATGTGTCTTTTCATCAAATGGGACGACTTGCATTAATATAACTTCTATTCCTTGCACTAAATGTGGCACTCCTTCCATATGGACAATTTATTTAATTTAGTTGTTGCTGTAGTTAATTTAATTGTTGCTAGTTTAGGCAATTTCATTGGTGATTTATTCACATTAATGTAGTTCATGTTTATGGTCTCCTTTGTATTTGGGGGTATTACATCATTTGGAAATCATCTTTTGCCAATTATATTTTTACATTGAGAGTTTGAGTTGTTACTTCAACTTTTGCTTTTGAGGAGGAAAACCCTCAATTGCAACCAAATTTGGAGATGAGAACCCTTCAATCTTTAGTGGTGACTCTATTTAGGAGTTGCATTTGTGCATCCAGTTAGAGATTTGCAGTTTTCAGTTCAGTTTTATTAGTTATGACACGTTTTTGGTGTCATTGTCATCTACAACAGCTAGGGCAACATCTCAAGCACTGATGTTATCATCCTAAGGGTTGACGTCACATTAAGGGCAGTATTTCAAGGCCGACATCACCTATAGTTGGTTGTCGTCACTTCTTCCAGTTTGTAGGGCCATCATTTATTCCATCTATCTAGGATGCCATTGGTTAGAAAATTGAGGTATACATCCAACTGATATTTTTTCTGATTTTCAGTGTTGAAAAATAAATTAAAAAAACTTGATTTCTGTGTTTATGATACGACTGCCATTATTTGCAACAAATCTGGATTTTTTCTAGGGTTTGGAAATTATTTCCATCATTTTCTAGCATTTGAAATTTTTGCCGTAAGGGTTTTGCAATAAAAATCAGTTTTAATTAATTCTACCCTAGGGTTTCTGGTGAATCCAGAATTATTTAAAAATGTCCGTTTAGGGACATTACAGTGGTATCAGAGCTTGATCTTGCGAGCCTGCGAATCTTGAGGATAGTGCAACAATCCATGTTAGAGATGTTGCAAGCTATGCAAGAATATCATAATGATTTAAAGACATGGATAAAAATAAAGATGGAAAGGTCAAAATTTGAGCCTAAAAAATCTACAGAGGAGCAAAAAGAATTCGGCATGCAAGTCAAAGGTAATGAGATTTTATCTAAAAGTGAACCAGATAATGTGGTTGAAAAGAAACTAACCACATTGCAGACAAGTGCAGAGGATGTAATGATGGCCCATAAAAGGTGTGATGAATGACTAAGAAGAGCTAAGGAAGCTAACTTGATAGCCACTCAATCAAAACAAGACCTACAAAAAATTAAGGGAAAGAGTTCTATTTTAATGGTGGAGTATGTAGAAAAATCAGATTTGCAAGAATTTGGAGAGGATTTTTTGTTTAATGCGAAATTTCTGAGTCTTCAATATAATAGAGTTGATGCAAATTTCTCTAAGGCATTAAAAGAAGATAAGTTTTTGGATCATTCTTATGACAACTCAGAATATGAAAGGAATGTTTCAAATCAAGAAGTTTATGAGGTTGAGTTCCAAGAAGACCTTGTTGAGAGGATGCACATGAGAAAAGGGCCTCACTGGATACTAATGTTGGTTTTCAGCTTGTTGGAATTTTTATATCAGCGACTAATGATAAACAATTGACTGTCTTCATGATTATAGCAAGAAGCATGAAGGTGTTGATTTTAGTGGAAGTTTGTGGCAAGACTCTTGTCATCATAGGAAGTACCAAGAGATTGGTGAAAAGATGAAGGGCACAAAATGGAAAGAGGATCTTTTCTCTCAAATCCAAGATCTTTCATGAATGATCATGTGGGACCTTGATGTTATAAACAAAGAGCTACAAGAAGAAGATATTTAGAAACACATGGAGGCTGGAATATTTGATGGCTTTATTATCATAGTTGTAGATAGATTCACCATTCCATGCACCTGGATAAGTAGACAACTTGATATAACCATGGGTGAGAATAAGGTATGGGATGAATTTTATGTTATGAGAACTAACATGGTTATGGAGATAGAAGGGTTGCATTCCATTGGCAAGTTAGTACAAAATCACAAATCTAAGGAGCTAAAGTTTACATCTAAAGGAAAAGATATGATGCTTGGAAGTATCTCTGATGAATCATTAAGAGTAGTCATAGCTAAAGGGACTTCTTAGAAATGACAAGTTGCTTTGTGGTGGAGAGCATGCAAACTATTTCATCTTTTGGTAAGCAACATAGTCTTTATGTTGATATTCAATTGCTTACAAAACAACATAGTATGATGTTCAATAATATGTCCCCATGATCGCTATTCCATAGAGGTTTCCAACATGCCATAGAGTTGAAAATTGGCTGTAAGCATACCATTATTACTCCTCATTTCTCAAAGACTGATTTGAGATCAAGCCATCATCATATCTTTGTTTGTAAGGGAGGTGTGCATAAGAAAACTTTTAGATGCCTTACTAAACACATTGAGTTCTTGGTCATGCCTTTCAATTTGACTAATGCTCCTGCTATGTTCCAATTCATAGTGAGTCTGGTATTCAGTGGTCAATTGAGACTGTTTTGATAAGTTTTTATGATATTTTGATGGGTAGCAAAGCATGAAATGATCATATGAGACACCTAGATTTGATCCTTGGAATTCTAGAGAAACAAACTCTATTTGTAAAAGAATTTAAGTGTGAGTTTGGGGTCACAAATATTTTATACTTGGGCCATGTCATTATCGCTCAAGGTAGGCAGGGGAATCAAAAGAGGATTAAATTTTTTCTAGTTTGAGCACTTCCTACCATACTAACTCTATTGAGGAGCTTCTCTAGTTTATGCAACGATGATATAAGGTTTGTTAAAGGATCTTCACATATAGCAGCACCCTTAACCAACATAACAAAGAAATGAGCTTTTGCATGGATGGATAGAATACCAATTTTTTTTGATAAGATTAAGAGGGTAATCATCACGTCTTGTATTTTCCTTTTTAGATTTCTCACAACCATTTGTGGTAGAATGTGGTGTTTTAGGAGAAGGTATTGAGGCCATATTAATCCAAAATGGGGACTCCATTAAGATGGAGAGCATGAAGTTGAAAGATTCAGAAAATAGTTTCTCTAATTATGACAAGGAGATTCTTGCCATCAAGCATGTTTTGGTAAAATTTAAACATCACTTGGTTTATGGTAGATGTGTGGTTGAGATAGATTGCAATGGCTTGAACTTCTTCTTGGATCAACATGATTTGAATGATGAACCACAAAGATAGGAAAGGAAAATCTAAGGTTATGATGTTGACATAAAAAGGAAAAAGCATGTAGTTGTTGATGTCTTTTCTAGAATCGTTGTTCTTCGTACATTTTAGATGAAAATGTGAAGGATGAAAAATATGTGTAGCAGATGGTTTCATTTTGAACAAGGATAAAATCTTTCCACTACTTTAATCTGAGATAAAACAAAAGATTTTGAAAGCTTTGCATGATACACCAATTGTGGGGCACTATAGATCCTACAATATTTGTAAATATATAAGAAAGAGATTCTCATGGTGGAGCTTTGAGGAGGATCTCAAACAGATCAGGGAGTACATCACCTACGAACAGAATGAAGTAGAGCATGTCTTCCTAGTTAGTTGGTTGCAGCCATTGCTTATTCTCCATCAAGATTGGAAAAGTATGTTCATGTTCTTCATTACAAGTCTTCCCAAAGTACATGGTAGAGACTGCATTTATGTTGTTTTGGATAGGCTAAATGAGTATTCATACTTCTTTTCCAATAATCAAAAATTCAAAGCACATCATATGGAAGAAGTATATCCTTTCACTCAAGGTTGTCTACACATAAGAGTGTGGGATCCGGGTGATATCTCAAGATCTATCAAGGGTAGTAATAGCCAATTACGGTTATATGGCAAAGGGAACAAACGAAGGGCTGCCATTATCAGATTTTCTAGCCTTAGGACTGCTGTCATCACATATTCCAGCTGCTGCACTATACCAATTACAGCCCTACAAGTGTTTTCAGTCATAGGGTTGCTAATTTTTCAGGGTCTCAACAGAGAGATGCTGATTATTACTGATGTAAGAAGATTTTCAGTCATTGATTGTTTATTTCCAGCCTCTAAATTGTTGTTAGCGACGATTTACGCAAAATGATTTTCAGCATTGCTGCTGTTATATTATTTTCACACTGCTGATTTGCAAAATGTCAGAGTTTGGACTGCTGTTAGAAGCCAAATACAGCTTCAAGTTTGCAAGTTTTGAGGAACTTTTCTTGCACTTTACTGTTTATGAAGGATTTCAGCCTTGGGATATGTTGGAGACAATCTTGCCCATCGCCATTCTGTTTCATAATCCAAGGGAGGATCCAAACTTCTTAATTCCTAAGTATATCAAAGTGGTACAACAAAAGCCAACTACATCACAAAAGGTAATGGTAACTTGTTATGTTTGCATCCTCATGATCCGTTGTTTGTGGTCAAAGCTCAAGAAGATAGTTCACTAAATAGATCAACATATAATGTTGCACATGCTTGTGGCCATCATGGGGAACAATTTCATGATAATTTAGTCAAACAACTTGGTGAGATGGAGTTTATTCAGAACATAGAATTGCAAGTGCCCAAGGATGAATTGGGATCTAGGTATTACAGAGATGGACATTTGAGAAAAGTTTGAGCAATTGGGCTTACAATTGCTTGGGACAAACAATTTTTGAGAAGGGCGGACTATCATGACCCCTTTTTCAAAAAAAGTAAAAATAATAAAGTTAATGTTTTTAAGTTGTCAAGTGACTCACTTTCTAGTGACAACTTAATATTACTTTATTTAATAAATAAATAAAGGTGTCTTTTCAAATAAAGCAAGTCAACATCAAATTAGAATATGAAAAGTTACTTTTGGGGCTTTTCCTTGAGGAAAGTGTCAAGTGAACTTATAAAAAGGCATTGGGGGGTCATTTAAAAATCATTTTTTGCCATTATCTATTTTTACATTGAGACTTTGAGCTGCTATTTCAAATTCTGCTTGAGGATGAAAACCCTCCATTGCAACTGAATATGGGTATGAAAACTCTCCAATCTTCAGTGGTGACTCCATCCAGGAGTTGCATTTATGCATCCAGTCAAAGATTTTGCAATTTTCAGTTCAATTTTATCAGTTAGGACATGTGTTTGGTGTCATTGTCAGGATTTACGCATTGGGCATCATCTACAACATCTAGGGCATCATCTCAAGGGCCGACGTCATCATCCCAAGGGCTGATGTCACATTAAGGGCAATATTTCAGGTTTGACGTCACCCATAGTTGGCTGCCGTCACTTCATTCAGTCTCCAGGGCCATCATTTGGTCTATTCCATCTGTCTGGGATGCCATTGATCAAAAAATTAATGTATATATCCAATTGATATTTTTTTTGATTTTTAGTGTTGAAAAATAAGTTAAAAAACCTGATTTCATTGTTTATGACACGACTGTTATTATTTACAACAAATCTGGATTTTTCATAGGGTTTAGAAATTATTTCCATCATTTTCCAGCATTTGTAATTTTTGCCATAGGGGTTTCGCAATAAAAATAAGTTTTATTTAATTTTGCCCTGAGGTTTTCGGTGAATCCAATATTATTTAAAAATGTCTATTTAGGGACATTACATAGAAACGTATTTCAACATAAAATCGGAGAATACCCATAAAAGTTGACCCCAACAAGGTGGTCTAGCCCCACTGACTATTATAATAAAACTTTCTTCCAATAGATCTTTTATTCTTAGGAGTTGTTCTATTCGCATGCCTATGCATGTTGAAAGGAAATTATTAATTTTGTTTAGCTTTAAATAAAATTCCTATTTGCATGCCTATGCATGTTGAGTGAATGTAATTAGCTTTGTTTAACTTTAAAGTAGTTTACTATTACTAGTTTTCTTTAGCTATAAGACGAGATTTCCCTATTGTAATTTAGAGTGGATAGTTGATATCTCTTCCACAAAGTTTGCTTTATTTTTAGAAATTATCTAATTATCTTGCAATAAAGCTTTGTTTATTAGTCTTGCAAATCTGTGTCAATTCAATATAGAGGAGTTTGACTTTATTATAATAGACCAGTTCCTAACAATTAGTGTGTTGTCCTCTGGTTTGAATCCTCAATCTAGATCAATAGTATCAGTGCAAGTTCGCTCCTGCATGACCCATTGAACGAGGTCAGGGTATTAGAAGTTGGCTTGGAGACTAGAGATTAATCTTGCGATCTTCCTGATAGACGCAAGTGACTATGGATGGAAGTGGGAGGAACAAATTCCTTGGACCCAATAAAAGCAATGCTTGAAGAGGCTTTGGCAAAGGAAAGGGTTGAAATGATGACCCAATTCGTGTAGATTTTTCACCAAATGCTAAGAAACATGCCAGTAGCTCCAGAAAGGAGGCCCTTCCAAGGCTCCACACCCTTTAAAGTACAAGTTTTGATATCTCGATATTTGAAGGTAAACTAGAAGCAGATGCCCTTGAAAATTGGATCACAAAAAAAGAGCCATATTTTTCTGTAAACACACTCTCAAGTTAAGAGAAAATAACGTTTACTCTGCTAAAAGCTAAACCCCATGTTAAACAATGGTAGGAGACTTACCTTGAGCAATCCAAGAAAGATGCAAGGGATGAATGTATGGTTATCACAAATCTTTGTGGGAGTGACTTTGTTGATGTCGTTACAAATGAATATTGTCCAAAAGATGCCTATGAGGAGAAGTACATGTAGTGACAATTGTAAGACAAAAGAAGGTTCAATTTGTGCAAGAATACACAAATAAATTCTATTCTTTATCATCGAAACTCGACGTCAAGGATTTTGGAAGGCATATAATACTCAAATACAAAAGTGGCGTGCATCGATATATCCAAACAGAGATGGGATTCCTAACCATTGAAATGATGGGAGTAGCCCATCGGTATGCAACGAAGATCAAGGAAAAGCTCAAACAAAAAAGGGAATTTCTTGCAGGAAAGCGCACACAACCAAATGATAGAAGCAACTCCAAGTATGGAAGCAAACAACAAGCTAGAGAGGCCCCACAACAAAGGCTAAACATAAGGTTTGTTATGAGAAATCCCACATATAAACCCCAATAGGAGGCTGGAAAATGGTGTGAGAATCATAGAAGAATGACTCAACACAAACGAATGTCGTTCTAAAAGGGATTGTTATTACTGAGGTCCATGATTTTGATTTGATACAAGCATTTGATGAGGACGAGCACTTCTTTCATCCTACCGACTCAGGGAAGCAGATAATGGATTCTGATCCTTATTCCATTGTTGGTACATCATAGGTTGCCATGTCATCATTTGCGGAAGAACAATGCTTTTTTCATCACAGATGTGAGTGCAAGGGAAAGCTTTGCATTTCATCATGGATAGTGGGAGTGAGAAAAAATTGATCTTTGTAGAAATTGTACAAAGGATGAGTCTAAAAACAACACCTCACGCACAGTGGTAACCCATCAGATCGCTGAACCAAGGCAAAGATACTTGTGTCAATCAACAATGTCTTCTTCCGTTTGCAATCATCCATTCAAAGAAGAGGTATTATGTAATGTGGCACCCTTAGAGATTTGCAACATTTTGCCTGGGCATCCATACATGAGGAAATGAGATGGAATCTATCAGTTCAAGACTTACAATATCATCACCACATTGGGAAAGCAATCCTATAGGGTCGTGAGGTCCCTCCTAAGAAGACAATGAGCTCAACTAGTGCAAAGCAGTGTAGGCATGTGATTGGTCACACTGGAAAGATTGTGCTAATGTTTATTAGGCCAAAGAGCACTTGCTAGGTCCTTGCAACCACACAAACTGCTATACAGAATCAGACTATACAACAGCCACAACAGGGGGAGTAGGTCTTAAAAGATTACACGTCTACACTGCACCTACTAGTGTGTCCCTAAATTGCCAGGGGACACATACCATTGACTTGATTCTTGGGACACCCTTGCCAAATAGGCCGGTATATAGGCCCTTGATGTTGGAATATGAAGAGATCAAGCAACAGATCCAAGAACTAATCCAAAAAAGCCATCTATGGCCCAATGCATCACCTTGTGGCTTGAAAGAATGATGTGACATGTCGACTCTGTATTGACTACATTGTCCTTAACAAGATCACTGTCAAGAACATGTATCCACTCCCATGCATTGATGACTTCCTAGATCAGCTCAAGGGAGCAAAGTTTTTTACAAAGATTGATATGAACCCAACATACCATTGAGTATCCATTGAGCCATCTGATGTTTGGAAGACAATGTTTAAGTCCAAAGAAGGTCTATTTGAATGGTTAGTCATGGCCTTTTGCTTGACCAATGCACCTACAACGTTTATGCGGATGATGATTGATGTCTTATGACCATTTATTGATTCCTTTGTGGTTATTTACTTGGATGTCATCATAACATATGGAAAGCAATCCTTTAGGATCGTTGAGGCCCCTCCTAAGAAGACAATGAGCTTGATTAGTGCAAAGCAATGCAAGTGTGTGATTGGTCACACTGGAAAGTTTGTGCTAATGTTTATTAGGCTAGAGAGTACTTGGCAAGTCCTTACAACCATGTAGACTACTATATAGAATTGAACTATACAACAACAGGTGGAGCAGGTCTTAACATATTACATGTCTTCACTACACCTACTGGTGTGTCCCTACATTGCTAGGTGACAGATCCTATCGACTTGATTTTTGGGACATCCTTGCCAAATGGATCGATATATAGGCACCTAATGTTGGAAAATGAAGAGATCAAGTGATAGATCTCAAAGCTAATCCAGAAAGGCCATATATGACCCAATGCGTCACCTTGTGGCTCAAAAGAATGATGCGGCATGGTAACTCTGTATTGACTATAGGGTGCTTAACAAGATCACTATCAAGAACATGTATCCACTCTCACACATTGCTGACCTCCTAGATCAACTCAAGGGAGCAAAATTCTTTACAAAGATTGATATTAAGTTAGCATACCATTGAGTACCCATTGAGACATCTAATGTTTGGAAGACAACATTTAAATCCAAAGGTCTGTTTGAATGGTAAGTCATGGCCTTTGGCTTGACCAATGCACCAACGTTTATGCAGATGATGAATGATGTCTTATGACCATTCATTGATTCCTTTGCGGTTATTTACTTGGATGTCATCATCACATTGGGAAAGTAATCAATCCTATAGGATCATTGAGGTCTCTCTTAAGAAGACAATGAGCTTGATTAGTGCAAGGCAATGTAGGCATGTGATTGGTCACACTGAAATATTAGACTAGAGAGCCCTTTGCAGACACTTGCAAGTCTGGTATACAAAATCAAACTATACAACAACAATAGGTGGAGCAGGTCTTAACAAATTACAAGTCTTCACTACACCTATCGGTGTGTCACTACATTGCTAGGTAACACATCCCATTGAATTGATTCTTGGGACACCCTTGCCAAATGGATCGGTATACAGGCACTCAGTGTTGGAAAATGAAGAGATCAAGCGACAAATCCAGGAGCTAATCCAGAAAGGCCATATTTGGCCCATGAGTTACCTTGTGGCTCGAAAGAATGATGGGACATGGGGACTCTATATTGCCTGCAGGGTCCTTAACAAGATCACTCCCACGCATTGATGACCTCCTAGATCAGCGCAAGGGAGCAAAGTTATTTACAAAGATTGATATGAAGTCAACATACCATCGAGTAGCCATTGAACCATCTGATGTTTGGAAGACAACGTTTAAGTCCAAAGAAGGTCTATTTGAATGGTTAATCATGGCCTTTGGCTTGACAATTCACCTACAACATTTATGTAGACGATGAATGATGTCTTATGACCATTCATTGATTCCTTTGTGGTTATTTACTTGGATGACATCCTTATTTTTCGTAAGTTCTTGACACCCTATGTAATCGTAAGCTCTATGCCAACAAGAATAAGTGTTATTTTGCTTTACAAATTGTACAATAACAAGGATACATTGTATACAAGAATTATGTACATGTTGATCCAAAGAAGATTCAAATCATCAGGGAATGGCCAGCCTCAACGACACTTACAAAACTCAGAAGCTTCTTGGGATTAGCCAATTTTTACTGACGGATCATGCTTGGATTCTCTCATCTTGCATGGCCCCTGAACCAAACAACCAAAGGGAGGCAAAAGCTAAGTTTATGTGGAGCACATCATAACAACGAGCTTTTGAGGAGTTAAAAGGGCAACTTTGCTCAGCACCAGTCCTTGCCTTATTAAATCTGCAATAGCCTATTGAGATTGAAGTTGATGCTTCAGAATAAGCACTTGGTGTAATCGTCACCCAACATAGGCACCCGATTGCCTACCACAGTGAAACATTCATAGACATGTTACATAGGCATCCTACATATGTGTTGACCATTTTGGCCTTGCAGGGCAAAATCGGTCTCCTTCTTCCCCTGCTGTTTTGAGCCAGTCTAATTTCTGGTTTGCACAAGTCTTTCAGCAAGAGGATGAACCAGTTCAACAACAAGAACTTTGAACTTGAACTTTGAACCGTTGCTTGGTTCAATCGCTTTGAACTTGGAAATATTGAACCGTTGAACCATTGTTGGTTCAAGCGATTGGTTCAAGCAAATGGTTCAATCAATTGGTTCAAAGCGGTTGGTTCAAGCGGTCAAATGAATGAGCAGAACACAGTATTGAACCATTGAACTGTTGAACCATTGAACCAATTGTTGGTTCAATCGGTCGGTTCAATGGGAAGGTTCAAGGGAGTCTCCCAAAGCCCGAAGGACAAGTGCCCTTGCGGAGGGCAGGGAACACTTGCAAAGGGATCAAAGAAAAGGCCGAAGGCATCGACCAAATGGCGACAGGCGCGCGAACGTCAACTTTACGGCAATGAAATAGCCGTTGATCTTTAAATGAAAGGCGCGAACCCGAAGGAATTCAAAGGCTTAAAGCCAAAAGAAAGAAATCGTCGAGAAGGGAGCCCAAAGAGCCGAAGAATTAGCAGAAGATAGCCCCCGAAGGAACCAGAAAAGACAAAGCCAGGGAGAGGCAAAAGAGCCAAGTGCAGAAATGGACAAAACAATCCAAGTGGCAAAGGAAGGTGTCGACTCAAGGAGTTACTCCAGCGGTTGACAGAGTATTTGCCAAGTGATCATCAAGGGGCACAAACAGTGAACGACGCGACTCGTTTTTCTTCACTTTGCATTGATGAGCAGACAAACCGCGTGAATCCCTTGAAGGAGCGGTCTTGTTTGTAGACAAACGGCCTGGCCCATAATTTCACATATGACGTTTAATATATCTTAAACGCTTAAAGTCAAAGCAGGAGCCAACACAACATTATCTATCAAGCGGCTTCCTCATCCCAATGCCCGGAATGCACATGGGCCATTTGTAGAAGGGTGCCAAAAGGCCCTTTTCTTCCTCTATATATTGTAAACTTTTCATTTGGAGAAAGAGATCTCTTGGCTTGTAAGGCGGAGCTCTGTCGGATTTTACCTTGAATCAAGACAACATTTTTACCTCCATTTGAGCTTACACTTTTGCATATGTCTATGGCTTTGTTTTGTGTTAAGTCATTTTTCTTTTATGCTTTCACAGAACGATTCCAGCATGTCTAGTGTATTGTGAAGTTCCTTCTTTTGTAGGTCTACCAGAAGTGTCTACAACAGAGTATAGGCTCATGTGAACACGCTGTCATAGTGTGTCTTAGAACACCTCTGGTAGTTCTTCCTCCCTGTATCTCAAGAGGACCCCTAGCTCACTCATGTAGAAGAGTTTCTCATATCAAATGAAGTGTATGCCAGCTTGTTCTTGGTGGAAAGTGTAGGTTCAAGCTAAGTAGATCAAACTTTTTGGTGTATGACCGTTTAGTTTAGGTTATGTTTTCAGTATCCTTCTCCCTTTTCACCCCCCCCCATTGTTAGCAGTAAGAAATCCAGGACCACAAAGATACATCAAAGGGAGCTAGCCCTTATCTAGAGACTCTCCCCCCAGTTTTGCCAAACCCACAGGCAAGAGGGGAGTTTCCATTGTGATGCGTGGAAGACAGGAGCTCAGCCTCCTGTCAAGGGTGCAATCCACTGCGTCAACAGTTTTTGGCACCTCGGTGAGACCACGTTTTAATACTCAGAAAAGTTCCAGGGTTGGTGCTGGTCCTGTTACAGTAGAACGAACCATTAATTTATCTAACCTTTAATAAGGCGATTGTGGGACAAGTTTTGTCCAAAAAGTTGAAGAATTTTGGTGTGTTCTTCAACCAACCAGCCTTTGGAGGCTTTTTCATCAACACCAATGGCGACTCCAAGTTAAATCAGCTGGTTAAGCAGTCTTGGTGCCATCAAGAAATCACAGTTTGGTATGTATAATTCCATTGCTCAGAATCATGGGTCTTGTGTTTCTCCATATATTTTTGATCAAGCTTAGGTTGTTCATGGAATCACCTCAAGCTACAAGGATGTATACGGTTATAAGTTTTGCCCTTTGTAGGTCCAATATGACCAGTCTTAGCCCTGTCATGAGCTATATCAGTCTTATGCCCAATCTTCTCAATGTGTCACTTCTCCTACTCAACCTAATCTCTTTGCCAATTAACCCATTTCCACCTTCAAACAAGCACTACTGGGATATGAAAAGTATGTAGTGGAGCTTGACACCAGAAGGGGATGTGGCCAAGAAATCCCTGATCATGTCGTCAATCAAGTGAGAAACGCATTAGATCTGGTTAAGAGTGAATGGACTCCCATTGAAAGAGCCAATTGGCAAAGGCTTACAAATGAGATGCTGGATGTGTGTGGTTTGATTGCATCTTTGGAAGGGAGGCTGAGTATTCATGAGAGGCAACCTTACCAAGTCTATCAACCTGCATACCCGCTGCCATAAGTTTCATATCAGTGATACGCAGTTCCTGCTCATGAGCCAAGTCAAGCCTGTCAAAGTCCTTTCCCCAATCATGTTGAGGAGAGTTCTGAAACAGTAAATCTTGTGTTTAAGGCCAATCTTGATAAGCAGATTGAATTGGCAAATCTTCAAATGCAGCAGTCTATGTTGGCAGCAAGGGAAGTGGAATCCAAACCCTCACTATCTCACATTGCAACCCCATCACCCCAAAAGGAGATGTCCAGTCCTAATATTATGAGCTGGAGTAAAGTAGTTGAGTCATGGAACAACGAGGAGAAAGACATTGTCCAAGAGTGTGAGGTACAAAATGAGGCTAGTCCCTTTCAAGTCCCTCCCACCCTTCCTCAAGAAGCTTCTTGTACTTCATGGTAGCCTTCATGCACTCCCCATCTCTATGATGATTCCTATGAGCTCCAAGAAAGACTATTTCAAGAAAATCTAGCCAAGCGATTTTCAGAGTTGGAGTCCAGAACGAGATTCCTCAGCCAATGTGTGATGGACGGTTCAGACCAAACAACAGATTTCATATCTGAACACACCCCATCTACACACCTCCAAGAGAGCTATCAGGCCACATCTGATATAGATGAAGTGCTGGCCAAATGGAAGGAGGAAAATCATTCGATTCTAGCTCAAAGACTGCCTCCTCTTCCACATGAGTTCGTCCGTCAGCCTTCCACTTCACCCCTTCTCAAGGAGGAACCTGTTTTGAAAGGGGCGAGTAAAGAGGAGTATACTCAGTTCACGACCGATCAGGGAGACTCCATGAGTGCAGATGAGAAGGAGATCACCATAGATGTCATGGAGGAGCATGGACAGTCTCTTGTTCATGTTTTGAATGATTCGTTTGAAGTCATTGGGGCAGGATGCACTCCTCTTCAAGGAGGCTATGAGCTGACTAAGGGTGGAGAAGGCAGCATTGGGACTCAAATAAGTATGCAAAGGGGCTGCAAGCTTTTAGATTTATCCTTTCAAGAGGTTGGTGAATTTGAAGATGATATTTTTGAAGTCATCAAGGAGGACACTGTTTTGAAAGAGGCAAGTGAAGAAGAGGATCCAATTTGCAGCTGATCAAAAACCTCTCATGGATGTCAATGAGGAAGGAATCCTCATGGATGCTCCTTTTGAAGACCTCATCAACAATGGAGAAGACACAGGTCATGCATACATGCAGATGTTCTAGCAATATGAAGAGGAACGTAAGCATGGTGAGCTCTCTCCTCCCTTGTTTGATGAACTTCCTTGTTGCTTTGATGAGAAATACGACCATGCCATGGAACCCGAGTTGGAGGAGGATCAGGAGGATGTCTTTGAACAACTGAAGACTCTATTTTTTGAGCAAGAAAAGGAGAGGCCTGTCTATCATGAGGAACGCTTTGAAGGAGAGAGCCTTGAACAAGAAGGTGATGTACTGTGGGATGAGCAATCAGTCTGTGATCTCATTTCAGACATCACAACAGTCACCCTTCTTCAAGAAAGCCATGAGGGAGTAGAGGATGAGTTTGACAGGGTCTTCAATGAAGCAAAAGGGAACGAGTCAAACCATAATGCATGTCAAAGGGACTATGCATATCAAAGGGCTTATGGTGACAAGCTAGCAGCCACGGATTTCTTGGTAAAACACGCGAGCATGAAGGAACATCATTCGACAAGCTTCCAAGAGCAAAATGAATACATATATGTTGGAAGCATGTTTGACCCTGATCCACTCGGATGCAAGCCAATCAAGGTGGCAGGCAAGAGGAGCAGGTCACCAAATCTCCATTCCATTCAGCGACTTGTCTGGCATCATAAGTTTCCTTGCCATGAAGGAGACTTAAGAAGTTTTCCCTTTGATCTAGGAGGGAGGCAAATATACCTGGTTAGCTGTATTTAGTAGTTTGCTTTCAGTTTTCTTTCCCTGTTTTTCCTAAGTGCTATTTGCACAAGTAGTGTTTTTAGCCTTGTGTGTGTTTTCCTTTTGGGGGCAAAAAACTCCGTGATTGATTCTTGGATATCACAAGGCTGTTGCTGACTCTTTCAAAGTAGCATCTCGACTCCATGCCCAATGGACTTTGAGGCTACTGGTTTCTAAGCATAGCAGGCATGCTTCCCCTGGGAATCGCCATTTTGTTGACCATTTTGGCCCTACAGGGCAAAATCGGTCTCCTTCCCCTGCTGTTCTGAGCTAGTCTAATTTTTGGTTTGCACAAGTCTTTCAGTAAGAGGATGAACCAGTTCAACAACATGAACTTTGAACTTGAACTTTGAACTGTCGCTTGGTTCAATCGCTTTGAACTTGGAAATATTGAACCGTTGAACCGTTGAACTGTTGAACCATTGTTGGTTCAAACGATTGGTTCAAGCGGTTGGTTCAAGCAAATGGTTCAATTGAACGGTTCAATTAGTTGGTTCAAAGCGGTTGGTTCAAGCGGTCAAATGATTGAGCAGAACACAATATTGAACCATTGAACCGTTGAACCAATTGTTGGTTCAATCGGTCGGTTCAATCGAAAGGTTCAAGGGAGTCTCCCAAAGCCCTAAGGACAAGTGCCCTTGCAGAGGGCAGGGAACACTTGCAAAGGGATCAAAGAAAAGGCCGAAGGAATCGACCAAATGGCGACGGGCACGCGAACATCAATTTTACGGCAATGAAATAGCCGTTGATCTTTAAATGAAAGGCGCGAACCCGAAGGAATTCAAAGGCTTAAAGCCAAAAGGAAGAAATCGTCGAGAAGGGAGCCCAAAGAGCCGAAGAATTAGCAGAAGATAGCCCCCGAAGGAACCAGAAAAGACAAATCCAGGAAGAGGCAAAAGAGCCAAGTGCAGAAATGGACAAAACAATCCAAGTGGCAAAGGAAGGTGTCGACTCAAGGAGTTACTCCAGCGGTTGACAGAGTATTTGCCAAGTGATCATCAAGGGGCGCAAACAGTGAACGGCGTGACTCGTTTTTCTTCACTTTGCATTGATGAGCAGACAAACTGCGTGAATGCCTTGAAGGAGCGGTCTTGTTTGTAGACAAACAGCCTGGCCCATAATTTCACATATGATGTTTAATATATTTTAAATGCCTAAAGTCAAAGCAGGAGCTGACACAACATTATCTATCAAGCGGCTTCCTCTTCCCAATGCTCGGAACGCACATGGGCCATTTGTAGAAGGGCGCCAAAAGGCCCTTTTCTTCCTCTATATATTGTAAACTTCTCATTTGGAGAAAGAGATCTCTTGGCTTGTAAGGCAGAGCTCTGCCAGATTTTACCTTGAATCAAGACAGCATTTTTACCTCCATTTGAGCTTACACTTTTGCATATGTCTATGGCTTTGTTTTGTGTTAAGTCATTTTTCTTTTATGCTTTCACAGAACGATTCCAGCATGTCTAGTGTATTGTGAAGTTCCTTCTTTTGTAGGTTTGCCAGAAGTGTCTACAACAGAGTATAGGCGCATGTGAACAGGCTGCCATAGTGTGTCTTAGAACACCTCTGGTAGTTCTTCCTCCCTGTATCTCAAGAGGACCCCTAGCTCACTGATGTAGAGGAGTTTTTCATATCAAATGAAGTGTATGCCAGCTTGTTCTTGGTGGAAAGTGTAGGTTCAAGCTAAGTAGATCAAACTTTTTGGTGTATGACCGTTTAGTTTAGGTTCTGTTTTCAGCATCCTTCTCCCTTTTCACCCCCCCGCCCCCCAATGTTAGCAGTAGGAAATCCAGGACCACAGAGATACATCAAAGGGAGGTAGCCCTTATCTAGAGACTCTCCCCCCAGTTTTGCCAAACCCACAGGCAAGAGGGGAGTTTCCATTGTGATGCGTGGAAGACAGGAGCTCAGCCTCCTGTCAAGGGTGCAATCCACTGTGTCAACAATATGGCAAAGAACTCTTATGCTATTGTCCAGACATGTAGACAATGGAAGCAGAACATTCTGGGAATGGAGACCATCATCCATACATATCACAAGCCTCTGTAGTGCATGCAGTCCTAGAGCAAGTTACAGAATGATCGCCTTCAAAAGTTGTTTACCTACCGGCAATAATATTACCTTAATATTAGGCACATGAAAGTTAGTTCCAATTAGGCTATAGACTACTTAAGCCACCCTCCAATTGTAGTGCTAACAAGAGTCTTGGATTCATACGGCCACAAGACCTTTGAATGGCCCATATTGCATGGTATTGATAATGGGTTTTCCACCATATATCAAGCACTAAATATAGGAGGATAAGATACAAAATACCATCTATAGGAATGGATTTTGTGTCACTTGGGACACCTATGTGTTTTGATGGTAGAGAGACAAAAAATGATTTGGGAGGCGCACTACAATCAAGTTGCAAGACACTTCGAAGTGGAAAAACCATTAACAGTGCTCCAAAAATACTTCTATTCGCTGAAGCTTCGCCACGATGTCAGAAAGTATATTAGATCATGCACAACATGTGCATTATCAAAACCAATCAATAAAAAGCAGGGCCTCTACACACCTCTACGAATTATTGATCAACCTTGAGAGTCAGTCTCCATGGATTTCATGTGAGGGTTGTCCATGGCTAGGTGTGGTTATGATTGTATCTGTGTTGCAGTTGACAAGTTTCCCAAGATGGCAGTGTTAGTGCCTTGTACAAAGGGGATCGAAACTCAAGACATTGCGAGGCTCTACTTTGAGCATGTGTGGGTCCACTTTGGCTTACCACAGACCATTGTGTTAGATAGGGGCAACATTATAGTCCATGAGGGGCAACAAGCTAACCAAGTCCACCTATTTTCATCCATAGATAGATGGGCAAACATAAGTTGTTAACCATATGATGGTGCGTCTACTTAAATCCATGGACATGGGGTGATAGTTTACCATACTTTCAACATAGCTATAATAAAGCCTCCATGACTCCACATCATAGTTACCAAGCTTGGAAATTTGGATCTGTTCGGGAGGGCAAAAAAATCTGAAATCCGGAACTCTTTATTTTTTTTGGAAAAATCTGATCCATAATATAACATATATACATGTGAGCATGATTTTTAAAAAATGCAAAATTGACAAATACAATGGAAAACATTAATAAAATAATATAAAATGTCAATATCATATGATATTTATGGTTTCTGGGCATTTTTTTATGCAGAAAAGCTAAAAAAAAAATTAATTAAAAAAAAAACAACGCCGACCCGGACGAACTTATCTGGGTTTGCCAAAAAATCCAAATCCGACCGGATTTTGTGCAGATGCGGCCGGATTTTGTGTAAATCTAGTCGGATTTGGTAACTATGCTCCACATAACAGAGTCCTTTTTAGGACAATCTTGGGTTTCAGCCGTTAGCTCCCATTGATGTGGCATTGTCTATTGTATTGGAAGAAGGCTCTTGCCATGTGCATAAAGAATTTGACAAGGCCACTTAATTTACTAAATGAATCTGACAAATCCAAAAGCAGGGGCATGAAATCCTACATAAATCTAGCCAGAAGTACAAACAACGCCATGACCGACATCAAGTCCCTCACTTGTTCCCTAGTGAAAGAATAATTGACAAGATCTTGCAAATAATGTTGAAAGTGAAAGCAAATGAATGCACAAAAAATAAGATATCACCTCAAAAGTAAGCCACAACATAAGAATGCACGACATGAAATGATAAGAGGGAAAACAAAATCAACGGAAGAAAACCCCATGTGCATTAAAAAGGAAGATTTACAACAATATTCTTTGGATTACAATATTCATGAGAGGAGAAGAAATAAGAGAATAGAAAAGAAGAATGGCTTTCAAGTGTTTCAAATGTCATAAGAAAGAAGAGGAGAGAGCTCTTTAAATAGAGCTAGTGAGCTAAAAAGAGTTATTAAGAAACTCCATCGTAACTTTGCACAACCTTTTTAGTGTGTGTCTAGTGTCACTAAGCCCCATGAGGTGATGGGAAGTGTGTGATAAGTTTTGAAGGAGTTACATGTAACATGAAACTCCAATATTCCTTTCAAAAGGGACAAAAGATGTGAAGGCTACATGCCACCCCATAAAATCTGGAATATGTGAATTAAAAATTCATATAATAAGAAATGCATAACTTTGGTATTTAATTCACCCAAATAGATATCAATCTCCAACACTCTCCTTGAGCTTTATTTTGGGGTTACAAAAGAGGAGAAAATCTTAAACATAGAAGGGAGGTGACATTACATAATACTCCCCCTTGATGACAACTTTTTTCAAGAGGAATTGTAATATTACAATGATTTGAAAAAAAAAAGAAAAGTGTAGATGTCATCAAGAATCTTGTAAAAATAAATGGGAAATCATCAACTATCTCCCAAGAATCCTCTTTGAAAAAGAAGGTCAATCTACTTTGGAACAAATACTAACAAAAAGGAGATGACAAAGAATGATCTACTATAACTTGCAAAACACAAAAGCTTACACCAATCTTTGGTTAATAAACAACAATGTCATAAAATATGATCTACATACATTTAATGTAATAAAGGTAGATCTAACATGAAAAACATAAAGAGCAAAAAGACAACCTCCATAACAAAGTGTTGAATCCTATAAAGTTAAAAGAAAATTAGTCAAAATAGTCTATATGCAAATCCTACCTTTAAAAGATTTAAGAATCATCACTATGGGTAGAAGGTAATAAAAGATTAAGCAAAAAAATCTCCATGATCTAGCTAACAAACAACGTTTTTCCTTGACAACTTATAATAAAAAGTAAGCACAAAAGCAAAGAAAACATATAATTTGAAGTTTTAAACCTATCAAAAGTGATAAAAAGGATGTTTGGCCATGCACAAAAGATATCCTTCGTAATACAATTGAAGAATTATCGAAACAAGGCACGTCATTGTCCATTGAAGATACCAAAATTTTAGGGATCCAAATTTGTGTAACTTAAGGTTGAGTGGGTCATGATTTGTTTTGCCACAAGTTTCAAGGATGTAATTTCCAACATTTAGCAATATCATGCCCATCTCTACCACAATGCTCACAATTTTTAACATTTTAAACCAAATGATGAACATTGAGTCTTATTATGTTTAAAAGCATTATGGTGCAATGTTATTCGATGAGGGGGGACAATACAACTTCGTGTTAACATTAAAAACATTAAAATCAAATCTTGCAAAATTTGAATTAGTTTCAAATGAAATGTGCTCAACAATGCCATTTTCACTTTTACTCAAATCGCCTCCATTATAACCCATTGATTGCATAATTTTCAAACCAGGGTTAGAAGAATGATGTTGCAAAGCAATACATTTCTAGGAGAAGAAAAATCACATTTTAAAACAATATTAGAGGCTCGATCATTTTCAAAAGAAACAATTTTAGTGTTAAGAATGTCAATCAAATTATGCATATTCTCTAATGTCTCATTATACGAGGTTTTCAATGCATTAATAGTCCTTTTCTGACATTCAATTTGACACTTAAGAGCATAAATTCCATTATCTTTGAAAACAATTTGTTGCTTAACATTTTTAAATGCTAAGAACAATGCTAATTTAAAAGCCATAGAATAGCAATAATGACAAAAGATTAATTAAAAAGTCTAAGAGCCAAAACTAAAATGTAATTTGAAAAAGTTGTTTGGACTTTTTGTTTCGACATGAAAAGCTTTTAACAAAGCGTAAAAAAAATTTTACTTACCAAGAATAGAATATCAAACTTGATGAAAATGCCAAGTCTGAAAGAAATAAGGCACCACTTTAGATGATGAAAATAAGATTTAAGTCTTAAAAAAAAGACAAAAAATGCCACATGTATGGAAAATGCCAAGATCAAATGAGCAACATGTCAAGGACAAAAAATAGATGTAAACGCCTTGATTAAAATGCGTTGAGAGCAAATGAGAATGCCAATTCTAAGAAGGCATTATACAGAGTGAAACGCACAAATTGAAGTTTAGAACATTGCATACCAAAAATGATAGTCAACATATTGCAAAAAGAAAACACCACGAAGGTCAAAGCCAGACAAAGGAAGGAAAATGCTATATAAATAAGCAAAACGCAATACTAAAGGTAGAGATGACAAGTGCCAAGGTAAAGGAGTGTGAAGGCATTAAACTTCAGTTAATGACTACCATTGTAATCATAAATTCACCATAAGGAAACAAAGGACACATTTAGCTACATAGGACAAAGGTAATGTGAAGCGCATAAATTAATCAGGTAAAAGACAATAGAGAAAAGTGCAATACCAGAAGCCAAGATCAGTTTGAGAGGAACGACATGCTAAAATCAAAGGGTGAATGCCTCACACCACGCTAAGAAAGAACAAGTTTCAATGTAGTAGGTAACAGGTACAACCAACAACTTCGAAAACTAAAATGCCAAAGAGAATGACAACACAGTAGCTTATAGTGAACTACTACACATTAAAGGCAAAGGAAAAAGGTAAATGACAAAATCACGCATTACTAAAAGACAATAGTCAAACGCCTATGCTGAAGGAGAGAGAATGCCAATTTCTAGCTGAAATGCCTTGTGAAAGATGTATTAAATAGATAGAGTGCAGGGAAAAAAACCAAGTAAATAGAGTTACCAAAGGGTTAAGTGTTGCAAAAAACAAAAAAATTGCTTCTTCTCCATCCATGAACTGGGAAACACTCAAAATTCAACGTTAAAATATAACCTCAAACACTCAAAATTCAATGTTAAAAAATAAACTGCTATTATACCATGAAAGAATAATTGACAAGATCTTGCAAATAATGTTGAAAACGAAAGCAAATGAATGCACAAAAATAAAATATCACCTCAAAAGCAAGCCACACCATAAGAACATGAGACACAGTGATAAGTGGGAAAACTGAATCAATGAAAGAAAACCCATGTGCATTAAGAAAGAAGGCTTACAACAATATTCTCCAGATTACAATCTTCATGGGGAGAGGAAACCAATAAGAGAATAGAAAAAAAGAATGACCTTCAAGTGTCTTAAGAAAGAAGATGAGAGAGCTCTTTAAATAGAGCCAGTGAGCCAAAAGGAGTTACTGAGAAACTTTATCATAACCTTGCACAACCTTCTTACTGTGTGCCTAGTGTGATTAAGCCCCATAGGTGAGGGGAAAGTGTGTGATAAGTGTAAAAGGATTTACATGTGACATGAAACTCCATGATTCCCTTCAAAAGGGACAAAAGATGTGAAGGCTACATGCCACCTAATAAAATACGGAACATGTGAATTAAAAATTCACATAATAAGAAATGCATAACTTTGGTATTTAATACACCTAAATAAAGATTAATTTGGTAATAAGGTACAACTACATTTGTAGAAAGAAAGTTTGAAAGGCCGAAACAGGGAACTCAAGCCTCTTCGATACAAGCCCTATACTGTCATCAAGCACATAGGCACTAATGCCTTTGAGCTAAACTTGCGACCCTATCTTGGGTTACATCTAGTGTCAATGTGAAACTGCTTTGGCCATATTTTCCATCTCTCCTGGGCAATTCAAATATCGTTGAATAGTTGTATGTCAAATTGTCAACTCTCGACTATTCAACACCATTCACTATTGATTAAGGCGTAGATACAATGGTAAAAGATATTGGGCATCAACAAATTCCCCTATATCAAGTGATCAAGGTAGAGCAATTTGCTCACCAAGGAAAGTGGCAACTAGGAGTCAAATTCAACAAAAAATGCCACATTTGGTTAAAGAATTGGACGCAACAGGGCCCATTGCTTCTCAAGTGGGGACGAATGATCTCGAAAATGACTTGGAACCACTAGATAAGAGTAACAATTTATTTTTGAAAACTTACAATTTTGCGAAAAATTTCAGCACAACATAAATGGCAATTTTCGGAGGCCTTCGGAGCTCAAAAAGCCTCGCCACACCGTTTTAGTGTTTTGAACATCTTCTTGGGGAGCAGGGCTTTCTAAAAAGGTATTATAATAGAAAATTGGAGAATACCTGAAAAAGTTGACCCCGACAAGGTGGTCCAACCCAGCGGGCTATTAGCAATTATTCTTCTAATATCTCTTATTCTTAAGAATTGTCCCATTCACATGCCTATGCATGTTGAAAGGATATTATTTATTTTGTTTAGCTTTAAATAAAAAATTTATTTGCATGCCTATGCATATTGAGTGGATGTTATTAGGTATGTTTAACTTTAAAGCAATTTATTATTATTAGTTTTCTTTAGCAATAAGACAAGGGCTTGCTTTATTGTAATTCAAAGTTGATAGTTTTTATCTCTTCCACAAAGATTGCTTTCTTTTTATAGACTTTATTATTATCTTGTAATAAAGCTTTTGCAAATCTGTGTCAATTCAATATAGAGGAGTTTGGGTTTATTATAACACACCAGTTCCTAATAATTGATGTGTTATCTCTTGGATTGAATCCTCAATCTGGATTAGTAATTTAACATATTTTTTCTCTCTCTGTTATTAACATATATTTTTAATGGACCATTTTTTTTCCATGTTTGAGGTCCACCACATAAAATGCTCCATATAAAAGTTGCTACCTTGGCATAGTCAAAGGGACAACAGTTGCAGTCCAATCATTTTTCTCACTATCTAGAATACAAGAATAAACTTGGCTTAGGTCTTTCAATCGTGCAAATTATCCAAAGTAAAAGGCTTTGCAGCATTCCTTTTTGTAGGATCCACTATCACACTTATCTCTTTATTGAAGACCATTCCACTGCCGCTTGTCTTCAAATTCTGTAAGCCTTTATCTACAACAGGACGAATGATTTTCAATAGCTATGGATTTATACTCACAATGAGAAGAGTCAACTGCCTAGGATCAACCTCTGAATTTCATGTAATACCTATCACAAATGCTCTTGGAAAAATTTACAAATACCTACTCTTGAGGTAATTTCCAATCCTTCAAACCAACTCAACAAGTAGTGATCTTGGAACAGAAGGAATTACTGCTAAAAGACATTCATACAGGAGAGTGCCGACAGGTCCATAATGCCATTACTTGGAATTGGGCTGGAAATGTGTTGAAAGCAAGCCTTCTACAAGCATAAAGGTTTAGTTAATTGCAGAGAGTGCGCTTGCTATTCATTCATTGACTGTATATGCATAAGCCAATCTTATGTAAATTACGAAAGAGTAATTTGTGTGAGAAGATACAAAGGAGTAACTGTTGTGAGCCAAGATCAGCCAAACTGGCTGGAAATGTGTTGTTAATACGTTATACAGAAAACTCCAACTTGAACATGGAAAGATTTGAAATCTGTTGTGATACCGTTATATCTCTGCTGAAATAACAAGCTAATAGTTCTGTGGTATTCTCTTTTACTAAATCTGAACTAAAGTCTGAAAATCATTTTAAAAAAAAAATTGAGACTAAAATCTAAGAAAACAATTTAACAGTTTTTGGACAAGAAGGAAACCAACTTGAAAATCTGAAAAGAGAACATAGAAAATACTTTAATATCATCTGAATAGAATTTAGAACCAGGTACATCACAAGATAAACAACTTTTTTCCGAAGGTATTGATGCAAACTCAGGTCCAATTCACTAGGTGAGGCCTAACGGTCTTCTAATGTATTAATTATGACCTTTTTCATCGCTCGTCACATACCTGAATTGTCAACGTTCATGTCTTTTGTGCCAAACTCTTTCTTAGTTCTCCTTTAGCTCAATGCATGAGGTGGTCCCTTGGATGTCAAAACCTCAAAGAGCCTAAGAAGTTTGTATGCATTTTTGCCTGCATGCCTCATGCCTGATGTTTCACATTATTTAATGCCTTTCTGGGTGTTGCCCACTTTAAAGCCTAATGGTGATCCTTCCATCTTTTCCCATAGACATCTGCTAGGTGCCAAATCTTGCACATTTAAAGCTCACACACTGCTAATCTCTTGAGCCCCATACATCACACCTCCATTAATGATTGTCTCAAACAAATTAATCCACCACCATTACTGTCCATTACGCCTAGGGCCTTTAAACATGGATGATTCATCTTTTAATCTCAAAATTTCGCTAAGCATATTCCATTCTTCTCCCACACTCAAAACATCCTTCTCTGCTCTAACTCCTGTCAAATCACTTGGATGAAGTAGACGAAGATTGAGGGTGGCAAAACTCTTGTAGTTCAGAATGCGCTTGAGGAGATGGCAGAAATGTTGACCTTTACTTTGGTGAGAGACACTACTCTTGTTCTTGGGATGGTTTCTTGTCAACTTTTTTCACACATGTATGAATTCTATAAGCAAGCCGGGGCTCAGAAAATGTCCACCAAGACTTATAGGACAAGGAGATATTGACCATCTCATTTGGAAATTGTGGTTGCTAACAATGTCACAAGGGCAAGTCCTTTTACCTACCTAGGCATTATGTAGCGAGTTAATTAAAAGTGTTGATTTGAATGAGAGGGTAATGTGTGTTGATTCTGGTGAAGCAATTGCTTCTTATGCTCTTGATGTCTTTCAACAAATGTATAAGCTACTAGATCGTGATTTGAGCTTGGAGCCGGATCGAGTTAACCAATTTTCCACAAAACACAACGCTGATGACCTTTTGAATAGATATGCAGAAAAGTAGAACAATTTTAGAAACCCTTCAAACAAGGGATGCAATGTGGTTAAGTTCGAGGTCAAGGTTAGGAATGTCATGGTTTTGCTCGCAAGGTTGTATGGAGTTGCTGATATGATACATTTTGAATTGTCCTGGTTTCCTTTGCTCTCTAGAGTACTTACGATCGAAACGAAGTTCCTATGGGAAAATCTCGTCAGATAACATGCACAAGGCATTTTCTAAGGCTAGAAAGACTCCTGGTCAAAGAGCCCATTTCTTTATGTCCTCACTTTCTATATATTATGTGTGCTTATAACAAGTTTCTTGGTCTGTGTTATGATTGGTCTCCCAAGTGTCCCTTGGTTAATGCCTATTGTCAAGAACTTTGGTGGAAGAACACATTTAAGAGGCACGATACCACCATTTGCGATTGTTTTCTTTCAGCATTGTTCACTACAATAATTGGGGTTGCCCCATGTAATGTCCCCTTTAGGGATATTTTGTTAAACAAGAAATTATTCAATCACTCCAACAACAAAATATGAATTTTTAGATTTTTCCTCAACCCTAGCAAGCTGAAATAACAAATACTGTTGTAGATTATCTTGAAATTAGCTCCAAAATATTATTTCAAATATCCAAAAAATAGCAGAAAAAATATTAATTTATTTACCAAATGCCCAGTCAAGAACCTGATTTTTTGGTGAAATATAGAGCTGGAAATTTTATAAAAAAAATTAGAATATTAGTGTGGCTGTTCCACACTATCAAATTGCATCCAAAAGACCCCAAAGTGGGTTGCCAACCTCCACAGTCTCGTCGCTGCCTTTGTGGGTGTCTACAGCCCTCCAAAAATGTGATTTGCTGCCCTAGAACAACCCTTCTATGCAATCACCAAGCTTCTCTAATGGTTCGCGCACCTGCAAAGTCACACTTGGTGTTGAAAACACCTTTTTGATGTCAATTCTGTTCAATGCAACTTTGTGATGAAGCTGCCCTAGGTCTGAAATTCAAGGGTTTTCGTCCTTGATTCAGCTTCTTTGAAGGGTTTCCATCCTCCAAGTGCAAACCCAGCTTTTCGTGCTTAGACTCCAAGAAAATAGTTATCCAAAAATGTCATAATAATCCAAATGATCCTTCCTTTGCCTTATATAGTCCTTCCAAGTGAAGCGCCCAAAATTGGAAAGGGAGAGTAACTTAAGAATCTCAATAGACCCTTCTGTCATGATCTTTTTTCTTTTTCTTTTTAAAATCATTTAAACAATCAAGACCCTTAAAGGTCCCCTTTTAAGTGAATTAGAAAACATAAAATACTTTTCAAAAAAGTACTTTTACACATATTCAATAAAAACATTTCAAAACTCACCTCCCTTTATATTTGTCCCTTACCATCTAGGAAGGGTTTTAAGGCTAAGGGTCCTCCACCACATCCTTATCAAAAGAGGGACATGCCAATTTTCCTTCTTCAAAATTGTTTGTCCTTGAGCAATAGAAGTAACCAAAATGCTATCTCCATAGTTCGCCTTGTGCCAAACTTGAGCCTAGACCCTTTCCAAAGGAAAGACCTCTCTTGGTGAAGTTGCTACAGCTGCATATGAAGCTTTTGTGTGGCCTGAGCAAACTGAAAATACAAAACCACCAGTACCTCATGTTGTCAATTCTCACTCTTGAAACCACATATTTAAAAGATGCTCCTAAGATGTTGAAAGCAAGAAAATCCTTGATTTTGTCATCATAAAGGTGGCTGAAAATTGGTATTCCATCTAGATAGTCTTCATTTGTGAGGGCTTTGATTGCCCCTATGTCCTTATTTGCACATGAAGCAAACATGTTAGTCAAAACAATCATTTTCCCCTTTTCTTTGATGTTGTTGACCAAGATTTGTTTGGGAAGCATGACTGCAATTTTCTGAATGTCATGAAGGATGCAGCCCCTATCAACCTCCTTATCCCTACATCTAATGATTTTTCCCTTTTCCATCTTGCTGCCCCAAGTGTAACCTGCTGTATGCCACTCATATTTTCCCCTTCTCTTTGATGTTGTTGACCAAGATTTGTTTGGGAAGCATGGCTGCAATTTTCTGAATGTCATGAAGGATGCAGCCCCTATCAACCTCCTTATCCCTACATCCAATGATTTTTCCCTTTTCCATCTTGCTGCCCCAAGTGTAACCTGCTGTATGCCACTCATAACAGCTGAATAAACTGTTGAACTTAGTCTTCCCAAGAACTGAAAACTTATGTGTAGGAATGTCAAGTCCATCTTTGACCCACCAAACTTGGTATGGGAGTGAACCAACTCATTTGCCAAACAACTATCCTGATTTTCTATAACCCTGCAATTCTTTGTTGGAGTTAAACTATTCATTCGCAAAATGTTGTCCAACAACTCCTTAATGTCTATGCCACATACAAGAGACATCATGATCATAAGAAAGCTACGTTGTTTAGATACGGGTACGGGTACAATTCGGGTACGCGGGTACGCCATTTTTCAAAAACCTTGATTTGGATACGTCGTGGGTACGTCTCTCTCTCTCTCTCTCTATATATATATATATATATATACACATGCATATTATTCAAGTTTTTTGTAAAACACTTGAAAATAGTAAATACATAGTGTTTGTCATTCATTGCTTCAAATTTCAAAATGTTCAAAGTATACATTGCAAAGACATTCGGGCTTTTCAAAATGCAAATGTAGAATAAATCATAGATTCATAATTCATCTAGATAGTCCTCATATTCATAATTAATAATTATGAATGTTACTTCCACTAGCTCCACTTGGACAACTCCCACTAGCTCCACTCTCCACCCCTGGTGTTGAATTCTCTTCATTGTCATCAACATCATCCACACCAAGTAATGAAACTTGGGCAAATGTAGATGTGGTGGCATCCAAGTCTATATTCTCTGGAAGGATATCTCAAAGTTTGTTAGGCCCTCGCATATAGTCATCAGACTTGTGTGAAAGGAGGCGCAAATTAGAATGTACAAATACCAAATCTTCAGCTTTCTTGGATGCCAACTTGTTTCTTTTCGCAGAATGGATAAATCCATATGTACTCCAATTCCGCTCTGCTGAAGAATTACTAGCCACCTATCACAAAAAAAGGTTGTTAATTGTTAGAATTTTTGAATTAAAAATTTGTAACAATGTAAAAGAAAATATGTCAATAACTTAATAATTTTTTTTATTTAATTCAAATTGAATACTTGTGACAGAATCTTGATTGCAATAGGTTGTAGGTACTTGGCATCATGGCCATGTACATACCACCACTTGATTGGAGACAAACTAGATTTGTCAAAAAGAGCCTCAATTTCTCCCATGCTGCCCTTTGAAGCTACAAACATGGCCATTTCGTTGCGGACCGCACTAGCTACAGATGGATAAGGAAAAAGCCTTCTGAATGCTTGCCTAGTTCCATTTGCAACCTCTACATCATCATATGGTGGTTGCCTATTGGGTAGCCGAAGTATTTCATTGCTATAATACTTCGGATTGAGAGCATAAGCAAGGAGATGTAATGGGGTAGTCATTTTATTCCACCTCTTCATGCCAACGTCTTGATTTCATTATAAAACATTTCTTCTGGGTCTTGCTCTTTATTTTGTATGATTTCTCTCATAATTTCAAGCATGGAATCAATCCCATCATAAACCTCTCCCATGCAAGCTGCATCTGTATCCGTAAATCGGATCATAGATAGAATAGGCTCTGTAAAATTGAGCACATATTCAATCTTGGTCCACCAGTTATCATCAAGGATCAATGCTTTGATCTTATTGGTTTTTTCAATACCAGTGGTGGTTGCTTGCCTCCACACACTTCAAACATTGCTTATCACCATACTGCTTAGTGCCTCTTTCACCTTCACAAGTCGTTTCAAGACGAGCGTGTGAGAGGCAAATCTAGTTTCAACAATCTACAAAAAAAAAAAAAAAAACCAAGTTTAATTGTCCAAACTGTAAACGTTGATAAACAACTAGAATTAAATTTTTTAATTATTAAAAAGTTATAACTACAAAATTAAGAACTTCAAAAGTAAGACTAAAATTTGTTCTCAAATTTCTTATCTTCAACAACTCCAACTTTGAGAATTTCCTGAAGATGGCCTGAGACATGTGATGATTTGTGACAAATGTTTGAATGTCACTGGCCTCTGCATAAATTTGCTCTATCCATTGAATTTTACCAATCTTTTGCAGCACCAAGTTGAGGGAGTGGACAACACAAGGTGTCCAAAATATGTGCTCGTATCTGCCCTCTATAATCAACCCAGCTGCTCTGCAATTCTTTGCGTTGTCTGTGATGACTTGGACAACATGTTGGGGGCCCACAGACTCAATAACTTCTATCCAAATGTTTGCAATGAATTGAGCATTTTTCACTTCGCCCTCACAATCCACTGCCTTCAGGAACATTGCCCCTTTAGGGCATACTGCAATAACATTGATCAAAGGCCTGTTTCAAGCATCTTTCCATCCATCTGAGATAATGGACACCCTTGAATCCTTTCACGAATCTCTAATTGGCTGCAAAGAAGTGTGAATATGTTCTACTTTTTTGGCCAAGAGTGTGGTGCGAACTTTCTCATAGTTAGGGCCTTTGTAACCTTGTGGAGCTTTATTGACCGCTTTCAACATTTGTTGCCAATAAGGCGATCGCAAAACATTGAAGGGCAGCCTACATGCATAAATGCATCTAGCAATCAACTCATCAACAATGTCCCTCTGTGCGACATTGAAAGCTTTTTTCAATAGTCTTTTTGGTTTTTTCCGTGAAGTGGCATCTGCATCATCATCAGCGTCTGGTATTGCAACTGAATGAGCTCGAGTTTGACTTTCAATGAAAGGATGACTCGTCGCTGCAGGTGTTATGGGTGGTCTCCCTGATCTACCTCTTTGGAGAGGTATTGTTTTAGAACGGTTTTTTGAAGCAACTGCTGCATCGGCTTCTTCTTGCTCTTTCATGAACTCAACTATTTTTGGCTTGGGAATTTCATCACACTTTCTGATTCCTGATGGCCCAACCCCAGTCAAATGAGTTTTGACTCGAGTATACGAGGATTTGAATGTGGAATGACAATCATTGCATATCCACACACAAGTCCCACCTCCAGCTATGATCTCAAGTTTCGTCACATGTTTCCAAAGAGGGGAGGCAGGGTCATATTTCACTTGAAGTGAGGTTTCAGCGTGGTTTGCTTCATCATGCCCTCCTCCTGACATTGAACTAGATGCCATAGATATCCTAATTATGAATTATCAAATTAGATTCTAGAACCAAGCAAAAATATACAAAATTAAAATTAATAACAACTAACTTTGCTTCTGATTCTCACGATCGCAATTACGTGCGAGAGGAGCATATGCAGAAGTTAAGGTTAGAAACTTAGAAACATAAAAAATATACATTTGATTTTTTTAAATATTTAAACTTGAAAAAATAAAAAATAAATGTAATGCAACTAACTCTATTTTTGATTCTCAAGATCGCAATTACGTGCGAGAGAAGAGCATACCAGAAATTAGGGTTAGAACTTAGAAACTTGTATTTTTTAAAAATATGCATTTGATAATGATTTTTTTAAATAATAAATATTTATGGAAAGTGAAACAAGAACAATAAAAATAAATAAATTTTAATACGATTACAAATTTTAACATTGTAGAAAATTTAAATTAAAAATTTAAAATAAATAAATAAATTTAAATTTAAAAGTATTTTAAAATTAAAAATAAAATTTAAATACTACTTAAAGATATAGTAAACTGTAAATTTAAAATAAAATATAAATTATAATATTAAAAATGTAAAAACTAAATAGTATTTAATTTAAATTTATAATATTATATTTTATTTTATTTTTAATAGTTATATTCTATTAAATGAAAAATTTAAAATTAATTTATTAAATACTAAATACAAAATTAAAAAAAATTAAAACTAAATACTAAATGAAAAAAAAAATTAACATACCTAGAAATTGCAAATCCCTGAGTCCTCCCCGAAGGCGCGGCTTCACTCCACACTCCCACAGTCCACTCTTCAACTGAAAATTTGTTCTCTGAATCTCTTCTCCCGACGAATTTTCGTTCTCCTCTTCACTGTCTTCACCTGCAAACTGCTGCTGCACCTGCAATTTGCGAAACGCAAACAATGGTCGCGACTTTTATTTCGTGTGTTTTGAAGGGATGCGCTTCTTTTATAGGCTTTTCTGCGTTTTTATTTTTCGCATTTAGGGTTTCTTAAGTTTTTAGGGTTTTTTCGCGTTGCCCGCCGGAAATTTTCGGGGACACCCCAGAAACGCCCCGGGTACGCCCGGAGTCGTCCCGGAGGCACTCGCCAGTGTGCCGGCGCCTCTGGGACGCCTCCGGGCGTCCCCGAGACGTCCCCGTGCCGGAGGCGCCTCCGAACAGGAGGCATCGGGCCGAGGGGCGTACCCCTGCAACATAGTATGAAAGAAAGTAGACTTGGAAAATATCAAAGAGATGCCCTCTATGTGTACCTTGAGGTTGTTGAAAGCACAAGTTGGATTCCCCAAGTGTGGACGTTGCTTACCTTGGAAAAGTGAAGTAATATTTGGAACTTTAGCCTCCAAAGAAAACTTACCTTTTCTTGCAAAATCAGACTTTGTAGAGGGCTGTTCATTGCCCCTTTTAACCTTGTTCCACGCACACATACTCAGCTGAAGTGGCCCATTCATTCCCTCATTAATATCATTACCCAGTGTCCCTTTGGTTTCAAACTTCGGAGCATTTTTAAACAACTGAATTGACACTTTATGGAGCATGTTTCCAAATTGTATGGTAGGCTGGCATGACGTATATCACTCAGAATTTTTTGAATGCACTTGAAAATTTCTCCCTAAGCCATTTTCAGATTTCTTATTTTTCCTCAAACATGGATTTCTAATTCCCCAATTTACCAAATTTAAGCTCCAAAATTGGCAAGAAAAGGAGGAGTTGAGTGAACCCTTCCATACCTTGGAAATCCATTAACATTAACTCCTTTCAATAACCCTTTCACATTACCATGCCTTAGGATCCATATTTTAATGCATTTAAAAAACCAGCTTATGCAATTAAAAATTTGGAAGCCCTTTTCATACCTTAGAGGCTGCCTTAGACTCTCCATACTGCATTTTTTGTATTGAGAACCCGTTCCCACCATTCCTTTACTCCATGTGTCATGTATGAGACCTTTTTCTGTCATGAAAGTTGGCTGTCCCAACTCAGAAAATTCCAATTGCATAGCTGCCCCTACATGAATTTCTTCATGTATCATGTTCTCCATTCTTTTGGACATTGCCCTCTTGGGTGCCCTATCATGCAAACCATGTAATGACACTTCCTTCCCATTGACATCAAATTTGAGCTCCATTGTTTGCTAATTTTGGGTGTACTCTTCAATATCAATTATGTGGAAATCTCCTTCAACCTTATGCTTACCCAAGGCGAGTTTCAAATCTGAAATCTTATGATTACAAGGAATATAAAATCCATCTCCTAGAGTTACCTTGAAACCCTCAAAAGAAGTAGTGTTCAAACCATACCTTGTAGCCAATCTCCTGTCAACAAAATTATGTGTAGCCCCATTATCTATGAGTATAGTGACTTTTTTGCCTTGCAAAACTCCTCTAACCTTAAATGGATGGCGGCTAGGAATTCCTGTTATTGTTGCTAGGGTGCCCACCTTGCCTCCTTCAATATTTGTAGCTTGCTTTATTGTTTTAAGGACTGTTTCAAAATTTTCCATACTGCTGTCACTTGTTTACAGCGCATCCAATGGTCCTCCCTTTGGCTGGAAATTCATTTGTTTGTGGGAAGGTCTTTGAACTCACTTGCAGCCTCTTTGGATAGCTATCTCCTTGCTGGAAATCTCTTTTTTCCTACACATTAGGGTCTGATTTTGTCAATTTCTGAATTAATTCCCTAGGCTGCCTTGCCTTCCTTCCTCATGCTCCATACAAGGTACATTGCTGCTTTTAGGTCTTAGGAAGGGCAGATTTTTCACAAAAGGGGCTGCGAACTCACAATCTTGGGCTCTTTTGATAGCCATTTGTAATGAAGGGGGGTTAAAAGCCTTAACCAATCCCTTGAGAGATGAAGGTAATCCTTCAATGAACCATGTTGTGAGTCTATTCTCTGAAACACCCTTAACCAAGGTGGATATCCTTTGGAATTCTTCAATGTAATTTTCTAAAGATTGCCCTTGTTGCAAGTGGGCCAAATCTGCCTTTTCAAATTTATCAATGACTTTATTTCAGAATTCCTCATATGTCTCAATGGTGTTGTGTCCTAGGGTTATCAATCCTTGGTGCCACCATTCATGGGCAACTCCCTCTAAATGTAAAATAATTAATGACAAGGCATCATTTTCCTTCAATTTATGCAATGAAAAATATGTATCCACCTTATTGATCCAAGCCCTAGCTGAATTATTTATAGCATCATCAAAAGTAGGTAGGGTAACCTTCCTTATCTTTTTGTTCCACTCTACATGATTGTCCCGCCCTTTGTTGGAACCTCCTTTGCCTTTTTTCCAAGTGACATACCCATTAAAGCTCATCTCCTTCCAAAAAGGGGGTGGATAAGTCATATTCTCCATATGATGCTAACAAATTAGCTTTGTAGGAAGGTTGTTCCTTCTCTTTCCCTGAAGTGGCTTCCTTTGGGAGAATCTTAGGCTTAGGTATGGATCCCCTACCCATATCCACGGTGTTGCTTGCCAAACCCTGCTCTTTATTTCCCCTCATATCCTTCACTGTTTGAAGAAATTCTCCCGTCACTTCTCTCATCTGTTCTTGTGCCCGAGCCTGTCCATGTCACTGATTGACATGTAACCCTTGTTTTCCATAGCTAGCTAAGAAATTGATTTTGATACCAATGTAATGTTCCCTTTAGGGATATTTTGTTAAACAAGAAATTATTCAATCACTCCAACAACAAAATATGAATTTTCAGATTTTTCCTCAAACCCTAGCAAGTTGAAATCACAAATGCTATTGTATATTATCTTGAAATTAGCTCCAAAAAATTATTTCAAATCTCCAAAAAATAGTAGAAAATATATTAATTTATTTGCCAAATAAAGAACTTAATTTTTTGGTGAAGTATAGAGCTGGAAATTTTATAAAAAATTTCAGAATATTAGTGTGGCTGTTCCACACTGTCAAATTGCATCCAAAAGACCCCAAAGTGGATCACCAACCTCCACAGTCTGGTCGCTGCCCTTGTGGGTGTGTGCAACCCTCCAAAAATGTGATTCGCTGCCCTAGAACAACCCTAATATGCAATCGCTAAGCTCCTTCAATGGTTCACCCACCTGCGTCACACTTGGTGTTGAAAACACCTTTTTGATGTCAATTCTGCTCAATGCAACTTCGTGATGAAGCTGCCCTAGGTCTGAAATTCAAGGGTTTCATCCTCAATTCAACTTTCTTGAAGGGTTTCTGTCCTCCAAGTGCAAGCCTAGCTTTTTGTATCCAAAAATGTCATAATAATCCAAATGATCATTCCTTTGCCTTATATAGTCCTCCCAAGTGAAACACCCAAAATTGGGAAGGGAGTGTAACTTAAGGATCTCAATAGACCCTTCCCTTGTGATCTTTTTTCTTTTTCTTTTTAAAATCACTTAAACAATCAAGACCCTTAAAGGTTCCCTTTTAAGTGGATTAGAAAACATAAAGGACTTTTCAAAAAAGTACTTTTAACACATTCAATTAAAACATTTCAATACTAACTTCCCTTTATATTTGTCCCTTAGCCCCCGAGAAGGGTTTTAAGGCTAAGGGTCTGAAAGATCCCTGGCGGATCCCTTCTATAGATCTGCTGTAATTTTTGTATTTTGAAATTGTGTTTTCTTTTTTTCTGAATGTTTTCTTTTGTTTTTGAGTTTTGATGGATTTTTGCAACAAGTAAATAATTGTAATGCAATAACATAAATAACTTATGGAATTAAAACCTAAGCACAACCAAATCCAATTTTCGTATGGGCAGAATTGCTAGATATTTATTCAAATAAAGTACCAATTATGGATTCTCAATAATTCAGGTAAATTACAATGACAAATAGCCAACCTGAATCGCTGAAGATAATTTAAACCAGAAAAAGAATGGTGGCCAGCTGAAGGAATCCCTTGATGATGCGCTGCTGTGATAAGAAATGGCTGTCAAGTACAGAGGTACGGTTTACAGAGGCAGCCAGGTACAGCCGCACTATTAGAAACCCTCACAACCTGAAGTCGCCCTTTTATATTCGCTGAATTCTGTCCAAACGTCCAGCACCTACCAAAGGAATATAGAAGAAAATCTCCCAACAAACCTGAATACTCCACAAACCACTGTATGGGGGCTACGTCCCAACAGGCTAGCAATTGGGGTTTGGCGTCCCAATGCTAAAACGCCTCCAAAGCGCACTTCTCCAAAAGAAATATAATATGCCAAAAGATGATCAAACAATGAAGCCTCCATCTCCTTATAACACCCCTTTCAATTGCAAAGCGAACCCTAAGTGTCTCCAAGTGGCGTTATGAAGTGAAGGTGTTATAATTTTTTATTTTAAAGTGGTCATGTTACTAGAAAATGACCCTTTTTCTCATAGACAGAAATCCGTTCACTGAATTGCCCTGAGACCAAAGAGGAAGATTTAGAGAATTTCGAGACATTTCCAATGAGCTATCATACCATAGGGTCCGCATCCAAATGAGGCCAAAAACCCCTTATTACTCCAAAATGGCTAACAACTTAGCCTTATTTAAATATAAAGACGGAAACTTAGGAAATATTAAAAATATAACCCAAGTAGCCACAAAAATGTCCAACTGACACCACGAACCAACAAATCATCCTATCACCTGTCTGTGACTGAAGTCGGAAATCAAGGATCCACTGGCAGTCTCATCCCTAAAATCTAGGGATGCTCCTAAAATCTAGGAAACAAGCCCTATCCCTCTGAAACTGAACCCAAAGAGTAATCTCAAGGAGTCCCAACCCTGGGCATGATCATACCTCCTAAAAAGTAGGAATAACCCCCATAAATGTAGGAACTGCCTCCTAAAAACAAGGAATGTCTCCCAACTAATCAATAACTGCCAGAACACCAAGTCCCCAACACTGCATAACCAAAATTGAGTCCCAATGACTCTCCCCTACTATGTGCACCTCTGAGAGAACTATCACCGAACTGGTAGTTCCTCCTAAAAAATAGGAATGCCTCCTAAAAAATAGGAGATGCACTCTAAGTCTCCAAAACGTTCGCCGAGGTCTCCAAATGCATCCTAGACCACTCCTAGTCAATCCCTACAATTTAGGAATCCCTCCTAAATTGTAGGAAAATGTTGTCTACTGCTCCAAACTACCTGGGAGGCTCATGCATGACTCTCAAAGCCCCTGGGTTGGTTCCCTCTACGCTCTGCTGGCCTATGGGAACCAAATAATAGACCAACCCTGCTAGAAATGTTGTCACTAAGGAAAGGCAGAAATTGGGGACATGACATGGTCTTCCACCATGTCCCTATCAAAAAAGGGACATGACACCCTACCTAGATTTTCTCACGAAACCGTTAAGACCATTTCATCAATGGGAAGTAGGTTGTTGGGCTAGGACTTTAGTTGTATTTGTGTGGTTGGTGTTATTGTACAACCCCAGACCCTACTGTTTCATGTCCTTGATAGATTAGTCCTTGAGGAGCTTGCTATTGAATCTGTCAATGTGGCCAACTCTTCCCTGAATAAGCTTAACAGGGAAATTTTCCCAACTCATCATTGTTAGACCCTTCACCTTGTCAAACTTTGTCCACGCCACTAAGGAATCTGCAGATATAATTTTGTATTCACTAGGACGAGAGCCCTTTAGGAGATTTGATCATGGATATATGGTCATAAATCACGAGGTCTTACCCTCAGATGGACATATGGGCATGATGATAATGACGAGGAATATTTGATGAAAGATGTTGACTCATATCGAGAAGTGGAAGAGAGGAGGGAATTTGAAATTCTAAAAAAGCAAAGAAATGGTTTTGGACAACTAGTTCAACAGTTCAGATGGTCCAAAGCCCAATGGTAAAACTGCACTCTTGCTCAACCTTCTTCTAAAGAAACAACTTCTGCTCTTGTGGTAATGCAAAAGAAGGCAGTATCTTTTTACTTTCCTTCCTAGACCAGAATGGCTAAGTGAATCAACATCCATGGTCCTATGGGCTCAATTAGATCCCTATTTGTCTCAATGTTTTTGTTGGTACACAATCAATTGATATTCTTTCTACTTTTGTTCCCCAATTCGTTACCATTGGAGATGTTGTCCCTGCTTCTTTGTTGTCGAGTCCAGTTGTTTTAATGCAACATGTGCTAGTTAGTGATAAAAGAGCTCCTTCAATCACAAAGGCACAAGATGAAATACCTACTAGAGAGTGATCTAATGGAGGGTCCATCCCGTCCAATGAGATTACTCTCTAGGTTCAAGAAGAAAAGATCTCTGCATATGATGGACATGCAGATGAATCTGGCTAGGTTGTTGGTCATTGAGCTCTAGACCTGGCTATAAATGTAATGATAAGAGAACCTTCTCTTGGCTTTGGAAGTTTACGCAATACACCTACTTGCACTCGACTCACCTTCAAAAAGGCCAAGGCCCAATATGGACAGTGCTTGATCTTTTGACAAGGAAAAAGGCACTCAAGGTGAAGAAATAATTAAAATACTAGTTGGCGTAGAGTTTTGATGAGATTACTCTATTTGAAGATAGGACAATTGCTACCACAAAGGATACATATGGTTGGATATGTAGTTGTAGCCATGTTGGTGCAGTTCAAATGGTTCATACTCTTATCTAGGAAGTACTTACCGAAGTTTATAAAAGGATGTTATCAAGATTGAAAAGAATAGAGTGGCTTATTATCAAGGTCTGGTTGAAGATAATTAAGTCTTGGCTATCTCTGCCATCACCTTATTTGATGATAAAGTTTCTACCTTGAAAAAGATTTTTGTTTCAATTGATAAGTTTGGATGTGCTTTATGAAAATATGATTGACTAGGTGCAAATTGGTGCCTTCATTAGGCTAAATGATGAGCACATCTACATGTTAATAAATGGATTGAGAATTCAATCACTTATGCTCGCATGACACTATTCAGATAATGATCTCCTTGGAATGTGCGGCAAAATATACTCTTGCAAATATTCAATTGCCTTATAAAGAGACAATTGATCGCATGTCTAGAATAGAGTGCAATAATTGTGTGTATGCTTTGTTTACCACTGTGGTATTTTGGAAACCAATGAAACAATGCATATTTCCTTCTAATATGGAAATGCCACATTGATACCCAAGGTGGTAGGTGATCTAATAACGTGCTCCTTATTAAATAAAGCTCATTGTATGGTTTATACAGTGTTTGAGATTATATAGAAATATTGCTCCTTTGCTTCTTGACCATGATGCTTTCATTTTCATTGATTGTATCAAGCCTTTTTTTAAGCCTCGCTTGTAACAATGCTACACTGACGAGGAAGATGGTTTTTTAATATTGGCGAGGTAGTTCACACAAGTATCATTAACATCAATTATCATGTTGTGGATGACCTTGTGGGTTCCCTCTCATTTCACACAAGCCTACCTCACTTAGGATTGATTTGCTTTTCCTCTTGGTGTAACATTTGGGCTTGTGGCCATACATTTTCATGTTAGTACATCTGGAAGGGAAGTATTGCAGCTAGGGCCTTTGTTAGTTTGATTTTAAGTTAGTATTTTATTTTGAATGTGGGTAGCATGATGCAACCATCCTCAACTACCTAATATTGCAATCGCCATCATATTCGTGCACCCTCTTTGAATCAATGAGGTAAACCAAGACCTTGTAAATTTCACCCAACTTGAATATGGGGGATTGGGGTGACAATGGATTTTATGGGTCTCATTATTATTGACATTGGCGCACAACCTCAACAATCGTCTATAAACTATTCTAAGAGAAACTGTGGAAGAATATCATTGTTGCACATCACACCATTTTTGTCGTGTTTCTCAATGATTTGAGCAAATGAATGATGCTATTACTTACCCATCACATGTAGATGGGACAATGTTTGAAAATGGTTAACAATATTTACATAACATTCGTTAGGGTGTGAGGTGTATGGATATTTAGTTGACAATTTTACAAATTCAATGGCTTACTCTCCCTAAGATAGAGGAGCACCGTTGATACCGTGATACCATCATCAATGAGATCCAACATGCCACAATCAAAGCACATACACTTATAATGTATACATTGGTTGATGTTCACTTTTGATGATTGGGCAGTTTGTTATGGCTCTGTATCAATTGTGTAGACAAGGAATGACGTGGAAAATATATGATGATTGTTCATGCACCTTGTCCCAATGACAACACTCAAGGATAGATCCCATAATGATTGCTATGGTGTTTGATCATTTTCTTGGTTTCTTTTGGTTTTCTGGTGTTTTGTGAATTTTGATATTGTCATTATTTTTGGGTGGGTTTTAATAACCCCTTTGATATTTCCTGTCTACAGCCTTAAAACCCGCTTTCAATATAACACCATCTTAAATGGATTTTTTTGATAATATTATATAATTATCTCTATATTATAAAAGCATTCCCATTCTCTTTAATTTCATTTTTTTGGATTGGATTATACAAATTTATCCATTGCACGTACATATTTCTTGTTGGCTCTTACCAACCTATATGTCAAATCTCACCATCATTAGTTTTGAATTGAAAGCAGTGTCAAATGTATAAGACAATCAATACCTATTTTTCATTTTTCTAGATATTGCATTTTTTTTAAAGCAATCAACATTAAAGATTTATACGTTTATTTTAATTTATTTTTATAAAATAATAAATGTGTTTTTGTTAATAGATGTAAAATTTGATAGATATCAAAATGTTAAAGATATACAGTAATTAACAATTTTGATTTTGAAAATTGATAAATATAAAAAATTGTTATTTTTAAAAAACACTAAGAAGAAATCTACTTAATTCAAATCGGAATTTTTGTTCACTGTTTCAAATATATGAAAGTGAAAATTAGTAAAAGATATGACTGTGCATGCTCAGGATCAAGGACAAAATCTTAAACTGTTTTTGCATAGGTCTGTTGTAAATGGGGAAAAACGTAGACAACTCGAGTCTATTGACAACAAACTTGTCTGTGTTGACTGTGATGAAAATTTGACTATTGCGCCTCCTACCTTTGTGTCTATTGAGTAGGCTAAGATATTGCGATTTAGATTATGCTGCATGGAATTCACTGAAATCTTAAAGGCTCCTTTAAAGTTTGAAACCTACAAAGAAGAGAGGGAGTGTAAATGATTGACCACTGCCAACTATCCGATACTTGAATGAGCAAAATCAAGCCCATGTAGTTCTCCCACCTACAGTGATTGTGCAATTGTGCTCATTGAATGTGTATGTAGCTAGAAAAATAGCTTTGATACTTGACAATGATATCTCTTGACTTGCTTTGAGATGCTTTAGACTTGGCTTATGGTTGCTCCTTGTGAGTGATCTTGAATTTGAAAAGAATAACATATGTTTGCTCAATGTGTAGGCTAAGAATCAAGTGAGTGCCAAGTGTGGGCAATTACTGACATTTGATGTGTATTTATAAACAAACATTTTGATAATTTCCTTTAGTCGACCTTATGAATCGTGCGGGAAGACTCGAAAGAATGTTTCCAAATTTGGAAACTAACTATTATTTGGTGTGGGATGCGGACTTCTAGTGGGACGTTTTGCGGTAGTGGACCTATCCACGTAGCGTGGATGTATCCCTGATGATCAGGGCAACTGCTATTACTTGGAGACAGTGTAAGGATAGTGTGAAGTAGTTTGAGCAAAAGGGTCAAACCCACATATAGATAAATAGCTTTAGAGGAATGGCAAATAAAAATCATGTATTTGTGTTCAAGTCATGTAGTTTAAGATGTGTCAAGAATTAGCATTGCCAAGTCCTTGCGACCAAATTTATGTCTACAATGTTGTAGTGTGAAATTATATATAGTAAATAAATTAACATACGACTTTGCATTATAGATGAGATCAATTATGTAAGTAGTAAAAAATAAGTGGGAAAAATAGTTTTAGTCGTATGTCTAGTAATCAAAATCAAAATAAAATAAGCTTTGAACATGAATTAGGTTTCTTACTTCTGATTTTAATTTTTTTTTTTATAAAATAAATAAATAAATGCTTCTGAATAAGATCTCATAAGTTTTATATCTACTCTATTCTTATAAAAGGCTTATTTATAAATATTACTTTATTTAGTAATATTTTTTTAATATAAATTTCTAAAAAGATTTATCACTAATTGGATTGATTATGAAAATCGTGTTTCTAATTTCTATTATTTTTGAAATGGATTGTGTAAGTCTACTTTATTTACATTCTTTTTATTTACAAAATTACAATTTTTACATTATGTTTTAAACAACACTAAAACCAAGCTCAAATTAACCTTTCAAAATTTTGACAACGAACATCCTATATTGTTAGGAAAATTTTGGAAACTTTAAATGTAGTTTTTATTAAATAAATAATATTCTTGAATTTAATGAATTAATAAATAGTAATAAATATTAATTGTAACCAAACAAAAATAAATGAATTGTTAGTTTTGTTTTTATTTTCAATTGTCATCTCTTCTTTAAAGACATTAAATTGAAAAAATAAATACTTTTTTTTGTAGTTGGAAATTTTTTTAAGACATGAATTATTTGTTTTTTTGGTGAGTGGGTTATATCAACTTAACACTAATGAAAATCCTTTGCTGCCTTTTGCTCTTCACGGATCCCCTCCCCTCCCACACTTCCAACTTCCATCCTTCCATATTTTGATCCTTTTTTTATATATAAATACTAGCTTTTGACCGGAGCTTTAACCGGGTCTAAGGCACAACAGGGGGGCCAGTCCCCAGAAGGCATAGAATGCCAAATTACCAAGATACAAAAAGTCAAAACCAAAGTTTGTGCAACCAACTAGGAACAGTAAAAAACCAGAACCACTGAAAGATCCTCACAAACAAAAGAGAGCTAAACAATCCACTAACCAAATTTGAAAAGACCGAGCTATCAGCCAAGCAAAATCTCAGCCCCCCTACCTACAAAAAACTAAATCATCATTTTGTCGCAAGAGTGCATCTACCTCGACTGGATAGCAAAGACTCCATAGTCCACTGAGTGCCCCCGTCGAATTTTGATCCTTGCTTTTGTTACAGTTGTCCCAATCTTTTATGGCTTAAAAAATTACAATCATTTTATTTGTCTCCTCATTTGTTAGCATGTATCGCTCAACTAAAGTTTCCTTGGACAAGATTGGACCTTCATGTGCATAATAAAATGCACATTTCAAAACTTTGACAATGGACATCCTATATCGTTAGGAAAAACTTAAATTTTGTGCCTAGTTTATATTAGAGGGAGACTATTCTTAAGTTTAATGATCCAACAATTAGTAATAAATATTAAGAGACAAACAAAGATAAATAAATTTTTAGTTTCATTTTTATTCTCAATCGTTGTCGTTACGTAAAAAACATAAAAATATGGAAATTTCTGTTAATTTTTTTTTTTTTGATATATTAAATGAAGGAATACAGATCGTCCCCTGAGTTTAAATCAGATTATCCATAAATCAAACAGTTGATAACCCTGACAATATTACAAATAAGCTAACAACTGTCAGATTATAACAATTGGTTGGCCAACTTTGAAAGCAAGTAAGCTAGAAAGCGCAACAACCAAAAACCAAAGTAAAACAAGTATTTGAAGCTAAACTATAACAGAAAGTTGCACTCTCAACGAAAAACTCTGCTAAACTAAGACACAAAGAATAAAGTGCTTGATTTTCGTTCTTTTAAGAAGGAATAATTTAAGCAACCCAAAAGGATTTACCACCCGGTACCAAGAAACATATCTGAAACTAATCTGTAAGTTGATAAAGGGAGCGTTGGATTAAGTTGCATTACCTGCCAACTCACCCAAGACACTCACTTCGCCCAAGTATTCCAAGTCTCCAAACACATCCAAGGATTCATGTGATGCAATTTATCATAGGTAAAAGATTTTTTAAAGCTCTCGATAGATTAACATTCTTAGTAATTACTTCATCTACCCCTTTCAAAGTCATTGTGCCCACATTAGTAAGGAAATTAACATGTTTATTAATTTCTTGATAGCTATGCTTGAAGGAAATTACGGAGAATAAAGGAAGATAGAACAATTACTCAACACAATATTTCTAATTCTCTAATTCTCCGACTTTTTTTTGTTGGCAACATTATAATCAACATTGAGTCTTCCTCAACCTCCGAGTTTTGAATATTAAGTTCAACTGCAAGCTTGAGACCTCTGAAGGGTGCAAACGATTCCATGATATTATTAGAATCCCAAGGGATATTAATTGCAAAACAAGAAATAACATCACCTTTACTATTTATTCTAAGACCACTTGCTCCAAAAATACTTGGGTTACCTTTTGACACCCCATCAAAATTCAACTTGAAGAAATTCTCTTTCAAAACTTACCGAGTAGCTTCAAATCTTGGTTTACTAATCTGTTGAGAAGGAAGATTCTAAGCAACTTCCATCTAATAATAAGATGTCTTTTGTCACCCACAATCATCTTTTTAGGTAGAGGAACTTTTACTCTAAAAACCCGCTGAAAGAGATTTTCTGAATTCATTTGGAAAAGGTTTTCCAAAATTTTGATACCACTAAAATTTATGTTATTTTTTTCCCTCCACAAACTCCAAGCAATCAGTGAAGTGGCACCATTGTCCTCAAATTCCACATTTGTTCTCCATCCCCTTCAAACTAACCACTCAAAACCTCTCGAATATGGTGCGACACAATCCAAGAATGCTTAATTTTATTGAAAAACCATATGCACACATTCAAAGAAAAGGGCGATAAAAAAGAATACGATCTGGTGTCTCCAATGCCAAGTGACAAAAACCACACTTGGAATATCCTTGATAACTGATTTTTTGTAATCTATCCCAAAAAAGGGATTTTATTTTCATAGAAAACCAAAGGAAAATATTAGCTTTTGGAATATTGACCAAGCACCAAATTTTATCTACTGGCTAGGGAGGAGCCTTGAGATTCCCAACAAGCTAAATATAAACTTGTTTAATTGAATTCTCTACAAAATAGTGACCCACCCATTTCAAAGAATCCTGACGATTAGAGATACCAAGAGGGCTAGGAAACAACGAAGTTGTGAAAAGAGGCAATAGGGGAAAATAAACAAGAGCCCCAGAATAATGATCTTCCAAGACCTTTGCAAACCCCAACATTGACGAGTTTTCATCCAATAGTCTTTCACAAGCACACCCCAGACGTTAGAAACTTACTATTTCAAAACCTTGAAAGAAGTATGAAGGAAAAGAGGTTCCAAGGAAGACCAAGCATCTCTCCAAAAAGGGTCTTCTCACCATTCTGCACAACCGAACAACAGAGACAAGAAGAACAAATCTACAATTACCCAAAAATTGCAAATAAGGGACCCTTCATCCATTTTTCTGGATGTAAAGGATCTATTTGGATCATCAAAATCCAAATATTTTCTCCTAGGTATCAAACTTCAAATACTATCTTGTTCTCTAAAAGCTTGCAAGGCATCTTTGCTCCCAAAACTAATTAAGGGAGAACAAGTTTCTAATTCCCACTCCACCTTTTGATTTATGATTACAAATTTCTTCCCATTTCATTAGAGCTCTTTTAAAAGAATGATTCACTCCATGCTATATAAAACCATTTATAATATAACTAAGTCTTTCTTAAACACTTTTTGGAGCTACAGAAACCAACATAACGTAGACAGCTGTAGCTTGAAGAATTGCTTGAATAAGTTTAATTTTGCTATCCCAAGGGAGCCATCTTCCCATTGAAGAAGCCAATCTATTTTGGAACAAGGAAATTAAAAATTTCCAGTTTTCTTTCCTAGAGTATCCTTAAAAAGTAGTACCCTTGAATACCGACTAGGAAGATAGCCAATTGAAAAACCCAAAATAATGTTAATCAATGTTTGTCTTGCAAGGGAGCAATTGAAGTAAAAAATATTAGATTTTGACCATAAGCAAGTTGGTACCAATCCTAGATTCTTTTAACATCCTTGCTTCACGAAGCTTTAGCAAGGCTAGCCAAGGATAGTCTCATCAACAAATTGACCATGGGAAAATGAAATATTAGCAGTGATTGTGATGCCCAAAATCTTTTTGAGACTTTGTTCTTTAAACAAGGTTCTGGGACTTTGTTCTTTAGACGAGGTTCTCTTTAAAGATTAAACCAGTATGATAAGCAAATATGAATGATATGGGTTTCCTTTTCTAAATCCCCTAGAAGAATTAAAATGATTATTTGGAACCTCCATTAATAAGGACTGAAAATAGAGGAGAAGACACATAAGCATGAAGCCAACTACACCAATCTTCAGAGAAACCAAATCTCTTCAAAATTTTAAACAAGAACCTCCAATTTACCTTATCATTGTAAGTTTTACTAATATCCAATTTAATAAGAATGACTTTTTATTTTTTCAATTTCACTCAATTCAACAAGTTGTGCATGATCACCACTCAATCCAAAATTCATTTTACTTGATCAAAACCACCCAGCACCTTAGAAATGATAAGGCGATGAAGGGTTTGTTAACAATTGGCTGTTACCATAGTAATAATATTGTAAATCGTGTTGCAAAGAGTAGTTGGTATGAAATACAAAAGCGAATCCACATTAGCCATCTTAGGGATGACTGCCAAAAAGGTACAATTGAACTCCCCAAGCATTTTTTTAGATCTAGATTTATTAACAGCTTTGCCAACATTTTTCTTAATAATCTCCCAAAATTTCTTGAAGAACTTAGGGGGAAAACCATTTGGGCTCGGAGATTTATCACTTTACATTTTTTACAGAGTACTCTGAGTTTGTTACAATTCAAGAGTTTAAATGGCTTATTATTAAATTTATCAATAGAATGAAAGCATTTTTTTTAAAATGCAAAATTTTCATATATTTGAAATATTTGTTTATTTTTTTAATAGTAAAATGAGTTACACCTATTAAGAGGGTTTTTAACATATATCAATATCTATTTTCCACTCATTTTTTATTATTAAAATAAGGGTTGATTGTCCCTAAGCACAAATTCATTTTTTTATAAATAAAACAAGGGTTGACAATGGGTTTTGCTTGCCCCTAGGCACATTAAGTATGAAACTAAGTTGGCTTTAATAATAAGTGGCACAACGTTCCTTATTATATTAGTATAATATTAGTCCATTGTGTAGCTCCTAGATACTCTATCCATTTTCAAACAACCATGTAAAACAAAACTTTTCTAGCCTCCTAAACTTGTATTACTAATTTTATCTAGTATTACTTTCTACAAGATTACAACCACCTTATTGCTAAGCCTAAACCATAGCAAAAACAATGGTCATTTCAAACCAAACAAATGTAAGCTATGGATGAAGCTGTAGTACCTCACTCGAGCACATTGTCCAACAATTGTTCCATGCATGAGACATTAGCAAGATCCACCACTTTTCTTCTCAGCACCAACAATAACTCCTTGCCAACATATGCTCTTGATGGCTTCGCAACACTTACAACCTCCATCCTCCCATATTTCTATTCCCTCTTTTTTTTCCATTTGTTCTAGTCTTCTATGGCATCAAAAATTGCAGTTACCCTCTTATTCTCCTCATTTATTAGTGTGTAATGCTCAATCAACTCTTCCTTGGACAAGTTTAGACCTTCATAGATCTCTGATAGATCTTTTGGCTCTATAAAGGAGCCAACAAAATGCCTTTACATTCATTGTGTAACGCTTGTAATTGTATATACTTTATATTGTTTTATTTTAAGAGGAATGTAGAGAACATTACGTAAATCTAATAAAAGTAAGTGAAATTTCTCAATATTAGTTTTATTAATAATCATTATGTATTTAGTTTTAGCAACAAAAAAAACTAAGAAATCATAAATTACATAATAACAAAGAAATCATGCAAACATATTTTTGCAAAGTATTGAGGCTAACTTGATGTGCTTTTTTTGTGTTTAGGTGATATCCATTTAGCCCAATTTCAATTTTTAAAAGAAGAAAGTAGTGATTCCATTGAAAAGGAAAGTATTGATTCCATTGTTGATGCAACCACCTTTGATAAATAAGAAAATCTTAACGAGCAATTTCAATAATCAAGAACTACATGGCAGCTAGCCATCATTGTATTCCATTTTTCACTTGTTTATGTATGCTTGAATGTTTGATTGTATAGTTGAATTCATGTATAAGTTTTTAAAATCAACTTAAACCTGTCACTTGCTCCTTTGCCCTTTGGCAAATATGAAGTAGAAAGAAACTTGCATCTTTTTGTAAATAAATTATGAAAATTCATAAAATGTGCAATATCATATTTCTTATCATTAATTGCATCAATGTAAGAAAACACAATACCCATTTTATTTTGTGTGGTTGAAATAAAAACATAATCTTTGTTAACATGTGGTTGTTAGTTCAAACTTTTAGTTGAAAGTTAATTAGAATCAAGATTTAATTGAAGGTTAATTGTTAGAATTAGTTGGAAGTTAGTAATGATAAATGTGAAAAAATGAAGATAATGATAATGCATATAGTTTTGATGAAGGTATCTCTTATTTAATTATATTAATTTTATTTTATCAAATAAAATGGGCATTTCATAAGTATAGTAAACATTTATTAATTGAAAGTTAGAAAAAATAATTGTTATAATACTATACATGGTGCAAATATTAATAAGAACCCCTAACAAGTCAAGATAGAGAATATCACTTCCATTCAAATAATAATATATATTTTTTTTAAATCTAAATTTGTTTTATTTGTTAAAATGTTAAAGAAGTGGAAAAAAACACGAGAATCTTCACAATAAAAGAGCACATAAAAAACATGGATCAATTGACTTATAAATGTAAAACGACATTTAAAACAACAAATTAGAACAAAGGTTTGTCTATTTTATTATATACAAACAAAGAATTTACATTGAAATGGGTTTTTGAGTCCCCTTTTAAAAAAAAAAACTTGTTATGTCTTAAATTAAAAACTTAAGTTTTAATTATTTCAGGTAAAAATTAATACGTTAATTTTGATGGATAAATTTTAATGTAAAGATAAGAGTATATTGTATATGATTTATACAATAAATAATTTTTTTGATTGATTCTCATTCTAATCATTAATAAAAGTTTGTAAATAAATTTTGATGGATAAATTTTTATATAAAGATAACAACATATTATATATTGTTTAAAAATTTAAATTTATAATTAAAACATAATATAAAGATACAAAGAGTACAATTTTTATTATATTTTAATAAATCTATAAATAACTTTAAAAGCCATATTCTATTATTTTTTATATATTGTTTAAAAATTTAAATTTATAATTAAAACATAATATGAAAATATTAAGAGTATATTATTTATTATACTTTAACAAATCTATTAATAACTTTAAAAGTCATATTTCATTATCTTAACATTTCATTATATATTGCTTACAAATATACATTTATCACTTAAAAAAATAAAAAATTATATAGAATCTTTTGCAAATATCATGAAGTTTTCACACAAGTTTAATTACTTTTTTTTTAAAAAAATTTATAAATTAGATTTTTTTCATTTTTGGATAAAATCTACACTTAAACAAATAAAAAATATTATTTAAATAATTTTTTTCGAGTCCTAAATAAAAATGTTTTGACAAAAAAAATACAACACTAATTTTATAAAATTAATTTATTATCAATATAAATGATAAAAAGTTTCTTGCAATTTATTTCAATACAACATTCCATTTGTGATTATATTGGTTTTTGAAAGCTCTTTTTACACACAAGATGAAAATAGGGTAAACAATATTGTTTCAACTAATTTTTAAATATTATTGTTAAAATTGTGATTATATATTTTTTAACTTCCAATTCTTTCTACACAAATTTGAACTTTCTTTTTAATTTAAATTTTCCAATTTCAAAAATTGAAAGAATTAAATTTATTAGCCATTAGAATTTTAATTATTATATAAGAAATATATGAATTATTAGAAGATTGATTTTTTAATTTAATGAGAACTTTTATTTGTTGAATGAAAAACTACCATAATGTAAATTAAAACTATGTTTATATTTAGAATAGTTTTCTTAACTTGATAAAAAAAATTACGATGAATTAAATTATATGAATCAATAAAAAATAACGATCATAATAATTTGAATGATAACTATATCATGTGTGAATCTCAACGTGTAGCTGGAAGAAAATCAACATGCATGTGGGCATGGTTTGGGAGGAGAAAGTCAGACTAAATTTGAGGTGGAGGGAGGAACAATGATTGAAAAAAAAAAATTTATCACCATAATATTGATAATATCTCCACCCATCCTTTTTGGCCTCCTTTCATTGATGAGAAAAGTTATTTACATCAATGTAATCTTTGTTCTCCTTCAAAATCAAAACACAATTGAAGCACATTACAAAAAAAAATCATTTATTTCAAAAATACTTACCTAGGTTGATGTTATGGTCATGTCAATATAGAAACATCCCAAACATAAATTGATACCTAAATTTTAGACTAGCTTGAGCTTTTATAACTCATATAAACATAAGAAATATAATTATACAACTCTTCTCCTTCCTCTCCTATGAATAGTCTTCTACACTCCTTACTCATCAATTGTTGTTATATCAAGATTCTTTATTCCTTTCTACTCCCTTTTATAAAGATACCACTATTAATATAAATATCAATTAATATTAAGATAATAATTTTTTTTATGTTCAATATTATTAAGAATTACATATCTATAAAAATGTTAGCGATCAATATTTCCCATGCATCCATCAATCCACATTCAAATTCTAAGTTGATGTAAGGAGTAAATTGTGCCTATCAACACATTATATGATCGTGCTTTCTTATATAAATATTAAATAATACAAGGTCATTTGCTTGATAACTTTTACATTTAAACAAGTTTCTAAAATTATTGGTAGGTTAAAATAAAAGGCTTATCAAAGTACATAAATATAGTCTCCTTATCCTCATGTGTGAGAATAAATTTATACTAAGATTTGTCTTAATATGGATATGATATGTATTGCAAGGTATGTAAAATATTTAAATTGTAAACTCGTATGTGTTCTTACACTTATGTTTTGGTGGGATTTTCATTTAATATATTTTAGATACCTTTAAGCATGTTAAGTTTGAATGAGATACTTTGGAGCATTTTTATTTATTAATATTTTAAATAAATGAATATCATAAGACTTCACATTTCAAAGAGAAAAACAAAAATTACCTTTACATGTATGCTCTAGAGGAACTTGACTTTTGACAGGTAATGTAGACAAAGTGATCAACACATCCTTTCAATCTCCCACTTGGTGATCACATTCATTGGACATGATTCTTGAACTAAGTGAATTTATAAACCAACCAAATTTATCTATACCATTAGGGTTATTCAATGCATCCATAACATTCTCGAGTGTTGCGTTTGATCAATAACACCTTACCATATTCAATCATCTTATAGATAACATGGTATCTATGTGCTTGGACGTGTCTTATACATGAGATTCTTTGATAAATACTCGATTCGACTCAAAATTAATACCCACAAGTTTGTTATTGCCTAAATTTTCACTACCCCCTTTAAAATTTTAAAGATGTCAACGAACTTGCTTCACGTATCTTGAGCCATTACCGTTGTTGTTTCCTAGGCAGGGGCCTACTCCCTCCTTTTTTTAGTTAGGCAATTAGAGATTGTACTCTTCACTTGGTCTATTTTTCTTTGTTCTGATGTTTAGTCTTTGAGGTAAATCGTTAGCACTCCAATCACGTAGTCACGTGTATTTTGTATATATTATTCGTTATACATAAGTGATTTGATAGTGATTTAGGAAGATTGTGATTCAATAACATCATACAAGATTGACAAGTATTTGTATATGAACTAATTATAGTATATTCATATCGTGAATTGACTTTCAAATATTGATCATCTTTGACTAATAATAAGGCTTTTTTTACCCATGTCATAAAAATTGACACTACTAGTTTGTGTGTGTTTTCTCGAAATTTAGTTAATTTGTATTAGAAGCCTTTTGGCCCACAAAAATGCTAGTATAAGTTTAATCTAGCGTATGTTTCTAAAGTCATATTATTTACACACTAGACATATTAAAAAGATTTAGTCAAAAGAAGGGATTTCACTCATGGCCACAAACACAATCTCACAACACCATTATTTCCGCAACCTACAAGATTGACCCCTCAACAAATTAAAAAGAAGCGTGGCAAAGGGTTGTGTTTCGGCTATGATAGCAAGTGGAGCAAATAACATAAATGTGCTGAAAATAAGTTGTTCTACATTGAAGGAGCCAATGAAGATGAAGAAGATGATGAGGCCTCAAGTGAGGGTATGAAAGAGCTAGAGGAGAAATCCAAAATTTCTCACCCAACTATCTCCTATCATGCCCTTTAAAGTATAAGTAACCCTCAAACTCTTAAGGTGGTGGGTTTCCTTAAGAAACATAAGGTGACAGTTTCGATTGACACAAGAAGTACACATAATTTAAATAATAATAGGTTGGCTTCTCATTTGAACTGTTTTATTTATTCATCTCTAGAATTTCAAGACATGATTGCAGATGGTGGCAAAGTCATTTGTTCTGGAAAATGACATAGTATTAAGATTGCCATGAGGGATTACCTGTTTAATTATCCTATGTTTTCTATTTCCATTGGTGGAGCTAAAATTATTTTGGGAGTACAATGACTCACGAATTTAGGCACAATGGAGATGAATTTACAGAAATTGTTCATGTGATTTTATTATGAAGCTAAGTCATTTGAACTACATGGATTCCAAGCAAAATCTCTCCAATTGGTTAGTTCACATTAGATGACGAAGATTTTTAAAAATGATGTTGACAAATTTGTAGCACGATTGTTTTCCATAGTTTAGCCAACAAATGTGTCTACACATTCTGATTTATAAATGATTCTTGATGACCACCTAACAATTTTTGGCATAATGCCAAAAGGCCTACCACTAAGCAAAGAACATGATCATGCCATTAGATCAATTCCCAAGTAGTACACCACTGAACATCAGAGCATACATGTGTCCATATGCTTAGAAAAATGAAATTGAAAATATGGTACATGATATGTTATAGGCAAGTATTATCTGACATAGCCAAAGTGTATTCATCCTCAGTGGTCATGGTACAAAAGAATGATGACACTTGGAGGATGTGCCCCAACTACGTATAACTCAATAAGTACACCATCAAAGAAAAGTTCACTATTCCAGTAATTAATAATTTGTTAGATAAATTACATGGTGCTATCTATTTTATCAAACTAGATCTTCATTCTGAGTATCATCAAATTCAGATCATAGATGTGGATATCCCTAAAGCAACTTTCAAAATTCATGAAGGCCATTATGAGTTTATGGTCATGCCTTTTGGTCTCACAAATGCACCATCTACATTTTAAAGTTTGATGAATAAAATTTTTAGGCATTTTCTTAGCAAGTTTATGTTGGTGTTTTTGATGACATCTTTATTTACAACAAAATTTGGGAAGAACATTTGAAGCATGTGAAACATGTATTGTTATTTCTAGAACAACATCAACTTTATACGAAACCTTCCAAATGTGTTTTTGGAGTCTATGAGGTGGTGTAATTCGATCATATTGTTTCACATGGAGTCAAATTTAACCCTAAAAAATCAAAGTTATGATGGAGTGGAAAGTGCCAAAAACCCTTAAGAATCTTTGTTGATTTTTGGGGATAATAGATTACTATCATAGATTTGTAAAAAATTATAGAAGCATAGCAACACTGCTCACAACATTGTTGTATAAATATTCCTTCCATTGGATTGAACTGAATACGAAGGTGTTTTTGAAGCTAAAAAATGCTGTGTGCACCACTCTAGTGTTGATGACCCCTAATTTTTTCAAAATGTTTGTTGTTGAATGTGATGCATCATGATATGACATGGGGGCAATACTAATGCAATAAGGAAGACCCATTGAATTTAAGAGACATCAACTCAATGAAAAAAACAAGCTCAAGCCAATCTATGAGACATATATGATTGCTATTCTTCATGCAGTCAAGCAATGTAAACCTTATCTAATGGCTAGACACCTTCAGGTAAAAACTATTCATGATAATCTAGAATACTTTTTGGAACAATGATTGTTATTAGAAGAACAAAAATGGGTGACTAAAACATTGGGATATGACTTTGAAATAGTCTATAATAAAGGAAAATAGAATGTGGTAGCAAATGCACTTTCTAAGAGGGATGAATTAGTTGACACATTGTTATGTGCAATGACCATTTGACAAATAAATTGGTTAGAAGAAGCAAGATCAAAATAAGAGCATGATAGGGATACACAATCCTGATTCAAAATATCTAGCATGGTTCAGGTGTTTGTAAAAAAATGAATGGAAATGGAACATATTATGGTATAAAGATAGATTATACCTATGTAAGGACCATGTCTTTAAACACAAGATCATTTAGGGGATTCATGTATCTCCAATATAGGGTAGTTAGGATTTTTGAAGACATGTCACTGAAAAAAATAAGATACATTTTGGAAAGGACTCAAGTGGGATATACATAAATTTGTGGGAGAATGCATGGTTTGTCAATAGCATAAAGGAGAAATAATTAAGACCCTAGGTCTTTTGCAACCATTATCCATCCCTAGCTAGAGGTGGGAAGAGGTTTCCATGGATTTTATCATAGGGTTGTCAAGGTAGAAAGCTAAAAATTTCATCATAGTAGTTGTGGATAAGCTCACAAAATATGTTCATTTTTGTTCCTTATCACAACCATTTTTAGCTAGTACATTAGTTGTTGCTTTTTTCAATACAATTCAAAAACTGCATGGTACTCCCAAAATCATTGTAAGTGATCATGATCTTATCTTCACTAGTAACTTTTGGACTGAGTTATATGCATGTTTGGGTACTCATTTGGCTCATAGCTCATCTTATCATCCTCAATCTGATGGGAAAATAGAGGTTGTCAACAAATACCTATAAGGGTATCTCTGTTGTTTTGCATCAAATAAACTTGAACATTGGGTCCATTGGATACTACTAGTAGAATGGTGGTACAACACTTCATTCCATACCTCTTCTAAAATGTCTCAATTTGTGGCACTTAATGAATATAATCCCCCATCCATTACTTCATCTTTGATGGTACATCCCCAGGTTCGATCTATTGAGAAACATGTTCAACATCAGTAAGAAGTACTAGCTAGTTTAAGAAAGAATTTAGTGAACATAGAATAAAATGAATCAACAAACTAATCAACACTGTAGTGCGAGACATCTTGATATCGGTGATTGGGTCTTTATGCACTTGTATCTATATAGGCAGACGTCTTTAAAACAACAAAAAAATAGCAAAATTTTTCTTAAGTATGATGGCCCTTATCAAATCCTGTAAACACTTGGCATTGTGACATACAATCTGTAGCTACCCCAATCCACTCGCACACATCCTATATTTCATGTATCTTACATAAAGAATATCATTGGATATAGAGTTTCGACCAATATTTAGTTACCTAAAATGGATGAAGAAGGTAGAGTCATTATGGAATTTGAGGAAATCCTTCACACACACAAAAAGACTATGAACAAGAGAGCCAAAGTAGTATTTAATCAAGTGGAAGAGTTTGAATTGTGAATATGAAACATGGGATGATGAATGTTTCTTACAACAACATCTAGAGTTGATTCAATGTTAAGAGAAACGTTGTTTTGAAGGAAGAGGCATGTTATGCCCTTAACCTATAGTGTGTCTAGGGTTATGTGTGGCCGACTTGTGGCTTACATACCTTTCATATTATATTATTGTATTTATCTATGTTCTTAGTATGGTTGAACTATGGAATAACTATGGCTAAGTAGAGTATATATATGAGGTAGTGGTTAGTTTTTTATCATCATATTATGAACTATGTTCTTATTGAATTGTTGCAGAGGTTTCCCCCTCGAAGCGACTCAGTCATAATTATAAATTATTGTAGCCTTTTATCAATTATTGTTGTGGATATGATTATTATGCTCTTAATTCTATGATATATTATTCTATTATTTTGAAATATTTAATTAATTTCATTACATTCATAGATTCATATATGACGTTGCTTGAATAATAGCAAGCACTCTTTGAAGCATGTTAATAATATTCAAGTGAGATACATGATATGAAATTGCAAGTGAGTGAAGAAGAAATAAAGTCAATAAAAAAACATGAAGTATATTTTGAAATTTAAAAATGTTCCATTTTGACTCTTCAAGATGATACCTCTTCCACAGATACCACTTTGTTATTGAATCAATAATGTTCTTGAGTACTAAAAGTGAGATATGATATAAAATCAAGAAATTATATGAGAGTGAAATATGATATGAAAATGAGATATTCATATGAAGGTGAGAGTTTTAGTTTTTGTGAAGATTGGATTACTATTTGATTGAAATATATTGGAAGAATAGTTGATATATATTGGATTTGAGAAATGATATTTTAGATTTATGTGTTCATTTGAAGTTGATATTGTTTGTTAATTATTTTAACTTCCCAAATCTTGTTAAATTTCTTGGATTCATTGAGTTATTTTATGATTAACATCTAAAATACCTTTAATCGCCTTTAAATTAGTCTTTCTTGTCCTTAGGTATTTTACAATTAGATTGGTCTAATTCAAATTTTATCTTCACAATACATGAAAGGGTTGATTAGTTGACTATTACAATTTTTAGTGTCAACATAGTTTTTTCTAATTCATTCAATTATCTTTACATAATATTACAACCAAATTACCTCCTTACAAGTTTGTCAAGTTGACTTATGATCAAATTTAATATTAGATAGTGCTATATATATGCACCCGAAAGTCATCTTTCAAGTGCCATAAGTAACTTCCAACCTATGATATTTATACGATCCCTTTATTTTATATACACTCATATTATCTATTCCCCTCGTGTTTAGATTTGTCACCAATTTTCACACTTTTTCATGGCTTATTTCCTTTTGTCATCATTTTTGCAATTTTCAATGATTTTGGTTGAAAACGTATTTTTTAAAACTCAATATCAGGGTTAAGGGGTCCCTATCCCATAAACATATATGCCAAAAAACTCAGTAGGTTTGACTTAACAATATAAATTGTTAATGAATTAACCATAAAAAAATGATCATATTTCATAAGTTTTAGAAAACATATATTTTCAAATTTTAGAAACATCAACAAAAAATCAAAGATAGTTACACAGAACAAATCCTATCTTTCTACCACAAATCAGTCGATGGATTTTCTAGTTATTAATTCAGAATAATCTCTTCAAAGACCTTTCCATCACTGTCCACCAACTTACTTGAATCCAACATCTTGGCTTTCTTATTTGACTAAGAAACAAGCTCCTCTTGACCCATTTCCCTTGAAGATGGAAATAAAATTTCCAGCTCATGTCCTAAATTTGAACCCACAATAGCCTTCGCCTATTAAAACTTCAAACTTTTCTTGAAGATCCCCTATTCCATATTCACTTTACTCTTTCCTCTCCACCAAGGAGGCTCCTTAAACAGACCCTACACCACTCATCTCGCCAACAACTTGATCGCTGACAATCTCTCTAGCATCTGTTTCTGAGCCCTCCATACTTCCAATTATGGAATTAGAAGTAACAAATCCTCAATAACAAGCATGGCTATACCCTTCGCCCCTTCCTTCTTTTTTTGGCTAGAAAAAACATCTTATACTTCTTGGGAGAAATTAACCAAATATAATCTAGCTTCCAAAAGCAGATAATAGACAATGAAATAAAACCCAAACCATCCTTACCTGAGAAAGGCATTGCTAGAAAGGAACCAATTGGAAGCAAGTCGATTGCTAACAAAAGACATTCCATGTGCTCTAGCCAAATGATTAAATCTAACATTTATTTAATATGGTCCCTATCCAAAACCACCAGACATAGATTACTAGTAAAAAGAGATGCAAAGTCCAAATTTACGTGCACTTTCCTGCTGACAACCAACACCTCCACACCCAACACCTCCTTCACTGCCTCTATCACTTCAACAACGGGAATATAAAAGACATTAAATAATATCATCTTGGATATATTACCCAAAAAACCCATATCTCTTGCTTTCACTCCACCAAAAACTAATGACCATCCAACCGATTCAATGCACTCTGGTTCTATGTTAAAAAAACAAACCAACCAAAAACCCAAGCCCAAAAACCAAACACGGCTCCCTTTACAAAGAAATGCATTGCCTTCAATCACATTGCATGAAAATTCATCATGAAACTAGTTTTCTCATAGGGTTTCCATCAATGAATTCATTAATGATGCTGGTGTCAGCCTACCTCCAATTCATCTTCCTAAAAACATATCCACCACCACCTCAAATCATAATGCAACATTTTTTTTAGCTACTAATTATTTAAATTTTAAATTTTAAACAAATTAAAACTTAAAAATTAAAGATCAATTTTCTCATTCCCTGCATAGTCACTCCATCATTCTCTAACATTATCAATTCTAGCTGACAGAGGTTGATCTAAACCTACATTCATAAAAAAATTGACCAATCGATTGCTTTCTCGAAAGAAATGCAAACACTTTCACTCATCAAACTGATTTAGTTTAGGCTAGATAATATCCAAGATATTCTCTAATTTTCAATATTTGGCCTTTTGATTTTTCAAAGATTGAATGATCACCTAAGAATCCCCTTCAATTTAATACCTAAAATCAACGCCTGAGCCTCCGCTTCATTATTCGTTCCATCTAGTAACTTCAAAGACATTACTCTTATTAAAGATCCACTACAATATTTAATTACACAACCAACCCTTGAAGCTCATGGATTTCTTCTACAAGCACCATCAAAGTTGAGTTTAAACCACCCTGGTTGTGGAGGAGACCAGATTGCTTCCTTTCTATTCCTTTTATTCTTATTATCTACAATTGACCCTTTAACGAGAGGTTGAAAACATATTATCATGGCCCCAAATTTCATTTAATATTGAAACTTACCTTTATTTACATGTTTTTAGCATTTCCCTATCATTTTGTGACCATTTTTGTATGTTTTTGCACTTATCAAAATTTGATGGGTTCTGTTTAATTAAGGCTCATTTTTGGAAACTATGTTACCTTTTTTTATTTGTCTATCATAACAAGGTAAAACTTAAGAATTATTCAAATTATATAAAATATAGCAATGAAATACTAATCTTAGTGTAGAAGGCATAATATGATTTAAAAAATGCACTTGATAATTATGGAAATTGCTAGTGTATTAAGATACTTAGTATTTTTATTGTTCTATGTAGGTATGAGATTGAATAAAAGTGACATAAAGAATGAAATCACAATATGAGTCACTAAAATTGGGAATTGGGTGTCTGGACCGCCAGATGAAATTTGGAATTATGTGGACGTTTGCATAGATGATAGAATATGTCTTCTGATAGATTCTATTTGTGTACAATGCCTCTATGTTTCAATACAAGGTGCTGCACATATTTGTAATCCATCTATGTATGTGATATCAAGGCTTACTTTGTGCAATCTAACCAGAAACCTATCCCCTTATCTTTGAATTCTTGTGTCCACTTTCAACACTAGTTTTAGTTTTGAAAAAGGAGAAGAATGTGGGTTGAGATGACCTCAACCACTCCCCAATGAATGGTCTAATGCTACCTACATATCCAATACTTCGAAGAGGGAAGTCAAACTGCAAGCAGTTCTCCCTGTTAGGTGTATGTGTGTAATGGTGTTTCTTTAATGAATGCAACATGTAATCTAGCTTTTGACACTTGGAAAATGGAAAACTTGGCTCGACTCAGGTGATTTAGACTTGGCTAGGGCTTGCTCCTTCTGATTGATTACTAAATTGAGAAATTTAGGGAAATCCCTTTTGTGAAAATGTTAGAATATGTTTGCTTGATAATGCTAGATAATGAAATAGGCTTAGAATTAATGTGTATTTATATGGAATTATTTGATTAATTTCTCACACCATCGATATGAAAAATGTAAACACTAACCCCAAAAGATGATTTAAATTTGAAAAATGGTTGTTGCTTGGAGTGGGGACAAGTTTGTTAGAGTTGGACACCTTCATAATTTCAGAGGTATTGTATGTACCTAAATCCGCTCACTTCATTTAATGTCTCTAATATCACTATTAGTTAACACTAATTCCACTTATCTAATTTATCTCATCTAATTTCATCTTAAAATCACCTCCTTCTAATCATTTATATCATATTCCCCATTAATATTTCTTCATATACTAACTATAGTCTTATCCCACTTCCTCATTAATTCCCCTAATCATCTCTTATCCTACTCTAATCCCCACTTATCTATTATTTGGGAATTTTAAATTCTTATGACCCGCCTACTAGCCTATTTCTAAGATCTCCTACATACCTAGTCCCTAATCACCTACCTAATCCCTATCTAATCCCCTACCTAATCCTAATTAAACCCAAGAGAATTATAGAATTCTCCAATTCTAGAATCCTCTCTATTCTCACCCTCTTTAGAAGCCTTTAGATCTAGAGGCTTCCAAGGATTTTTAAATTCTTTGGATAATCCTCCACCCTAGATCTCCATAAGCCAACCTTGAATTTCAGCCATTGATCCTTCCCTCCACATTCCTTTATAAACAGGCTATTCCTTCATGGCCAAACATCTATCAACAATTTACTAATTCTATGCCAATCTAGTCCTTGAATCCATCATCAGCATTGTTGATCATGTCATCATTTTTTGACCCCATATGTGCTTATATTAAACATTTTTGTGTTGTAAATCAAGGTTTGTGCTCTATCTGTGCAAGATCCAGATGGAAAAACAACATTGGGAAGGAATCCAATCAACAAACCCTAAGGCAAAATACTGCTAATCTCAAACTTGTGGTTTTGACCTGAAAATCATGGTATTGCGATGAGAGTCGTGATATTGTAGTTTTTGATAAATCACCAACAATTATTTTTTTCCCTCTAACTTGTAGGTTTTATTTTGAAATTTTCTATCTTACAATGGATTCAACATCATACAATCTTGGCATATAACCCTTTTTTGTTTTTGCATTCTCATCCAAGAGGTTTTTGATCTTCAAACATATATGTTGCTAACCATATTCTATAAAGGGGTTTTTCATCTATGTGATTTATTGATTGGCAGGGTTAGCAAGAGGACCAAGACAAGGAGGGCATATGAAGAAAAAACAAAACACAACCTCTCACTTTTTTGCTATCTCTCGTAAAACTGCAACTCACAAAATCATGATTTTGCCCTATAAATAGTGATATTGCATCTTATTAGCGATTTTGTCATTTTGTCAAATTTTGCCATTTTAAAGGAATTATGTCTATTGGTTGTCATCTTTAGATCTTATAGGGTAGAATTAGAACCAAATATAATTGAAAGTCCTCTTTTATAGTAATGGATTCTGTCTATTTTTTATAAATATTTTGTCTTGATATCTTTCTGACACATCATAAATTAGCTCCAAACCTATCATGATTATCTATAAATAGGCATTTTTAGACATCTAAGTAACTTATCATAACTTTTTTAAGCATCTATTTTTGTCAAAAAGTCAAGTTTTTGGAAATTTTATGCTTCGGTACAATACCGTTAATCTCAAATTTTTGTTAGTAGTGATTTTGCATTATAAGTCACGGTTTTGCATTGTTAATCACAATTTTATAGGTTCATGGCATGATTGACTATTTACTGCAAGGTCATTATTTGAAATCTACAATTTTGCCTTAGAGTTTTAGTTTTGTACTCTCTGTTTGTGATTTTACTTTACACTAATTTTGTAATTATGCTTTTGCAGGCAATTGGCAAATTTGTAATAAGTCAGTCAAACTATGTCAAAGACTCCTTTTGGGCATATTGAAAATCATTTATCATTCTCTTAATCATTTTGACTTTTATATATCATTTTATTCATTTTGTCTTATATCTATCTCTTTAATCATTTTATCTAGTATATTTTTACATCTTGTAAATATCTCACACTTAATCTTAATCAATTAATTAATCTTTTTGGTTTCCCTGTTTGTCACTTGAGGGTTTTGGTGGTGTATGATCTCCTCTTTACATTCTTGTGATGATTATTGGAGGATAAAAAACCACCAATAAGCCCTCCCATTTCTTTTTTTTTAGGAGTCAATGACATGGATTTCATCACCACGTACTAGATCAAACTCCATGTTCTGGTGGAGTATAAAAATCAGGAGAGCTATTGTTAGGCATCAAAGCAAAATTCCCCATAAAGGGTTTCATGGCATGAGGGGAAATTAAGATCTAATACACAAGGTGGTTAGAAAACATCCTATACAAACTTGGGCTCCATTGTACCTTTGCATATATCGAGGACTCCCCTAAACACCTTATGCAAACCTAGCATAGGACCTTTTAGCCATAATAGGCATTTTTTTATAAGAGGTAGGATAAATTCCTAAGAATTTATTAACTATTGATGGGTTCGATAGGGTTCAGTCAATTCTATAATGGGTCACCGGCTTACAGCCTCATTCATGAAGCCGTTAGATGGTACAAACATCGAGTTACACACCCTTGAGTTTACTAATTATAGGTTTGTGGTTTGCTTGTTTGGGTTTGTGTCTTGCTATATCCGTGTTGTTTGTGAGCCAAGTCGGCCTCATAACCAAACCTATGCATGCCTATCTAGGTATTTTATACATATCATCTTGTATATCCTTGCCTCATCATCCCATTGTACATCCTTTTACATGTATCATAATATCTCCCATCACCACCGTATCTTAATCCCCTCCTAGTCTAATTACATTCTTTTACATGTCTCATACTATCTCCCATCACCACCTTATTTATTATTAAGTGTTTTCTTGTCTCAAACCTATCACAAACCTATACATTCACATGATCTAGTGATCATGGACATAACTTTGATACCATGTTCAATGAAAGATTAAAAATAAAAATGAAGCTGCTGAAGTAAATGTCTACCAAATCTGAAGAAGTCTCCAATGGCATGAATCCAAATTAGCTTCCATGAATCTGGATGTGTGAATATGAGTGACTATTGGTACATGTTCTATTTGAATGGAATGTATGGTTAAATGATTTCAAATATAATGTTATGGATCTCCTTAAGGAAACAACTAGATTGAAAATGGAGTGTTATGGAGATCCTCAAAGAAACAACTAGCCTATGCATATGCTATGAAAAATCATTAGGTACATAACATACTCAAAAAACCAAGGAAGCATTAATAGTACACAATACCCCCCTTTTTTAACCCTAAATATGATATGAGGCTATCCTACCTTGGTGATATAATAGGGTTAAGAATATATAAATGAAAATGCACAAGGGTGATAATCAGATCTACAACAAGCCAATTAATTACTAAATTCAAATATAAAAATATACTAAATTTATTATGTATAGGCTAAATATAGAAAGTAAAACTAAGCTATGTATGGAAATGACAAATAAGTAATATACTTATTTGGTTATAATGATATCATAGTGATGGATATACAATAAGCACAAAGCAAGCTGGAAGGAGGTTCTAGATCTGATGCTTCTAGAGCTTTGGACACTAATATTAGCTTGGGATGGTTATGTTGATGCTATAATCTAGGTTCTATGAAAGTGTCCTATATGAAATACCTGCTAAAAAGGGATGTGACTACTTGGATGCTTTTGGGTTTGTCTTCACCTTTTCTCTGATGTATTCAGATCTGGGTCATGGACTATTACTCCTCATGAATTTTTAAAACCCTAGTTTTTCAGTTTCAGTGTGATCTTCGGGGATTGGGTTAGTGGGCACATGGTATCGAGCTTACCCCAAAGAACCCTTTGTCAGTTAGCACTGCTTACAGAGTCAATACTCCAAAGAGGACCTCAAAGTGATATAGTTATCCCCTACGTGTTGGCTTGTGTGTGAATCATACAGTATGTGTAAAGTACAATAATGGCCTAGTTTGTAACTCAAAAAATTGGGATCTTGGGATAATCCTTTAGTACTTTAGACCTATATATGTGATGTACCTATGACTATGATGGAAATAGGGAAGCTTTGTTCAATTGAATGCTCTTTGAATTCTCTTTGGTAATAATTTTTGGTATTATTCTCATGTTGTTAGGTCTTATAAATGAGGAATGAATGAGGTTTGATTTTGTATTTATATCAATCTCTTTAGATAAGTAACTCATATTAAATCACTTATGTCGACCATTATGACATGTTTCATTTGTAAAATAAATGACTTCAAGGCACTGTATACTTGCATCAAGTTAAGACACTAATGCCCATGCTAGTGTCTATCCTAGATGTTAGTGTCCAGGTAGAAGGAAAACAGGTGAAGGTTCAAAACTTGTAGAGATGGAAGATAAGTACATTTTAAACATACTGGGAAAGATAAAAGGCTTGGGTCATCAACATAAAATTGGTCAGACTAAGAGATAGACCAAGGGGCACAAGATAGAGTAGATGCGAGACTTGTGAAAGCAAAAAATGGTTCATAAATAAGAGGAACAACCAAGGTCTCAGTTTTCCAAGTATACAATATTGAGGCATTATATAATCCATAAAAATCATCTACATTCCCCCCTTTTAATCTGGTAATGAAATTTTTAGTTTGAAAGAAAGGAATGTGTAGCTAGGTGTGTAGAACACACCTTATCTTTGTGTGTTCCCAACTTGAGTGATTTTTTGGTAACTAACCTGCAACCAAGAACATGTTACAATATATAATCAATGCACATATTCTATAATTGAAATTACTTGAAATAGATTAAAATTAAAAGAACAAAGTTTAGGAGTACACTTGCGTTTTGATGTAACCACCTTGCTTATTAGAAAGTTGATTTAAAAAATATGTATCATTGTAAGGCTTTGAAACTAAGATTAGAAAAAATATAGATAAATCTTGAAAATGAATATATCCAAGGAGATAGAGAGAGAGAGATTGGAAGTCCCATGCCTCCAACCTTGGATAAAAAGGTGAGTTACCACTTGGTTATTGAGATTAGCCCAGCCATGCAACCCAATCATACTTATAGCATGGTGCCCCCATTATATGTGGATAAATATTAAAATTATATTAAGTGCCAATGTGGAGGACATGTTTCTAAAACATGTCCTCACTATAATCTATAGATGTTGAATACTGAATAAGTGTGGAGAGCATGCTTCCAAAGCATGCCCCCACTAAATCTAAAATTGTGAATGTGTGGAAACCATGCCTCTATGACATGCCCCCTACTAAATCTAAAAACATGCCAAATGTGTAAAATCCATTCATTTATGTCATGACACGACTAATGTCCCCCGCTTTTGAGGTGAGGGAAGAATAGAAAGTGGTAGTTACCTTACCTCAAAAGGATAATACAACTATATAATCTATGAATCGAACCATGTAGCATATAAAAGGACATGTCTACGTAGATGTATCATTGAAGCACATATAACAATGTGATCACATCAAGGCCTATAAGGTACATGATAATGTGTATCATCATTAGGATCAAATACATAACTAATATTTAATGAATAAATGACTTTTGAATAAATGGTTTGACAATTTGAGTATTTGTGTATGAAAAAAACAACCAAACCATAGGTTAGAACTTATTTCTTGGAAATGGATGTTTCTTTTTTATTTTCATCATTGGCAACCTATGGGATATAAACTAGAAAAACATTGCACATCTTCTCTTACTCACTGTAAAAAGATGCATTTTGATCATTCTATAACATTACCATTTGGGATTGTTCTTTCAAAATTTCTTGCTTCGGATCATTATTTGGAATATTTGGTATATATTTTGGAGAATTTGGAACATTGGAAATTTTGAAATCATGTGACGGCTCATCTACCTTTAATGATGTATCATTTCAATATTGAGGTAGATTTGAAAAAAGCTTTTCCTTTTATTTTGGAGGATCTTTTGGTACCCATTTTTGTGCATTTGACATCTTTGCTCTGGGAGAATTTATATTTTGTCTTTATTTTTAATGAAAAACAATAATTGGTGTGGTGACCATGCATTCTATGATATGCATGGTAATATTTGAATTTTTGTATAGGATGCATAGGAGGTAATTTCATCACATTATTTTTAAGCATTTCCCTTTGAATCTCATTTAACCTCTTGTTAGGATTTTGTTCACTTGTAGAATCATTATCATTAGGTTACTTGGGTTTTGGCTTCCAACATTTATTCGTATTAGGCACATAATTGGTATGTGAATATGCAAACACATGGTTCACAATTACATAATGTGGGTTCTTTGAATATGAAATTTGATTTAACAATAAATTGGTCTTTGAATTTAGAGACCGATTTTAATTTTGTAACTCATGCATTAAGTTGATCATAATATTGATTTGTTTTCTTAGGGCTCTAGGGTATTTGAGATTGATTACCTTTATATGAAACTATAGGGTTGACCACTTTACCCCTTGGATAAGCGATAGTCTAGACCTAGTTAGAGGGATGAGATCTATCACCCTCCTTAGGGTTAGGAGCATCAAGAGGATCCTTTGTATCCATCTTAGATGTTTTGAAAATTGATATGAGAACAAGATAAGTAAGAGAAAAAAATGCCAAAGATCAATCAATCATTACAATAAGGATATAAAAATTTCATGCTATTGGCTATTTTTAAAAAAAATATGAGATAGGTTTCTCAAGAAAAATAAGAAATGAGACAAACCCATAAAAATAGGGAAACAAAAGTATAGTGTATGGCATGTAGGTCTAAATTTACTAAAGATAGTAAAATGTTAAATTTGAATAATCCATACAATATTATGAAAAAAAGATGTTTTTATCTATATCAACATAATAATGAAAAAAATTTGAGGAATTTTCCATTTGATCTATTCTGAATCAAAAATAGGCCAAACAATGTGGAATTCTTCATAGGCAAACCCTAGAATATTCTAAATAAAAATTCAATGATTATGATAAACCAAGAATATTTTTCAGAGATCTAAGAGAGATTTTTGACTAAAACATAATTTTTAATAAAAATCATAAATTAACTTCAACATAAGTACACCATTCACCTTGTATGCCAATATTTACTAAAAATAATAAATTGCTAAAATTGAAACATCTGTACCGAATTTTGGTGAACAAAAAGATTTTTTTTAAATACTAACTTGAGTAGAAAATACGTCTTAATAATTTTGAAATGCATTGATTTGGAGGCTGAAATGTTCCAATCAAATAAGAATCCACTTGAAAACATAATCACATGAAGCCCTTGTGACTAGAGGAGGGTAAAACCCTAGGGTAGAGTTTCAGATTTGAAAATACATCACAACCAACTGAAACCCTAGGAGGCTTGGAAGTCCTAAATCATTTTTTTTTGCATTCACATGGATTAGATTCACCAAATGTTTAACCTTAAATTGAATGTGAGGCTATCTTACCTTGGAAGTATAATAGGGTTAAAAATATAGAAATGACAATGCTCAAGGGTGATAATCTGATCTACAGTAGACCAATCAAATGTTAAACTCAAATATAATCATACATTAAATTTATTATGTTGAGTATAGGATAAATATAAAAAGTAAAACTAAGATATGTATGGAAATGATAAAGAAGCTATATACTTAATTGGTTATGATGCTAACAAAGTGTTGGATCTAGAATAAGTAGAAAGTAGGTTGGAAGAATATTTTATAACAATCATTAAATTATGGATTTGACACTTATGGAGCTCTAGAAACTAATGTTAGCCTGGGATGGTTATGCTGACACTATTGTCTGGGTTTGACACAAGTTTCATGTACAAAATACCTACTAAAAATGATGTGACCACCTAGATGCTTTTGGGTTTGTCTTCACATTCACTCTAGTGCATTTAGATCTAGGTCATGGACTATCACTCCTCATGAATTTATAAAACCCTAGTTCTTCATCTTCATTTTGACCTTGGGGAAAAATGGGTTAGTAGACACATGGTGTTGAGTTGACCCCAAGGACCCTTCTGTTAATAAGCATTGCCTACATAACCAATACTTTGAAATGGGCCTTAGAATGATGTAGTTATCCCCTATATATTGGATTGTGTGTGAATCATACAATATGTGTAAATCAAATACAATAATGACCTGGCTTGTAACCTGGAAAATCAAGATTTTGGGCTACTCCTTTAGTAATTTAGACATGTAGATGTGATGTACCTATGACTAGTATCAAAATAGGGAAGCTTTGTTCAATTGAGTACTTTTTAAATGCTTTTTCGTAAGAATACTTGGTATTGTTCCTGTGTTGCTAGGTCTTGTAGGTGAGGAATGAATGAGGTTGATCTTGTATTTATATCAATCCCTTTTGATCTTGTATTAACTTGACACAAGTGTCCAATGCCCTAAAGTCATCTATTTTGATAATGAAACATATCACAATGGTCGGCCTAAGTGATTTAACTCAAATTAAATCACTTAGGCCGACCATTATGATATGTTTCATTTTAAAAATAGATGAATTTAGGGCATTGGACACTTGTGTCAAGTTAAGACACAATATCGAAGCTAGTGTTTGTCTCAAATATTAGTGTCTAGAGAGAAATAAAGTAGGTACATGTTTAAAATTTGTAGAGATGGAAGATAAGTATAATTTAAGCATTTTGGGCAAGATAGAAGGTATGGGTAATCAACACAAGACTAGTTGGACTAAGTAATAGGCCAAGGGGCATAAGATAAATTAGATGAAAGACTTGTGGAAGAGTGAAAAAGTTCAAAACTGAGAGAAACAACTAAAGTATGAGTTTTTCAAGCGTACGAAGCTGAGGTGCTATATAATCCATAAATATCATCTACACTCCTTAATGTTGACTAGGAAGTGAAGACAAAGCAAATCAATATATCCAAAAGTGTCAATGTCATATGTGTGTAGAAGCAACACAAAAAAATCTTCAAGAGAGAGTGCCTAATATGCCACATAAATAAAAATGTAAGGCAAAAAAAATCCTTTGGACGGACCCAGATCCAATCTGTATATAAACATAGGATCTAACAACTCATCATGATGTACTATAAAAATTCAAAACCTAGTCCTAAATGCATGTTAGATGAGTTTTGTAGTCATATAAAATGTGAAATTTGGTAACATGAGTGTGGCTAATGGCACCCAATCCATAGGTCCATCTTGCTTGCTCTCATGACCCTTATAGGTATGTTTTCACTAATTCTTAGTCATCTATAGCCTCCCAGACTAAACCCTTACAAACCTAGATTGATATTTTCATGCTTAATCCATCCCCCTAAGTCCCATCAATCATGGAAAATAGTTTCCAAACTTAGACTATAGCACTGAAACCCAGGGTGTCTTGTTTTTGGGCATTGTTGTCCAGTTGCATTTTGGCTTTTATCGATCACATTCTTCTAAATCCTTATCCTAATTTATGTCAGCCTAATGTGAATTCATTTAATCCATGATCATTAAATCCCTTATAAAAGGCCATTCAAAGTCCATTTAGAAGGGTTGGCACTCATTTACAAGAGAGAAGCAAAAATACAAGCAAGACTACTCATGCACCTTTCCCTATTCTCTGCATATAGCCATCTAATAGTATTTCAAGCTTATTCAAAATTTTACACCTATCCTTAGTCATTCCAAGTACACCTAGTTTCATATTTACTTGTATTTTCATCACACTATTGCACTAAGCACTTAAATGGGAGAACTACATATAAATTGATCCCTCCTTAGAGTATTGGTATGTAGGCAATGTGCCCACACACAGGGTGTGAAGTGCATCTAGTGTATCTTTTGCACACTAACCCCTCCTCTCCTTTCTCCAAATTATACATTCAAGTTCAATCATAAAAAGGACCTAGGGTATTAAAGACTAAATCAGGTACATAGTGAGCTCTATGGACTTTCAGGGGTTGATATTTCATAGGTGGGGTCACATAGACCTAGTGTAAAAAACCCAAAAAGCTTAGATCACTAGAACAACAGTGTTAAGATAGGACTACAACACCAGAGCCTAGGGTATCCTCCTTTTGATGCTCATATCTAATCAATAAATGAACTTTAGATTCCTATTTCTGATAGTCTCCCAAGTTGCACACAAATTTCCAAACCCTATCTCAGTCAGAACAATACAAAATAAGATAAGTTTGATTTTCTCTCTCTCACTACTATTTTTAGAAAAACCTTAATTACAGTCAAGTTTCACAAATTAGTAACCTAATTATTATACATTATTTACTAATTTTATCTACTTAGACCCATTTATTATTTAGAAATTAAGCATATAATTTCTCAAAAAGAATATATCATTTGGTGAACCTGACTTACTTTAAATTTCACATAAAAACCCTAGAAACCCTAAGGTAAATTCCTAGCTGATTTTTCTCATTAATTTCTAAATTTTTTCTTGAATATTAAAATTTAAAAAATTCCTCTAAAATTTTAAAATTTTGTAATAAATTTATTTCAAACCCTAGTTGCATCAACTAGCTCCCAATAATTTTTCAGTGATTTTCCAATCATTTTCTAAATTTTTAGTTGCCTATTAAAATTAAAAAACCACTTCAAATTTCAAAAATTCATAGTAATTTTTAAAATTTTATTTTTTTCAAAACCTAGTTGTATCTACTAGGTCCCATTAAATCAATCACTTTCCCATAAATTTTTAAACTTTTTCTAGAATATTTAACTCAAAAATTCATAGTATTTTTCAAAAATATTTTTGAAAAATCCCTAGTTGCATATACTAGCTCCTATTTTGTTTCTTGAGGTATCACCTTACATGTTTGAGAGCTCTGTATCCTTTCTATGCATATTCCAGTTCCTTGTTTAGATTATATAAGTTTAATCTTTTCTACTATTATCCAAGTTGTTTTCCTTATGCCACCTAAGTTTCTTGCATCTCTTTCTTCAAGATGAAGTGTAAGACTTAGTGGCAATCCTCCTGAATTCACCTAGATTCTTTCAACTTGACCATATACTATGGATAAACAACCAATTCAGATTCTATCTATAGATTCTACACATCCAAATTACACCAATTTTAATTAGAATGATTCAAATAATGAGTAATATGAAAATACCAATGATGATGTACACACTGATGCTCATGCTCCACTTCCACCATTGTTGATAATGAAGTTGTACTCAACAAATATTTGATTCTCCAAAGTTTCAGAGAAAGACTCAAAGAACAACCTCAAGATCATACTCTTATATTACAATCTTTCATGGAAATCAAAAGGGCTAAACAAGTTGAGTTTTCCATTCCTACAGAACAACCAGTTACAAATGACACTACGGGGGTGACTATATCTCAACAACCCCCTATAGCAGCCCAACCTGACTCTATGCCACCAGTTACATTTAGTACATCCCTATCTCTTGATGTGGTAACCCTTGTGCAAGAGATAAGATCTTTTCAATCCAAGGTGCAACATCTTAAGCAAGGTACTTCTAAACCTACATAGGCTTTGGACTCTTTTTCTCTTCTAAATGACACCATTGGTATGTCACATTGATTCTACACCCTTACCACTAAGGTTTTGTTCAACCTAAGCTTACTCTTTATGATGGTAACGGTGATCCAGAGACACACTTGAGAGATTTTCATGCAACATGCTTGGATTATGTGACAAATGACTGGTTACTAACCAATCTATTTCCATGGAGCCTAAAGGATTATGCTTTACAATGGTTCTATAGTCTATGAAATCAGTCAATCAATGCATTCAATCCTTTAGCCAACATGTTCCTAGCACATTTTAGTATCAACATTAGTGATAAGGTCTCTTATGCACAAATTGCACAATAGAAACTTAAATTAAATGAGCATCTCACAAACTATGTGCTTCGATATAAGACCATCTTGGCTAAGATGAATAGCCCCATGATAGATCAAGAGTTATAGGATCTCTTCAAATAGAGCCTTCTACTAGCATTGCATGAATCTATTATATTCACAATATTCTTTTCCTTCACTGAATTGTGTCATACACTAAAGGAAAGAGAAGTAAAACTCATTTCAACAGGGAAAACTCGAGTATACAAGCATCCCAGACATAAAAAACAAGATTAATATAAAAGTTCCATACAAGGTCAAAGTTAATGATAACAAGAATCATAATCAACCAACAGTCAATGTGACTTTAGAGCCCCTTCAACATATGGTTTTATCAACACCTTATTGATGTGCATTTACCAATCTACCCATTTCTCCAGCTAGAGTTTTACAATAGTTATTAGAAGATAACATCATCACTCTCCCTTTTATTTGAAAAGTTATCTAGCAAAGCCTCTTCCATGAGGATATGATCAACATGCATTTTATGATTTTCATAAGGCACCAGGCCACACTACAAATAAATGCATCAACTTGAGACATAAGATACATGACTTGATAGATGACATCTTACTTGATCTTGGCACTTAAATTGAGTCTCCATAGGAAAATCCAACATAGAATAAAGCTTTTAAAATCTCCTTATATCCATTTTCACAACATTCTAAACAAGAGAAGGGGGACACATTAGGTGTTCACCACACATACCATACACATCCTCTACCAGTTACATACCAGGCACCTCCAGTTGAGTCACATCCTTTAAGTGGTATGATAGGTGTGTATGAGTCTAGGGTTCCAAATACACCTTCGATATCCTTCTCAGATCAAGATATTTTTTAGGATAATTCATATTATAATGCACTCTTTATCAGCGCACATATTCATAATCAACCCATTCATAGTGTTCTCATCGATAATGGTTCTAGTGTCAACATGTGAACCATTACATTATTGTATCATTTAGGCTATTCAAATTAGGATATCACTCCAAAAAATATAGTTATCAATAGATTCAGTGGGTACATATAGATTTTATTTTGTGAGATTGTACTTCCTTTACAGACTAGTCCAACACATGTGACCACACATTTCACCATAGTTCCCAGTGTAGGAGTGTTTGATATGTTACTTGGTCATCCATGGATTCAAAAAATTCAAGTAGTACCATATAAAGTTCACATATGCATGAAATTAATTCATGCTAATCAGATTATTACAATTAGTGGAGTTCCATATGAGTTACCACTCCCCACTTTAGAGCCATCTCCTTTGCAGTCACCATTTCCAGCTTCTCCATTAGTTTTAGTTTCCCCACCAGTTATAGTTATTCCTTTGGTATAAATTCAAAAATAGTTGAGGCACCCATCACCAATACAGAGAGTTCATACACCTCCATAGCTTCAATATTCTAGATAGCTTCTAGCTACAATATTTACACCCAGAGCAATAACATTGAGACCTCATGCTTCTAAACATAAAACACACTTTCAGAGAACTCCTCTTACTTTTATATGGGTCCCTAAGAATCCCTTATTTACATCCACTTCTTAGAGTTACAATGGAATCCCACATTCAATTTCCACTTCAAAGATATCAGAACAATTAAAACACACATAGCTTTTAGAGTCACAGTATCAACGTTTCCATTATGCTTCATGATCATGCACGATACCTTTATTCGATACAAGACACCATGATAGGGAGTCTCATATGAGACTCATCAGTTAGTATCATTTATTCTCAGTCTTTCATGTACATATCTTATTTCAAAAATAAAAAAACAATATAAAAAATCCAAAAACATTCAAATAATTCCAAAACATAAAAACATTTCAATTATTTGCATCATCCATGCTTTTCATTGATACTACTATGCTAGACTTACATTTATTGTTATATGCTATTGTTTATCGATTTATCTATATTACCATGCTTCACTTGCTATTCTTTGAGTGTGTGCAGTGACACCCAAATCCTTGATTGACTCACTCTACCCATTAAGGGGGCATCTTACTTCTATATGTGAGACACACATTGATATACATACCCACTGAGGGCATATTCTACATGACTACACTATCCAGGTTATTTCATTCCTACACCACACACTCTAGTTGTCATGTTGACATACATTACTTACTAATATTACACAAATTACCATATCGACACTCACTAGTATTTTGCACTTGTGTATTTCCTAGCGTATACCTAGTCTTGTACTAACATGTCTTGCATACTTTCACTTCTTGCTTTGATTAGTTAGATGTGATTGCATTTCCAGTATATAAATGCTTTCCTTTTTTTCTTAGCATATCTTGATGTGTTTGCATTTTCTTAGTTTTTGTTCCATGCCTTGTATGTATTTTAAGACATTTAACAATGTCCTTTGCTTTTACTCATGTGTGTGCCTTAGGACATTTGCCAATGTCCTTTATTTGTACTCTCCCATGTGCCTGTGGCCCTTGTGCCAACTTTTTTTCAATTGTATGTGTATGTGGCATTTGTACATGCCCTATGTGCTTGAATTTTACTTTGAATGACATGTGCCCATGTCTCTTGATTGTTTGACCCCTTGGCCACTCTTGTATGCTTCTTGCTTTGTATGCTTGTTGCTTGATTACTTTTCTTATTTGTAATGTCATAATCCATATCATGGATTTCCTTACTTTATTAGATGCCATGATGGACATCATGCTCCATCCCTCATTGATAACAACTAATAGATAACAACTAAAACTTTCGATTTTAGTTCAGTACACTGCACATGTTATTACATTGTTATATCTAGGCATACCCCTATTGATATAACAATCTCTAAATACAAACCTTGTTATATCTTGAGATATCTTGTCAATTATCATTGCTATATCATATATCTATGCAACATAACACACTTGCAGGGCTCTTTCTTTGAGGGTAGTCAATGCAATGTCTTCATTCCTACCCCAAAAGAAGGGGCAATAAATAGGGGTTTTTTCACAGAAATTAGAGCTCCTAACGATCAAAAAAGTAGTTTTTAGAACACTTAGAATAGAATTCAGACATTAGATCAGGAAAAATAGACTAGGTAGACAATAGAGAATCTAGAACAATTACTAGAATTGGCCCTAGATAACAATGCCAAAGTGAGACTACAACATCAAAAAATAGGGTGTCCTATTTTTGACGCTCCTATCTAGACAATAAAAAAAATAGTTTTTTTCATAAATAGATAGAAAAGTGAGTTCAATCATAGGTTTTTCAACTTAGTATAGTCTAGATTCAGCATGCTTTAATACAATTTTTGCTCAAGGAATCCATATATAGGGGGCATCATGCATAACATGATGGCTCTCACTTCCAATTTTAGATTAGGCAGTTGATATAACTTCTAGGTCAGAATCCATGTTCCAAACACAAGTGATTGGGGGCAATGTGTACGGCACATTGATCTTCCCCTTTTTTTGAGTTCAGTTTATTTTCCAAGCATTTCTTAGTAGTTGCATGCCTTACTCCATCTGTAGGTGGTTGGCATACTTTTTGAAGTTTTGATTTTATACAAGCTTAGCTTCCCAAGTACCTGAGTTCCTAAGTTGGATTCTACATTACATAAGCCTATTGCATTAGTTTTGGAGTGGCTTTCATACAAGCCTAATCTCCATATTTTGAAATGGCTAAGAGTGGCCTAGTTTCCATCATACATTTGGCTATCCACTCTAACATTATTAAATCATAGTTCATTCATGGGATTTAGGATCCATCTCATATGACATCTATTCTATAATGGTATTAATTCATAGCTTTAATTCATAGGGTAACGATGGATCCAAAGGACTAGCTAGCCTTTGTATTCTTCAGCCACCTATTTAGAGGGATTGGACACATAGTCCAAACATCGATTAACACACACATGATTCGTTAGCTTCAATTAATTAGGAGATGATGGAGCCAAAGGGCCTACCTTTGAATTCTTGAGCCACTTCCAAGGAATTGAGCACTTAGTTCCTTTCATGATATTAATTTTGGTATAGCACACACCTAACACAATCTAACATCACAATAGGTTTTATATTAGTTCACGTACCTAGTGAGGTGTATTCATTCCTTTCTCTTCCTCTCTCTCTTACCCAAAATTTGTAGGTTATTATTTTAGATATAGCATATTTAGTAATGATTGATCTACTCTATGTTTTTTATTGTAGATTCACACTTCACATCATGCTCTCTCTACCCACATCCATCATAACATAGTTTCATGAGCTTCACCTTTTTAGGTAACTTTAGGTATGATTTATATTTTTTCTTTATCCTAGTATTTCACTTTACTACATCACTATAATAAAGTGGGGGAAAATGTGGTCATATAAAATATGAAATTTGGTAACTTGAGTGTGGCTAATGACACCTAATCCATAGGTCCATCTTGATTTCTCTCATGACCCTCATAGGCATGTTTTCATTGATTCCCAGTCATCCATAGCCTCCCAAACTAAACCCTTACAAAACCATATTATTTTTTCTATGCTTAATCCATCCCCCAGGTCCCATCAATGATGGATGTTGATGATTCAAAATTGCGCTTGATCTTAACCAATCAACAATGGGAAGTTTCAAGCTGTGGGACAATGCGGCTTGAAACAACCTCCAGATTTTAGAGAAGCTAGTCTCTTCTTTGTAACAAGTGTTGGGGGAAAAGGGATAGGAAATTAAACATAAATGCAAGTGTAGGAAATGAAACCTAACTATGGCAATGTGCCTGAGTGTAATCCTAATCCTAACCTGAGCACAGTGAGACTATTATAGGATTCAAGTACATTTGAGAGCAGACAAGTGCATGATCAATGTAAAAGATTGAAATAACAAAAATAGAGGCTCACAATAGGGAATTATTTTGCTGAGATACAGAGAATGTCAACAAAATCATAGTGTTCAATCTTCTTAACAGAATCTTCCAATCACATAAGAGGCACAGAAGTCACGTACAATTATGTAGAAATTTCGATTCAAGAAAATGAGACAAAAGCAAATGACATTCCTAATCCCAACTCCAGATAATCTACAACATAGAATACTTTGCAAATGACACAAATAACACCAACCAAGGCATGGAGCTCAATCCTCTTAATTTATTCAGCCACATAAAAGGCACAGAAACATGCACAATTATATCAACTTTACAACTCAAGAAAATTGAGACAAGAGCATATGATATTACTGGTTAAAATTCTAGAGAGTCTAAAACTATGAAAAAATCCCCCCTTTCTTCTTACAATTCTTCCTCTTTTATATCCTTAGATGACTCCTTCCATCATCCCCTTTCTCGTGTGATTCTACTCCTTCATTCACTCGTAGGGGACAAAATAGACGGTGCCTTCAATGCTTCAGATGTATCTTGGTCTTATCAAAAAGGGCCATGCTAGAGTGGGACGACTGTTTTGATCGCGATAAGGTGATTCATATCTAGTACCTCCATTAGCATCTGAATTTCCTCATTCCATCACCTATTTGGCCACTTAAGTGTCCACTCTGCCTCTGCTTACAGGGGACAAATGGATGGCAATGCTTGTGAGCCCCAAAAATCTACTCGGTGCACTGTTCTATCTACCAGGAATAACTCTCAACGAGTTTCCCTCCATCTTTGTTGTAATGGATAGATGGACACGAGGACACTTAGTTAATCCATGATAATTCTCTTTTTTGTCTAGAGGGCACTGGAGAATGACACTTGGATGCTTTTGCTTTCTCTTTACTTTGTTGTTTTATCAAAACAAAACTCACTGCGCTCCTTGCTCTAGCATCTCTTAAGAAGGGGATGGATGCACGTGGCAGTCTTTTCTTGTTAATGCTTGGCGCTTCCATAGACCCTTAAAGTAACACCCATGGCCCACCACAATCTTTTTTGGTAATGAAGCTCATAGATGATCTCTCGACAGTTGACGCGTGGCGACCTCCGCTGCTCTTGGAAAGATACATGGCATCTTTCACTTCTCCTACTAGGGGTATGTGGCATCTTCCACTATTCTTGGGGATGGAGTAGAAAGGGACTCAGAGAGTGACACTTGGTAGCCTCCGTCGTACTTTGGCACTTAAGAAAAATGAAATGATGCCTTTATGTGTTGAATGAAAGCATTAGACCCAGGCATTGAACCAAAGTTTCTCAGATGCTGACACGTGGTGACTTCCACTACTTCTTTAAAAAGGTAGTTCATGGCCTTCTGTGACTGCCACCTGGCACTTTCTACTGCTCTGCTGCTTAGCTTGTTGAAAGTCCTTGCTGAAAAAATAGAATGAAATATGGGTGTCTCTATGAGACGCAGATGCTGACACATGGTGCATTCCACTTAGCTGCTACTGGATACGTGGCACATTATGTGGCCTTTCAAAAAGTTACAAAAAGGGGATCAAAGAGTGACAACTAGCCAGCTTCGTGTTTCAAAAAGTGACACTTGGTAGTTTCCACCTGAACCTGATACTTAGGCCAAAATGAAACCAAAGAAACAAAGGGGGAAAAGACCCGTGCTCAGAGGGTGACACTTGGCAGCATCCGCTACACTTTGACACTTAGGCAAAAATGAACCCGCCCTCTGCTTCAAAACTCTGTCGTGACATCCAGGGTGTGCAAGAACCAAAATTGTAGTGCTTGATCGAAAGAAATAAAAAATGGCGTAGAGTAAAAATTACTCTACAGTTATTGGTGACCCCCAGGACTTTTGAGCCTGCTCAAAAAGAACCTAACTCCTACTATGTCAAAACTTCAAAATTTATAGCTTCAAAAGTGCTATCTGGTAGATTGACCACTCATGGTCAGATAACCCTTGCTTGTTCTACAATTCAATGAAAGCCAGGTCAAAGTTAATGATATCCTTGTGTGAAAAGGTTTGTAGGATCTAGACCATAGCTTTTAGCTTGAATTCTAGCTAGAAAATAGGAACCAGAATAGTTTCAACCTCTAAGGCTGAGGAATCATCCCACAAGCTCTGAAAAATTGTTTGATCCCTTTATTTGGCCTGCAACAATGGTTCAATTTGATCAACCATCAGCATCGTCTTTACATCTAAAAATGGGGAAGGAAGGCCCAGTCGCACCATATCTTCAATATGTTGTCTCATTTTGCTGATGCCTTCTTTCATGACTTCGAGACGTTCTCAACAATTGTTGGCTATGGCATTGCGACTGAGCTCCTCATTGACCCATTTTGCAGTAGCCATTCTATTCAAGATCCTCGCAGCTACCAATGTCACATCCATCATGTCATAGAGCTTCTGTAGTAATGAATGGGAGTTTGACTCTTTTGGAGATTGTGGCTAGAGTGTTCTATACTAAATTCTCTACCCTCTTACATAGTTGCTGTGTGTTGAGCAGGAAGGTGAAAAATGGCCTGAGCTAGATAATCTCTGAAGAGATTCTCTCCCACACTGACTCGTAGAGCTCCTTCACTAGTTGCACTGCTCCAACACCTCTTGGCCTATTAGCTAGCTCAGTTGTCAGTTGCGCCATCCTCTGCTACTCTGCTTGGAACTGGGCTTGAAAAGCTGTAGCCTTGTTCTGCTCCTCCAACAACCTTTGCTGTGATTGGGTAACTTGCAGCTGGAGTCCTTCGACTCTTCCCTACAATGTTGCATTCTCCTGCCTTAGGGCTATTGCTACATCTTTTGCAAGTGCGAGCTCTACCTTCAATGAATAATTTTGGGCCTGGACTACCCATTGAGTCTGGAGGGAAACAGTATCTTGAAATTATTTATGCAGACTATTTATTTCATTGTCTTTCTTGTTTATTTGTTCAACCAAACTATTATAGTTTGCCTTTTCTTTAGCCAAATCAGCCTCCATCTTCTACAGTCTTTTTGATTTTTCTAGATAATCTTCTATGACCACAGAAGTGGATTTGATCAGCAGCTCGACTCTGTCTTGGGGCCTGAACAGGGACATGTTAATGGCCACGACGTTCATCGTGTAGTCCTTCGGTTGCATTTGCTTGCTTAGGTTAGCAACATTGGGTGACAAATGGGTCACCATCAGTTGCTGTTAGATGGGGTTAAATTGTGACCGTAGGTGTGGAACAGTCAGTGCTTTATTTTCTTTAATTCTCTTCTTCTCCGATTCGGCCTCTCTTGCCTTCCTAACAGCATCATCCTGTGTCTAGAAGGTGGAAGGAGATGCAATATGCCCCCCTGTGAAAGGAAATCCTTGTGGCAGGCCATATTGGATAGCCATCGATTGGCTAGGGGTGAGTTGTAGGGGCATATTTTTGGGAACAGGGGGAGATAAATGGGGTAACGTTACGACCTGAGGCACTGATAATGGGGTGACTTGCAAAATGGGAATGGTAACAGTGGTAGTAGGTGTCATCTGGCTGGGTGGAGGCATCATGCCAACAAGGTGAGGAATAGACTGAGAGGGAGGAGGGGGAGTAATACTTACCTAAGGGGAAGTTGCAGTGGTCTGCACTGGGCAATGCAAAGGCTCCTCTTCCTCCTCCAAATCCAAATGGAACTGCACCCTCCTTCTCTTCCTGGGTGTCTCTGCCTCTGGCTGCATTTATTTCCCTTCTACCTCTGCTATTTCTAGTGGCACATGTGGAGAATCAGGGACTTCAATCACTCCTGATGATGGGGAAGCTTATGGTGGTGATGATACCACAATCCTTTGTTGTTCTATGGCAGCTGTAGCTTGTTCTGAAGTATGTGATTGTTGGCTTGGTCCCGCTCCAGCTTCTTGCTCTGCCCCAAGTGTCAGCAATTGACTTATTTCTAGGCTAGATGTAGGGGAAGGATGCCACTCATCCTAGAGTTCTTCCCATCTTTCATCTGAGTCCATGCCTCCGAAAGCATGGGTGGTTTGAGAAATTTCTTGCCTATATTTCTAATAGGCCTCAATCTTCTCTGCATCCCAACCTTTGTTCGTTAACGTCATTCTCAAACTAGAGGTCATCCTGAATTTGGGATTATAATCCCTCTATTTATTATAGAAGGTTTCCCATGGCTTGTTTTGTGGCATGGGCAAATCTGTTAGTTCAACATAGAGACCAGGAGCATCTTCTACAGGGTTTTTCCTGGTCTCCCAAAAAGGGTGGCCTTCATGCGCAATTCTAGCTCCAATTCTATTTGTCCTCACCATGAAAGATATGTAATCATCTAGGTCGTAAACCCACTTATCCTCGACTAACAGGAACCCTAAGAAGGTCAGTTTCCTTAGCAACATAGTTTCAGCTTCTCTGGCTTCCAGGCTTACGTTGCCTGCCATCCACGGGAGATTATACATTTTCCTCTTCTTCTTCCTAGAACCATACTCATTTTCAACAACCGACACCTTCCTGAAAACTTCCAGGAATGCCAATCTAAGAGTTAAGGCCGTTGGTAGTAACACTGGTTCTCCACAAAATCCATGGACCCTTATGATCGTGTGACGGGACCCAAAATAGAAGTCACACGGGATTGGGCAACTAACTAGGAGGTTCGTGACACTTGGGAATACCCTGTTTATGACAGGCTCAGGGCTAAGGCAATGGAGAACAGGGGTAATGAACAATTCCCAAAAATCATATGGGTCACTAGTTCTTGATAAAACATGTGTCCATGCAGACACAGGAATGGTTCTTTAGGTGTCAAAAGCTGGGTCATATGGGTTCAAAATCATAAATTGGGTGAAAAGGTCAGGGTTCTGGTGCAGTATTAAATGGAACAAAAAGGAGGAATACCTAAATATCCCTTTTGACCTGAACTGGGTTAACTACTCCATGATTGAAAAAGTGATGTGTTCCGAGAAGTCAAGTTGATATTCCTACATTCTATCGATTGTCTTTAGTTTGAAGAGGATGGTCATTTGCTCAGCATATACATCCATGTCATCTTTCATGCCAAAGATGAAGGCCATCATTGACAGTGCGTCTTGGCTAGCGGGCGTGAACTGAGTCCTTGTTACAGGGAGCATGGGTACCGTGGTATCACCATCATCCATTTGTAACTTAGACTTTAAAAATCTTGTCTGAGTGTTGACGTTTGCCCACGTCCTTTACATCTTATCAATGGTGGGGAAGGTGGCGGTACTATCGTATTACAGGGCAAGCATGTCCCTGATAGCTGGTGGGGTGATCTACAACATGAATGGGCCTTGTTAAATGGTGCAGGATTGTGCATGAAGCAAGTCTGCTCACAATTCAATCAAATCAGGGCATGGATGCACAGCTGGGACCATGAACTGAGCCAATTGTGAGGTCCATATCCTCATTTTGAATGTCTCATATTGTCTTGCCCTGGATTTTTTTAGACACCTTTGGTGTGCACCTTCTTTGAGGTTCTTGCTATTGGCTCTTTACAAGGTCGGGTCCATGATTCCATCTGCATAGTCCTTTACCTTGGATGGGTCACTGGTTTGACCGACTCCCAGGGCTTTTGTTCTTGGGTAGCTTCTCGGTGGTTGCGCAGGAGCTGCCATGTATGATTTACTAGCTAGTAATCTATCGAGATATCCAGGTGCCCCTGTTCCTTGTTGAGAAGATGATGCTCCCACCATCTCTATATTTCTTGTATAATACCTGGTATATGAGCCTTGTGTAGGATAGAAAACACACTCGCTGAAGCAAACTTTCTTAGGTGCTAATAATTGCAATGAGAAGGGTATGTTCATAGGAATGCTTGAGAGTTTATAAACTTTAAAACTTGCAAAGGGATATTTATGGGTCTATTAAGTCCCAAATAGCCTTAAATTTGGATGACCATTAGCAAATCCTACTCAATCTTTAGGAAACAGTGAGGTGGACACGCTATGCGGTGCAAGGTACCTTAGAGATCTCGAAAGGTTTGGGGAAGCATTTAATGCGACAAAAAATTTAAAGAATTAAAACTTCTAAGATGTCGACTCTGCATTTAAAATGCTTATTTTTAAAAGAAAAGTGAGAAAACAATGGAAAACAAAATAATGCAGCAATGGGAAACTACCTAACTACATTAATTAATCATCCTTATTTCCCTCCGAGGTCAAAAATAAACTTTTCAACGTTTTCTTTATGACAAGCCAACTTATGTTGCCATACCAGTGATTGCAACGGGTATATCTTTGATGAAATGTCCTCTGCACTGGCCACACATATTTGCCTGCACTCAAATGAGTCTAAGTAAAACATGTGTTCGACACCCACAAACTCTTCTTATCCTTGAATGCCCGTCGAATACTAGTTCTTCATGCTGTCGTGTGTTATCAAGAAATCATCGGTTATTGGTTCTTCACTCTATGCCTTTTGATATCCATTATCTTTTAGCTTATCTCCTTCAAATTCCAACTTTATTGCATCATCATGCTTCTTGATGACTTCATCCTCTTGAAAGGATGAATTTGAAAGCTGATATCCCTTCTGGATACTCAGTTGAGTCTCACAGTTGTCTTCTCCATATTCGGCTAGTTCATAGCCTTCTTGAAGGATAGTGTCACCTGTCTCAATGATCTGATCAAGGGAATGTCCATGTTCTTCCATATCTTCTTGCAAAGTGAGGAAAAAGTTAGAAATGATCTCTTCCTCATCAGAGGTTAAGACAAAAGGTTGTGACTTGTCCTCTTGTTCATCAAATGGAGTACCTACGGTGATTTCCTCCTTATTTGTACTTATGGAATCCTCTTAACTAGCCATGAATTGAGTGTATTCTTTTGCATACTCAGTTTCTTCCTTCAAAATATATTCTTCTTTGAAAAGGCATAAAGAAGAAGGCTGTGATGAAAAACAAGAAGCTTCTTGAGGAAGGGTGGAAGGGACTTGAGGGGAAAGTTAGTGATTGGGATCTTCTTCCCTTGTTTCTATCATAGGCTTTGCATTATTGGGGAAATGATCTTGACAGGTTTGACATTGCTCATGAACAGGGGTGGCATATGCCTGATCTAGAATTTGTGGTGGTGGATAGGCATTTTGATAGATTTGGTAAGGCCATCTCTCATGAATGCTTAGCTTCTCTTCTAGAAATGCAATCAATCCACACACATCCAACATCTCATATGTAAGCTTTTGCCAATTTGCTCTTTCAATAGGATCCCATTCACTTTTAATCAAGTCTATTGCATCCCTTACTTGAGGGATGACATGACAAGGAATCTCTTGGCCACATCCCCTTCTGCTGTCAAAGTCTAACACATATTTTTTAAATCCCAGTAATGCTCTTTTGAAGGTGCAAATAAGGTTAGGTTGAGCATGGGATGTGACATATTGGGGAGACTAGTCATAAGATTGGTATAGCTCATGACCATTTGCATCCTTGTTACTTGACATGAATCCAGGAGAAGCTCATTCTTGATTGAAAATATATGAAGGAGAATAAGACCCATATCTATGAGTAATAGAATTATACATACCAAAAGATGGTTTCTTGATGATACCAGGACTATTTGATCAACTGATTTGCCTCAAAGTCGATGTTGGTGTTGCTAAAAACCTCCAAAGGCTAACTGGTCAAAGAACACACCAGAATTCTTCAACTCCTTAAAAGATCACGTCCCACTGAGTGTGCCAAACACTGTTGATGATTCAAAAATGTGCTTGATCTTAAATTAATCAACAATGGGAAGTTTCACGTTGTGGGACAATGTGGCTTGAAACAACTGCCATATTTTAGAGAAGCTGGTCTCTTCTTTTGTAACAAGTGTTGGGGGAAAAGGGATAGGAGATTAAACAAAAACACAAGTGCAGGAAATGAAACCTAACTATGGTGATGCACTTGAGTGTAATCCTAATCCTAATCCTAACTTGAGCACAGTGAGACTATTATAGGATTCAAATACATTTAAGAGTAAACAAGTGCATGATCAATGTAAAAGACTAAAATAATAGAAATAGAGGCTCACAATAGGGAATTCTTTTGCTGAGATACAGATAATGTCAACAAAGGCATAGTGTTCAATCTTCTTAACAGAATCTTCCAATCACATAAGAGGCGCAGAAGTCACATACAGTTATGTAGAAATTCCGATTCAAGAAAATGAGACAAAAGCAAATGACATTCCTAATCCCAACTCCAGAGAATATATAGCATAGACTACTTTGCAAATGACACAAATAACACCAACCAAGGCATGGAGCTCAATCCTCTTAATTTATTCAGCCACATAAAAGGCACAGAAACATGCACAGTTATATCAACTTTACAACTCAAGAAAATTGAGACAAGAGCAAATGATATTACTGGTCAAAATTCTAGAGTCTAAAACTATGAAAAAATCCCCCCCTTTCTTCTTACAATTCTTCCTCTTTTATATCCTCAGATGACTCCTTCCATCATCCCCTTTCCCACGCGATTCTACTCCGTCATTCACTCACAGGGGAAAAAATAGACGGCACCTTCAATGCTTCAGATGTATCTTGGTCTTATCAGGAAGGGCCATGCTGGAGTGGGACAACTGTTATGACCGTGGCATGGTGATTCATATCTAGTACCTCCCTTAGCGCCTGAATTTCCTCATTCCATCACCTTTTTGGCTGCTCAACTGTCCACTCCACCTCCGCTTATAGGGGACAAATGATGGCACTTTCAATGCTTGCGAGCCCCAAAAATCTACCTGGTGCACTATTCTATCTACCAGGAATAACTCTCATCGAGTTTCCCTCCATCTTTGCTGTAATGGATAGACAAACACGAGGACACTTAGTTAATCCATGAAAATTCTCTTTTTTGTCTAGAGGGCACCAGAGAATGACACTTGGGCGCTTCCGCTTTCTCTTTACTTTGCAGTTTTATCAAAACAAAACTCACTGCACTCCTCACTCTAGCAACTCTTAAGAAGGGGATGGATGCACGTGGCAGTCTTTGCTTGTTGATGCTTGGTGCTTCCATAGACCCTTGAAGTAACACCCAGGGCCCACCATAATCTTATTTGGTAATGAAGCTCACAGATGATCTCTCGATAGTTGATGCATGGTGACCTCCGCTGCTCCTAGGAAGATACGTGGCATCTTCTGCTTCTCCTACTAGGGGTGTGTGGTGTCTTTCATTGTACCTGGGGATGGAGTAGAAAGGGACTCAGAGTGACACTTGGCAACCTCTACCATACTTCGACACTTAAGCAAAATGAAATGATGCCTTTATGCGTTGAACGAAAGCATTGGACCCAGGTGTTGAACCAAAGTTTCTCGAATGTTGACACTTGGTGACTTCTACTGCTTCTTTAAAAAGGTAGTTTAGGGCCTTCCGTGACTGCCACCTAGCACTTTCCACTGCTCTACTACTTATCTTGTTGAAAGTCCTTGCCGAAAAAGTAGAATGAAATGCGAGTGCCTCTATGAGACGTAGATGCTAACACATGGTGCGTTCTGCTTAGCTACTACTAGATACGTGGCACATTCTGCAGCCTTTCAAAAAGTTACAAAAAGGGGCTCAGAGAGTGACAGATGGTCGGCTCTATGTTTCAGAAAGTGACACTTGGTAGTTTCTGTCTGAACCTGATACTAAGGCCAAAATAAAACCAAAGAAACAAAGGGGAAAAAGACCCGTGCTCAGAGGGTGACACTTGGCAGCATCCACTGCACTTTGACACTTAGGCAAAAAAGAACCCACCCTCTGCTTCAAAACTCTGTCGCGACGTCCAGGGTGTGTAGGAACCAAAATTGTAGTGCTTGACTAAAAGAGATAAAAAATGACGTAGAGTAAAAATTACTCTACAATGGACTATAATGTTGAAACCCAAGGTGTCTTATTTTTGGCACTATTGTCTAAGTGCATTTTGGCTTCTAACGATCACATTCTTCTAAATCCTTATCCTAATTCGTGTCGGTATAACACAAATTCATTTAAACCACAATCATTAAATCCCCTATAAAAGGCCATTCAAATTCCATTTAGAAGGGTTGGCACTCATTTACAAGAGAGAAGCAAGAATATAAGTAAGACTACTCAAACACCTTTCCCTATTCTCTGCATACAACCATCTAATAGTATTTCAAGCTTATTCAAACTTTTACACCAGTTTTTAGTCATTATAAGTACACCTAGTTTTGCATTTACTTTCATTTTCATCACACTATTACACCAAAAACTTTAATGGGAGAACTACATATAGATTGATCCCTCCTCAGAGTATTGGTATGTAGGTAACATGCCCACATACGGGGTGTGAAGTGCATCTAATGCATCCTTTACACACTAACCCCTCCTCTCCTTTCTCCAAATTTTACATTCAAGTTCAAGCACAAAAAGGACCTAGGGTATTGAAGACCAAATTAGGTACACAATGAGCTCGATGAACTTTCAGGGTTTGATATTTCATAGGTAGGGTCACACAGATCTGGCACCCAAAACCTAGAAAGCTTAGATCACCAGGACAACATTGCCAAGATAGGACTACAATGTCAGAACCCAGGGTGTCCCACTTTCGATGCTCTTGTCCAATCAATAAATGAACTCCAAATTCTTGTTTGCAATAGTCTCCCAAGCCTGCACATAGATTTATAGACCCTATCTCAGTCATAACAGTATAGAATAAGATAAGTTTGATTTTCTCTCTCTCACTACTATTTTTAGAAAATCCTTAATTACAATCAAGTTTCATAAATCAATAGGCTAATTATTGTACATTATTTACTTATTTTATCTACTTATATTTGTTTATTACTTAGGAATTACACATGTAATTTTTCAAAAATAATAAATCAAGTTGAAAATGTCTTTTTCCTTCTCATTAGCCATTGGGTCAGGCTTACCCTTATGAATCCTTTAGATCTTAATGAAACATAATCTACATGGCTTGAAAAATGATCTCATGGTATCAAACTCAGGTGAAACAAAAGTCAAGACCAAAATTTTATGGACCTTTGAATACAATGGGAGTGCTTGATTCTCACCAAAACAATTCAAATGAAAATTCATTGAAATTTATTCAACAGAACTCTTCCATATGTAGGTTTACAACTAGTACATGAATATAACTAAAGGTATGAACCAGATCTGAACCAAAGAGATGGGATATGTGAATAAATTTTCATAGAACCTAATGAAGAGAGAGAAAATGATTCTTTATGTTTGAATCTTGATAAGGATTGAATATTTTGAGTGCATGAGGCTTGTCCTTTACTCTTTCTCCTCTTGATATTTCTAACAATCAAGCTCTAGTTCCAAATGATAAATGATAACATAGCTCATGTATATTCAACATAGATACCATAAACATAAAGTATTCAAACAAAAGAGAGATACACCAATAAAGACACATCATATTAACTATGTCTAATATATAATGTTTATGTGCAACCTACAATGGTTGCACTAGAATATGACTCTAAAAAAGTACATCTCCACTAGCTCAGGTGATGACTCTAACCTCCATTCCATTCCAAAAGAAAAAAATATATTATTATATAGGAAATTTAAGATGTGAGTGAGATTATTATTGACGGAGTAAGATATGGGACCATTCCCTAAGTTACAACTAACCCTTCCCACACATGTGAGGATAACTACCACATTAATTGTGTATTTAATGTTGTGTGCACATACTAAGTCACACATTGGTAAAACATTTACTTAAGGTTTACTTCACATCACGTGAATATGACATAATGCAATAGCCACAAGTACACTAGCAACTTGAAGTGATAGGGAAACATGCAAGAAAACTACCCTTCACAGGTGTTATACCATTGCATAATAATGACTACTTACGACTATGGTGCTATAAGTAAATTAAAAATTAAAACTTGAAATACTTCTTGAAGAGTCGATACATTGTTCATAGACTTGAATAAATTTATAGGAAGTGAGTGGGTTGTTGTATTTTCAACTTTCAAGTAGTGAGATGGGTTAAATATTCTTTTGAGATTGTGAAGCCATAGAGGAGGAGATGGAAATGTCAAGAAAAAAAACATACTCACCCCATAACCAATAAACCATTATGTTAGTATGAGGGCCACTTATGTTATGATATCACCCCATCAACACAAGGATCATAGTATATAGAGTATATCACAAACATAGTAGCAATAAAATCTTTAAATTAGTAGTTTCCACCCAAGGTGCAATGTGGAGACACTAAAATATAATATTATACATTTGTCAATGTCAATTTTAACCTACTTTCACTTTATGTGACTTGTGAACACACATGTGGATCTTGCACACCATAATTTCATGCCCACTTACATTATATGGGCTCGACCTTATCAATTTTATATCAATAACGTATAGGAATTCCTTATTCATGTCTAACCTATTTAAAATAATAATTACACTATCTCTAGATCATTAGATCAATATTCTTGTGTTTCAAATGGCACATCAGTACTCAAATGCCTATAACATTCTACAAGCATATAATACTGACATACGTTATCCCCATTCTAAGCGGTGATAATTTTTTTAAATTCAAAATAACTTATGGGTTGGCCCATACATTTCACATGTCAATAGTGTGATAAGTTACCCAAGGAGTAATATATTTATACACAATAAGTCTAAGCTTATTCCCTATCTAGCATCATCAAGAAATTACTAAGCAAGCATATTCTATCACTTTCACATTGAGAGGGACTAACTTAAACTTCCCAAATCAAAAACTAATCATAAGAAATGCACCCTAGCCAAGGTCAAAACGCCTAGGCCAAATTAAATTTTTATTTCCAAGTTTCAAAATCTAGATCACATGATACATTCATACTAGTTGATCATGATTGCTCATATTCACCTAAATGGAAGAACTACATGTGGTATGGTTTCCCTCTTTAGAGTATTGGATATGTAGACAACACTCAACCATTCATTAGGGAGTGGTTGAGGTCACCTTAAACCATCACTTTTACCCATTTTTATAAGTTACCTTAGTGTCAAAAGTGAAATTAAGATTTTAAAGTGAAAGAGATAGGTTTTCAAATTTGCACACACAGTGAACTGTCGATATCACACATGAAGACAATTTAAAATTAGGTGCAATTACTTATGCTAAAAAAGTTAGGCATAAGTTAACATGATGAAACTAATAGAAGTAAACACTTGCATTAGAATAAGGCATCCAAAGGTTGAAAAACTCATCTAATAAATCCAGATTCTCAGGCTCTTGATGCAATAATCTCTTGGTCCATTTACAATCCTTTCAATCACATGTATTTAGTCTCAGATCTACATAGACCTAAAACATGTTAAATATCTTAATCCTATAGGTCATTTCCATTTATAGTAGATTGTAATTATTCATTATATCCTACTATAGCATTCATATTTGTGTTTTATTGTCATATATTATACAATCTGAATAGTTAAAAATTTATATCTTATTAGATCACGTTAATCAATGATAAGGTAAAACATATTAGTAAACTTGTTTATACATTGACCACATCAAACCCTAGGTTTTCCCTTAGAGTTTCTTCCTTCCTTTCAGGGTTTTAATTTTCTACATTTAAATATGATTTTCATACCTAATTTTTGAGTTTCCCTTCTTTCACAAATCATTCAAGGATATAATGGATACACAGTTTTTATTTTCTAACTCAATCTATGATTTTAATCATTGCATTTTTTTCCCTAAAATACGTAATATATTTTAAAAATATGTAATTAAATGGATAAAATTTATGAGTAATAATTTTAATTCTAAAATTAATTATGAAAAATATTTATCCTTTCTTGATAATTTATATTATTTAAATATTCAATTTGAGTTGACTCTGATTATTACTAGATGCCAAAGAACATGTATGAATCATTTTGTTCCTTCCCCTAGATCTCAGCATAGTAATGGCTACCATCCCACTCCGATTATTCACACTAGGTTTATATTGGATTCCACAATCCATGTTGTTACAATGCGAAGTGGTAGGGTGACCCATCCTATAGTACAAATTAGATGTCATCATAATGTTCATCCTCATCCACCTCTAACTCCCAAGAGGCCAACCAATCAAAATAAATGATATGATATCCTTGAGCAATTTAAGAATACACTAGTTAAAAATTATATGTTAGAGTTGCTCCATAAGACACCTCTCTAAAAGGATATCCTTTATGCGGCATTACATATCACAATTGTACCAAGTAATGTAGAGCCACCTTATGTTGATTCTACCATTAATACATTATGATGGATGGAAAAAAGTATCTTTTTTTGAGAAAAAGGATCTACCTTCTAAACACTTATTGATCGACACCTCTTGTTATATATTCAAGTATGTGATTTGAACAAGGCAATCAAATGGGTCCTGATGGATAATGGATCAAGAGTTAACATTTGTAATATTTATTTTTTAAATCTAATTGGTATAGAGACAAAGGATCTTACTTATTCATACATGAATATTCATAGATTTGAAAACATACATAAAAAAGTGTTAGGAAAAATTACATTGGATATCATTGTTGGTCCCAAAACAATAGATATATTATGCCAGGTTATGCCTAATAATATTAACTATAATATTCTATTGGAAAAACCATATATTCATAATATGAATGTAGCACCTTATACCTTACAAGTGAGTCTCAAATTTAGTTATTAGGGGCACACACACCCACACACACCACATGGATCAGGAACCTTTCAAGCATCATGCAATGACTCAACCCATGGACCATTATGTTCATCATATGCAACCCTTGTCTCAAGAGTATGGACATCATATTCAACATAATGAAATACACACACCGATATTTATTTTAGCCAATTTTACATCACCACCAATAAAATTAATTCAATACTATTTTGTTCTAAAATAATTATAAAACATGGGATACACAAGATAATGATTGGGAAAAAATTCACAAAGCATCATTGAGCCCAGTAATGCATATACTCATACAGGACGATACGACCTTCGATACATAAATGATTCAACAACTAATAAGGAAATTAAAAATAAGAGAGTTAATATTTATACACATTTATTTAAAATCAGAGCCCTACACTAGATGTTTATCATGTATCAACACTACAATTAATATGCCCTTACCTCATTAATGATACAATTTCACTAGAGATTTGGATGTTAGGTGAGTTTTCTAATGATAATTATATCTTGGAATATATGGGATATATGATCTTCCTTCATGCTATCATAAGAATAAGTTTCCTCGTAGGAAAAATTCCTAAGCATATTTTGGAGAGAGTAAATATCCTAATACTAATATCTAAATATATGTCCAAATACAATTATTACTGCACCATATGTTGAGGATAGTTTAGCTTTGATAAATGAAGAAACAATTTAATTCAATTATGAAACATATAGAGATATGAGACTTGTACTTCTAGTAACCATGCCAAAATACAATGAAGGAAAAACATTTAGATAAGCATTAAATTATTACCCAAAATGTTTTGATTAGGATTACTCAGATATGTAAGGAATTGACCCTCCAATTGTAATGCACAATATTGTACTCCACCTAAATACACAACTAATTAAACAAAAAATAGAAACATGCATCCAAAAGTATCTTTTATTATTGAAGATGAAATTCAAATATTGGTAGAGGTGGGGTTTATTTGATCTATTGATTACCCCAAGTGCCACTTGAAAATCCTAATGGATAGATTAGATGTTGTACAAACTACCGTGATTTAAATAAGACTTTCCCCAAATATGTTTTGTCACTACTAAATATTGATATGATTTTAGACTCTATAATTCGATTATGAGATGTTATTATTCATGGATGTTTTTTTTTGGATACAATCAAATAAAGATTAATCTAAAAGATGAAGAAAAAACATTGTTTATCACACCATGTAGTACATGTTATTACATAGTCATGCCCTTTGGTTTGAAGAATGCAGGGCCACCTAACAGAGGGCTATGCCACATATATTTCAATACTTTATACACAAAACTACCAAATACTATGTATATGATTTACTTGTTAAATCTAAACATCAACAAGTCATGCTACAAACTTGTTGTAGACATTTGAACACTTACCAAAATAAAATGTGCACTTAAATATAAAAAAATGTGTATTTAGGGTATCTTCAAAAAAATTATTAGGTTATATCATATCTAATAAAGTCATAGAAGTCAACCCAAATAAGGTCAAATCTATTATAGTCATGCCATCACCAAAACAATTAAAATAATTACAATGCTTACAAGGAATGATTCAGGCAATAAGACATTTTGTGGCTTAGTTAGTCTATAAGATACAACCTTTTATACACTTATTAAAGAAAGATACAAAAATTTAATGTGATGCAAATTGTCAATTTTTTTGAAGCAATCAAAGAATATCTACTTAAGCCACCTATTCTCATGCCTCTAATACATTTTTTCTACAAATCATGTCTTAGATGCTTACTTAGCATAATACTATGATGATCACAACATGAAATTTATTATATCAATCATACATTAGTAGAATATGAAATAAATTATAATGCCATGGATAAGTTATATCTAGATTTAGTTTTTGTAACATAACAGTTTATGCTTAATATTGAAACACATGTCATCATGAAAGTGGATTTGCTAAAATTTCTCATGATAAAAACACATTTGTTGGGATGTATAGTTAAATGGGTAATGCTACTTATGGAATTCAACTTAAATTTATTATCTAAAAAATACATAAAATGATAAGTAATTTCAAATCAATTAGTTGCAACATCATTAGTTGATACATTACCAATGAAAGATGCCTTTCATGATAATATTGCTACATATCATTTTGATGATGATACTTTGACTATACACTTTGATGGATCTAAGTATGCCACGAGCATTGGAGCTAGTATAGTTTTCATTAATCCTCAAGGCCAACCTATGTCATTTGCTTACTGCTTAACATTTTCATGTATAAATAATATCGTAGAAATGAGGCATTGATACTTGGATTATATATCATGTGCACATTGAAAATAAAATCTATTCGAGCGTATGGTGATTTCTAACTTATAGTTAATCAAGTGTCAAATATTTATTAAAAAAAAAGAATAAAACTCTATCCCATATAAGTAAATGGTGCAATGATTAAATACTTACATTGAAATGTTTAAGATTGAGAGCATACTTCATAAGGATAATCAATACTTAGATTCCTTAGATAGTGCATCTACTATGATTCCTATTGACATTAATGACAATCACACAAATTTTACTATACAAAAATTAAAATATTCATAATTTACTATAACATATGTAGAAACCTTAACAATACTTGTGTTATATTTGATGTTTTCACTGTCCATGTGATTGATCAACAAATTTATGGGTTAACTATGTGCTTATTTTTGGATCGACACATTTCAAATCACCATCTATGATTCATACTCAATAAATTTGTATGAATGAAATTACAGCCCAACTTCCTTATAAAGATTTCCAATGCAAATAAAGATGTGTAAATCTTTGTTCATATTGGACACATTTATAAGGAAGCTGGGATGTAATTCCATTCATACAAATTTGATGAGGATGAATCACAGATGGCAACTCAAAACACATTGATATAAAAATAAACACATAGTTTCACTCAGAAATCTGTTGATCAATACTTGCATTTAATTGTAATATTTATTCAAAATGGTATAGTGACATCTATAATTTTTTATATAATTGTGCTATTTCTAAAAAAAGATAAACACAAATTTCAATGTGAAGAAATCTGCTATATTATAATTGGTGGGACCTTATTTAAATGATTATTTGATGGAAATTTACTTCAATGCCTTAGACATGAATAAGTTAAGATAGATTTACTTGAGGTACATGATAGTAAATCTGCCATAAATTTTAGTAGAAAAATAATTTCCTAAAAATTATTGAGACATGGTTATTGTTGGCCTCTAATGGAATAAGAATGTCAATAACATTCAAAATTATGTCCACAATGTTGGAAACATAATAATTTGTATCATGCACTATCATAAGAATTACAACCCATAATTTCACCATGGCCATATTTTATTTGGGTCTTTGACTTGATTAGCAAGAGAAATATAGAATCATAAAAAGGTCACAAGTTCATTATTACAACTTTATAATATTTACAAAATGAGTTGCAGTTGTACCACTATAATTGAGTATAAGGAAAGACATACGTAAGTTCTTAATAACAAATATCATTTTACAATTTAGTCTCCCATTGATTATTGTATTAATAATGGATCAAATTTCAAAATAATATAATTAAGAGATATTGTGCTAAATACAAGACTCATCATACCTTCTCAACTCCTTAATATCCATAAGGAAATAGGCACACAAAAGCAAAAAATAAAATGATTGCTTAAGAAAAATAGTTGCCAAACTTGGTAAGGATTGACATAATTAGATTATTTATGTTCTATTGATAGACTGCAAAAGTGTTTTCACACCCACAAAGGCTACAAGAGAAAAATTAAAATTGAAAATGAAAGTGAAAACCAAATTATAAAATCAAGGGATCAAAAATAAAAGTTTAGGTTCACCAATATGTTTTACACTATTTTTGATAAAACAATAAATATTTATGTGATTATATAAGTGTAAGACTAGATAATATTGGAATTCTAAATATTTATAATATTCAACAATTTTGATTTTGACAAATGTTAAATATAAAAAATCACTATTTGTGAAAAACTCTAAGAAGATATATACTTAACTTGCACATAAATATACAATGATTGTTATGACTATCTGAAATTACAAATTAGTCAAAAAGGTGACTATGCATGCTCAAGATTAGGAAAAAAAATTAAAAATTAATTTTGGACAAATCATCTATAAATGGATGGCAGTGTAGTGCATTCAAGTTTGTTGAATGTAGATTTGTCCTAGTTAACTATGTATAGTGACTCATAAAAAAACATAGAGAGAAGTAGAAACTAGATAATGAAAAATCAGATGCATAATTAGAGAATATTTTTGGATGTGACCACTATAACTATATGGTGATGTAACACACTCTAGCTCATTGACCACAAACTTGTCCAACTGGCTATAATAAAAAAATTGATCGTTGCACCTTTTGCACCTATGTCTGTTGAGCAACCTACGATATCAAAATCTAAATTATGCCACAAAAAATTGTTGATTGTCTTATTTTTCCTTTCAAACCCTAATGGTGATTTTATAGCTTAAAAACCTTTAAAAATAAGGAGAGTGTAACAAGTTGATCTTACCTCAATCATCCCTTTATTGATTGGCAACTACGTATGTATCCAATACTCTAAGGAAGGAAATCAATTCCATGTAGTTCTCCCACATAGATTGATTTTTAATTGTGCTTCATAACTATGTCTATTCATTTATAAAATTGATTTTATACTTGAAAATGATATATATATTGACTTGTTTTGAAATGTTCTTGACTTGGCTTATGGCTACTCCTTGTGAATGATCTTGAATTTGGAGAGAATAGGTTAGATTTTCTCAATGTTAAATAGTATGTAAGCTTGAGAGAAATGAATGCCAAGTTGGTAAAAGAATGATATTCAATGTGTATTAATATGAAAACCTTTTGATAATTTTCTTTAGCCATGTGAAACGTGCATGAAGACCTAAAAGAATGATTTTAATTTTAAAAATTAGCTGTTATTCGTTGTAGGATGCGGCTAGCCTAAGTAGATAGGAGCACAAAGTGTTCATATATACCTATCATGGATTTGGCTTAAAATATTAGGGACACTTATCATAAAATAGAGATGGCATGAAGATGATTTTAAGTGTTTTGGGCATTTTACATTGCAAGTTTTGTATAGTAATGATGTAAAAAAAGGTTGAACCCACATATAGATAAATGGCTTAAAGGAATGGTTAATAAGAGTCATATATTTGTACATAAGTCATGTGGTTTAGAATGTGTCAATAATTATCATTATCGACTTGTGACTAAATTTATGTGTTTACATCCCCCCTCTTTATTGTAAGGAATAAATTCTTAGAGTAAAAGAGAAAGAATTGAACTTGAGTGTGTACGACACACTTTATCCTTGAACGGATACTTAAATTATGTAGAGAACTCAAATTTAGTAAATCCTAAAATAACTCATAAAGTAGTCATTTTTTTCATTTTAAAAATTTAAAAATATTGAACTTTGAATTTTTTTTTTTTAAAAGAGAGCAAAGTACACCTGTATTTAGGTAAAACCAAATTGCCTGTAACCTATATTTGATGATGGAGAACTATGCCCCTATGTGAATCACTTGGAGAATATGGACTAATGGTGAATTTAGAGTGGTCAATTTATAATTTAAATAACTAATCAATCTCTTTAGTTGGAAAGATGCATTATTCCAACCTTCATTAATAGGGAGTAGTACCCAATGTACTAATCCAAAAAAGCTGGAACTATGAAAAGTTCACTAGAAGTGATGCTAAAGCCATTGAGTGTCACTTGACTCAAACATACATCACTTGCAATAGAATATCAAATCACATAATAGGTTCTCTAGAAGTAATGCCAAAGTCATTGAGCATTGTTGAATCCCAACATATATTACTCACACGGATCGAATCACATCATTATAGACAAATCTAAATTATTTTTTTGCATGACCAAAAGAGATTGAAATTATTCATGCCTCCCTCATGACCACATTGGTCATTCAATTGAAATGAATATTTGTCTTTGAAATTTTGAACTTTGATCTTTGAAAATGTGCTTGAATAAGTATCATGCTTTTTAAAAATTTAAAACTTTGAGATTTAAATTTGTGCATGAAAAGTATCAAGCTTTTTACCAATTTGAAATTTTAAACTTTAAAACATGTGTATATGAGCATGAACATTAATCATGCATTGTGAATTTTTGTTAATGATATAGAATGCTATACATTTATATTCCCAATTGTAACCGTATTTCAACATGAAACCTTGATTTTTTTAGTTCTGTGTTGCATATGTCCATGCATATGCATTCAAGTGTGTATGATTTTATTCTTAGAGTCTTTGAAAAGTGAGTGAACCATGTCACATGCCCGTATAATTTGTATCAATATGCCAATTTTTGTCATATGTTTAATTTTATGAATTATTTTGAATCTTTGAAAACCTATACTTTGTTACATAATCTAATTTTGAATTACTTTGAATCTTTAAAAATCTGTACTTTATTATTTTTAAAAATTGTACTCTACCCCAAATATATTTTTTGTCTATTCATAGAGGTTTGGATTGGTAAGACAATCCTACTATGATGACCCCCTTTTGATATAAGCGATGTAGATTGTAAAGAAGAATTAACTATATCATATGATAAAGATATAAGCATCTAGTAACTATGTCATCATGTTGGAGAGTATGTCATCATAGAAATGTAATTGTGATTGAAGTATGTATGTAACATATTTAATGTGAGACATATAAGTATCATGTCTAGATATATTTAGCAACAAAACACACAATAAAGTAGCCATAATAAAAATGTATGATATGTATCATGGCACTATTAATCAAGCTCAACAAGCACACTAGCACAACACACAATATCACATGATTTCATACAATAAGGTCAAGGGCCACAAACAATGGACATGTTCAATTATCGCACAAGCTAAGATTACACACATAGGGCCAAAGGCTACAAGCAATGGACATGTTCAAATGTTTAACAAGCCAATATTGCACACATAGGGCCAAGGGCCACAAGTGATGGACATGCTAAAATGTTGCACATACCAAGCACAAATCTCATTGATATATTCAAGCATTTTCCACACAATGGCCAAGGGCCAAACACATTAAGTAAGCAATGTATGTCTTATCGTACAAGAAAGTATATAGCTTCGAAAGAGTATAGAATAATTGAAAACAAATCTATTCCATCCCTTTGTATCAATTACATATTATACCAAGATAACATATGTTAAGAATTTAGTACTCACATTATAGTTGTGAGCCATTAGCTAATTAAGTTATGTGTGTGTGTGTGTGTGTGTGTGTGTGTGAGAGAGAGAGAGAGAGAGAGAGAGAGAGAGAGAGAGAGAGAGAGAGAGAGAGAATATTACATGAGTTATTATGAGACAACTCATGATAGATATAAATGAGATTGTGAGAGAGAATATAAAACTTCTAGATAGAGATAAAATCATTGTTTGTAAGAGAACTCAAATATGTATATATATATAAAAATTTTGATGAATAATCAATACAAGATTATCATATTATTTCTTATACAATCTAATGTCAAATTTTTATTTGGTATCAGAGTAGGTTTTCTCCATTTTAAAATAATTTTATTACTAGATATTGAAGGGGTCAGCCTATGGTAACTTGCCCCAAATTTTGGCAAGTTAAAAAAATAGTTTTTCATTTGATTTCATGGCTTTTAGATAGTTTCAAAATAGTTAATGAATTTGTGGTTTGAAAATGCTTGTGTTGTGAAGGCATTAAAATCAAGAGGGGAAGCACCATATTTCAAAGTGTCCCAACTATTGTTTAATCGATTAAAGATATACCAATAATATGTATTGTTCTACTAGAGCTACATGCTTAGCAGCCAATTATCTATTTCTCAAGAACTATCAGTGCGTCGAATATAGTTCTACCATTCAACTATTCACTATTCGTTGAGATATATCACTAAAAAACTTGGCATACTATATGAGGATAAATACACTGAAAAAAGAAGATACGGCCTGGTACAAATTGTATATACAAGTGTGAACGCACATTAATGTTTTCCTAAAATCTAAATTTTCAAATGGTTATAAATTTGCGTTCACATGAATCTGATCATAGTTGACAACATGCTCCAAGGAGTGCATCATATGATCTCTGTGTTTTTTTTGGAATGCCGTGCACATATGAAAAGTCTGTGTATTCTACGCAGACAAATTTGACTTGTCATCTAATCCATGAGCTCGTGCCTTTTCAACAAGCAAATAAACCCTAAAATAGGCTTAGTTTGTTCATTTTGACAGAGCATAGGTTTTAAGGTTGATATTATTTCATTTTCCCTATATATATTTGTCTTAGATAAAGTATCTTATAGTCGTTTATTTAGATATGTTGTTATTTTTAGATTGTAGTATTAAATTCTTTTGTCACTTTAGATTTATAATGTTATTTTGAGTTAACAGTCATTCAGGGTTAGGTTTGTGTGAATAAATTCCTACTAGTCAAGATAAAATTTTAGAGTATTTTAATAGTTTATATAGTTATTGTTAATTCTTTAGTCAAAAATTTAATTAGATTTTATATAATTAAAAAAGTCATTTTAATGTATGTCAAAAATGTTATCATGGTTAATATCAAAATTAAAATCCTCTTGTAAACGAATGTATTATTGGATGAACTCAACATCCTTGTGTCAAATATGTTAATCGTATTTTGGGAAGGGGGTGGAGGTTAAAATCAAATATGAAATGCAATTAAGCCTCATGATCAAATATGTTGAGTAAGCAACATCCTAATAAAGGTCAGAGGCAGGGGGCCTAATAGCACCTCCCATTTGCCACTAATGAAGGGGACACAAATGAAATATTGGCAAACCAATATACACCCAAATGGATAATGCTAAGGATGGTTCTCAGTAGAAGTGATGATCGTATGTGTTCTTCATGATCAAGTGGCGGTGATCATATACGGTGGCTACAAATGATGATAATGAGGACATAGTCCTCAAGTTTCTTCTTTTTCAGTATGTATGTGGTGTGTTATACATTATATCAGTGAGAAACCCAACAAATGCATGTGGGTGTAACAGTTCCTATCTTCCTCTATGTTGTAATGATTGTGAATTAATGTGTTTACTTACAAAGGTGTTGAGGATGAGTAAAGGTGTGTGTTTTGATTCATACTTGGGTGATTGATATATCCATCCATGAAAGACATCTATAATAGTTATGGAGGATGAATATATGTGTGAGGAGTCCCTATTAATATTTAAGTTCTCATTCATGGTCTATTGTGTTTCCATGTGAATGGATGATAAGAGGTCAATGGCTTCCCTCTTTACTTTTATTTAGTATGTGTCACTAAATGTTCCAATGTTAGTACTAAGGGGATAATGTTAGGAATTTAGTACTCACATTATAGTTATAAGTGAATCGTTAGTTAATTAGGTGAAATATATATATATATAGTGTGTGTGTGTGTGTGTGTGTGTGTGGATATTGTACGTGATTTATTGTGAGACAACTCATCATAGATAGTGATTAGATTGTGAGAGAGAGTATAGGGCTTCTGTATAGAGATAGATTCATTGTTTGTAGGAGATCTCATATGTACATATATGTATTGAATTTGATGAATAATCTATGTGCGTTTATAATATTATTCCTTGTGCAATATAATACTATTTTTTTTATCATATTCATGTAGCGCAATGTAAAATATAAGTGATTATGAAGACACTTGTAAGATATGTAGCTAAATATTGCATTTGAGGTCATATAAAGATATAACGTGTCATAATGTAACTTATAGATTTATATGCCTCCAACATAGGTATGGCCATTGGGTAGAAGAAAATCCAAAATCTAAGAGTCCATGAATAATGTATGCTATGCATCACACTCCTATACCTCATGAAATGCATATGTAAAAGAAAAATATATGTTATCTATCAAGCATGTGATAAATAACATATATGTAAAAAAATTAAGTGGTATCTTATGTCATGTTTAGGTCCTTTAATTTTATTTATTTTTTTTTAATGTTTTTGTGTTTTTAAATAAAAAATATTTGATTTTTTTGGATTTTTTAATATATATATTAAAATTTTGGATATTTTGGAAAGGAAACTAGCCTATGATCCCATCAATAAGAGGATGTAGTGCGTGTTTGGGTCACATAATTGGAGAGTGACTTTACATGGATGGAAAGTGATACATGTGGATTTATTTGAATAAAAAAAGGCATTAGGTTCCATAAATTAGTTGTCATGATCACTACTCATAAAATAATTTGTAGGATGTGTAACTCGAGCGGGTTCAGGAATTGGTGAAGTTTGATATAAACTAGGAGAATATTCCATTACATGTTTTTGTTGTGGAAGATATTGAGTTATCGTAGTGATTTCTTGGGGATGCATTGTATGATATTTGGATTTATTGAACCTTAAGTAACCCTTTAGTGTGGAGTTTTTTGCTTAGGTAGATGTATCCCTTTATTTTGTATTGACTATATATAAATATTCTTTATAGGTGCAACAATTGACTCTGTGCGATGCTCTTGAATGATTGCACTAATTTTCTTTGTATTATGATTTTGAGTAAAATCATGCAACTGATTATGTTGGTGATGGGGGAGGAGGAAGAGTTACCTTGGCCTCTAGAGGGTACTTATATTGAATGCCTTGAACTTTGACTATGATTATAATGTATGTACTTGAGGCATATATGCACTATAGATGGTACTGTGTGACGCTTACTTATCCATGGGCATCCTAATAACATGTTAATGACCCCTATGCATGGTAAGACTAGAAATGGAGTTGCCATTGTTAGTGAACTAACTTGTAGCGTTGCCACTATATTCTTCAAATTATCTTTTATATGACTATTGAATGCTTTGACTAATTTTGATGTATCTTGTAAATCTTACTTTGTGTATACACGACTATGAAGGAGTGTCATTGTAAATGCATTTTTTATTGATCCATTATCAATCATGACACTATATATAGGTTTATTGTTAATGTATGCTCTAAAAAATAGTTCATGCCTATCTGAATCATCATCATTGATTTCATTTTCATCAAGTGTGATTATTAGTTGTTATGATAATATTCATATAAATATACCAATATTTTTGTCTATTGGATGCCTTTATGACTTAGGAGGAGGACACTCATTGTACGCATGATGTAATTCTGAATTATCTACATTTTCTACTATACCATGATTTTATAAAAGATTATTAAAGATTTTTAGCTTTGCATTATCATTTTTTGTGGTTTTGCTTCTTCTGTGGGTGTGCTTAACTCAATAATATTATCATGAATAAGATCTTGTATAATATGCCTTAATTTGTAACACTTATTTATGGAGTGCCCAATGCATCAATGGTAATCACAATATTCATTATTTTTAAAGCCCTTAGGTTGAGGCTTGGTAAAATCAAGTTCAAATAGAGGAGGTAAATATATGATATCCCAATCAATTAGTTTTTATAAAAAGATACAAGGAGGTTGTGGTAGCCTTGCAAATTGCTTCATTGGTGGAGCTGTCAATTGAATATTGTTTGATAGTTGTGATATTGCATTAACAATTGTTTTTTCTTCATTCTTGCTTTTGTTAGATTTGATTTTGTAGTTTGGTTAGCTTTGAAACTTGACATTTGATGTAGATGAAGCACTTTGTGCATATTTATTTGACTATATGCCATAACTCATCAAAGGATTTGAATTTATCAAACATGATTGATTTATAGAGTGGTACTAGAAAGATTTGGGTGAAGATGTCTTGTAATTCATTATTTACCATAATTTTTGTCATATTTTATATCATGGTTTTATACCATAGAACATATTCACTGATTGGCTCATTTGACCCTTGATTGAGTTTTGTAAATTCTACATAAGATAAATTTTCATTGAGGTTCATTTAAAAATGTGCTAAAAATTGATCTACGAATGGGTTGAATAGTCTAATTGATTGAATAAGGAGATCAAATAATGTAGATAATAATCTTTGAGGCTTCTTGGAAACATTTTCGTGAGTAATTTGTCATTGTAATCATAGTCCAAGCATGTTGTATGGAACAATCAAAGATGTTACTTTTGGAGCACCTTTATTTCATACAGTGGTAGCTTAGGAGTTATAAAATATATTGGTAATAGGTAAGAGGATATCTTGGGTGCCAAAGGGTTTTGAATTAGAGTATGAGAATCCAATGAGTGATTAGCTTTAGATTCACCGTGATTTAATTGTAATACTTTAATATGTAAGATACTAACAATTCGATCAAGAGAGGATGCATTAGGTGAGGTTGTAAGTGGACCTTATGTGGTAATCAAGGGAGGCACACATGATTCCATTATATAAATAGAAATTTTAATATGTTCTAAACCAAGTGATACCCCCATACCCAGGGATCTTAGCACATATGTCATTATAGGTGTTGATAGAAGAATAAATACAATAGTGAAAATTGGAACACCTAAAATTGGAGGATTAACAACTTTAAAAGACACCTCTTGTTGTTGTGTTCAATATGATACAATTTTTTCTTGATGTATAGTCTTAGATGGTAGGATTAATTCAAAAATATTATCCACTTGTTAGGGAAATTGTCGAAGTCCTTAATTAAAGTTGGAAAACTCTTTGACTTGTTCAAGATCAACATAATTGAGTTTATTTGGATCAATTATATTAGAGAATTCATGATTATCTTGCATAGTTAAGTTATTTTTATTAACATGTTCATCACTAACATAATCTTCAATGTGTACATAATTTTGGTGTCTATATTGTCCATTCTAGAAGAGATCAAAGGAATTTGAAAATGCTATATAAGAGTTCCACTTAATCTAACACTATGCCTTAGAGGAATAGAAGAAGGAATCTTCTTGAGGGGAATGCAAAGGTCTAAAATAAAAATTAAAATAAGTGCAACAATAAATTTAATTTCAAAAATTTGAAATTTGTAACAATCATTAAGGGTGAAAATAGTTAAAGTGTGTTTGCTTTGTAGGCTACTAGATATATTGATCCCAGTCATAAATAGTGAACATGATCTCAAAGGTACTAACTACAAAGCATTCCACCATTCTAGTAGCTTCACTATCCCATTTTTAGGGTACATTGAGAGTAACTTGTTAGGGCTAATCACTTATTGGTGTATTACAATAATAAATAGTTGAAGGCTTCCTATGGATGAAAAAACAACCATAGGCATTTTTGATATTTAATGAGGTACATGGAAACTTTATATATATATATATATATATATACATATATACATATACATATATATATATATATACATATACATATATATATATATATATATATATATATATATATATATATATATATATATAATGTTATCTAATACCTTGAGTATTGCAAAAGTACCCCTCACACCACAGCTCAAGTAAAATTAGAGAATGTTTTAACTAGAATGATAAATCTTAGAAGTTTTAAAAATGTTGGAACACAGTTTCTAAGAAAATAAGAGAAAAAATAAATTTGAAAATGATAGTGACAACCCAACAAAAATATAAGGGCTCAAAAATAAAAGTTCGGGTTTACCAATGTGTTTTACATCATTTTTTTATTAAAAAATAAATGTTTATGTGATTATATATGTGTAAAACTAGAGAATATCAAAATTTTAAATATGTACATTATTTATTTCTTTTGATTTTGACAAATACTAAATATGGAAAATTACTATTTTTAGAAAATACTAAAAGGAGATTACTTAGCTTGCGCATAAATTTTTGGTGACTTTTTTAATTTTATATAAGTGTAAATCAATAAGAAAGGTGACTATTCATGCTCAAGATTAGGTAAAATATAAAAACTAATTATAGAAAGGTCCACTATAAATGGACAATAATGTAGTGCGTTCAAGTCCATTGACTATGGGGTTATCCTAGTTGACAATGTTTAATGACTGATAGTAAAATTTAAAGAGAAGCAAAATATATAAAATGATAAATGAAAGGCAAAAGTAGAGAATATTTATAAATATGATTTTTGTAAGTGGATATTAGTGTAGTGTGCTCAAGTCCATTGACCATGAACCTGTCCCGATTGACTGTGATAGAAAACTAATCATTACGCCTTATATGCCTATGTTTGCTAAAAAAAATGACACATCAAAATCTAAATTTGTTGAAAATTATCATTGATTAAGGGGGAGATTGTTGAGTATTGTCATTTATTATTGAGTTTTTGGAATGAGTGTTGTTATTGATGTCAATCTAATGTCATTAATGTCAAAGTATGATGTCAAAAGTTTTTGTGAAGGTACATTGTCAAGTAGACCTTGTGAGATGGTATGTGTAGGTAGCATGATGAAATGAGTGAGCTATGAAGAAAAAACTATAAGCTCTAAAGATCTGTGTAAGCAATTTTGAGGATGCTCCAAATGAGCTACGAAGATGAAAATGCTCTGAATAATACTTGACAGTGTTTGAGCATGAGAGACGTAGTTTGAGCTTGTACATGAGGTGTTGAAGGCCTTGAAAATGATTATAAGGGGTAAGTTATAAAGATCTGTGTAAGCAGTTACGAAGATGTTCCAAATGAATAATGAAGATGAGAATGCTATGAAAAATACTTGACATTGTTTAACCATAAGAGAGTTTGTTTGAGCTTGTACATGATCTGTTGAGGGCCTTGAAAATGATTAGAAGGTAAGCTCTAAAGATTTGTGTATGCATATCTAAAGATGCTTCAAATATCTTTAGTCCAGCTTCAAAGATCTATAAGAAGCTCTGAAGATGCTCTGTTGAAGCTCCAAAAAATAATGAGTGTATGAGGTTTATTGAGCATACACAAGAGGCATTGGAACACATCTTATTTTCATGGTGAAGCATACAGGGTGGCTAGAAGGTCAAATTAAAGGCCTAATGAGACTTGCAAGTTAATGCATATAAAACAAAAAGAGATATGGTGGCCAAATGAGGTATCAGGATTAGTTTCCATGACATGGGTGAGAAATTAAATATTGACAAAGGTGAGTCAAGTTTTTTTAAGTATGTGCATGAGTTTTAGGTCATGGTTTACAGGAAAAGCTTGAAAAAGTGTTTCAAGCTTTTTCAAGTATTCAGAGTGAAGAGTTGTCTACCCAAGAAGGTTTTTAAAGTAATCATTGGCATTTGCAGCATCTACATGAGAATCTACATTGTTCATGATAGATGAGGAAGATCTCTAGCTCAAAGTTATAATAATTAATTTCTACAAATAGGAGCTAAGTTTTATGAATGGTCATTAAGACTAGAAGTTGGTCTAAACCCTTAAAGAATCCTAATAATGACCCAATGTTAAATATATTATTATAAAGAGCTTAGAACGGTTTGATATGGATATACAAGTTACTATAGGTTGAATTCAAATCTCTTAGGCATCTACAGGTATGATTGGTTTCTTAATTGAGTAAGCAGACCCTATAGGCAAGTGTTTATTTTTTAGAGATCTACTATAGCAGACAGTTGACTGAGTGGATGAAGATCAAAGTGTGAGATTTTTAGTTATTATCCATAAAATTTTTAGGATATGTTCCAAATATTACATGTGAAAATTTGATGATCCAAGTTGGCCAATCGCTAAGAGACCTAGTAGTGCAGACAGTAAGAAAAATAGGCAGAAGTGAGAAGATGTTTCTTGATGTATTTTCATGTAAGAGTCATAGATTGGAGTGTATGATGATGTTTTTTTTCACTTGAATATTCTATCCATGCTTTGTATAATCTTTAAATTTAGTGTAAAAAATTGGAACATTGAAGCCAAAATGGCTTATTTGGCTGAGTGGAGTCTATGAGAAAGAAGGTCAACATATTGATTTGTAAGACCAATAGTTTCCTTTATAGCTTATGATCTAATTAATGAAATTTGATCTAAAAATGTTATAATATATTTTTCATACATTCAAATCCTTTGAATTCATATAATTAGGTGTCATAAATTCATTTTTCATTGGCTATGTTTTGAATTCAGTTGGTAGTTCTATGTGAGTATCCTGTAGAGAAGAGTTTGAGCCTATATACCCTAAGTTAAAGCATATAATGAAGTTTTATGATGATCTTAAGGTCATGATTTTTTTTAATATGTAATTTTTTTCCATGGTTTCTTAGAAAAATTGATTATATATCTCATATGTTCAAGACATATTTTATGTGTATGCATAGGCCTTTTAGGAACAGTGTTTTAAGAAAGGGTTCAAATGATAGTTAGACCTAAAAGGTTTTGTGGACCTATATTAAATTTAGATAAGGTATATTTGAGTGGAATATGTTGTGTTCCTACTATGTGAGGTGTTTGAATATGTTTCAAGAAAGATTAAAGGGTAACGTGTTGCTAAGAAAGCCTATTAGGTCTCCATAAAGCCTAAAAGAGGAGTAAGGGATAATTAAGCTATGGCCTGTAGCTCCAAGAATTTGAATGGAACAAATATAATTTTTTAGGGGGGTATATAGAGTACTTAAACAAACCACTAAGAGGATATAAGGCTCAAGGCTTCTATAGGCTATAGGAGATCTATAGTGGCTATTTGATTTGTCAACTTGCACCAAGCAATAGATAGAATTGTAAACTACATTAGGGATAGCATGATCAAGTGCATAAAGAACATTAGTATCTATAATGTATCTAACCCTAGTAAATCAAGTAGCTAAGACTATAAAATTATTTGTATGCAAATTTATTGAAATAACAATGCCAAATAAAGAGAGCTAACAAGCAATATGTAAACTTAGAAGTAAAGGCACTTTCAAACCAAATGAAAGATCTTTAAGCAATAAATATGTTTTCAATCAAGGTTTCAATAGAATTCCTAATATAAGTTTGAGTTATCTCTTTACTTTCAACACTATTGTTCTCTAACAATGCAATTTTTTAGTTTAACAAGAGAGAGAAAATGTTTGTGTGAGTTGTATGGATTGTTTTGAGCATGTAGGATCCTACTATGTAATGAGAAACATTTATAATGAAAACATAACATATAATGGAATATATTTCAAGCAATGAAGATATTTTAACCACATACAAATGCATAAATTTTAGAAAATATCCTATATAATGCCCTAAACAAGATAAATCACTAAAACAAATCAAACCCTAGCATGTATACTACTGAAAATAGACAATAATTTCAATTAAAAACATATAAAACTCAAAATAAGTTTGAAAACTTTATACCAACCGATTATCCAAGCTAGGAAGCAAGAGAGGAAGAGGATTTGGTTGTGTGTAAGTTGAGTCCAAACCAAGAGCCAAAAGATGTGGAAGAGGTGAAAGAGAAACTACCAATTGAGAGAGCTTATGCAAGGAGCATAAGAATAGGTGAAATGGAGTCTTGAGGGAGAAATGAATAACCCACAAGCTTCAGGAACACTGTAGAAAGCATTGTGAATCACCAAGATAAACTATAGTGTGGTATGGCATCCCCTATCACAATGAAAGTTAAGTGTGCCAAGAAAGAATAAAGAGAGATTCAAGAAGGTATCCAAGATTTGAGTGTAATGATCAAGTGGGTAGATAAAATTAATAATGCAAGAGATAGTAAAGAGAGAGGCTTAAATGAATAAGAAAAAGGCATATATCTCAACCCTAATCTACCAAAAGACCTAAAACTAGTCATTTTTAGCCATTTAGGCCCAAATAGGGACCTTTTTACCATGTTCTACCTAGGCCATAGATTTTATGAAGGAAACATGTGGCCTAGGACATGGGTTTCCTCCCTAAGATATGGCCTGGGTCAAAAGGCCACCTAGGGTGGTCAACAAGTCTCTGAAAGGGCCTTGAAAGGTGTCTAGAGAGCTTGTCTAGTACGCAAAAGGTCTAAGATGGATTGAGGATGTATAGGGGTGAAATTATGATGTGATAAATGTTAAAATGAGTGGAAAATATCTTATCATAGGATAACTAGGATCAATAGTTTGCACATGAGCCGATGTGTAATCATAGGGAGGATAAGGGTCACAAGAAGTATGATTACATGGTTGACCCAATATATTGATTGATTCATGATTAGGGCATGTTATTTTAATATGCTAAGACCTATTTCATGGCTAACATAAGAGATAAGAATGTATTTCTGACTAAGAAGGATATGATCAAGTGACTTATATAAAAACAAGGCAGATTAGGCCTATTTGGTGTGCAAATGATTGAAGAGAAGAATCAAATGATATAGATCATTAGTGAGTAGAAGGAGGTCATGCAGACCATTAGATAAATATCATGAATATCTAATATAGGTTATGCATATGAGGATCAAGGTCAGAATACCTAATCAATCCATTAAGAGGGATAGTTAAGCAAAGAAGGATACATGCTAGTTTGAGAGGGACAGAAGTGAGTAAAGAGTTGAAGATGAAGATCATCATTTATTATAGAAGAAACAACGGATTTTGAAGGTGATCAAGTGTTTTAGGTGGATAAGTTGGTGTTGAGTCATCTAGGGGGTTTGTGTCTCCTTGGAAGTGGGTGTTTGCTAAAGTCTAGTTGAGTTGGTGCTGAGATAGTTGGGGTTGGTGCGCCATGTGGAGTTGGTGCTTCACTAAAGATTGATGTTTGTCTTATAAGATTTTAGTCCATTTTATTCATCAATGTTTTTTATTCCCTTTAAGGGTTTCCCATATATATTATGTCCATGTGTTTCATACTCTTATGATTTGATGCTTATGCTTGCTAGGATATACATGCTTGTTAAAATGGTTCATGTTTGACTAAGTGGAATTGAATGAAAAGTTTTAAAGATTAATTTACCCCCTATTCATTGTGATTCCAATAATTGGTATCATATCCTAGTCCTTTGAAGTAGATCTAAAAACCTAAAGGAGATTCTAAGAAGTAAGGATGACTAGTCAACAAGCTCAAGGTGGTTTCTTTACTAGTAAGGCTTTGTTGTTCAATGAATCTAACTATGCCTTTTGGAATGTAAGAATGAAGGTATATATGATGTCACAAGGACATGATATTTGGCAGTCAATTGTGGATGGTTATACTACACCTCATATTCCACCAACATATGTAGTAGGTAAGAAGGTTAGTGAAAATAACACCAAGGCAATGAATGTCATTCTGTGTGGTATATCAGAGGTAGATCTTGTAAAGGTAACGTATTATGTATTGTCCAAATATATATAAGATAAATTAAAGACCATATATGAAGGAGACACCAAGGTGAATTTGGGCAAGTTTCAAACTCATAGAATATAGTTTGAAATCTTAACAATGAATGAAGATGAAACTATTGCATCCTTATCTATTGAGGGTTGATGAAGTCGTCAATATCATTAGAGGATTGGGAGAAGAAGTGAAAGAATCTACTATTGTCCAAAAGGTGTTGAGATCACTAAATCCTAAGTTTGACTCTAAGGTGTTTGCAATATAAGAGATGTAATATTTGGACAAGCTAGAGATGGATGGGCTTCATGGCATCTTGACTGCCTATGAGATGAGAACTAATAAAAAAAGACCCCCACTAAGGAAGCAACTTACAAAGTTGAAAGAAATCAAAGGCCAAAACGGTCAAAGATGAGCTACATTTAGATATTGATGATGATTAATTCATAGCTATGTTTTATAGAAAGCTAAAGGCAAGTTCAGGTAAGTACAAATGTAAGTTGTCATTCAAGTGTTTCAACTGTGGATAAATTGGACATTTTAAAAACAAGTGTCCTCATAAGCATAAGGATGAGGATGATAAAGAACATGATGAACCTCATAATATAGATAAGAAATCCTATAGGTTTGACAAGAGCAGGAAGAGTTTTAAAAAGTATGAAAGCGAAAAGTCATTCAAAAATAAGATAAACTTGTATACCAAAGAATATATCTCATCTGATGTAAGTGATTTAGATACATCTGATAATGATGATGGCAGTAATGAATCTAAACATGACAATAGTGAAACTTTTTTCGTATGTATAGAATTAGCAAATGAGGGTTGTTCAAATGGGAAAGGCCTTATAGTTGACATAGAATCAAATGAATTATATGATGATAGTGAAGAAGGAGAAGCTGAAGTGGATCTTGAAGCTGAGTTCACGAGTACCTTAGAAGAGTTGAATATTGTGAATAAGAAGAATAAGAAGTTGAAGTTATTAGTTCAAGACTATGAGGAACATATCAGTTTGTTTGAAAAAAGACTAAGTGGAAACACCAAGGAGCATGAAGAGATCATACAACAAGTAGAAATCCAGATGGAGATTATGACCTCAAGCCTAAAGGCTAAAGAGGAAGAATGCATCACGTATGAAATTGAAATAGAATATCTGAAAGTTGAGTCAAATCAAGCATCTAGAAAGGTGAAGATCTTTTTGGAATTTTAAAAGATCATTGAGGCTCTAGAAAATATATTGAGTAATCAAAAGTCTAAAACTGATAAGACATGTCTTGGATTCAAATAAGACCAAAAGAAGGCACCTCAAGTCAAGAAAAAGACTATTGGAGACAAAAAGGTCAACATGAAAAGACCTATCAAACAACCCAATGCCATAAGGTATGATAATTATTTCTATGGTTATTGTTATTCATGTAAAAAATTTGGTCATAGAGCAAAGGATTGTAGAAAGGTCTCAAGGGATGAACATTTATGGAACTATGGAAGGATAAGCAATTAGCCAAAGGAAGATCATAGTCATCATCAAACAAGAGGTATGAGTGATAGTATTTGCTATTGTTGTCATAAAATTGGTCATATTACTAGATTTTATCCAAATAGAGTAAGAAGGTTCTCAAGAGATGACGAGGGTCAAACAACTAAATGGAAACCAAAGTCGGTAAGGGCAGATCAGATTGAGCCCAAGGGTCAAGATAGATTACTTACTTTGGTAAAGTAAGAATCAAATAACAAGATGTGTGAGGAACACTTGTTATTAAAAATTGTTGAAAATATAGTGATCTTTAGTCCTAAGTTGCCTATAGATCAATGTAAAATACTTGTTGTAGTTGAGCAAGATCCCTGTCAAGAATACTTGTTGTCAGCTTCTAGTGATAATACTTTGGAAGGTAAGATGGCTGCAAGAGACAAGACGATGAGCAACATACATTCTAGCAATATGGATATTGAGGATAGAATCCAAAGAAGATAGACAAGTCTAAAATGACTCTAAAATAAATTAATCAATATACTAAGTGCAATATGGTCAAAAAAGAGAGGATATGTGGGCATCTCATGAGTTCACCTTGTTCTAGAATCCTATGGAGTAAGGTGTCTTTGTTATGCTTCATGAAGACACTCATAAGTCTATGGAAGTAGGTAAATATTCTTAGAGGTTATATCTTGAGATAAAGTCAGTTTGTTGGTGATGATCATGGTTTGATTATAATCAGTCATGAAGGTTTGATGTCTTGAGAGTTCTTGTGAGCATGGATTCAGAAGCATGGGGTTGAAGTAAAAGAAGGTTTCTTTTTGAGAAGATTATAGATTGTCTATGGTACACGAAAGGATATGAAGATGGATATTGTCCATTCTTGTGTTGGTAGATTTGTGTTTTGAAATATAGTATGCAGCATTATGAGAGATCTATGGCTATTATCAAGAATTTGAAGTCAAAAGTGTAGATAATTGGTATACAAGAGGTAAGCTTTTGATATATGTTTGTATGAGTATTTGAGCTTGATATATGATGACAAATAGGGAGTCCCTAATTTTACATTTGGTGTCAAGAATGGGATAGCCTTGTATGTGGTCAAGAGTTTGATATTCTTCAGTCATATCAAGGAAGGTAAGTAATCTGAGTTTCTAGTTCTTTGAAAGAAGATATATTTGGTCAAAGGGGGAGCTTGGTAGCTCTAAGTTCTTTATCAAATAAAGTGATTATTTTTTGATATGCATGGAGTTAATGAGAGATTGTGTCTAAGATGATTCATAGACTGTGTTTATTGAGATTTTGATGTATAGCTAGGAGAGTGATCTGATTGAGAGAAGTTCCTGAGAATGGTTATCATAGGTGGTTGCCATAGTTTATGAAGACTGTGTGCCATCTAGTGTCTTTGAGAGATAGTATCAGATTAAAGGAATAAAGTTTGATTTTAGTAGTTACAGGTGACCCTTGATGTCTATTGCTAATAAAAGCATAGTGGATTCTTGGTTTGAGGGGAAGCTATTTAGGTTACTAACTGAGCATGATATGTGTTGAAGTGGTCTTGTAATCTGAGTTCATTCTAAAAAAAATGATAGTTATGGAAGACCTTTGTCATTAATGTCAAGGGGGAGAAAGATCAGAAAGGGAGAAAGAAAAATCAAGATCAAAAAAGATGAAAAAAGGCAAGAACTAGGTCTAAAAGATGATTTCCATCAAGAGTTACTGAAACAATTTTATGAGTGTGTTTGCCATTAATGATTAAGGGGGAGATTGTTGAGTATTATCATTAAATATTAAGTTTTTGAAATAAGTGTTGTCATTAATGTCATTAATGTCAAATTTTCTTGTGAATGAGCATTATCAAGTAGACCTTGTGAGATGGTATGTGCAGGTAGCATGATAAAATGAGTGGTCTCTGAAGAAGAAACTATATGCTCTGAAGATCTATGTAAGCAATTTTAAAGATGATCTAAATGATTTACAAAGATGATAATGCTTTGAAGAATACTTGATAGTGTTTGAGCATGATAGAGATCAGTTGAGCTTGTACATGACATGTTGAGGGCCTTGAAAATGATTATAAGGTAAGCTTTGAATATCTATATAAGTAGTTCTAAAGAAGGTCTAAATGAGCTAGGAAGATGAGAATGATCCCAAGAATACTTGATAGTGCTTGATTATGAGAGAGGTCATTTAAGCTTGTAAATAAGGTGTTGAGGGCCTTGAAAATGATTAGAAGGTAATCTCTGAAGATCTATGTATGTAGCTCTAAAGATGCTACAAAGATCCTTAGTCAAGATTTGAAGATCTGTAAGAATCTCCAAATATGCTCTATTGAAGCTCTGAAGAAGAGTGAATGTATGAGGTTACTTGAGCATACTCAAGAGGCATTAGAACATAAGAGAGTTTCAAGGTGAAGCTTATAGGGTGGATACAAGGTTAGATTAAAGGCCTAATGAGACTTGCAGGACTGCATAAAAAAGTAAAAAGAGATATGGTGTCCAAATGAGGTACCAGGATCAGTTTCCATGACATGGGTGAGTAATTAAAAATTGACAAAGGTGAGTCAATTTTTTTAAAGTATGTGCATGAATTTCGAGGTCATGGTTTACAATAAAAGCTTGAAAAATTGTTTCAAGGTTTTTCAAGTACACAAAATGAAGATTTGTTTACCTGAGAAGGTTTTTCAAGTGCTCTTTGGCACATGAAACATCTGCATGAGAGTATAAGTTGTTCATGGTAAATGAGTAAGGGTTATAGATCAAATTAACAAGCATTAGTTTCTAAAAATAGGTGATAAATTTTTTGAATGGTCGTTAAGATTGGAAGTTGGTCTAAACCCTTAAAGAACCATAACAATGACTTGATGATAAAGATATTGTTCTAAATAGATCAGAACAATTTGATATATCTAAAAAAGTGACTATAGGTTTAATCCAACTCTCCTAGGCATCTATAGTTAGCATATTATTGTATTTACCTTAGGTTATTTACTAAGGTAATTTATTTTGGTTAGTTTCCTTAACCACTTTGGTTAAGAGGTTAGTTGTTTATTCGGCCTTTGTTATTTCATGCAAGCCGACATAGGTTAGTTTTATTATACCCGTCTCATGCTTCACGGGTATTTCATTTGTTTGCCTATTTAATAGGCCTTCATGCTTAGTTGAACGTGGAATGTGTGCTCTGCTATTCTCAATCTCATTTTCTCTCTGTATTTTATTTAATCTAATATGGTATCAGAGCCTATGGTTTGTAGAACCTGAGTGAAGGTTTGTGGAACCCAGAGAGAGGTCGGTGTCTTGCCAGGGAGGAGCTTCAAGCGCCCAGTGGAGAGCCGAGGAGAGAGAAAGCATCACGGAATTTGGAAAACTCAACCAGAAGGTCTGAAAATTGCCAGGAAGCATCAGAAGGGTAAATAAGACCAAAAGGAAGCAAAAACAAGCTGTTTTAGAGGCTCAGAAGCCTCATTTATCTGTGTGCTGGGCACCGTACGGATTCGGCAAAATCAGAAAAATTCATTTCTTCATCTTTTTCAGCGAAACAAAAGTCTAAATTGCAAGTTAAATCAAAACTAAGACACTGGTGAAAACGGTTTGCAATTTGGTTGAGAAACGGGCTCAGAATCTTCGCCTGAAGTTTCAGAGGTAGGCCAATTTTCTGATTGGCTGAATTTTTTTATAAAATTTTTAGCCTAAAGTTTTTAATATTTCAATTATTTTTATTTTTTAATTGAAATAAATCAAAACTTTAGCCAATAAGGGTTATTGGGGACCTACCGCTGACTAATAATCACGGAAGCGTCCGGAAAGCTAAAAATTTTACCGTTTTCTGGGTTTTTTATCTGGATGTCAATGGAGAAAGAATTTTTTAAATCGGAATTGTAGTTTTCCCGATTTAATTGTTTCAGTGGTAGATTTTTTATGATCTTGCAAACGGTATTGAATTTATTGCCAAAAACCGGATAAGGTTGTTCAGTGTCAATATAGAATCAGTGTGTAGAAGGAATTTTTTTTTTTTTTTTAATTTAAAAAAAAAAAAAAAAAAAAAAAAAAAAAAAAAGTCATAGTTTTTTCCGATTTTATCATTTTCGTGAAAAACTAGGTAAAATGGCTAGTATTCAACACCTGTTACTATCAGATTCTCAGAAATTGACTGGCAAGAACTTTAGTTTGTGGAGTCACAAGGTTTTGACAATATGTGAATATCTGAATATTGATCAAATAGTGCTCGGTAAAGAGCAAAGGCCTGCCACTGCTACCAATGACTATGATAAACGTCATCGTGAGGCTCTCATGTTGTTAAAATTGTCAGTAGCAGATAATCTATTCTCAGAGGTCAGAAATGCGACTATAGCATCAGATTTATGGAAAACTTTATCTTCAAAATATCAGGCTTCTGAAGCCGGTAGAGTGTTGTATTTGAAGAATTTGTTGTTTTCCACTAAGATGCAGGAAGGTGGCTCCATTTCTGAGTTTTTATTGCAGATCAAGGACATCAGTGACCAGTTGAAAGCAGTGCAGAAACCTGTTGATGAGCAAGATTTGATTGCTCTTGTTATGCAAAATCTTCCACCATCATTTGAGTCATTTGTGGAGTCCTTGCACATGATTGCTGAGATGCAGACTTTGGATTTTGAAACATTGTCTACATTGCTATTGCAAAAGGAGAGACGACAGGAGCATGCAGTGTTGTCTACATCCACTTCCACAGAGAGTGCATTCTTTATTAAGGAAAAGGGTAAGCAGTCTGATAAAAATAGCTATCCATCAGAATCTTCACAAGTAAGTGGTAATAAGAGATCTAAATGGAAATGTTTTTACTGTAAGAAACCTGGTCACCTTAAGAAAGATTGTAGGAAAAGACAACATGATATGGCTAACCCCAGAAAGAAAGCTCATCATGCGAATGTAGCTGAAGGTGAAGGCGAGGAATCACCAAATTTTGCTTTCATGGCTTCCAGTGGTAATTCTGTGGTGGATCGAGCTTGGTACTTTGATTCAGGGGCATCTCGCCATTATACATGCCATAAGGACTGGTATGTGGATTTTGTTGAAGATAACAGTAATAATGAATCTGTATCTTTAGGAGATGGTACAACATATTTTGTGAAAGGATTTGGTAATGTTCATATAAGTTTTAATGGTACAGTAAATTATACTTTCAAGAATGTTAGGTATGTACCGGATATGAACAAAAATCTTCTTTCAATCAGTGAGATCACCTCAAAATCTGATTTTGTTGTAAAATTTCAAGAACAACAATGTTTAGTCACCACTAAAGATAACAAGATTATTGCTGTTGGGATCGGTGAAAAAGGCTTGTATAAGCTTGCAGATCCAATCAAAGCAAAGGAAAGTGCACTTGCAGCAGTTGATAGCACAAGTTCACTATGGCATGAAAGGTATGGGCATTTGAATTTTCAGTATTTGACTACATTGAGTAAGACTAAGATGGTTAAGGGGATTCCTTCTATTCGGCATAGTCATCATGTATGTACTGGATGTCAGTTGGGGAAGCAAGTTAGACATTCATTTGATGTTGGTAAAGCTTCGAGAGCAAACGGAGTATTGGATTTGGTACATGTGGATTTGCATGGTCCAATGCAGACACCTACCCCTTCTGGTGCCTGTTATTTCCTGTTACTGGTTGATGATTTCTCTAGGAAAAAGTGGGTATACTTTCTAGTAAAGAAATCTGATTGTTTTTCTAACTTTCTTACTTGGAAAGCTATGGTTGAAAAACAGGCAGGACGGCCAGTGAAATCTCTTAGAACGGATAATGGGGGTGAGTTCATCTCAAAACAGTTCAAGGACTTTTGTGCCACTGAAGGCATACACAGACAATACACTACACCTTACACTCCACAGCAAAATGGAGTTGTGGAAAGGCGTAATAGGACGGTGATGGACATGGCTCGTTGTATGGTCCAAAGCAGAAATGTCCCATACAAGTATTGGGTAGAGGCAGTGAATACAGCAGTATACATCCTCAACATAAGTCCTACAAAAGCTTTGGAGAATTTGACTCCAGAGGAGGCTTGGTCAGGTCGAACTCCAGATGTAAGTGATTTCAGAATTTTTGGTTGTGTAGCTTTTGCAGTTATTCCTAGTCAAAAGAGAAAAAATTTGGATGCAAAAAGCAAATCATACATGTTTGTTGGATACAGTGATCAGTCAAAGGCCTACAGATTACTTGATGTTTCTACTAACAAAGTTGTGGTAAATAGAGATGTCATAGTAAATGAACAAATGCCATACTTCACAGCAACTGGTCAAGTTTCAGATATTGAGTCATTGTTATCTAATGATTCCATTATTAGTCATAATGTGAAAAATGAGCAGGATTCTTGTTCATCAGTGGAATCACATTCCAGGGAGGGAATTGATACAGGTCATTGTGAGGTTCCAGCATCACAACCAAAGAAGCCAAAGTGGTATACTGCCACAATTGAAGCACTAAAAGAAGGAGACTTGCCACAAGATGTGGAAAGTAGAAGACTGAGATTGGGAAAGCAGTTTGGTAATAGAGGTGAGCATGTTAATCTTGCTCTAATAACTGATGTTTCACAAGTATTTGAGCCTAATTCTTTTTCAGAGGCCAAAGGGAAGTCTGAGTGGGAATCAGCTATGCAATTGGAATATGATTCCTTGATGAAAAATAATACTTGGAAGTTGATGGAACTACCACCAAGGAAGAAATCCATTGGTTGTAAGTGGATTTATAAGGTAAAATACAAAGCAGATGGTTCCTTGGACAAACACAAAGCCAGACTTGTTGCAAAAGGTTATGCACAAGAGGAAGGGGTTGATTATGAGGAGACTTTTGCTCCAACCACCAAGATGGTAACTTTTCGTTTGATTATTGCTATTGCTACTCAGTTTGGATGGCAGGTGCACCAAATGGATGTAAAGAGTGCTTTCTTGAATGGAGATCTAGAGGAGGAAGTCTACATGGTTCAGCCACAGGGTTTTCAAGTTCCTGGTAAGGAACATCTTGTTTGCAGGTTGATCAAGTCCTTGTATGGACTTAAGCAGGCTCCTCGAGCTTGGTATACGAAAATAGACTCATATCTTAGGGAGTCAGGTTTCAAAAGGTGTAACTCGGAACCAACTCTCTATGTAAAGGTGTCTGGTGATGATATCTTGATTCTCATTATATATGTTGATGATATAGCCATCACTGGGAGTAGTACTAGTCTCATTCAGCAAATGAAAGCTGATGTTTGTTGTACTTTTGACATGACAGACTTAGGACTACTGAAATACTGTTTAGGTGTTGAGTTTTGGCAAAGTGGTAATACTATATTTATGTCACAGAATAAGTATGCTAGTTCATTGCTAGAAAGGTTCAGAATGATGGATTGTAATCCAACTCACACACCTATGGAAACAGGAGCTAAAATTTCAACAAACACTGATTCACCTCCGGTCAATGAAACAGTGTATCGGCAGCTAGTGGGTAGTCTCATTTACCTCACTACCACTAGACCGGATATTTGTTTTGCAGTGAGTTTTCTATCTTGCTTCATGTCTAAACCACAGGAAGTCCATTGGTTAGCTGCAAAACGAGTATTAAGATATGTCAAAGGTACTCTTGACTTTGGCATACTGTATAAGAAGTCTGTAGATTTTGAACTTTTAGGATATTCTGATTCTGATTGGGCAGGTTCAGTTGATTCAAGAAAATCTACAACAGGGTATGTTTTCACTTTTGGTTCAGGAGTTTTCTCATGGCAGAGCAAACTACAAACTACAGTAGCATTATCTTCAACAGAAGCAGAGTATAAAGCTGTGGTTAGTGCAGGTTGTGAAACCATGTGGATAAAGAAAATTTTGGAGGATCTTCAGTTTGAGTCATCAAAGCCTACTCCAATTTTTTGTGACAACCAAAGTGTTTTGAAGATGGTGAAGAATCCAGTATTTCATGCCAGGACCAAACACATTGAGGTTCATCATCATTACATCCGACAGTTGGTTACAAATGAAGACATCAGTCTCTTCTACTGCCCCACTGCAGAGCAGCCAGCTGATATAATGACCAAACCACTTGGTACAGACAAGTTCATAAAATTTAGAGATAAACTTGGTCTTGTTTCTGGTTTAGTCATTAAGGGAGGGTGTTAGCATATTATTGTATTTACCTTAGGTTATTTACTAAGGTAATTTATTTTGGTTAGTTTCCTTAACCACTTTGGTTAAGAGGTTAGTTGTTTATTCGGCCTTTGTTATTTCATGCAAGCCGACATAGGTTAGTTTTATTATACCCGTCTCATGCTTCACGGGTATTTCATTTGTTTGCCTATTTAATAGGCCTTCATGCTTAGTTGAACGTGGAATGTGTGCTCTGCTATTCTCAATCTCATTTTCTCTCTGTATTTTATTTAATCTAATATAGGTGTGATTGGTTTCTCATGTGAGTGAGTAGACCCTACAGGAGAGTGCTTATTTTTTAGAGATATGTTGTAGCAGGTAGAGTTGTTGGGTCAAAGTTGCTAAGTAGATGAAGATCAAAGTGTGAGACTTAAAGTTTATATATATCAAAGTTTATGGATATGTTCCATATCTGAGGTGTGAAAAGTTGGTGATCCAAGTTGGCCAGTCACTAACAGACGTAGTAGTGCAGATAGTAAGAAAATTAGGCAAAAGTGAGAAGATGTTTCTTGATGTGTTTTCATATAAGAGTGAAAGATTTAATTGTATGACGAAGCTTTTTATGACTTGAATAATCTATCTATTCTTTGAAAATCTTGGAATTCAATGTAAGAGGTTAGAACATTGAATCCAAAATGGCTTATCTAGTTGAGTGGAGTCTATGAGAGAGAAGGTCAATAGAATGGTCTATAAGACCAATAGTTCCATTAGAGATTATGATCTAATTAGTGTAGGTTTTTCTAATAATGTTATAATATATTTTTCATACATTTAAGTCCTTTGAGTGCATACAGTTAGGTGTTATAAGTTCTTGTTTCCTTGACTATGATTTGAATTTAGTTGGCAGTTATGAATGAGTATCCTACAAAGAAATATTTGAGCCTTTATACCCTGAATTGAAGCATCTGATGAAGTTTATGATGAACTTAAGGTCATGAGGTTTATGAATATGTAATTTTTTCCATGGATATTTTTAAAAATTGAGTATATGCCTCATTTGTTCAAGACATATTTTCTATGTATGCACAGACTTTTATAAACAATGTTTTGAAAAATGGTTCAAATGATGGTTGGACCTAAAAGGTGTTGTGGACCTAATTTAAAGTTTTATAACATCTATTTTAGTGGAATATGTTGTGTTCCTACCATGTGAGGTGTTTTATTATGCTTCAATGGAGATCAAAGGGTAACGTGTTGCTAAGAAGGCCTATTAGGTCTCTATAAAGCCTAAAAGAGGAGTAAGGGCTAATTGAGCTATGTCTAACCTAATGTATGGATTGATTCATGATTAAGTCATGTTATTTTAAAATGATAAGACATATTTCATGGTTGACCTAAGATATAATAATGTATGGTCGACTAATAAGGATATGATTTAGTGACTTGTATAAAAGTAAGGCAATTTAGGTGTATTTGGTGTGCAATATGATTGAAGAGAAAAAGTGAATAATATAGATCATTAGTGAGTATAAATAGGTCATGTAGACCATAATATAAGTGGCATAAATATCTAACAAATTTTATACATACGAGGATCAAGGTCAGAATATCTAATCAAGCCATGAAGAGGGCTAGTTGAGTGAAGAAGGTTAAAGGCAAGTTTGAGAGGGATAGAAGTAAGCGAAGAGATAAAGATGAAGATCATCATCTACTATAGAATAAAAATGGTTTATGAAGGTGATCAAGTGTTTCAAGTGGTTGTGTTGGTGCTGAGTCATTTAGGGGGTTGGTTCCTCTTTGAAAGTGGGTGCTTGATAAATTCTAGCTGAGTTGGTGTTGAGCTAATTAGGGTTGGTGCTCCATGTGGATTTGGTGCTTCACTAAAGATTTATGTTTGTCTTATAGTATTTTATTCCATTTGCTTCATAAGTGGATTTTATTACCTTTAAGGGTTTTCCACGTATATGATATGTCCATGTGTTTCATGATTTTGTGATTTGATGCTTATGCTTGCTAAGATATACATGTTTGTTAGAATGGTTCATATTTGATTAAGTGGAATTAAATGAAAAGTTTTAAATTTTGATTCAACCCCCTCATATTCATTATGTTTCCAACAAAATTATGCCTCACATAAAAAATTTTTGGTCTTATTTTGCCTTTGAAATCCTAAGGGCACTTTGATATATTGAAAAACTATAAAAAAGAGGGGAGAATCATGGGCTAAGATGATCTCTATCACTCTCTTAATGATTGACTGCTACTTACATATCTAATGCTCCAAGGAGGGAAATCAATCCCCCATATTTATCCCATCTAGATTGAATTTTCAATTACATTCCTTGACTATGTGTATGTAGCTAAAAATTAAATTTGATACTTGATAATGAATACTCTTGACTTGCTTTGGAATGATATTGATTTTGCTTATCGCTGCTCCTTGTGACTAATCTTGAATTTGGAGAGAATAGGGTAGATTTTTTTAGTGAAATAGTGTTTAAGTTTTAGAGACGTGAATTCCAAGCAGGCAAAATGAATGACCTTTGGTATATGTTTATAGGAAAACATTTTTATTACCCATTATTTAGCATGGGATGTAATTGACCTAAGTGGATAAGAACTCAAAGCGTATACTTATCTCAAAAGATCAAGGATAATTATCTTAAATTAGAGATGGCTTGAGGATGATTTTAAGTATCTTGAACATTTAACATTGAGATTTTTGTACAATAGTAATGACAAACAAGGGTCAAAGTTTCATATAGATAAATAGCATAGAGAAATGATGAATAAAATCCATGTGTTTGTATACAGGTCATGTGATTTAGGATGTGTCAAGAATTAATATTTTCAAGAACATGTGACCAAATTTTTGTGTCTACACGATACTATCTCTATGTGTTTCATTAAAATACTTGTCAAGGATGACAAATCTTAGGAAAAATGGTTGCACTAGCTAGAAATGTTGGATGACAAATGCATATAGGCTATTGAGAAACTCGTAGTTTATCAATATCACATTAAGATATCATATGGTAATAAGATTCAAAATCATTAACTCAAAGTTGGTGATTTGGTGTTAAAAGAAAATTAAAAGAATACCAATGTAGATAAACAAATCAAATGTAAATTCAAAACAAACAAGTTGGGACCATTTGTAGTTACAAAAAAAGTGGGTACATTATTTTATTGTTTGACTAAAATTGAAGAGAAACCTATGGGGATCCTTATGAACATCATGCACTTGCATTGTATTACACATGAACATATTCCAGAAAATCCAAAATCAGGGTCAAAGCATAACACATTTTGCTATTTACTATATTGATTTATGTTATATATCACATGTTTGGTATCTTAAATATCATTTTTCATACACACATGTAATTCATGGTATTTATGAGTGAGATATATAAATTTAGCTTTCACATTATACATGGATGTATGATATTCCTATACCCAAGGGTCATGCCAATGTTTGGGGCATCTCACCTATAGGTTACATTATTACATGTTAGATCTTTCTATGACATTTCCATTTATCATGTTGAATTACATTTATTGTTTACATGTCTCAATCTTGCATTAATTATTTATAGTGATACATTTTATGGGTATGCTTCTCCTTCATTATACACTTATCCTTCATTATTTGTGTATGTAAGTATAATGAACATCCCTTTGCCATTGATGTCAAAGGGGAGGATTAACTAAAAGGGGAGCAAAGGAGGAGAATTTCAGAAAATGATTTCTCCTTCAAGATCCACTTTTGCTTAATTTTCATCATATTCTTCTTCTTCTAAATCCATCTCTTCTTTTCCTTCACTCCAAAAGTTTTATTCATCTACCACGACATCACTCTTTATTTCTATTGCCATGAACAGAGTTTCTTATTTGTCATTGTCTGATATGCTCTCTGTTTCAATTTATTTCCTTCATTTCTTAGTTTTGAAAGAAGATAAAATAAAGTGAGTATTAGGGTGTGTACCTGATAAAATGCATGAGTTGATGACCAGACAAAGTGAGAAATCCTTTTTGGTGAGGAAGGACTACCTGCAATAAGACCACACTAAACAAACTCATTTTTTATACAGGTATGAAGGGTGGACTACCTAGCAATGCTAGATCCAAGAAGTGAAAGCTTCCCTCGGATGGTTGTCAATCCACTCCCCTAATGATATAAATGTTAAGAAAATGAAACTAGGAGATAATAAATTGATATGAACATAAATGTGATTACAAAGAAATAAATGATATACCTATTAGATAAAAAAATTAGTAATGGCAAGTCAACACCATACACAAATACACCAAATTAGGTTCAGAGGGTCCGAGTAGGGTCTGCAGGTAGATTCAGGCATAAAAATAGGGATTTGATTGGGTAAAAAGGGAGAAAACAAAAATCTATTATTTTCTTTGATAGTGGCCATCAATGATCAGAGTGACTAGTGATGGTTGGTTTGGCCAATGACAGTTAAGTAACCGATGATGGTTTGGGTAACTACCAATGGTTGATACCAACCGATGACACTTGCATGTAAACTTTGGTGATTTTTGAGATGGAAGTGAAAATGGAATGGTTGAGGGATAGGAGTTATAGTTTGGATTTTTGGGTAAGTGGTGGTGTGCAAGTGAATAGAATGAAATAGGAAAACTTGATAAGGAAAGGAAAATGCTAAAAACAAAAGGAGGATACCTAAATGATTCTGAGTGAGTGATAGTTGAGGACCTGAGGAGAGTTGGGTAGCATAAAAATGTTCAAACCTCTAAAAGTTACATGCATAGAGATTCATGATTCTAAGTACCTACACAAAGAAAATAAGAGAGCTTGGATGCACATTTTTTGGATGAATAAATCTTCCAAGAGCCCTATATTTATAGCACAAAATTGCTAAGGAGATGGAAGCTTGAGGGAAAGTTGCTAAGTTGGGAGGGGATGAAGTTGCCTATTTTTGTTAATATTTAAAAGCTAGCATTAAATAAAGTTTTCATTCTATAAGATATTAATCTTGAAAAAAGCTGTAAATGTTTTGAAATGCTTAAGGCAAGATTATGACCCCAACCATCAATGGTTAGAGTCAACCATTGATGGTTACCCTAATTGGAAATAGTCGATGGGTCATAAGCAAATGGGTAAAAAGATCATGATTTAAGTGATGTGTTCAGGGAGGGGGTATTTATCATGATAAAGTTGTAAAATATTACTGGCAGACTAGGTGGTTTACTAGATAGAGAGTCGATTAAGGGACCATAGGTCAAGACAAGACTGAAAACTATCATGGTGTAGTTTTTAGGTGTCTACATTTTACCCATTTTTATTGTGTAGCTTTAATCAAGTTAAAAACTAAAATAGGTGGTTGGTCAAGGTCTAAGTCTAGTTCTAAGTTCCCCAAGTATGGGAGGAAGGAGGTGTTCCCCCTCAAATTGAGAGCCAATGAGAGAAAGGTCGAAGTGGGTCAGGGTTTGATAATGAAGGTTACAAGGTTATGCAATAGAGACATAAGTATCCATAGGAGATGCAACGAGTTATGAGGTACATCATCATGCAAGGACTAACATTGCCATATTGGTAAAAATAAGGTTGAGTTTTAGGATGAGTGACAAGGTAACCAATCCCCAACATTGGTCATAACTGATTCGATTAGACTTATCATGTGTTCCTAGAAAAGGGTAGTGTTGGCTCAAGTATCCAAGCTAGGAAGTGTTCCCAAGAAAAACACAATGGGGCAAGGCATACACAAGGTGATGCATAATACATAAGTTCAATAGGGTAAAATTGGTCAAGGTGGTCAGGAGGACAAAAACAATGTCACCATAAAATAGGCGAATAGGTGGGTCTAAGGCCAACATTGAGGTGGATGTGGACAAATAGGTGGGTAGGGTGGGTTGGGTAGAAGAGGGTTGAGTTGAATCCTAATGCACAAGGTAAGAGGGCATTGCCTACATAGTCCTATGGACAAGAGAGCCAATAGGGACTTCAAGCCTAATGTAGTTCTTGGTGGGTGGGGAGAAATGAACTCCCAGACAGGTATGAGGGTATTAAGGAGGAGGTCATGTATAGGAATTAAGAGTTACAGGGGAAGTAGAAAAAATGTAGGTGGATAGGGGAAAAGAAGAAAAACCACCCTAACCATCAATGGTTAGGGTTAACTAGTGATTGTTAGGCAATTATCGATGGTTACATTGATAAAGTAATTGTTGATAGTGAAGGTCAACTGGTGACAGTTAGGCAACCATCAATAGTTGGGTTAAAACCCTAAATTGATGATAAAAATGTTAATGAGGCCCATGTTGTCCCCATTTGCAATTTGGAGAAGCAATGTTTTATTTGGTCTGAGTGGTTGGATGAAAATTCCATGTCAGTGGGTGGAAAGGTGGTTAGTTGTCAGAGAGGAGTGTGGTTTGTGAAAGTGACAGTAGGGTCGAGATGGATGTAGGAGGTGCAGGTAGACAAGTGGTTGGGCATGGATTAAGGTAGTGTCATTGGTCTTGAAATGAGGTAGGGGGTGTCTTAAATTTGGTAGTAAAGTGCAATAGTTGAATTGAAATGGTAAAAATAGAAAAATATGTTAAACTATTGGGAAGTAGGGGAGTGTTGAACTAAGGGGCTAGGGTTTTGGTTATTTGTGTTGGGTGTGTACAAAATGGTGTGTTGGGGGTAGATGGTTTAGCTGTAGATAGGTATGTAGACATAGGTAAGGGTGTTAAGGAGTGGTTTTAAGTGGTAGAGGGGTTGTTTAGGGTTGTAGAAAGAAGTCAAGAGTTAAAGGCTCACCACCTGTGGTCACCTAATAGTGACTATTAGCGATTGGAGCCAATTGACGATGGTTGACTAAGGGGAAAAATGACCCCAAAGGGATCGTCAATGGTTTGGGAGAACCAACGATGGTTGAGTGGTTGGGGCAAGATGCCCAAGTTGGGTTGGATGGGAAAGAGGTTGGGTGTGTATGTTTATGAGAGTTGTTAGGGTAGGAGTTTGGTTTTTTAGGAGTTGGGTTAGTTGGGCGAGGAGTTTTGTTAGGGTAGGAGTGAGTGTTAAGGAATAGGTGGGTTAGGGAATTAGAAGACATAGGAAATGGGTTGGGTTAAAAATGTAGTAAGATATAGAATGGGGGTGTTTAGAAATAAAATAATTTTCAAAGGGTAGGTTGAGATTATATTTGAAATATAGAGGTATTAGATAGGGTGGTTGATAGGCCTCATGTGTGGTTGCAGGTGCATGATCAAATTTAGTTATGAGATCAAGTTCCAGATATTTTTATAGCAGTGAGGGATGCCATGTCAGCAAAGGACTAGTGACACATGGAGGTAGTGGATTTTGGAGTGATGCACCACTACCAATGCTTGCCTAGAGATTCCACGATGATAGTCACCCTCATCAAGAGATGGGACCCAGTGATGAACACTTTCTAGGTATCGATAGGGGAGATGACCATCCTGTTAGAGGATGTTCATTAGATCACACATCTACCCATTCATGGTGGTCTCATATACCATATAGAGGGGGATAAGTTTGATGAGTGCATGGAGATGTTGTATGGAGATGATAGAAGTGATGCACAGTTCCACTCTGGAGGGTTCAGTATTAGGCCGATATACTAGAGAGCTCCAGGAGAGAGACATTTTGCTAACTATGTTGAAGTTAGTAGTTACTTGTTACACATTACCATATTTTGTCAAAGGGAGATACCCTAGCATGTTATTAGGGGTGTTGGTGGAGTTTTTTTTGGGTGGGCATAGGTTTTATTGGTGTAGATATATATAGATCAATGGGGGTTTAGGGTGCACATGTGGTATGGTATTAGTGTGGGATTTGTACTTCACTATTGGGCCTATGAGCACATATAGGTATTTAGACCCTTGAGCCTTTTGATAGAGGGATTTCAACAAATATATTATGTGGTTGGATTTTATTGATGGAGGAGAGATGGGGCCATGATAGGTGTTGGTTTGAGAGACAGTGATTGGTTTAGAGGAGCCTTAGAGAGTTTAGTTCTTAGGGACATTATCTAGAGGCCATATCAGACATGGCTGATATGGGTTGGGTATAGGTATCATACCTTATCTTTGTATATCTAGAGATGGGCCTATGGGAGGTGAGATGGTGAGATAGAGTGTATCCCCTTTGAACAGGTGTGGCTCAATTTGGGCTAGTGTAAGGTATCCCTCAAGATTCTGTAAGATATAAGAGGGATGATGTAGATTTTTGTTTACTAGAGACATAGACATAGGAGGAAGAGCTTGATCATGAGGAGTTGCATCTGAGAGATGGGGATGATGTAGGTTATATAGCTAACTATATTGCCTAGTTTTAGGGGTGGTACACATCCATTAACTTTAGTGTTAGAGATGGGGATCAATGGCCAATGGATGTTGACCTAGCATAGGTACTGGTATAAGGGATCCACAGGTAGCAGTGGCATTGGTAGCAGCACAAGCCTAGATTATTATGTTATAGGGGTAGATTTCCACTCTTTAGGGACCTATTGTCACTCTTCAAGGTCAACTAGTAGGAGTGACTGTATAGAGAGATTAGGCCTAGGTCCAAGTTACTATTTTACAAGGTCAAATGACCATTTTAGAGGAATAATTGACCACAGTGATAGGGGAGTAAGACCAGGTGAGGGTCTCGTTGGGGATGGTGACACAAGAAAGGGATTCCTTGTGGTAAACTGGTAGAGTTAGAGTGCCCCCCCTAAGATTTGTTACTCAGGCCAGATATCTAGTGGCCATATAAGAGTTGTGTTATTATGAGGGCATTATGTTGGCATAGTGTCCTAATGAGCCATGATGGGGAGAGTACCAGATTGGATTAGTAGGTGGAGTAGTGATTGTGGCCCCATGTTAGTGGGTGATGATAGTAGGTCAATTGATAGGGGCTCCACCAAGGGTAGGTATAGGTGGTGGGATAGGTGCAGGTGTAGGAGGGTCCAGTGGTAGTGGTGCCCCAGGATCATGATACACATATTCTAGACTTTTGTTTATGGTTTTGATACTAGCCTGCATGCCAAAGATATGAGATATATTTATGAGCGATGTGTGTTTCATATATAGATAGATTTTGATTATATATATATATGATGTTTTAGATATATGGAGATGTTTTCTGGCTTTGTATTTTGATGAGATGGATTCTTATGTCTTGATGAGATGTTGATATATATATATATATATATATATATATATATGATGTTTTAGATATATGGAGATGTTTTCTAGCTTTGTATTTTGATGAGATGGATTCTTATGTCTTGATGAGATGTTGAATATGCATGATGATGTTTTTAGATGTTATAGATGATGATTATGGTGTAGTTATGCATATTTATTTTGATGTAATGTTATGGATTATGGATAATAGATTATGTTTAAGATTTATTACATGATTGATTTATGGGATAGTGTGAATGTTGATGTAAAGCTTGTTTAATGGATGTTTTGTTGGTTTAGGTAGAGGAAACACTCACATCTACATTTTGGATAAGAAAGGGAGTAGTGCTTTACTAAAAAGAACCAAACAATATGAACCCATAGTTGGAATGTCTTAGTGAACATAAACCTATCAAACACATCGTAGCAATGTGCTTTATTGAGAAGGCCAGTATCTTGACCACTTCATGCCAAGTAAGCACATAGTCCCTAAGGTTCATTAGGGATGTAGGTGATATTTAGGGATGTGAATCTGTGGGTAGAGAAAAATGGAATTGGTGGGTAGAGGAATGATTGGATTTTCCATAGGTGACCAAAGAACCCTAGCAGACAAGTCCATGACATTGGTATGTTATCTAATAATGTGTAGATTGATCAATGTGGGAAGTCTACTCATGCTATAAAAGTTTATTACAACTTGATTAGATAGTAGGTAGATTAATCGATGTAGGAAGTCTACATTTAGCAGATATAAGATCTAATTGTGGCCTACTAATTTTGGATTTTGATTTATTACCTTTGATTTATTGCTTTTGCTTTATAAGTTGTTGAAGCTAATCAATATGGGAAGATTTTAATGAATATTTGTTTTAGCCATCCTTTGAGGTAGTGGTCTACTTTAAGCAACTTTTAATTTGATGTGGCAGTTGTCCTTCAAGGGAATAGTATATTATTTATTTTTAAAGTATGGATATATTTTAGACTAAAATTAGGCATGAACAAGTCTATTCAGGTATAAAAGGTCTACTCATGTAGAATTAGGACCTAGATATGGAAGGTTAGAGAAAGGGATTTGGAGAAACAATTACCCATGGGATTCCATCTAGGAAAAAGATGAAAAGTATCCATGAGAATCATGCTATGTGTAGAGTTGGGGTACCCATATTTGGGATGATGTTATTACTATGATAGATGAATCACACGGTTCTATATAATCAATTGATCTCAAAAGAGAAAGAAAAGAAGGTTAATGAACCAAGGGATGAGCTTAAGTGAGACATGAAAGTGTGTTTGGACCTTGCTTTAACAATGAAAGAGATGCAAAAGCGAGCAATTGATGGGTTCAAGTTCTGGCGTGCCTTTGAGAGAGGACAAGCGATAAGTTCTTCATCCATACTTATGGGTTATAATGTAGGGTCCTAACCAATTAAAATCAAACTTACCCTTCTTGGTCTTTTCCATGTTAGTGATGTGTTGGTTTTCCTTGAGGACAAGGTCTCTGATGTTGAATTCTCATATTTTTAGATGTTTGTTGTACGCTCATTTGATACATTCTTGATAAATGCAAAGATGATTGAGGGCAACAAGATGATGTTCATCAAGAAGTTGTAAGTGTGTTAAACATTCTTGATGATAGTCACTTTCATAAATAATCTCATGCAAGGATATGTAGAGAGATGGAATTTGGACTTCAAGGGGTAGGATAGCCTCAGCTCCAAAGACAAGAGAAAAAGGTGTAAAACTTATAGCAATTCAGGTACTAGTGTGATAAGTCCATAAAACAAATGGGATATGAAGGTGCCAATCCTTGCTCAAAGCACTGACTACCTTAGTGAGCATTTTGATGAGGGTTTTGTTGGAATCCTTGACCTATCCATTGGCTTGTGGTTGATAAGGTGAGGAGAAGCTCAGGTCGATACCAAAAGCATCACAATGTTCTTAGACTTTTTTATTTTTTAAGGATTTACCATTATCAGTGATGATTTTGTGAGGAACACTGAAGCGACAAATGACGTGGTGGTTGATCAAGGATTTTTTTATCTTTGATTGAGATTAGCAGGATGGATTCTACCCATTTTTTGAAATATTCCATAGTGGTGATGATATATTGATGTCATTATGAGGAATGTAGATTGATTTCTCTGATAAGATCAAGACCCCATTGTGAAAAAGGCCAATAGTCAGTTGATACTTGAAGACCATGAGGAGGTGCATGATGAAGGTTAGCATGTTGTTGACATTTGATGCATTTCTTGACATGGTCATAATAATTTTGATTGAGTGTGGGCTAATAGTAACCTAGGCGAAGGATATGTTTATCAATGGCCAGACCACTGAAGTGCCCCCCCCCACAAATGCCATCATGTACTTCTTTGATGACATGAAAATCCTCATTTATAAGAAGGAAATGAAGGAGGAGACCATCAAAGCCTCATTTATAAATAATGCCCCATAATATTAAGTAACAAGAGGTGCTTTGAATGAAAGCTCTAAGAGCATTTGTAGAAAGATCTAAAGGGTGGATATTGATGTTAAGGTAATCAAAGATTTGATCATACCAAATGTCTAAAGATGATGTTTCTATTTGTTAAATGGTAGGAAGATCAGGACTGAGGTAGGATGGTGTGATGAAATGGTGGATGGTGACAAATAGTTTAGAGTCAAAAGGTTGAGATGGAATTTGGGACGCAAAGGAAGCCATTGTGTCTGCAAATTTGTTGGTAGAATGAGGGATTGATTAGATGATATAATGGTCAAATGATGCTAATATTTTATCTATAAGTTTTTTGTACTCCAAAATAACATCATTTTTGCATTGATAGGTTCATATGACTTGGTTGATAATAATTTGAGAGTCTCTAAAGATGCTAATTGTTTTGATTCCCAAAGCTAGAGTGGTTTGGAGACCTATGACCAAGGCCTCATTTTTAACTATATTATTGGTACATTCAAAATCAAGTTTGAAAGATAAGGGAAGAGGTTCCCCATTAAGGGGAATGAAGATTATGCCATCACCTACACCATTTTGACATTTAGAGCCATCAAAATGCATAGTCATTTGGTAGGTAGGTTTTTTCAAAGAAAGAGTAGCTATAGACTCATTTAGGAAGGCAAGAGGGGGAGTTTGATTATCAATGAGTGGAGCTTTAGCAAGTTTGTCTATAATCACCTATCCCTTAATGGACTTTTGCATAAAAAACTCAAGATCAAACTCTACTCATAGCATAAGCCACTTGGCCATATGTTGGTTTTAATCTGGCTTGGAGTACATATAAATGAGGGGATCAATGTTAGTAATGACATAAGTTTTGTGGTTAAAAAGATAGTGACGAAGTTTAGAGGAAACAAAAACTAGGGCAAGGCAAAGTTTTTCAAGATGGGTGTATCAGGTTTCATAGTCAATGAGGGTGTGACTGATGTAATAAACAGATTGATCTTTACATTAGTCATCACGATGAGTGAGCATGCCCCCAGGGAATGATCACTGGTAGATATGTATAGATAAAAATGTTGATCCTCTTTTGGAGGAATAAGGACTGGTGGAGAGAGAAAATACTCCTTGATTACATCAAAGGCATGTTGACATTATTTGGTCCATTTAAAGGAGGTGTCTTTTTTAAGGAGGTGGTGAAAAGGTTGATAGCAATCGGATAGCTAGGAGATAAAGTGGCGGATTGATTGAAGTTTGCCTTATAGGATATGAAGTTATTTTAGGTTAGTATGGGGAGGCATTTATAAAATGGATTGGACTTTTACGAAGTCTATTTCTATTCCATAGAGGGAAATAATAAAGCCAAAAAAATTTCTTGATAAAACCCTGAAGATACATTTCTTTGGGTTGAGCCTAACATGATAACGGATAAGTCTTTCAAAGATGATAGTGAGAACAACAAGGTGATCTTGGTGGTGTTTGGATTTACTGAGCAGATCATCAACATAATCCTCAACTATTTTGTGGATGATGTCATGAAAAATGTAAGTCATAGCCCATTGATAAGTGACTTCCGCATTCTTCAGGCCAAAGGGCATGACATGATAGTAGAAAGTTCCCCATGGGGTGATAAAGGATGTTTTATGTTGATCTTGAGGGGTGATCAAGATCTAGTTGTATCCTAAAAATCCATCCATAAGGGATAGAATTTCATGACTAGTAGTGATATCAACAAGTTGTTCTATGTTAGGTAGGGTAAAGTCATCTTTGGGGCATGCAAGGTTAAGATCATGAAAATCCACACAAAGGTAGAGTCCCCTAGTGGGTTTGGTAATAGGAACAATGTTGGAGACCCATTCTGGATAATCAATGGGTTGAATGAAATTAACAGATAGAAGGCATTGAAGTTCTTCTTTTATGAGAAGAGATATGTAAGGTTGCATATGATGAAGCTTTTACCCAATGGGCTTAACTTCAGGATGGGTAACGATGTTATGAAGAGCGATAAAAGGGTCAATGTCGGGCATATCCTGATAGGACCAAGCAAATGTTATGCTGTGGTCATAGAGAAAAGATTGGTAGTCTCATTATTCCTCGAGGGTTAAGGATTGGCTAATCTTGACAATATAAGGGTTCTTATGAGTGCCCAAATTAACTTATGTGGTTGATTCATTTAGCATTGTTTATTTTTTAGGAGGGAGGGCTTTTTGAAGAGAATAGTCCCCTATACCCAAATAGGCAAGAATAGAATTGTCATCTTGACATTGGATAGTATTAATGGTGGGTGAATCATGTGTAATCATTTCAAGGTGGATAAAAGGAATGGTTTGGGTTTGGCCTTCCCATTGATAAGTCAGTGGACCCAAACTGACAGTGTTAATAAAAAAAAATTAAGTGGGATGATGTCGATATCTTCAAATTGGAGAGATGGGGTTGGTGAGGGTAGAGATTCATCAAAGTGGAAAAGCTGGGTTGGTGAGGGTAGAGGTTCTTCAAATTGGAAAAGTGAGGTTGGTTAAGGTAGAGGTTCATCAAATTGGAAAAGTGGATTTGGTGAGGGTAGGGGTTCGTCAGTAGTGGTGAGAATTGGTTTGGGTGATGTGGAGTCTTTTGGGGGATGGTATCCCAAACCAAAAAACTCATGAGGTTTTTGGGTTTTGATGACAAGAAATTCATAAGGTCCTTGTTTATAGAGGCTGAAACCAAACCCTTTCCAATCGCATCGATGAAGGTATGTTTGGGCAAAGGTTGGGTTGCTAAGATAAGAAAATTTAGAAGTGAATGGCTAGATATAAGGCATGGCAGTGGGAACAAGGAGTGGTTTATCAAGTCCCCCATAGACAAAATATGTTTTATTATTGGGAAGGCCAAAGGGGAAATGGGTACCAATATTGGGATCATAATATGGATCATTTTGAAGGTTCCCAAATTCATGTGGAGAAGGGAAATTGTCCAAAGTTCAAAGTTGATATTCCCTCAATGTAAAACACTGGAACATGGATTACAAGGGGTTTTCAACTAGGATTTATGATGAAGGAATGGTTGAACTAGTGGATGCTTCAACATTTTTGAAGATATAAGTGTTTTCAGGTTGGGTTGACGTGTTGGCTTGGCTAGAGGTTGGTTGTGAAGAGGATGAAAGTGGAATAAGAACGTCATTGGGTTGATATGTGATATTACAAGAAGAAAAGGGACTTGGATTGGATTTGATTGTAATGACTTGTCCCTCATGTTCAAATTTGACACATCAGTAAAGGATAGAAGGGACGCATCCCATGGCATAGGTCTAAGGGTGATCGAGTAATACATTATATTGATATTCGCCCTCTATGACATAAAATATTTCAAGAATAGTTTAAGGTGCCAAATAGATTTGGAAAATAACTATCCCCAAAGTGGTGGCCAAGGTATCATTCAATGATTGAAGAACTACCAAAATTTTTGACATGATGTTTTTAGTTAGTTGGAGTTGATCATAGGCATGGGAGGAGATGATATTGATACTCACTTCCCCATCAATCATAACCATTTTAACATGTGTATGATTGATGGATGTTGTGATAAAAAGAGGGGGATCAAGGTCTTCACTATGATATGGTAGAATTTTAGACTCTTGAAAGGTGACCATGGTAGCGTGTTGAATAGCTCCAATCAAAGATGCAAGAGGTTGGGGATCATCTGGTTGAACCTCTATAGAATGGAGTGCTTTGATTAAAGCTTGATGATGTTGAGGCGAGGTGTTAATTAAGTCATAAAGACTCATTTTGATTGACGTTTTGTGAAGTTTTTTTAACACCAAGCACTGGATAAATGGAGATGAATTAGAAGATGAAGAGGCTCCCAAAATGGAGACTTTAGGATTGGATGGTTGTGAGGTTGATTGTGTAGTTTTTTGGGTTTGGTTGGTTGGTTCAGGAGCTGAAGGGTAAGACCATGGAATGGTGGCTTTGGCTTTGGTCTTTTCATTCTATTAGATTGCTTTACCCTGATCCTTTTGTTGGAATCAAGACCAAGTCACCATATGAATAGAATGGATAAAGGGACCAGTTGCTTTCTTCAGTTTACCTTCTTCAATTTTTGGTGGAAGTAGAGAAGTAGATGATTGGTAGGTAGATTGGATAGGTGGTAAAAGAGGAAAGGGGATTAAATAAGGTTCATCCAAAAGATCATCCTTCTCCAAAAGGCCATGAATGATAGTTTGGAGAGCTTTACAATTTTTTTTATCACACCCAAGGGTCCTATGGTAAAGATAAATTAGATTGTCATTGAACCAGGTTGGATTTTGGCGAGTGGATTCAAAAGGCTTAATTGGTGGTAATATAATGGCAAAAGCTTATAGGAGCTTTTGTAAAATAGTTGTATAATATTTTGATAAATATTTTAGAGGTGGTGGAGTTTGGATTTTTGGTATAGGAACCTTATTGGGAAAGGACTTCTTGATAGGAGGTGTGGTTGGTGGATTGAGCTTGGCTGATAATTTAGAAAGAATTGGCTTAGTTATAATTAGTTTAGGAATTGGGAGTCTATATGATGAGGGTTTAACAAATGGGAAAGTGGATGGAGAAATGTTGGTAAGGAATGATGATGAACTAGGGGATTGGGTTGTTAAAGGTGGAGAAAGGGGATATGGTTTTTTGGAGGAAGAGTAGGTAATGGGAATGGTGGAAGGATACAATCCAAAAATATAAGGTAGAGGTGAAGGAGTTGGTATGGTCCTTCCTTAAGGTTGTGGTCTAGGAAATCGTTCCTTGCTAATCGGCTTAATTGGATTAGGTCTTGGTTGGGTTGATGTGGTTAAATCCAATCTCAAAGGAGGGTGAGTAGATTGGGCATGGGAAGGACCCCCAAGTTCTTGATTAGCTTGATAAAAGAAGCATAGGGCAACTTGACAATTTTAGGTGGGGTATTTGAGATGGTTTCATGATGACTTTAGGAGGGGTAGTTGGTGGATTTGTAACAACAGGCTTGAGAATGGACTCAAGTGAAGTAAAAGGTTTGGTTTTATTTTGATATGGGAGTCCAAGCTGATTCTAAAAGGTAGTTCTATCAAAGTTAGATTGGGAGGTGAATTCTAAGCTTTGAACTAGTCAGGAAAAAGGTTTATAAATAGGTTTTAATCCTTGATCATTAGTTTCAAAGCTCAAACCTTTTGAGGAAGAAGAAGGAACGATTTAAATCTTGCTGACTTTGGTAGAAGGTTCTAAAGATAATGATTGGGTATGTAAGGGTATTGTTTCTTGGGAAATGGCTTCCAAGGAAGGTACAAATAGTTTAATAGGAGAGGTGGGGATAGCGATTTTTATTAGAATAATAGGTATAGCTTCCTCTTTGGTTTGGTACTCCAAAGGAGTAGGTTGATCTTCTATTTGGATTGGAGGAATAAAGAAAATGGTCGATGGAATGGTTACCTCCTTGGGTATTTCCACCATAGGAGGGGCAGACAAAACTATAGTTTCATCCAAGGAAGTGGAAGGGATAGCTACTTCCTGGGCATCTAAAGAAATAGGTGGTGGGTTGTTTTCCTCTATTTAGGTGATAAAGGTGATGACTTCTTCAGTAGTGGGCACATTACTGATGACATTAATTACATGTGCCTCATATGAGTTGGAGGATGCGGGTTGGATTTCATGGTGTTGGGTTGAAGGCAAATGATTTGGGAATGGTTTTCAAAAAATATCAAGAGATTGGTTGGAAGGAGCATTTGGGTTATCAAACATAAGCTCCCCTTTATCAATTAGATCCTAGATAATGCTCTTAAAGGTATTGCATCTATCAGTATCATGTCCAACAACTTGATGATAGTCATAATGATCATTCTCATTGTACCACCTGGGAAGGGGGTGGGAAGTATCAAATTTTTAAGGGGGCTTGATGGGTGGAAGTTGAATTATATTGGATTTAAGTAATTTTTCCAACACTGATGCATAGGATTCCTTAATTGGGGTAAATGGTTTTGAAGGAGCTCAGTTTTGGGTACAATTTTGGTGATTGAAAGGATTATTGGTTAAAGGTGTTTGGTTGATGGTTGGAGGAGGTGTGGTTTTGAGAACAACCGAGTGTGTTGAGGCTTTTGCTTTAAAACTGGTTGGGTTTATGGTTTTGGTGGAGGATGACTCAATGGATTTGAAACTAGAATTTTTATTTCAAAGTTACAACTTCCCTTCATCAATATCTCAATTTTCTAATTTATGGGCCATAGTGAAGCTTCATCAAAGGTCCTAAAGGTTTAAACTTGGAGAGTTTGAGCAATGTGTTTATCATGCCCTTGAGATAATAATTCAATTAATTTAGGTTGGGGTACTAAGAAAGTGAATTGATTAATGAGGCCCCTCCATCTGGCAATGAAATCAATAATGGATTCATCTTCAAATTATTTGATGGAGTATAGGTCGTAAATGGAAACCTTTTTAGATATGTTTACTAAAAAGTGTTTAAAAAAGGTTTGTGATAATTGAGAGAAAGAAAAGATAGAATGAGTGGGAAGGGAACTATACCAATCAAGGGCATACCCGAATAATGACATGGGAAAGGTTTGAAGGAGGAGATCATGATCATAAGCGATCAAGTAGTAAGCATGATGGAAATCCCTTAAGTACTACTAAGGATCCTCTTTACTTTGAAATTTAGAAAATCTGGGTAATTTCCATTGAGAAGGATAAGCATAGATGGGCATGGAGGGGTGGATAGGCTCACTACAAATTTGGTCGTAAGACAAAATATTGGTTGAGGTGGAGATGGATGACTCCAAACTAGTCATTTTATCCATGAGCATTTTGATTAGATCAGGTTAGGGTTGAGAAACTGCATAATTAAGAGGTACATTTTTTGGGGGTTGGCTTTCAAAAATGTATGAATAGGCAGTAAATGGTATCAAAAATGCCACATACTGATAACTGGTGCCAAGTGGTTGAGATGATGGTACATAAGAACTGCTTGGCATGAAAGGTTGGGTGGATGGTGGTATGTACCCTTGTCGGTTAGGGGCATACTAGTAAGTTATCATAGGCACTTGTTGAGGAAATAATGTGGTTGATATGGTTGAGGTAGGAGGAAGTTGGGAAGGTTGAGGTTAGGTAGTTACCCTAGTGCTGATTGGGGGAAGGTTTTGAGGTATGAAGAGTACTAGCTTTTGAAGTGGGACTATGGTCAAGGGATTGTTTATAATTGAATGGAAGATAGGATCTGGAGTAGAAGATAATGCCATAGTAGATGAGGTGTAGGTGACTAATGGTAAGGTTGAACCCACATGGGGTGTGACAGGAGGTGTTTGGTTAGGAGGGGGAAGGTTGGTTTGAGTTTGGGTGGATGGGATGTTGGAAGAGCCCTGAGTCAATGGTTGGTTTGAAGTGGTCCTTTCTATAAGGTGGGATGACATACTAAGAGAAGGCTCAGAAGGAAGTGAAGCAAGTGGGGTACGGTGAGGTAAGGTATTGAGGTAATGTTGTAAAGCAACCGGATTATTATTAAGAAAGGTAGTAAAGACTAAATCTCCTTTAGATATGGTTGGGATTTTAGAAGGAAAGGGTGGTGGAGGAGAATGGTGAGGTGAAGCGTGAGAGGATTTATCAACATCTAAAGTATAATCCATGGATGAAGAAGAAGGTAGTGGTTAGTTGTTTTGATTTCTCACTTGTTGTCTGGTTAAAACCATATGAGAAAATAGGGAATGTTATTGTGATACACCTCAAACAAAGAGAAAACCCAAAAGAATTTCAAATAAATCAATACATACACTAAGAAGTGCCTTTTAACCTTAGGATTACTTTTAAATCACTTTTGGCTTATGCCTTAAAGAGTATGATAAGGGAAGTTGGATTGCAAAATAGGTACTAATGAGGAAGTGTATGGATGGTTTCAAGTAATTTTTAGATGCTCGAAAGGAAGATATGTGTTAAACTTTAGTACGTGGTTTGGTGTTGGGGCCTACCCCCTCACTTCACAATCTCGCAGTGATAAGTATGTTGGGTGCTTAGCCAAGATATACTGAGTCCAGAGTTTATACTCAACAAAAGAGCTAAGTTGGTTCTCCCCTTGGTGGTGAAATCCAAGTGGGATATTTGAGAGGGGGTAAGGTTGCCACCAAGTGATGAAATCCTACTCGGTCTTTGTCTCAAGTATTGTTTTGATGTGTAAATTATTTTATGGTTCAGTTTTGTTTGTGATAACAAGTGTGAATGCTACAATAAGATTACTATGCCTCCTAAGTTACTAGGTGAACTAAAATCGGCAAGCAATCAATGAATGCAAATGGTTGATTTTTAAGCCCAAAAAGAAATGATTTCATTCGATGAGCAAACAATTAAGGAAGAAATGGAACTAGGGTCCCATCAGGTGTGCCAAAATGTTTCAATTTATTTCCATCATTTCTTAGTTTTGAAAGTAGATAAAATAAATTGAGTATTAGGGTGTGTACCTAAGAAAATTCATGTGTTGATGACCAGACAAAGTGAGAACTCCTTTTTGGTGACGAAGGACTACCTGCAATAAGACCACACTAAAAAAACTTGTTTGTTAGACAGGTATAAAGGGTGGAATTCCTAGCAATGCTAGATCCAAGAAGGGAAAGCTCCCTTGGATGGCTGTCAATCCACTCCCTGAATGATAGAAATGTTCTAAAAATTAAACTAGGAGATAATAAATTGATACAAACATAAATGAGTATACAAAGAAATAAATCATATACCTGTTAGATAGAAAATGTAGCAATGGCAGGTCAACACCATGTACAAATACACCAAGGTTGGGTTCAGAGGGTCTGGGTAGGGTCTATAGGTAGATTCAAGAACAAAAATAGAGATTTGATTGGGTAAATGGGGATAAAATAAAAGTCTATTATTTTCTTTGATTGTGATCACCGACGGTCAGAGTGACCAACAACGGTTGGGTATGATCAATGATAGTTAGGTAACTGATGATGGTTTGGGTAACCACCAATGGTTGATTACAACCAATGATGGTTGCCTATAAACTTTGGTGATTTTTGAGATGGAGGTGAAAATGGAATGGTTAAGGGATAGGAGTAATATATTGGATTGTTGGATGAGGGATGCTATGTAGGTGAACATAACAAAATAAAGGAAAATACTAAAAATAAAAGGAGGATACCTGAGTTATTCCAAGTGAATGATAGTTGAGGACCTAAGGAGATTTGGACAGCACAATAGTGCTTGAACCTCCAAAAGTTATGTGGATAGAGCTTTAGGATGCTAAGTATCTACACAAAGAAAATAAGAGAGCCTAGATGCAAATTTTTTGGATGCATAACTCTCCCAAGAGCCCTGTATTTATATCATAAAATTGATAAGGAGAGGAAAGCTTGAGGGAAAGTTGCTAAGTTTGGAGGGGATGAAGTTGCCTGTTTTGGTTAATCTTTAAAATCTGGCATTAAAGCAAGTTTCCATTCTATAAGATATTAATCTCGAACAAAGCTAGAAATGCTTTGAAATGCTTAAGGCAATTTAATGACCCCAACCATCAATGGTTAGGGTCAATTGTCAGTGGTTGCCCTAATCGGTGAAGATCAAGGGATCATTAGAAAATGGGTAAAAAAGTCATGATTTAAGTGATGTGTTCAGGAAGGGGGTTATATCATGATGAAGTTGTAAAAGATTGCAGGCAAACTAGGTGATCCACTAGATGGGGAGTCGATTTAAGGGTTCACAGGTCAAGATAAGACTAAAAATTATCATGGTGTAGTTTTTAGGTGTCTACACTTTCATTATTCTCCTTAGTTGAGCTATTATCCTTTTTAGAATAGAGACTTTTCTTGTGCTTACCAAAAATTTTCTTATTTTCATTTTGCTTGAAACTTTTATTGTATTCAGGTTTGATTTCCTTTTTATTGATTTCTTTGTTAAGATTTTCCTCATCATTACTATCATCCTTATGTGGACATTTAGAAATAAAGTGTCTTATTTTACCACAATTGAAACACTTGAAAGGTAGCTTACCTTTGTATTTGTCAGATCCCTTTTTAAGATTTTTGACAAATAGGGCCTCCTTCTCATATTCTTCATCACTAGTGCTATCACTTGATTTAGGCTCTTTATATTTCCCTTTATTAGAAGCTTTGAAATTTTATTCCTTCTTAGATGATTTCTCCTTTTTATTCCTCATTTCATATGCCATGAGGATCTCATGCAATTCATCCATTGTTACCATATCTAGATTTGTCATTTATTCGATGGTGGAGACTTTGGCATAAAATATTAAGGGGAGAGACCTTAATAATTTATACACAATCATTGTATCTTCAACCTTTTCATCGAGTCATCTGATGGTGTTAACAATCTCATCTACACAAAGAAGGTATGCCACAACATTTTCTTCATTTTTCATTTTTAAGCTCTTGAATTATCTCTTATGAGTTTGGAGTTTTGACTTCTTCACTTTCTTATCACCCTCATAGATGTTATGAAGTTTGTCCCACATTTCCTTTGCATAATCACATTTCATAATCTTGACAAACTCTGATTCTGATGAGCCACACAAAATAACATTCATGGCTTTAACATTATTCTCATTAGCCTTCTTTTCGACTGTATCCATTGGTGGAGATGATGGAACAGTATAACCATTTACTAATAATTAATAAATATCAAATCCTAAATCCATTAAATAGGTTCTCATTCTTATACTCCAAAAATCATAATTTGTTTCATCAAACAACAGAGCCTTGTTTATGGAAAAACCTTCTTGTTTAGCCATGTGTGCTCTCGAGATCTACCTTCTAGTGGTTACGATATTTATGAAGGAACCACTTTGATACCAATTTTTAAACACACTCATACTAAGGGGGTGAATCATTATAATCTTATTTTTTACTAAATGAAACTTAATATCCACAATCAAAGCATTCACATAAAAATGACACAAATTGACACCAAATTTACGTGGATACCCTTTTGAGGAAAAAACACAAATGAATAGCTACATAAAACTACTATCCAAATCCAGTCATATAATAATAATATTTTTACAAAATTCATATAGACCACCTACTAGAGACAACAATCTCTTATTGCTAAGCACCAACTTAGCGAGAGACACCAATCTCTTTCTCTGAGGCACCAACCTCTTATCAAAAATAATTTTTCCACCTTTTTATTGTTACTTTATCAATGGATGGTGAAAAAAATGACTTCAACTTTTTCTTCTCCACAAAAATATGCTTATGTTTGAATTATATAAAAAATTAATTCCATTTTCTCAAATATGCAATGTTTGTATGCCATGTCTTTTTATTCTCCACACACTTGATTGTTTCTCTTCTTTATTAATCTTCACATATCTCACACTTCAATTTCCATATCTTTTTCAACCTTGTGTCTACCTTATATAGCCTTCAAAGGCTCTTCAAAAAGGAGGCATCCCATCTAATAAGCATCTCTTCACCAAAATATGTGATTGTCGACATTTTCATTGACATTTCTATTGATAATTCAGATAACATTTCCATCGACATTTTGACAATTTTGTTGACTTCCATTACATTAACTAAAATTCTTTTGAAATCAATGATAATATTCCAATAATCTCCCCCTTTTTCATTGATGGAAAATCTATATATAAACTCCCCCTTGTTATAGTTCTCCTCCTTTGCTCCCCCTTTCATTAATTCTCCCTCTTTGACATCAATGGCAAAGGGATGTTCATTATACTTTAATCCACAAATAAATCATGGGAAAAACCATGTCATCTTATTCAACATCACCATAACTAAATGATTATATTTTTGCTCTTCTTTATCCTTTTTCATAAGGACTTCTTATTTTCTCATTTTCTCTCCTTTAATTTGATCAAATTTGGACTTTTTGACATCATCTACATCCATCTAGATTATCTATAGCTACTCAAATGGTAACTCCTCTTTTCCACTTCTCTTTCTATCTGCATATCATTCTCTATATGTTCATTAACATTTGCAATGTGATAGCTTGTTGGATTTGAGATACCTTCTACAATCTGCACTTGACGCTAGCCCATGCCTATTGTAAGATGTTATGTACCCTGACTGATTTCATTCTGCTCTATTCCTAATTCTCTAACTTGTTTCTAAAAATAGTACCATCACTTACATCATCACTCTCACAAAGAATATTCATTACACTTTTGAATTTTATTCCTTTCATTTACTCATGGCTTCCACTTTCGTATACTACATAAAAGGTTTCATTAAACCACTTCTACATAAGCATGTTGCATGTCCAAAGTTGTTGCACTTATAGCATCTGACATTATAATCTATTAAAGGAGTAAATGGATTGTAGTTTATATTTGAAGACCCATAAAAACTTCAATTATTGTTCCATACAAAGTCATTTCATGTTTGTGCCCTACAATCTCTTGCTTTATGACCAAAATGATTACAAAAATAGTAATAACCATAGAAGGAACTCTAGAACCTAGTTTTATGTGTTTGCCTTAGAGGAAAGGATTTTATGAATTTGTCCTTATTATTTTTTGGAAAAGTGTCATGCTCTTTCTTCTTTTTGCTTCCACCATTCATGGACCCCTTGAGTACATATGCATTGCTCTTGGGCTTCTTTGCATATACTTTCTTTGGTGGTTATATAGTTTTTGAATTCTAACCTTCTTTAATGATCGTTTGGTTTCCTTCAAATCTAAGACCATGATTAATGAATGGTGACCTTTGGGAATTTATAATGTCATCTAAGATCTTGATACTCTTCTCAAATTTGAGACTTCTATTCAGCTTAGTGGCTATTTTCTCTAGTTCCTTCCTTAATAAAACAATTTTGGATTTTAGCCTCTCATAATTTCCTTATTTTGTCTTTAATTTGATTATCACCTCTTATTATATCCTTTTTGCTTCTTCTAGTTGATTTTTAAGGCTGATTATAGTCTTTTTTTATTCCTCAGAACTTTGTGACATTCTTATTCTTAAAACACAATCCTCTTCTTCATATTTTCGAAGCTATACTTTTTGTTTCATATTCTTTTTATTAAGCTTCTTAATCACGCTTAAAGCACAAATGAGTTCTCATTCAAGATCCACTTTTCCTTCATTTTCATCATATTCTTCTAAATCCATCTTTTATTTTCCTTCACTCACAAAGTTATCTTCATCTGCCACAACATCACTCTTTATTTTTATTTCCATGAATAGAGTTTCTTCTTTGTCATTGTCTGATATGATCTCATTACTCTCCTTAGTTGAGCTACCATCCTTTTTATAATGGAGACTTTTCTTGTGCTTACTAAACTTTTTCTTTTTTTTTTGGTTTGAAGCTTTTCTTATATTTAGGTTTGCTTTCCATTTTATTTCTTTCCTCTTTCTGATTTTCCTCATCATTGCTATCATTCGTATGTGGACATTTAGAAATAAAGTGCCCTATTTTACCATAATTGAAACACTTGAAAGGTATCTTACCTTTGTATTTTTTGAATCCCTTTTTAATCTTTCTAACACACAGGGTCTCCTCATCTTCTTCATCATTGGTGTTATCACTTGATTTAGGATCTTTATATTTACCTTTCTTAAAAGCTTTTAAGGCTACTTCCTTCTTATATGATTTCTCCTTTTTGGTCCTCATTTCATATGATGTGAGAATCCCATTCAATTCATCCATTGTTAGCATATCTAGATCTCTCATTTATTTGACAATGGAGACTTTGGCATCAAATCTTAAGGGGAGAGACCTTAATACTTTCTGCACAATCATTGTATCTTCAACCTTTTCATTGAGTCCTCTAATGGTGTTAACAATCTCATCTACACGAAGAAGATATATCGCAACATTTTCTTCATTTTTCATTTTCAAGCTTTAGATATATCTCCTATGAGTTTGGACTTTTGCCTTCTTCACTTTCTTGTCACCCTCATATATGTTCTGAAGTTTGTCCCACATTTCCTTTTTTGAATCGCATTACATAATCTTGGCAAACTTTGATTATGATAAGCCACACAAAATAGCATTCATGGTTTTGGCATTATTCTCACTAGCCTTCTTTCCAGTTGTATCCATTGGTGGAGATGATGGAATAGTATAACTATTTACTAATAATTTCTAGATATCAAACCCTAAAGCTATTAAATAGGTTTTAATTCTTATACTCCAAAAATCATAATTTGTTTCATCAAACAAAGGATCCTTGTTTGTGGAGAAACCTTCTTGTCTAGCCATGTGTACTCCCGAGTTCTACCTTCTAGCAGTTAGGCTATTTCTGAAAGAACCACTCTGATGCCAATTTTTAAGCACACACTCATAATAAGAGGGGGGGTGAATCAATATAATCTTATTTTTTACTTAATGAAACGTAATATCCATAATCAAAGCATTCACATAAAAATGACACAGATTGACAATAGATTTATGTGGAAAAACTTTCAGGGAAAAAATACAAATGAATAGATATTTGGAACTTCTATCCAAATCCAACCATATAATAATAATATTTTTTTAAAAAAATTAGGCATCAACTTAGCAAAAGACACCAGTCTCCCATTGCTAATCATCAACTTAGCAAAAGACACCAATCTCTTTCTCTGAGGCACCAACCTCTTTCTGAAAACAAAATTTCCACCTTTTTACTATTACTTTATCAAAGGATGATGGGAATTTTGACTTCCTCTTTTTCTTCTCCACAAAAATTTTCTATGCTTGAATGATAGAAAGAATTAATTTCATTCTTCAAATTTACATGTGTTTGTATGATATATCTTTTTAGTCTCCATAAACCTGCTTGCTTCTCTTCTTTATTAATCTTCACATATCTCACACTTCAACTTATGTATCTTTCTCAACCTTGTATCCACATTATATAGCCTTAAAAGGCTCTTTACAAAGGAGGCATCCCATCCAAGAGGTACCTCTTAACCAAAATATATGACTAGTGATATTTTCATTGACATTTTTATCAATAATTCCATTAATATTTATGTCAATATTTTGACATTTATGTTGACAATTCCATTGATATTTCCATTGAAAATTCCATTGACTTATATTGCATTAATTATAATTCCTTTAACATCTATGATAATATTCCAACAGTGCGTACACATATGACTCTTGCATACCTTTCTCTCATATCTATTCACCTTCTATGTTTCAAAACTTCTCGATTTACTGTCAGTCACCTATATGAGTACCCTAGTCTATGTCTAACATGCTTAAAATCATAATCATGCTATTTATAGATCATAAAATCAGTATTAATGCCTTTCAAATGAGTCTATTTGAACTATGATGCCTACAAAAATTTTCAAAGCATCTAAGACTAATGAAACTATCCTCACACTAACTAGTGATCATTTTTCAAATTCAAATTATCTTTAGGGGTTAACCTATACATTTTTCATGTCAATGATATGAGAATTTACCCAAAGAGTCATCTATTTATACACAATATTTCTAAGTCTATTACATATGTAACATCATCAAGCTGACACTAAGTAAACCTACTCTATCACTTGTACATTGAGAGGGACTACTCTAAACTTCCCAAATCATAAAATTAATCACAAGAAGTAGGTTGTAGCCAAGTATAAAGCACTTAAGCCAAGTCAAATTGTAATTGTCAAGTGCCAAAAGATAAAACAAAGGATGCATTCATTCTAGTTGATCATGATTTCACACATTCACCTAAAGGGAAGAACTATGTGCGGTTTGATTTACCTCTTTAGAGTATTAGATAAACATGCAGTGCTTAACCATTCATTGGGGAATGGTTGTGGTCATCTCAACCTATCACTTTCCCCCATTTTTATAGGTCAACCTAGTGTTAGAAGTGGAACTAATGTTTTGATGTGAAGGAGATAGTGTTTATGATTTTCCTACATAATAAGTTACCAATATCACATAGGTAGACCATTTGTAAGTAGGTGCAATGACCTATGCCAAAAAAGTGGGGCATAACTTAACATGATGAATCCAACAGAATTAGACACCTAGGCTAGATGAAGGTGTCTAAAGGTTGATGCGCTCATTCAATAAATCGAGACACTTAAGCTCCTTATCCAAACAACTATTATTCAATTTTCAATCTTTTTAGTCACATGTGTTCAGTTTTAGACCTACATAGACCTAAAACAAACTAAGTATCTTAATATTTTAAGTTATTTCCATTTATAGTAAATTGAAAATTATTCAATCGTATTTTGTTGTACAATTCAATTTTTTTTTATTATCATACATTTTACAATATGAATAGTTTAAAATTTATATCTTATTAGATTTCCTTAATAAAAAATAAGGTAAAACACAATGGAACCCAATAGGCAAGAATGTATTGACAGGGCATGGACATCAGAAGTCATTTGAATGATCGATTTTGAAGATATGAAGGGAGTAGTTTTACATGGGCTTGGGGACAGAAAATGATAATGTCATTGCTAAAAATTACTAACCCCAATAAAAATTAATAAATGCTACAAAATAAATGATCTTGTTCTTTGAAATGGAAGATGGGTCTATATTATTTAGAATAATGATTTTTAGTTAATAATGGTTGTCAATTGTTAATAAAAAATTACAATATCATTGGAATCTAATATTTTATTATTATTCTTATTATTTTTCAATGATTCAATCCATATTTTTATTGTTTCCTATTTTGTTATACTTTGTAAAGAAAGACATACATTCTAGTACAAAAATACAATAAATACAAGCCTATTCAATTTGTAGGTGTAAAGGAAAACTCACAGCCTTCCTTAGCATACTAAATTCACATGAATTATTTGATAAAATGTAAAAAATACACTTTCTTATCCCTTTAAAACCAAATTAACACTACAAATTCAGAAAGTATATTTTGATTCACAAATCGAATACAATTTAATTAATATCTAAATTAACATCAAAATATAAGGAAAGTTTTTAAACAAATATGCTCATCATATGTATCATATACAAATATTTAATAAGTTAAGGCAAAACCCCATACAAAAATAGTATGAACTTTTGAGACAATGAATGAAATCCACAACTTAAAATTAATATTCCACTTTACCAAATGTAATACATATATTTAATAAGTTAAGGCAAAACCCCATACAAAAATAGTATGAACTTTTGAGACAATGAATGAAATCCACAACTTAAAATTAATACTCCACTTTACCAAATACATTGCAAATGCACAAAAGGCATTGGCACTATTTCATAAAATGCTTTAATATGTTAAAAAAGAATTATAATATTTTTAGACTCTATTCTTTAATTCTTATTTTGATTATCTTCCAGTAGTTCAATCCATATTTTTCTTGTTCTCTACTTTGTCAGAGTTTTTAAAGGAAGACATCTAATTTGGTACAAAAAACATAGTAAATACATGGTTATTCAGTTAGTAAATTTAAATAAAAACTTTGTTAGCATATCACATGCACATGAATTATTTGATAAAATGTAAAAAAAACCATTTTTTCATCCCTTGACAACCAAACTAAGACTAAAATATGGAATTTATTATTTAGTTGACTAATCGAATACAATTGAATTAATATCAAAATATGTGAAAATTTATTGAACGAATATGTCCTTTTGATGTATCATATATAAAGATTTCATAAGTTGAGGAAGGTGGCAACCTATACAATAATAATTAAAACTTTTTATACAAATGAATGAAGTCCATAACTTAGAATAGTCATTCCACATTACCAAAGACATTGCTAAACACAAAAGGCACTACCATTGTTTCAAAAAAACCTTCAAATGTTAACAAAGAACTACAATATTGTTGAACTATATTCTTTTACTTTTATTCTTATTATTTTCCATAATTTCAATTCATATTTTTTTGGTTATCTCATTTGTCAAAGTTTGTAAAGGACATCCATTCTAATACAAAAAATATAGTAAATACATGCCTATTTAATGGGTAGCCTTTGTTAGCATACTAAATTCACATGAATGGTTTGATAAAATATAAACAAATCTATTTTCTCATCCTATGACAACCAAACTAAGACTAAAATATGGAAGGTATATTTTGATTCACAAATTGAATACAATCTAATTATATTCAAATTAACATAAAAATATGTAAGGAAAATTATTGAACAAGTATGTCCTTTAGATGTATCATGTACATATATTTCATAATTTAAAGAAGGTAACAAGCCATACAACAATAAAAAAAACTTTTTAGACATTTAATAAAGTTTACAACTTAGAATTTTCATTCCACATTACCAAAGACATTGCTATACGCAAAAGGCATTGACATTATTTCAGGAACTGCCTTTATATGTTAATAGAGAATTACAATATTGTTGGACTCTACTCTTTTATTCTTATTTTTATTATCTTCCAACGATTCAATTCATATTTTTCTTATTTTTTGCTTTGTTAAAGTTTGTAAAAGACATCCATTCTAATACAAAAAAAAATAGTAAATGTCAATTTATTAAATTCGTAACTTTGTCAACATACTAAATACACAAAAACTATTTGATAAAATATAAACAAATCTATTTTTTCATCCCTTAACAACCAAACTAAAAATAAAATATAGAAAGTATATTTTGATTCATAAAATAAAATACAATTTAATTAATATCCAAATTAACATCAAAATATAAAGATATTTATTCAAGAAGTATGTCCTTTACATATATGATATACAAAGATTTTTTAAGTTACGAAAGATGGTAACCAGTACAATAATAGACAAAACTTTTTAATGATCAATGAAGTCCACAACTTGGAATTTTCATTTCATGTTACCAAAAACAATGCAATGCAAATAAAGCATAGACACCATTCATAAAATGCAACAAACGGTTATTCAATACTATCACTTCACATTTTTTTAACATAATTTGATGCCATTGTAATAACCACACAAACATCAAGCACAAACATTGTAATCCATTTATATCAATTGTCTTTTGAGAAGGTGGAACTCAAAATTTTATATATTTATGTTAAAAAATGGGAACCACAACATCTTTTTATAAAGCAAAGGAATCTTGGGGTCATTACATCTAAAAACCATTTTATTAAGTCTTTATAATAATTATGGATTCATAAAATATTGATAAGTTTTTAATTTTTTATAAATCAGTTATGTTTCACAATTTTTACTAAAATAAAATTAATTTAATTATTTGTGTTAAATGATTAAATATATAAAAATAATTTAATTAGATTTAAGATTATCTTCATAATTAATTTAGCATAATACATTTTGTAGTCTCTATTATGCAAGTAATTATTAGAATCGCTTCATTCTGTTAATTTGTATTGGACAATATACAACCAATTGCATTACAATATTTTTTCATAAATAAAAATTTTGACATTAGGTTTCCAAAATCTATGTTTAAAAAAATAAAAAATGAATTATTTTGCTAACTTTTTATTGGATAAATTCAACAGATTTGACTATTTTCATAGGGAAACTCAAGATTTATGAGACAAAAAAATATTTATTTTTGAATAATGTGAAGAAAAAATAATGAACATTAGAAAAGGACCTACAACATGCAATGTTCACGTCATGTTAGGGTTGAATTGTCACTCTCCATGTCTCTAAAATATCAATATTTCACTTTATTGTAAAAAAACCTAATAAAAGAAATGTCAAGCTATTTTAGAGTGTGGGAATTATTGCATGTACCTAGATGATAGTCAATGCTTCAAATAATCTTGAATGACTATAACTGATGAGTTTGATGCCTCTTTTGTTGATATATCTTTCAAATTTTTGCGTAAGACAAAAAACACATGAAATTTTTTCATACACTAGCTTCATCAGAGGGTGAAAATTGCTTTTCAAAATAATACCTTATATTTAATTGCTACATCACTCAAAACTTTCTCCTTCAAGGCATTCTACATGCTCCATTAAGAACAACAATCATAGCCACTATTTCAATTTCATACTTTCATACTTTTATTTGTTTAATTCTAAGAATTCTTCTTCCAATTTTCATGTGTGGTTATATGCATATTATGAATTATAAGATTAGGTTTATTGTATAGTAATTTCTGTGCAGAGGCTATTGGTTTTGGACAAAGCAAGGAAATGATCAACGACAGAACATATTACTCCTACACCTAGAAGTAACTAGAACATTAACTTCAATAATGTATAACCTTTTTTTGGGAGCATTTATTATGATTGATGGAACAACTAGTCACTTTTTTATAACAGTTCTCAATGTAAGTCCACTTTACTTAATACCATTATTTTATACTTTGTCATCTAATTCACTTCCCAATCTGGTAGGTTATCTCACCATTCATTTCATTATTCTTTTACTTTTAATAATATTAAAGAATTATTTTTTTGGATACGAGGAGAGTCATGGTTAAGGGCATTGTTAGCATCCATGTTAAGCAGTTCTTCAAGCAAGACTATGAAGCTCTGTGAAGAACTCACTGTAATTAGACCCTCCTCAAACATTCTATTATTTTGGTTACATAAAAAATTTGATCAATTTTTTGATGATATGACATTGTCTAGTGTTAAAGGAATGATAGAAGACTCATCACTTAATTATTTTCTATGTTTCACATAATTTTAACAAATAAAAAATCTTCTCATTTATGTCTATTTTGCTAGTGTGTTGTAAATTTTTTTAAATATCTATAAATCTTTAGTACATGTTTAAAAATAATGGAAAATGAACTCACTCTTATTTCACATTTTTTAATTTATATTTAACATTTTGATTTTCTATGGATATATATTAATACAAAGAAATATAAAACAAACCTTGCTTGATCATGAAAGGAATGGAAAACAAAGTGTTCCAAGCCACAAAGATCTCAGATGTTAACAACAAAATGTCACAAAGAGAATTTGAAAGCATGGTCTTGCAAATAGATATACAAAACAAAGAGAAACAATATCATATAATATCTCTAGAAAACTTATTAAGTATAATAAGAGTGCCTTGCATATATAGGCAAGTAAGATCAATGATAGCCATATGATCATAGGAGATAATCTAGGGATAGAAAACCATTATACTCAAATATTTAATATCCACACCTAAGTGTATGGGAAAACCTAAACAATGCTTAAAATAAATAAATCACCTAAGAAACATGAGCTAAGCTAAATAACCTACTCTAACATCCCCCCAAGTGAAGTTAGGGGCTAAAATAACTAAAAATAAAGTGGCATATCCATAGTATGAGCCCTAAAAACAAGGAATTATTAGGTACTCATGTACAATATATCTTTGAAGAAATAAATAAGGAAAATGTCATCATGAACACCCCCCAAAGACAACTTATGAAACCCTAATCATGTCATGCAACTCAAGATAATGAGGTGATGCAAAAGGCTTCGTAAAGACGTCGACAACTTGTTGTTGAGTTAGAATGCATTCCAAGCAAAGAATTCCATCCCAAATATATTGATGAATAAAGTGCATATGAATCTCAATATATGAATTACACAACAGGGTTTCAAGAAATGTGAATTACACATTGGTTATCACACTAAAGTATAGTAGGTGAATCCTACATGAAACCAAACTATGTCAATAACTGATGAATCTAAATAACCTACTAACTCACTATGACTATTTATGTGTACTCTATCTCTGTATATGAAATTACAATAGCTTGTTGCTTCTTTCAAACCCAAGCAATTGGAGAAGAACCAAGATAAAAATTAGCTAGAATTGGAACACCTACCATCAATAGAGCATGCCCAATCATAATCAATATCACCAACCAATTGAGTATAAACTCTAGTGTAGTGTAATTCAAAGTGGAAAGTTCCATGCAGATATCAAAAAATCATTTTGGTAGCCTGCCATTGACTGGCATGAGGAGCATGTGCAAACTGAGATACAAGCCCAACTACAAAAGAAATATTGGGGTAAGTATAGGTCAATTATATGATACTTAAAACCAATTGCCTATATAATGTAGGATCAAAAAGAGTAGTGTAGGTGGAAGAAAAAGTGACCTAGAAATGGAAAGGAGAGGGACTTAGCTTGCAATCATCCATGCCAAAATGTTGAAGAAAATTAAGGGTGTAATTATACTAACTCAATTTAATCCTTGAATTTGACTAAGAAATATGCAAACCAAGGAAAAAGTACAAAATATCGAGATCTATCATACTAAATTACATTGAAAGACTCTATTGAAGAGCTTGAATCTAAGAAGAAGAGATAACTGTAAGAAGTAGATCATCAACATACAAAACTAGTATAATAATATCCTCTCCAACATTATAGATATATATGGTAGGATCTGAATTTTAGTGAACAAAGACAATAGATAGAAGAAAAAAATCCATCTTTTCATACCAGGTCTAAAGAGCCTATTTGAGACCATAGAGAGACCTTCTTAGTTGACAAAAAAGAGAATAATCATGAACAAGCCTAGTAGGTTTCTTCATGTAGATGTACTCCTACAAATATCCATGTAAAAAGGCACTCTTTACGTCCATATGGTATATTATCCAAACTTGTGATGTAGCAAAAGAATGTAAAATGTGCATAGAATTTATCCTAGCAACAAGGTCAAAAGTCTCAGAGTAATCAATACCTTTGACTTGTGAGAAACCTTTTATTACAAGATGTACCTTATACTTGGTAATGGACCCATCAATGACATATTTAGTGTGGTATATCCACTTACACTTAATCAACTTTCTTCCCTTAAAAGAGACCAAATACCAAGTATGGTTCTTCATTGAATAAGAATACTCATTTGTCATTGTATCATCCCACTCTTGTATCCCATGAGCTTTTGAAAAATACTATGGATCCCTAGAAAATGTCTGACATAAAAGTATAGAAATTATAGAATGTGCATGATGATTTCCAGTGGGTAGAACATCATGTATGAAAGGTATTGCCTCAAAAACTATAGTATGATCCCACTTAGGCATAATGGGAACATGATTCACATTTAAGTCTACATCCATAACCTCCTCATTGGTCTCTTAAACTGGATCCTCAAATAATGGATCCTCAAGATGAAGTGAAGAATCATCAATAAATGGAATCAAAGAAGAAGAAGATGTCATAGAAGAAGATGAAGACTTGTGAGAAGATAAATGATCATCAAATTGAACATGTGTTTGAAAGATAACATCACAAGTATTAGGATCCAAAAGTTGATAAACTCTCATGTATTCACAATACCCTACAAATATCAAGAGTTTGTTCTCTTTATCCAAGGCTTTCATTTTCTTCTTTGGTACAAAATCCCAGACATGGCTCCCACAAACTTGAAAAAATGAGACGTCAGGCTTAGTTCCAGACCAAGCCTCCTTTGGAGTCAAATGCTCAATTATTTTGTGTGGTGTGTGATTATAAATGTAGTTTAAATAATTAACTACTTCTACCAAGTATATAGGAGGTAAATTCTAAGAATGCATCATGTACTTAGCCATCTCCTTCAAAGTTTAGTTATTCCTTTCTAGTAAGCCATTTTGTTTTGTAGTTTAAGGAACCTAATGTCAGTGAACAATGCCATGAGATTTTAAAAAAAACATGAAACTATTTATTGAATTACTCCTCCTCATTATCATTGTGAAGCTTTTTTATACAACTAGAAGATTGATTCTCGACCAAAGCCTTGAAGACTTTGAAGTGTGAAAAAACTTCACTATTGTACTTGAGAAAATAAACACAGGTATGCCTTGAAAATTTATCAATAAATGGACGTGCATACTTAGTTTCATTGAAAGGAGTATAAAAAATCATCAAGTCACTGTGCACAAGATCAAGTGGTGAATAAGCTCTCTTGGACATACCCTTAAGAAATAGATGTGGGTGTCGTTTCATAATGCATAGCGAGGGAAAACTCCATCAAGATAAGAAACTCTAAGAAGACCATCAACCATACCATGAGTTATCAACTCCTTCAAATATCTATAATTAATATGTCTATGTCTCTCGTGCCAAAGCTTACTCTCAGAATCAACATGAGAAACCAAACATGTCCCATACAATAACTGTCATCAAAACTTTCAAAGTGATATAGTTGAGAACTATGATCAACAACACCTTATGCAACAAGTGAATGAGGCTCCAACAAAGTTCAAATTCCATCCCTTTATGGTGTGAAAGTCACTATCTTACCCCGACCAAAATGATAAATTTGATAAATAAAAAGTAAATTGGTAGTGATGTCAAGAACATAGAGTGTATCATTAATACATACACTATCAAGTTGTATGTCACCTTTTCCCTTAACAAAAATAAAGGAAGAATCACCAACCTCAATGTTGGAAATAGAACTCAAACCAAGAGAAATGAAAGACTCCTTAGAAGAATTCATGTGGTGAGAAACACCATATTATATAACCCAATTGCCTATAATAGGTGACTAAGATCTCTTAACAACATTAAGTGCTTTTCCATGCTCATTGCAAGGAGGTGGAGTGGAGATAGAGATCTTGTGTTTTCTGACTACATCTTCTGAGGCTTGTATTATTTTTCAACACCTAGTTTCTACATGCACAGTCTCACCATAAAAGGAGCATGAAAAGATATAATTATTCTTAGATTTAGAAAACTCCTTGGGTTTAGAGTTATTGTCTTTGGGTTTAGTAACACTTTGAGATGGAGAAGAAGCAATTTTTGGTTTAATTTTTTATTTTCCCTTGCCTTTAATATAAAATGATACTAATTTATTTTGAGAGGTGGAAGACTCAAGGTTAGATAATTTGGATTCTTCCTTAGTAAGTCTTACACAAAATAACTCTAAAACAGGTATTTTGAATGTGGTACCCAAGACATCCATGCTAGAGAAAAAGGTAGAAGAAAATATTTGGATTAGACATTTCAACTTCGATAGAATTAGGTAAACATGCTTCATCTTTCTTATCTCTTCCACTCCCCTTTAATTATGTCAACAAGTTATTGAACTTAGTAAAATAGTCTACAATGTATGAAAAATATTATAGATTGAGAGAAATAATCTCTACTTCAAGATACATGGCTCTCATATGATCCACTTGTTTCACGTAAATTTTACTTATTTCCTTTAGAAATAAAATTGTAAAACTTGAAAGAAGGGTGAGGTTAGTAGAACCTGATATGTTGTGCACGAATTGATCTAGATGATTATGGAGCCTCCTATTTGTCTAGGGAGGAATGACTTATAGATAAGAAAGCACTAAATAAATGTTTGATTAGTTGGATATTAGGGTGGATTTCCTAGCATAAGCTATATCCAAGAAGCACAAGCTTTCTTAAAGGCGATCAATCCACACTTTTAAAACAATCAAGTTCTAAAAATGAAAGATAAATTACTTGTATAAATAATAAAGGATACTGAAATCAAATATAAGAAGTGTTTGAGAATAAATATGTGCTTTTGAATAATTATAAAAATAAATTATTAGATATCAATTCTAAATAAATCAAACATGGATCAAAAGATTGAGAGATCATTTGTGCTAAGACAACAACTTAGAAAATGTGACTTGGTCAGGGTTTATAGGTAAAATAATCTTATTGTTAAAAATGATAGATAGAGATCATTGATTGTTGGGATCAAACTGTCAGTGGTTGGGTAACCATTAATGATCAGATATCATCATCAGTTAGGGTCAAACCTTTGGTAGTTAGGTGACCATCAACAGTTACTGTTAGATTTGGCTTAGGTAAAATAAATCTAGTTGGAAAGATTGTAAAAGGGTTTTGAAGGGTAAATCTAGGTTGGATATTGGTTGAGAGGTAGAGGGTAGTGTTCAAAGGTATCATATTCAAGTATTAGGTGTTTAGATGTTTTTGGGTAAGAGAGGAAGTGCCTAGAGTTGTAGAACTCCAACATGTAAAAGTGAGATGAAAGGGGGGTGAAGAAGAATTGATAGAATTAATGAAAGAATATGAGAGATAATTACTAAATTGATAGAAAATATAGATACTTATATTTTCATGGGATACTAGTCTAAAGAATGTAGATATTTGGTTGAAAATCTTGTTGTGGAGCTTGGAGCAATTCTAACAAAGTAACGATACTTTGGCTATTGATTGATGAGTTACAGTAGCACTTTTGATCTATGTCATGGTCGATGGTTCACTAGAAGCTTTCCTTGGATTCACTAGGAGTGAGAAGAGTATCTACACAAGAATCTCTACATAAGAAGTTTTGATGATCTTTCACATCCTCTTCCTCTCTTAATATAGAGGGAAGGGAGTGGTGAAATAATAAGTTCAACAAGGTGTCTAACAAGCTATCTAATTATAAGCCCAAGATGTGTTGATTATGCAAAATCAAAGATTAAATAGCTATTAATTAAAAAAATAGAGATTTAGTTGAAGTTAACCCTTGTGGTGGTTAAGGGAAAACCATTGATAGTCGAGGTTAATCATTGGTAGTTAAGGGTCGACCATCAGTAACTAGGGTCATAGTCATAAATGGCTAAAGTTAGCCATCTCTACTAATGACTAGTGGGGTAAATGGTTGGGAAATGGTCCCAAGGGGGGTCCAAGAGTGGTTTAAGGGTTAGTGAGACATATATAACCATAGTGTATTATTTTTTAGTTTCTACATTTTGCCTCTTTTTATTATGTAGTTTGTATTAACAAGCTACAAAACAAAAAATAGAAGGTTGGTATAAGGTTAGATGCCTCGATTATGGGAGGAGATGTTCCCCCTCAAACTGGGAATCACTGAGGTAAAATATATTTGGTGGTGGGTTTGACAAGTGCTTAAGTAGGTGATAAATTTGGTGAGAGGTTGGGAAATTAAGCGCAAGCATGTGCTCAAGGATGCCATAGGTGAGGTAGTTTGCGAATCATGGTTGGTACTAGAAGGACAAGTGACAAGTGGTCTAAGTGATCACATTTAGTCATGGAGGTTATGATTGTACTCATAAATGCAAGTCTCTTAGGTAAGGTCAATGTATTCTTAGGTATCCAAGGTAGGAAGTGATCTTGAGAAGACACAAATGGTTTGTGCATAAAGGCAGTGCAAGTTCAAGTTGTTTAGCAAGGAAAGGTAGTCATTACGATCAAAATAACCAAGGCAAGGTCATCATAAAATGTAAGAAAGTTGGGCTAAAAAGACCAATGTCAGGGTTGATGTGGTTGGTTCATCAGTGGAGAAGGGTAATCACCAATGGTATGCAGTTATAGTGTTATTATTTTGAGAAATGTTTGAGTGTGATGGAAAAATCCCTAAAAGGGTCGACCGTCAATACTCTCCAAGTGATTGTCAGTGGTCATACATTAACCCTAAAAGGGTGAGGGTTAAAATTCAAACGAGGTGTTTTATTTCCTCATTTGTTAATTGACCCATGGTGATTTCACTTGTTTTGTGTAAAGCAAGAAATAGCGACAATTTTAAGAGTGTGAGTGAAGTGAGTGAAATTATTGGTGACTAAGATTGTTTGTTAATTAGTTGATTCCATCTAAAGATCGAGGTTAATTTGGTGGCCAGAGTAGAGAAGAGCCAACCAGGATGTAGAGAGGATGAGGTAGAGTGTGAGGCTAAGTGGTGATGGTTTCTAAGGTGCCTCCATGATGGTGATCATGAAATGAGGTAGAGAGTGTACTTAAATTTGTTTGTGTTATGATTTTTACCATTTTTGTTGTGTAGGTAGGTGTGGGAGTGGGTTTTGAAAATGGTAAATAGTGATGTTATGCAAAAATTAAAAGGTTGTGGTGAGTGTTTAGATAGATTAGGGGTTTATTACTAGGGTTTGGTCTCTGGTGGTCACCACACAATGACCATCGATGGTTGCTATCGACCATCATCGGTCGATAGGTGACCATCAAACAACTAATGTGTGGATCATTGATGGTCAACCACCTAACTATCGAAGGTCAATGGTTGACTGATGATGGTTCTAAAAGGAATCATCATTGATCGATACTTGACTATAGATGGTTACATTAAGGTAAAAGATACGTTTATGTTAAGAGGAAGGTAGGTATAGGTGTCAAAGTTGTGAAGCTAGGTAGGATGCTTAGATGGGTCTTGGGTTTAGATCAGATTAGGTAAGGGTTATGTAAATGAGATAAATCAGTTAAGGTAGGAGGTAGGTAGTATGCATAGGTAATGGTTGATGAACTAAGTAAACTAATGTATTAGTATAACCTTATAGGTGAGGGATTAGTTATAGATATGGGATCGAGTGTCCCAGATCCTTGATGAGGTATGTTGAGGCATGATAGACCAGGATTGGGATCAGATGATTGAGGTTAGCCTAGGAGGGATGAGGTACTACCAACACATGTCACATGATGTAGCTATGTTAGTAGCCTTCATTAAGAGATGGGACCTAGCCACTAACACTTACTTACTACCAATTGGAGAGATCACCATTCTATCGAGGAACATCCACTAGATAGTGTGGCTACCATTGTGAGGTGATCTGATATATCATATCACTACTAATGAGCGAGATGAGCATATGGATTATTTGTATGGGGAGGACATAGTTATTGAAAGATGGCACTCAGGGGGTGAGCTATGTTAGGTAGGCCCTATCATTACATAGCTACAAATGGATTTTCAAGAGGTGAGACCATGAGGTGGAGCTCATCCCTTTCGATAGGGTGAGGAGATAGTTTGGGCTCATCTAGGATCTTCTCGGGGAGTTTTTGAGGTACCAAAGGGAGGATGTAGAGTTATCTTTGGCTGCTCTAGAGTCAGTTGATGAGTTTATTCACCATGATCTTCTAGTAATGAGGGAAAAGATTGATGGTGTAAGCATCACTGATGAGTACCCTATATGGTTTTAGGCACATTATGATGTAGTATTTTTTGGAGGAGATGATGGCCAATAGGATATGGATGTGGACATAGACGTGGGGGGGTGGGGATAAGATGGATGAGGGTGCCCCTGATAGATAGATGTTGATTGTAGAGAGAGACCAAGCATGGGTAGCACTAACCACAACATAGGTGACTTTAGCATTGGTGACCTAGGAGAGGGATGTAACATAGGGCTAGGTGGGTACCCTCACATAAGAGAGAGACTAAACATGAGTAGAGTCAACCTAAATTAGATAAGAGAGAGATACCTTATGACATGCAGGACAAGTGTCCACATGGCAACTAGGCATTATTTCTATGGCAAGCTATGTGGCTATAGTTGAAGAGTTGAGGTATTACAAGGCATTGGTTTTCACACATCTTCTATATGAGCCTAGATGGGGTGATTACAAAGAAAGCATTAACATGGGATCTAGCAGTGCTTCACCAAGTTAGTGGGCAATGTCTATAGGTGGACAAGTAGGTTCAAGGGTGAGGCAGGCTCCAAGAAATGATGGTACTCTAGGATTGGAGTCTTATGAGACCTTGTGTTATTAATGTACTATATGATTTTGATACTGGCCTATGAGATGATGTAGTGATATTTATATATCCCTATGAGAGACATGTACATTATTGTTATATATGATGACCATTTTGATTATGAGTTCATGATGTGGTTATGGTTTTGGATGTTGTGTATGGATGTGATGATGTGACTATTTAATTTATGCTCATGATGGTGTTGATATTGATAGATGTTTTTTTATGTTTATGAGGTGATGATGATGATTATGTTATGTTTTTTTGGACATGGTTATGATGCTTATGATTTTTGTTATGGTTATTGATGATTATGTTCATGATGGTATTATGTTGTATGGTTGTTATTTATGGATCTAGATTTGGTGTTATGATCATGATGATGGCTATGGTTATTGTTGATTATGTTCATGGTGTTATGATGATATTTGTTATGATTATGGACATGGATGATAATTTTTGATGATTATGCTTATGTTTTAAATTAATGAGCCTACACTTCCTTATCTAGATTAGACATGTGGTGGATAACATATGTGAATGACTCATTCATTTTTTATGTATGATTAACTGGTTGTAGATATGATATATGGTTTATGATTAGTTGATGTGATTGGTTATTAGATAATGTTTGATGTATGAGATGGTTACTACATTTAAAATGTTCTTATGATTAAAAACACTTTAAAAAATAAGGTAAGAAGGCAACCACATAATTGGTAGTTAAATTGCATTTGTTTAGATCATGGTGAATCAAACTTAAAAAACATAAAGTTGGATAACAAAACTAAATGTGAGAAAAGATAAAAGAGAGAAGACAATCAAGAGACAAGTGTCATAATGAATGCATCAACAAGTGAGTATGAGAGAATAAGAAGAAGGCATGATACTTCTTCTTTGGCAAGGATGAAAACAAACTGAAGTTAGATCAACTTATGAACATAAGCTCTTAGAATGCTTCACATTAGTGCTTGTTAGTTTGTTAAAAAGTTTATTGATCGCATAATGTCAAGTAAGATCAAAAATCTCTTGTTTATAGAGGGTATAAAGGGGAGATGGATGAAAATGGAACCCTCTTATGAGACTAGCATGCCTCTTCTATAGGTTAACAAAGATCCAATATAAATAAGTCCATTTCATTTAAGGGTAGACTGATCGATGTGGGAAGTCTACTTATAAAAGCCAATTTTGGCTTTCAAATTTAGTTTTTTCTTGTTCTGATTTTGATAATGGGTCATTTGATTGGGAAGTTGATCGATGCACAAAGCTTCTCAGGAATTTCTATGTTTTGAAAAATTCTTTACTCGGCCATCCTTCAAGCGAGTGGTCTAAGTTTGTGAGATTTTTTTAAGGCTTTTGATAGTTATCCTTCAATGGAGCAGTCTACCTTACATTGAGCAATTTTGATTAGTTTTGGAAGCTGACCTTTAAGGGAGCAGTTTGTGAATGCTTGGAATGACCCATAGAATATATGAGTTTTTGGATTTTTGTGATTTTTATTTGTTTTTGTTTTTTCTATTGACATGGATTTACTTATATAGGCTCAAAAGGTTCACCTTCATGAAGGCATAACTAGAGCAAAAGGAGGTTGATGATGGGTAAAAGAGTTTTAAGTGACAATGACCATGGGAATCCATCCTATAAAGGGGTGAAAAGTACCATGAGAACCATGCCATAGGTAGAGCCATGGTACCCATGTTCAATATTAAGGCTATAATTGTGATGGTTTAATCACATTATTCTATCTTAAATTAGTTATCCTTAGAATAAGGAGATGAAGGTGGTTGAAAACAAGGGATGAGCTAAAGTTAGACAAAAGGTGAGTTTAATCATGTTTAACAAAAGAAAGGACATAGATGCAGAGCATTGAGGGGCTCAGGTTCTAGTTTCCCTTCAAGAGAGGATAACTAGTAAGCTTTTGATCCATACTTGTGTGTTATGATATAAGGTCTAAGCCAATTAAAATCAAACTTACCCCACTTACTCTTCTCCATATTGGTTAGATGTTGATTTATCTTTAAAATGATATCTCTGATATCAAATTCATGCCCTTTGAGTTTCTTGTTATAAGCATGCTTGATACATTCTTGATAGACATGAAGATGGGTAAGTGTGGCTAAATAATGCTTGTCAAGTAGCTCAAGTTGGGCTAAACGTTCTTGATGATAATCACCTTCAAAGATGATATCTTGTAGGGATATGCAAAGAGATGGAATTTAGACTTTAAGAGGAAAGACAACCTTTGCTCCAAACAAAAGAGAGAAAGGGGTAGCACCTATAGGGGTTTGAATTCTAGTACGTTATGCCCATAAGGTGAAGGAGATGTGTAAATGCCAATCTTGACCAGATGCATTAACCATTTTAGTTAGCATGTTGTTGAAATTTTTATTAGAATCTTTAGCCTATCTATTTGCTTGTGGATGGTAAGGCAATGAGAAACTTAACCTTATATCAAATGTGTCAAAAATTCCTTGGACTTGTTTATCCTTAAAAGACTTACCATTATCAGTGATTATTTTATGTGAAACACCAAAATGATAGATAATGTGATGGTTGATAAAATTGACAATATTTTTGGCTTTAGTTGAGATGAGAGGAAAAAAATCTACCCAATTGGTAAAATATATAGTTACAGTGATGATAGAATGATGTCTCTATGAAGAATGGGGGTTAATTTCACTAATAAGATCTAGGCCCCCATTATGAAAAGGGCTAGAAATCTTTGGATGCTTAGAGACTATGGCTAGGTGCATGATGTAAATATGCATATTATTGGCATTTAAAACACTTCTTCACATAATAATATCAATCTTGGTTAAAGGTGGGCCAATAATAACCAAGGCAAAGGATGCATTTAGCGACAGCTAGGCCACTAAAGTGTCCCCCATAGATCCCATCATGTGTTTCCTTGATAGCATGAGATATTTTATGGTTACATAGGTAGTGGAAAAGAAGGTCATAAAAGCCATGATTATAAAGAATTCCCCCTAATATGGTGTAATGAGAGGTACTCTAAATGAATGCTCTTCGATCATTCCTAGAAATATTGGAAGGGACGATGGCAAGGTGGAGATAGTCAAAGATCTGCGTATACCAAAAGTCAAGTTAGGTATCCTCTACATTAAAGATGGTTGGAGAGTTTGACTTGACATAATAAGGATAGGTAAGACAATGGATAATGATATATATCTCAGATTCATCAAGTACAGATGAGATTTGGGAAGCAAGAGAAGCCATTCTATCAGAAAACTTATTTGTAGATCATGGAGTGGCTTGGATAAGGTAATGTTAAAATGATGCTAAGAGTACATTAGCTAGTTATTTGTATTATTATAATACATCATTATTATATTGGTAAGACCTATTGATTTGGTTGACCACAATTTGGGAGTCACCAAAAATATTAATCATCTTGACTCTCAAGACTAAAGTGGTTTGGAGACCTATCACTAGGGCTTCATACTCGACCATATTATTGGTAAAATTGAAATCAAGTTTGAAGGATAAAGGAAGAGGTTTAGCATCAAGGGGTATAAGTATGATACCGTATCCCCCACCACATTGACATTTTGATCCATTAAAGAACATGGTCATTTGATAGGTGATGTCTTCTTGTGAAAGGGTGGTAATGGATTCATCAAGAAACCTAAGGGAGGACAGTTGGTTATCTACTAAGGGTACTTCAACCAATTGGTTAGCGATGACTTGCCATTTTATTGATTTCTATTAGAATAAATCAAGTTCAAACTTAGCTAAGAGCATGAACCACTGAGCCATATGCTAGCTTTGGTATGGCTTGGAGTGTATATACTTGAGTGGGTCAGTATTGGTTATGACATAGGTCTTGTGGTTAAGAAGGTAGTGGAAAATTTTGGAGGTTATAAATACTAGTGCGAGGCAAAGTTTTTCGGTATGGGTGTACCTAGTCTCTTACTCTATAAGCATATGATTTATGTATTAGACAAATTGCTCTTTAAGCTGCTCATCTCGATGGGCCAACATTGCCCCTAAGGAGTGGTCAGTGGTGTAAATATAAAGGTTAAAAGGTTGATCTTCCTTGGGAGGAATGAAGATGGGTGGATATAGAAGGTACTCTTTAAGTGAATCAAAGGCCTTTTGATAGTCTTTGTTCCACTTAAAAGATACATCATTTTTTAGAAGGTGGTGGAAAGGTTAGCATCGATCCGAGAGTTGAGAGATAAAGCAAAAAATAGATTGGAGCTTCCCCTGTAAGTTGTAGAGTTTCTTGAGGTGGGTGAGAGGAGGCATGTTGAGGATTGCCTTGATTTTGGCAAGATAGACTTCAATTCCTTGAAGGGAGATTATAAATCCATGGATCTTTCCTAACAAGACCTCAAAAATACACTTTTTGGGGTTAAGTTGAACATGGTAATAGATGAGACATTCAAAGATAATCTTGAGAATGGCCAAATGATCTTTATGATATTTGGATTTCCCAATAAGTTCATCAACATAGTCTTATATGATTTTGTGAATAAGGTCATGGAAAATGTAGGTCATAGCACGCTAGTAGGTTACACCAGTGTTCTTCAGATCAAAAGGCATGACCCTATAGAAAAAAGTTTCCCAGGGGGTGATAAAGGCAATTTTGTGTTGATCTTCAAGGGCAATCAAGATCAAATTATAACCAAAGAACCCATATATAAGGGATAACATCTCATGGCCTAATGTAATATCAATAAGCTGGTCAATGCTTGGCAAAGGAAAATCATCCTTTAGGCAAGCAAGGTTAAGGTCACAAAATTCTACATAAATGTGAAGTCCTCCTATTTCTTTGGTGATAGGGATGATGTTTGAGACCCATTGGGGATAATCAATGGGTTGAATGAAATTTATAGATAAGAGGTGTTGAAGTTCTTCTTTGATGAAGGGCTATGTGAGGGTGTATCCGATGAAGTTTTTTCCTAACTAGTTTGGCATCATGGTTAGTGACTATATTATGGTTGGTGATGGAGGGGTCAATTCTTGGCATGTCATGGTAAGACCAAGTAAATGCTATGCTGCAATCTTGCAAGAAGGAGTGGAAATCCTGAAGCTCCTCATAATTTAGTGATTGGTCAATTTTAACAATGTGCAAGTTATTTGGAGTACCCAAGTTGATATCCATGGTGGATTCATTCAACATGGTTGAAGTCTGAGGAAGGAACTTATGGATAGAATAATCTTCTGCACCAAGATAGGCAAGAATAGAATCATCATCGTAACACCGAACAATATTAATGGTAGGAGATTTGTCTCTTACTCTCTCAGAATGAGTCAGAGGAATGGCTATGATCTCCCCATCCTTTTGATAAGTAATGGTTCCAAGGCTGATTAATTTGATGAAAAAAAAGTTAGGGGGGATTATGTTGAAATTATTAGATGTCAATGGTGGAATGGATGGTGAGGATGAGATTTCTTCATCAATGATGGTAATAGGCGGTGAGTTTGTTGGCTCTTTGGGTGGAGAAAAACTAAGACCAAATATTTCATGAGGATTTTGAGTCTTACATGGAGGCAACTCATGTGGTCTGTGCTCGTAATGTCCTAGACCAAATCTCTTCCAAGCATACCTATAGAGGTATGTCTTGGTGAACTCTGGTTTATCCAAGTAGGATAAATCAGAGGTGAATGGTTGAGGAGAAGAAGAGTTTGAGGAAGCGGCAAGTGGTTGATCAAGTCACCCATAGATAAGATTCATTTGGAGATTGGGAAGCCTAAAATAAATAGTCGTTCTCGTACTAGGTCATAACTGGGGTTTTGGTCAAGGTTCTCATACTCTTGGTGAGTGGGGAAGGCATCAAAAGCTAAGAGGTGATATTCCCCAAGTGAGAGATGTTAGAATGTGGATTCCAAGGGGTCCTTTACAGGGATTTGGGTAGAAAGAATGGATGAGATAGTTGAGGCTTGGTTGGTAAAATAAGTGGAATCATCGTTGGTTGATGAAGACTTGGTGGTGGGAAGGAGGAGAATGTCATTCAAGTAGTACATCATGTTGCATGATGTAAAAGGACTAGGTTCAGCTTGTATGGTAATTACTTGACCATCGTGCTTGAATTTGATGTACTGATATAGGGTGGATGGTACACAATTCATGGAATGGATCTAAGTGCATCCAAGGAAGACATTGTACTAGAACTCACCTTATACGACATAGAAGAGCTCATGAAGTGTGTGAGGTCCTAAACGAATGTGGAGGATGACAATTCCTAGAGTTTTTTCCATAGTGTCATTAAAGGAATGGAGCACCATTTTGGTTTCCAACATTATGTTCTTTAGTAATTTCAGCTATTCATATGCATGGAAGGAGATAGTGTTGATGTTAGCCCCTCCATTGATGTATGTGGTAATGAAGAGAGGAGGTTCGGATCCTGGGGATAAATAGAGGATATTTTCTAATCTTTAAAGTTAATAAGGGTGGAAAGTTAGAAGGATCTGACAAAGGTTGCTAAAGGTTTTAGGTCTTCTGGTTAGACCTCTATGGACTACAAACCTTCTATCATTGCCTAGTGGTGATGGGGTGACGTATTGATTAGTTCATATAAACTCATCTTCACTGGTGTTTGGTGAAGTTGCTTTAGAAACACTCTTTGGATTGACTCAGAAGGGTTGGATTGAGAGGTACGCATATCTTGGGTTTGGGAGAAGGTGTGGATGTTTAAGTTTGGTTGAGTGGCTGGGTGGTAGATGAATGGTATGTCCATGGGATGGACACCTTTGCCTTCCCCTTATCCTTTTATTGGGCTTGTGATCATGTGACCACATGGATGGTATAGATTCAAGGAAGATTTGGGTGAGAGGATTGCTTTGGTTCCTCCTCACTCTTGGATGAGAGTGTGGGGATAGGTAGGTTTGGGATGGTGGTTTGTAGTTTATGGAGTGGATGTGGGGTTATGGGTGGCTCTTTTGATAATAGGTCATCATCAATATATAGTTGATGGACTAAGACCTAGAGAGCTATACAGTTCTTTATATCATGTCCTGATATTCTATGGTATGATAAAATTAGATTATCATCAAACCAAGATGGCTTACGACTATGGGGTTCAAATGGTTTAATGGGAGTCAAAGTTAGCAAGAATCTTGCAATAATCTCTACTAGACGGTTGAGTAAGACTCAGGCAAATGTGGCAAGGATGTTGGAGTTCTGGTTTTGATGTTTGGGGTGGAAGCCTTCTTAAGAGGAGGCTTAGTAGCAGGAGTGTTGTGTGGTGGAGTATTCTTGGTGGTTGGTGGTTTGGAGGTAAAATTTTTAGAAGTAGCAAGCTTGGTAGTGGGTGATTTAAAAATAGAGGGGTTATAAGTAGGATTTTTGGTAGTGGAGGGCTTAGAGGTAAAGGGCATGAAAATAATAGGTAGGGGCATAGCTAAAAGATGAGGTTGGGTTTAGGTTATATTTGGGAGATGTGTTTTCTTAACTGAAGGATGAGGCCCTAGGATGGAAGAAGGATGCAGTCCCAAAATGGAAAGCAAGGTAGAAATAAGTTACAAGGTTTTGGCTTTTGGGATCCTAGGTGGCTCCTCCTTCTTGGTTGGCTTGACTTGGGATTTCTTTGGTGGGTTAGGTGGTGCTAAATCCAAATTTAATGGAGGGTGAGTAAGGCTTTGAGTAGGTAGTATGCATAGGTTTTTGATAGGGTTGGATGGGATAGGGGAAGCTACGTAGGCTACTTCAGGTGGAGTTGGTTTGGTTGGTTCAACTATGGCTTGAGGGGTAGAGGTTTTTAATGGTTTTGTTGAGATGATGATGGGTTCAATAGTGGAAGCATAAGGTTAGGTTGACAATGGCATGGTTGGGGTCTCTTGCTTAGTTGGGTAAGGAAGCTCGATATAGTGCCAAAATGTGGCACGATCTACGTTGGGTTGGGATAAGTACTCCAAGTTTGGAACCTGTCTATAGAAAGGCTAATAGAAGGGTTTGATCCCTTCGATATTAGTCTCAAAGGATAAACCCATGGGTGGAGAGAGAAGAGTGGTTACCTCATCTTTTTCCTCAATCAAAGGCTCCAAGCTTTAGGAAGGTGAGTGTTCTATAGGATAGGTAGGTAGAGCGACCTCTTCCTTAAGAATGCTTTCCAAAGGAAGAGTGGATTATTGTATGATGAAAGAGAAAGGGGAATGGTTGTTTCCTTTATTTTAGTTTCTAAAGGAATAAAAGGTGACTCTACTACCTCAATAAGTGGAGGGGAAGGAAAGGTGATTTGGGCAATGGTTTCTTCAATAATGAGTTCACTAAGAACCACATTAACATTATGGACCTCATGGTTGTGAGAGGATTCCGCTTTATTATTTTCATTTTTCATGAAAGGGGCATGGTTGGGGAATGGTTATCTAAAGATGTCAAGTGATTGATTTAGGGGTACATTGGGGTTATCCAACACAGGTTCCCCCTTGTTAATTAAACTTTGGACAATGTTTTTGAAAGTATTGTACCTACTAACATCATGCCCAATGACATGGTGGAAGGCAAACAATTCATTCTCCTTCTACTAGCTAGGTATAGGGAAAGAGGAATTGAATTGTTATAGAGGTTTGATCAGTGGGAGTTGTATGATATTTGTTTTTAACAAATTTTTCAATACCAAAGAATATGAATCCCTTAGCAAAGTAAACTATTTTTGGTTGTTACGATTTTAGTTTCTAGTGTTTTGAATCGAGGAATTGGAAGAGTTGGATTGGTTAACAACCGATGGAGGAGTAGTTTTAAGGACAACCACATTCAGAGTTCCCTTATTTTTGGTGTTAGTGTTGGTTTGATTTTTAGGTTCAGAGAAGGGATCCTCATTTTATTTGAAGGTGTAATTTTTGTATCTCAATTTTAACTTCCCCTGATCTATGGCTCTATTCTCTAACTTTTGTGCCATGGTGAAAGCTTCATCAAAGGTCTTGAAAGTTTGAACCCATAAAGTGGAGGAAATGTGTTTGGCACAAGCCTAAGAAAAAATCTCAATCAGCTCAGGTTGGGGTAAAGAGAAAGAGAGTTGGTTTATCAAGCTTCTCCAATGGGATATGAAGTCAGTAATAGACTCATTATCAAATTATCAGATGGAGTAAATATCGGTGATGGAAAATTTCTTAGAGATGTTTATGGAAAAGTGATCTAAGAAGGTTTGAGCTAGTTGGGCAAAAGAAAAGAGAGAGTGATTGGTAATAGCATAGTACCAATCTAGTGATGGACCTGATAGAGACATGGGAAAGGTGTTAAGAAAGAGAGAATCATCATAAGCAATCAAATAACATGAGTGTCTAAATGATCTTAGATGTTGTTGAGGGTCTTTCTTGCTCTAAAATTTTGAAAATTTGGGAGCTCCCATTGAGGAGGATAATTTCAAATGGGGATGGATGGGTGTATTGGTTCGTTACAAATTTGGTCATATGATAAAAGGTTATAGGCAAAAGAATAGATGACTCTAAAGTAATCATCTTGTCCATTAACATTTTAACAAGATCCACTTGTAGTTATGCACCCCTATAGTTGTAGGGTAGATTATGTTGGGTTTGGGTAGGTTTAGCATAATGATGGTTAGTGGAAGGTTGGGAGGTTGTCACATATTGATGTGTGGACATGGGTGGTTGGGATGATGTCATGAATAGGTAGGTGGATATAATATGTTGGGTAGAGGATGGAGCCATATACCCTTGTGGGTTAGGGATATAACTAGGGTTTGGTGCAATAGGAACCTATTGAAGAATTGACATGGATTTGGTTGGGGGTATGGTTGGGTTGATAGGTTGAGGATGGGTAGTAATCTTGGTGCTAATGGGTGGAAGGGTAGAAGGTATGGGAACCACCAGGCTCTAAAATGGAGTGGAGGTAGGTGGATTGGAACCAAGAGGAAGGGTGGTAACACTAGTAGAGGGTAATCCCATGGTAAGTGGAGTATTGGTTCCCAAAGGTTGGGTTACTCCTACACTAGAAGGGTTTTTAGTTAGGGTGGAAGGTGTTTGGGTGTTGGTTGGTTAGGTGGGTTGGTTTTGGATGGTGGTATTGGTGCGATTATTGGTATAAGAAGATGCTTGGGTAGCTAAATGTTGGGTAGAAATGGTGGTAATAGAGGTGATACTCGTAAGGTGGGATGGCATACCATAGGGTGGGTCAATAGGTAGAATCGAGGTAGGGGTATGGTGGGATATGGTGTTAAGGTAATGTTGGAGGGCTATGGGTTTGTTATTCAAAAAGGTGGAAAAATATGTATCAGTTTGGGAAACCATCCAAGGGATACTAGGACTTCTAGAAGGATGGAAAGAACTCTCTGCATCTGAGACATACTCTATAGATGGAAAAAAAAGGAAGATGGACGATTAGGAGGTAGATCCTGATTTTCTTAGTTTCTTAGTTGTTACCTAGTTAAAACCATGCAAATAGGGGAAAAAGGAAGATACAAGCGATCTCAAAACTCAAGAGAGAAGCAATCAAAATAAAAATATCTCAAGGAAAATAATGCATACACTAATGTGCGTTAAAATATTCAGATACTTTGTTATCTCTCTTTAGGCTTGTGCCTCAATTTTAAAGAAGTTATGAAGACCAACTTGGGTTTGTAGAGAGGGTACTAGAAGAAGATATTAAAGATGATTTTAGGTAGTTAAAGGCTCTCAAGATCTATATTATAACTTAGTAAGTGGCTTGATATTGGAGCCTACCCCCTCACTTCACACATCACAATGATAAAGGTGTCAAGTGCTTAGCCAAGATATACTGAGTTGATATAGATTATACACAACCAGTGTACTAAGTTAGTTCTCCTCTTGGTGGTGAAATCCAAGTAGGATAAGCAAGGAAAGGTGACTACTAGGTATTGAAATCCCAATCAGGCATTATGTCAATGTTTTGATGTTTAATTAAATGTGTGGTTTGGTCTTGTGTGTGTGGAGAGAGGTGAGACTATGATTAATTTACTTGATCAAATTAAGCTATGTGAGCTAATTAATTTACTTGATCAAAATTAATTTTAATCCAAAATAATATTTTGGTGTCTTTTCAAATGAATACAAAACAACTAAGATGCACCTAGATATGATGATGATAATGCAAATCCTAAGCCTAGGATGAATACTTTTGATTTTTATAAGTGAAAGTAAAACAAGACAATATTTACCCTTTTCTAAGAAAACAAAAGAAAGCTAGAACTTACGTTTTGGAAAGAAAGAAAGGAGATAAGGAATGTTTAATTTTCAGAAAAGAATGTAATGGATGAATCTTCTCTAATGCAACTAAATGTCCTATAGCTATGAACCCAAGAAAAATGTCAAGGGTCCCACCAGGCATGCTATAATGTTTCACGTAAATTTTGCTTATTCCTTTAGAAAGAAATTTTTAAAACTTGAAATAAGGGTAAGGTTAGTAGAACCTAATATGCTGTGCATGCATTGATCTAGATGATTTTGGAGACTTGTCTTTATCTGGATAGGAATGACCTATAGATAATAAAGCACTAAATAAATAGTTGATTAGTTGGATAGTAGGGTGGATTGCCTAGTGTGAGCTAGATCCAAGAAGCACAAGCTTCCTTGGAGGTTGTCAATCCATACTTTTAAAATAATCAAGTTCTTAAAATGAAAGATAAATTTCTTGCATAAATAACAGAGGATACTGAAATCAAATATAATAAGTGCTTGAAAATAAATAAGTGATTTTGACTAATTATAGTAATAAATGATTATATATTAAAGCTAAATAAATCCAACGTGGTTTAGAAGATTGGGTGATCCTCTATGATAAGACAAAAATTCAAAAAATGGGACTTGGTCAGGGTTTGATAGGTCAAATAAGCTTGTTATTAAAGATGACAAATAGAGATCATCAACAATTAGGATCAAACTGTTAGTGGTTGGGTAACTATTGGTGATTAGGGACCGTCAGTGATTAGGGTCAAACTATCAGTGGTTAGGTGGCCATCGACGGTTACTGTTAGATTTGGCTTAGGTCGAAGAAATATGGTTGGGAAGATTATAAAAGGGCTTTGGAGGGTACATCTTGGTTGGATATTGGTTGTGAGGTAGAGGGTAGTGTTTAGAGGTATCGAGTTCAGGTATTAGGTGTTTGGATGGTTTTGGGTAAGAGAGAAAGTGCTTGGAGTTACAAAACTTTAGCACGGGAAAGTGAGATGAAAGGGGAGTAAAGAGGAATTGATAGAAGTAATGAAATAATATGAGAGCTAATTACTGAACTAATAGAAAATATAGATACTTAGCTTTTCATGGGTTGTTGGTCTGAAAAATGTAGAGATTTAGTTGAAAATATTATTGTGGAGCTTGAAGCTTTCCAGTAGAGTGACAATATTTGGTTGTTGATTGATGAGTTGCAGCAACACTTGTGATCTCTATCATGGTCATTAGTTCTCTAGAAGCTTTCCTTAGATTCACTACAAGTGAGAAGAGTACCTACACAAGAATTTCTGATGATCTTTCACCTCCTCTTCTTCTCTTAATATAGAGGGAAAAGAGTGGAGAAATAATAAGTTCAATATGGTGTCTAACAAGCTATCTAAATTTAATCTCAACATGCGTTGATTATGCAAAATGATGGCTCAAACAACTATTAATAAAAAAGCAAATTGGAGTTTTAGTTAAAGTTAACCCTTGAGGCAGTTAAGGGAAAACCATCGGCGGTCAAGGTTAACCATTGACAGTTAAGGGTCGCCCATCGGTGGTTAGGGTCATAGTCATACATGGCTAAATTTAGCCATTTCTGCTAATGACTAGTGGGATAAATGGTTAGGAAATGGTCCTAAGGGGGTCCAGAGGTGGTCTAAGGGTCAATGTAACATCTAGAATCATAGTGTGCAATTTTCTAGTGTCTACACCACCTTACCAAATAAACCTTTCATTTTGCCCATATTTTAAAAGGAGAGTCACATCTTCTAAATGAAATAAAATACTATCACTTACATAGGTTCTTATCAAACTCATACACTCATAAAATTTGCATTGGTGCTGAAATTTCTCATATTTTCTAGTGAACATTGGTTGTGTTTTAGTCATTAGGGTCCATAATCCTTTGTATTTAATGATTATTTTCATTCTTTGTTCTATGTGTGGTGATTATGTGTTGTTAATGGCTTACACTAATCTAATGCATAAGTAGAAGCCGCTCTAAAAAAAATTTAAAGAGCAAGAGAAAGGAAAAAAGGTGCATAAATCAACACTGAGACAACCCCCTAAAAGACTTTGTATTGAGCCCCACCCCCAAATTTGGCACTTTATATTATAGTGCATTTTACAAAAACTATGACACCAATAGACTGGGTATTAAAAAACATACACTTTTTTAAAAATAACACTTGATTTTGAGTTACCAATCAAAAGATATAGTTTTTACAAGTTTTCCTATCATAAATGAATCAAAACTAAAAATTACAACAAAAAATATTAAATACTTGGAGAGAAAAAATTGAATGCTTTGAGGATTAAAAAATAAATCCCCCATTAGTATAAATCATAAATTTAAACCCCATATGCGACCATATCATGTGACTAAGGGGCTAAGGGCTAGGATGAGTGCCCCCAATCTTGATTGATTTGATTGATGTGGGAGTGATGTCACCACAAAAAAGAGAGGGAAAAAGTTGTGAATAGTGTTGCTCTCTTATGTCCTGAATTTGGCATTCTCCTAGATGTTGGTTTGCTACACTGTTGTTATCCTAAATTTGACACTCTCATGACCATCATCGTTGTGTTGTGCACATATTTGCAAGATAAACATGCCTACGATGTAAAAAACATAAGAAAATGCACATATCTACAAGATAAACATGCCCATGACATATAAAACACAAAACAATGTAAAGAACACACATAAAATGTAGAATGGCACAAGAAACACACCCACAACATAGAAAACATGGAATATTTCAAAGAATAACATAGAATTTGTGATCTTATTCCTTCTTCCCAAGCCTGCACTGCAAACACTGTAAGCTAGAACTTGCAATAAAAAAAACAATACTACAATTTGCCCCTAGTTAGAAAATAGAAACCCTTCCATGCAACAAAGTAAAAAAATGTAGAAATCTTCCTATAGGTCGTCACAACAAACAAAAAAACTAAATGTCTATAACACTTTTAAGTTATAATACCATGTAAGAAACAAAAAATAAAGTGTTTAAAGCCACAAAGATCTCAAGTATTAATAACAAAACATCACAAGGAAAATCTGAAAGCATAGACTTACAAATTGATATGAAAAATAAAGAGCAACAATATCATAATATCTCTAGAAAACTTATCAAGTACAATGAGAGTGTCTTGCATATATAGTTAAGGAAGATCAATGATAGTCGTAGGATCATAAGAGATAACGTGGGGATAGAAAATCAATATACTCAAATATTTAATATCCACACCTAAGTGGGTGGGAAAACCTAAACAATGCTTAAAACAAATAAAGTATCTAAGAAATATGAGCTAAGGTAAATAACCTACTCTAACAGAGCAACGTTCAATTTTCTTGAAACAACAAATTTGGTGAAGATAAAATAAATAATCTTTTACAAATTTTAATGAGATGCTTAAAATTATATATATATATATATATATAATTTTAAGCATCTCATTAAAATTTGTAAAAGATTATATATATATATATATATATATATATATATATATATATATATATATATATATATATATATATATAATTTTAAACATCTCATTAAAATCTGTAAAAGATTTTATATATATATATATATATATATATATATATATATATATATATATATATATATATATACATACATATACATATACATATACATATACATATACACACACACACACACACATATATATATGTGTGTGTGTGTGTGTGTGTGTGTGTATATATATATGTCTTTTACAGATTTTAATGAGATGCTTAAAATTTTAGCTTGCATCTAATGTAGTTTATCCAAATTTTGTAGGCTTTCAACGATTTGTCCTTTTCTATTTTAACATCACATCTTTCTCTTCGACCAAATATTTTATCTCATCTTTGAGCATCTTAAAATCCCTTATAGTTTGTTCACTATTTTTCTTGAATTTATCGATGTCCTGCTTGGTGTGTCTTCTAATGAAGTAAGTTACTAATTATATGGCTTGTTTATTTTGAAAGCTTACAAGCTCCTAAACCTTCTATGAATCATGACTAGTAGAGGAATTAATTATAGTTATAATTTGTGTTTTTAAGAAGCATGCTTTTTAATACATGGAGAATCCATTGAAATGTTAAACCTAGAGAGATTGTAGACCTAGTTAGGGATATAAGAAAACTGTACAGGTAAGAAAATTGGAAGGGAAAGAGAAAAAGTTAGTCAGGGTTAAATAGAAAACAAAGCTTCTCACACAAGAAATAAGGGTAGAGAAAATGGCGGGCTAGGTGTCCATTGTCATATGTATTTGAAAATATCATCAAATTCTCTGTTCTTATCATTTTATATACTTAAACGCAAGCCTTTTCGCTTCTACTTATGATATTATTTTTTGTTTCAATCTCTTGGACTCCTCTCATTCCTTGATAAATCCCTATAATATTAAGTAAATTAGAACCAAAATGCAAACATAGACACTGTGATTTATACTTCACATTAATATAGCATACCATTTCAAGCATTTGACGCTCTTGTTCCTCCTTGCGTCTCTCAATCAACACTTTGTGTGCAAGTTGCTTCTTGTTTAAATGCTTTGCAAGAATACTCAAATGATTATGATTTTTTTATAATTCAAGGTCTTGCACAAAAAATCTAGAGACCAAACTTACAATAATGATCAGATATCTTCAAATAAATAAGTTAAATATAAACTAGTATTGCATTTTTCTATCGAGTGGCAATGTCACTAAAATTAACGGGTAGAAATAGGCGCATATATTCACATTATTTTTGAACTAAAACTAACATTTCTTCATCATCCTGCACTCTAAAATCAAGGAAATGAGACATCATCATCCTACACTCAAAAATTAGGGAAATGAGACAATGGGTGTTTTATTTTGCCTTAAACAACACCTAGCAATTGCATAGAACAATTGTCCTAAACCATGCATGCAGTGAATGCCATCCATTATAATGTCATTATTTTAATATATTAAAATACTATAATATAATATTTATAAATAATATATATGAATTTTAATATTCATATATATTATATATTTAATATATAATGTGCAAAAATATTATTATATATTATACAATATTTATATAATAATTAACATTACACACACAGTGTACACCAAAATAGGATTGTTTGTAGCTATTAGATTTATATGTCTTTTACCCATTACAAAGGGCTCTGCATTTTGTAGGGTTGAGAAATCTTTGACTAAGCATTTTATATTGTCAAGGTTGGATAAGGACAACATGAGAGTTGATTTGATTGTGGCATGATGTGTAGCTTAAAATAGTGATGTAATATTTGTTGACATTGAGACAAGACTTTGAGACCTTGAAGTCTATATTGTAGCTTTTGTTTGTCTGTTTTACAAATATATTGACCTCTGAAGCAATTACATCAGGATAAAAACTTAAAATAATGCCATACTCGAACCCTTAAAACAAAAGCTTGGCACAATTGGAGTTTGTCTTCGTAAGCATCTTATTTATCCCTACAACAACAAAAAAATGTAAAATCTAATAGAGCACTCATAAAAAAAAGATGTTTTAGAAAATTTATTAAAATGAATATCAAATTATTGTTTCTTAACGTTTTGTGCACAAAAGGTGAGATAGGATTAGCAATGATTGGTTTTGAGGGAGGTACATTTGTCTATTTACACTCACACTTTATGAAGCTCCTCTTACCAAAATAGAAACTTGCATCCCTTTCAATGTAACTTATGTTATTTAGTATGATATTTGTAACCTCCACAGAGGAAACTAGAACAATTTGAGTGGTGCCTAATTTTAGATACATCAGAGCACAATAACACTTGTAAAGAGTATGCAAACACTAGTGTAAATTCGTACCCAGGGCCAACAGACTACCCAATTTTATTTAAAACCATGTGAGTAAGAACTTGAACAAGAAGTTAAAATGCATCATCATCATTAACTTTGAAAAGTCCAAAATAAGGTGCAATTGATGAGAATCGAAATGAGGTCTACACCGGAGCAGGCTGACAGTGAACCACTAGACCACCAGTGCATTTGAGAAGAATGACGTTGGAAAGATTATTAGTTCATGTTCATCTAGAAAATAGAATATGATGGGGATTCGAACCACGTACCCTGGAGGGCATGGAGGATGGAAAATAAATAGTAAATACCAATGCTGATATCTTTCCTACCAAGGAAAAAGAAAAGCTATGATTTTACCCTTCAGAACTGTGACTTAGAAATTCAAAATTATTGACATTTCATTGTATATAAGTAAGAGGTTTCTCTCATTTCCTCCCTACAAATTATCTTTTTGTCTTATTTCATTTTTCTCTCATTTCCTCCCTACAAATTATCTTTTTGTCTTATTTCATTTTTCTCTCATTTCCTCCATAGGAAATATCTTTTTGTCTTATTTCCTTTTTGTAGTGGTTTCCTTGCTGAGCCTACTCACCCTTCCAATAACACTTATTTATTTGTATACTTTGTACTTGATTTTTATTGCTTCCTCCATCATCTCATTGCTCAAATTCATCCATGCTAAAGACGGTAAAGAATAGTATTCCAAAAAATTGTTATCTAGGCGAGTGTATTTAGAGAACACATGATAATATGATGATAGGGAGTCTGAAGAGAGGTAAATGGTTATGCCTATAGGGGTGGAGCATACATGAATGGCATGTTAACTGACACATAGTTAGGAGTGGTGGGACAGTGTGTTGGTCTCCACAGTGTCTAGAGGAGGGTAATAGAAAGAAGCCTTAATGGGAACTTGGGTTGAAGGTTGATAGAATGGGGGCATGGTTGATTCCATATGATTAGGTACCCCATAAGTAAGGATGTCTCTAAGGTTTTGGCTTGGTATGTAGTCAATTGATGGTGAATTAGGTTGGTACTGTGGTGGTTGATATGATGCCACTAGAGTTAGAATAGAAAAGGAATGACCTTGATTGTTAAGGTTTAAGGTTACCTCTTAGTTGAAAGAACCAATTTGAAGAGAGGCTTGGTTAATCTCCAAATATTGAATGTGAACCACCAAGGTGGAGATAAGCTCCTTCAGTATACCATTGGTGGTGGGTTTGGGAGACTCTCTAGTGGAAGGCTCCATAGGAAAGGATTGGTACCCCATGATAAATTGTTTCATGTTAGATGGCTCTGGGGGAGTCATCATCGGTTGTTTAGGTGGCATGAAAGTGTTTTGATTAATGTTTGAGGGAGGTGAAGGTAGTTATTCCAACTAAAGAAAGGAATTTGGTTTTCCAAAATATCCCATAACACTCAATTGACTACACGTGACTTGGTTTTCAAGGCTAAAGAAGGAGAGTTATGAAATAAAGATTGGTTCTTCATATTCTAATTGGGATTGTTATTCTGACTAGAGAAAGAAATTTCACTTAGAGGTTGAAGACTTATTCTATAAGCTTCAAGGTTGAAAATACTATAAAATTCTTATGCATAAATATTCAAGTGGTGTAGGAAGAATGGAAGAAAGAAAGAAAATGAGAAACATAAAAGGAGAAGGCTTTCATGTCAGGGTCACTAATTTTTTACACACAAAAAGCAACATGCTAACCTTCATGCACTCAAATTCCCAAGATATGGCTGAGACATCCGATGAAAGGATGATGTGATGGGTGATCTATTGGTTTGGTATATTGGGTCAGTTTGGTTGAGGGATTTGTATAGGAAGAGCTAGGAAAGTTGGTTGGTTAGAATGAGATACTGACAACACATCTTGGGCAATGGATGGTAAAGGGAGTTAATGTCTAGACCATATTAGTTCAGTTGTATCAAAATGCTCATTAAAGGTAGTAAATTAAGTTGTGATGCCATTCCAAGAATTTTTTAAGTTGAGTACAAGTTAGTGAAGCTCTTTATCGACACTAGGTTCTGGAAATTGGTTGAAATCAAGTTGGAGGACTCTAGGAATTTAGATTTCTCTATTGGGTTGGGTTTGCCCAAAAAATGTCATTCGTGAAAAGAATGAATTATGAATTTTCAAATTTAGATTCTTTACTTCTAATATATTTTTTAAGCACTCTTCATGACATCGATGCAATAAAAGCAAGGACCTAATAAATTAAGATTATGCAATCCAAATTAACGACTTTTTCTTCTAATAATTATCTTATTGAACATTTGCATTGTGTGCATTTAATTATATCTTTTTTTCTAAAAATTTCCAAACAATGTGGCCTCAAGGTTTTAATCTATTGCAGGGCACATTAACAGTGAAGAAAAGTTATCAACATATGGTTAAATATGATGAGTACAGATGTAGAATATCCAATGGACGTAGATGAATTCAACAATCAGTAATGTCTTTTACATTGAGAGGCGTCAGATAAATTTTCATGCATGTTTAGACCAAAATTAAAGCGTAAGAATAAAATTAGCGCTTGAGGTATCAGATTAGATGAAAAAGAGGACGTGATCTGCCAATTTAAAAGCTATAATGAATGCTCTTTAAATGTTTGTTTGGTTTCTCTAAAGTGAGATTTCACATAATTTTTTGTGCATGTTTAGACCAAAATTAAAGCATAAAAAGAAAAATAGTTCTAAAAGTAGATTAGATGAAAAAGAGGAAGTGGTTTGCAAATGTAAAAACTCCAATGATTGCTCTCTAAATGTTTGTTTGATTTCTCTAGAATACTTGCAAATGCTCAATAGATTATTATAGATAATACTTGAAAGATATTTTTTTGAGGATTTATAGATGTTTAAATGCACTCAGATGCATGTGTATCTATAGTTGACTTCAATTCAAATGAGAAACCTATATATTTTAAACTTTTAAAGTCAATTTTTTTAATGAGCTAAGTGGATAGAGGTGGAGATCAATGTATGATGCTAAAATTTATAAATTTCCATCATCCCGCTTTTGTAATAAATAAACAAAGGCTTCAATGAAAGGTCTTAATGATAGTAAACATTAGCGTTAATATCTTTGAAGTAATGAGTTGGATGCATGATGGCGAATAGTTGATAGGTGTCAAGAAGTTACCAAATAATACAACCTAGTAACAATAGTACTAAAACTACCACTGTTGCCATTATTGGTCCACAAGCTGCCATTGAAATTACAATTTTTTTTTGAGCTTTTGCCATTGCTCGTCATAAATTTTAGGTCCATGTTAATTGCATAAGAACTAAAAGGAAACCAAAAGTTAAGTGTGTATACGTATATCAAAAGATATGCTCACAACTTGTGCACATACATGTTTTATAAATGTCGGTATCTATTTATTTATTTTTTTCTTTCCCTAAAATTTCTTATATTTAAGTACAATGGTGGTCTTCGTGGTTGTTTTCATGCCTTATGCTTTTGGTAAAGCAATTGAGGAGAATGTCGATCTGAAAGTGGAGGTGGTTGAGAGTGAAACATGTAGGGCGATGTCACAGTAGCTTGCGGAGTTGAGATATGGATATTTGGAGGTTTTTAAAAATGGTCGGTGGGTGTTTGACCCCACAACAGTTTAGTGGCAATAGAAACTCTAATAATGGCTCATTCTCTGTGGGATACCTATAACATCCTTTAGTCGGCTCAGTGCGCTAACCACTTGACAAACATAGTACTTTAGATTTCAAACAGCTGATAGGGAAAAGACCAAATAAAAAAAGTGACAACCAACCATCGAGTTAAGTGCTCTCCGATTTGAAGAACAATGACCATCCTGGGTTTGAATTATGCATCTTATCCGTTTCCTAAGTGCTACTTGGCCTTTCCTTCTCATGGCTTGGAAGGATAAATGGAAACTAAAACACAAATGCACCAGCCGGGAATCGAACCCGGGTCTGTACCGTGGCAGGGTACTATTCTACCACTAGACCACTGGTGCTGTCGAAGGCAAGTGCATTGGAAAGAGAGTGTGTTCATCTTCATCTGAAAAGCAAAACATAATACCAATGGGGATTCGAACCACGTACCCTGGAGGGCATGGAAAATAAATGATAATATCTTTCCTGCCATAGAAAAGGAAAAGAAAAAGCTGTGATTTTATGTTTCAGAACTGCGCCTCTATAGCTCAGTGGTAGAGCGTCAGTCTATTGTGTGTGTGTTCTTAGCTGTGAACTTCATTCTGCTCATTGGCTTTTGCTTGCGGAGGAGGGAGGGGTTTTTATAATAATAAGCAGCAGAGAGAGGAAAGATTAGGTTATCCATATTTTCAAAAGGGTGAAGGCAAGGCCGTTCTTGTTTACTCCCACATGCGATGCTCCTATCTAATAAAAACGATTCATATACGCAGACACACGCCAATGTTAGTGTCTCTTCGGAGACATCTGATAAAATTGGAACGATACAGAGAAGATTAGCATGGCCCCTGCGCAAGGATGACACGCATAAATCGAGAAATGGTCCAAATTTTTTTTATTCTTATTCTATTTCCATTCCTGCATTTGAAACACTTCATTCTTGGCACATCACTTTAATTCATTTTCAAGTATGAAATTTCTTCCATACGCTGTTCTTCCTCCACCCATTCACAATGATTTGCGCTCTTCTCTTCTCAGATTGGAGTTTTAACAGTTTTGATAATAAAGTAAATATTTAAACCTTCCATAGCCATTTCACCTAAAATTCGAAAATATTGCCCTTTCATTCTAAATAAATTAAAGGTTTCTTAATCTTATCAGAAAATGTTATAGAGAGTAATTACCAAGCTTCATTTATATATAATCCAAAAAAATATTCTAAGCGTGTATTAGAACATATTGGGGATGGTGTTCAATCATGTGCCTTCTAAAAATCATGAATTCTAAGTACAACTTTGGGAACTTAAAATACATTTATATCTCTCTTGGGTTGCGTACAATGGCTTCGTAATGTTCACATTGTTTTTCCCCTTCAGAGTGACATGTTTTTGTTTAGAGATGCATTCGAGAACATTGTTTTTATTTAGAGATGCACTCGACAACATACAAGTGTAGACACTGGGGGCCAAAATAGATTGAGAAAAGGTCTATCTTGCATTTATATGTCATTGTGGGTGTAATCGTGGAGTGTAATCATCAATTGGGCACGTAGCTCAAAACTTTCTTGCTCTATTGAGCAATTTTGGCCTCGTTTTGTAGGTTTTGGATGCGAGGGGAAATTGTTGCATGGTAGTCCTTGATTTGAGTGGGTTCACCAAATCTTGGAGATGTTTAGAACACATTAAATTTTGGTAACCTACATGTCAACATATTATTTAATTCAAGTGTGTGACATTAAATGGGTCCTTGGGTGATTGGTTATCGAGAATAACAAAATGACAACACTACTTACTTTAATATTCTTTTATTTCATGACATCTGTGAATAAATATGTGGTAGTTCATTTATTATCCTTGGGCCATCATTCATCCCTATTTAAAACTTTGTGCCTATTGCAACCTGGGTTGTGTGCAATGGCATGTTCATAGTATTCTTTACCTTAAGTACCAGGACAACTTTCTCTTAAGCTTCTCATAGCAAGTTGAGAAATAAAAACACCTAAAGTAGAAAATCAAGGCGATCAACTAGTAATTTCCATAGCAATGTGCATGTCAACACAATATTTAATTCAAATATGTGAAATTTAATGGGCGCTCAAGTGATAAATTGTCGAGACTTTAAAAATGAGGGCACTAAATACTTTAATACTATTTTATTTCATGTCCTTTGCGCATAAATGCATGGTAGTTCATTTATTACCCTTGAGCCATCATTCATCCAGATTTAACCCTTTGCACCTGTTTTGTCCCCATTTTTTGGATTGGCATGTTTACACTATTCTCTGCCTTAAGAAGGAAAACATTCTCTTAGCAAGTCAAGAAATAAAACACCTAAACTAGCAAAACAAGGTTGTCATCCTAACCATTACTAGGGCAACGTATTTGTCGATGTTACATCCCGATTTCACCCTAAGTTTTATAACCTTTGAATCCGTGGATTATGTGGTTATCATTTGATTATTATTGCTTTGATTTGAGCTTTATGATGTGCACTAGTTTGGGGGCCAATGGAGACTAGGAAAAGGTGTATATTTCATTTATATGCCATTCTAGAAGTGATCACAAAGTCCATCATTGATTTCATGCATAGTTTAAAAGTTATCGCCTTTTACTCGTCAATCTATTGGGTTCATAAAATCCTAATTATGTTTAGAGGACTCTCACAAGTAGTTGTAAGAACTTGTAAATGTAAGAAATCAATAATACAGTTGAAATACTCTACATACTACTCAACATTCACACCTAGTCATTTGCATTATTGATCAAAGAAGGGCCTAGGCAAAATTCATCCTAGCATATTGTGCAAGTTGATGGTGCACATTCCCTAAGGGACAACCACATGCGATATAAATCCCCTAACATTGGGGTTAATGTAGGTAGTGGTCAGGATAATAGGGGTTTTCCTTCGCGTGATTGTAACATCCCACAACCTAGTTTTTACTTTCCTTTTGTATTTGATAAGTTCATTATTTCAAGTGTGCAGGTATTTTTTAAGGTTTTGGAGAAGAATCAGCCATAATAGTGATACAAACAAGCCCACACATGATTGAAAATTACCTACAGGATCCTCAATAACTCCCATAGCTTCTCTGAAAGTTATAGGTAGTCACTACAGGAAGGCCACTAGTGCCAACTTTGGACACTAGCACCACATGGTGCTACTATCCTAAGTGGGGTGTTACTATTTAGAGTTAGATCTTGAAAAATGGTCAATAGACAAAATATTCCTCTTTGTATGCTTAGTCCTCTCCAGTATTCAGATCTGTGAGAAACTCTATATATATCCAGACAAGTCAACTTTCTCCTTGTATTTACTATTTTTGAAAAGTTTCGTTAGAATGAATAAATTCTAATTTTATTCTAGATTCAAAACAGACCCAACTCTTTAATCTAGATTAGGATTTACATAGTAAAACCCTAGAAGGTTAAAACACGTACATACCAATACTTTAAAGCTAGTATGATAGTTGACTTGAGTGCTTTGAATGTGTTTGAGACTATAAATCTGAGCTTAGGAATGTTGTAGATGGTGGTATGTAGTAGAGTAGAATAGGGATTGATAACCTTAATTTTGCACAACTTGTTCTAATTTTGCATATCTAATTTGCATCTAATTTCCATCTAGTGGTTAGAGGGATAAAAATTGTGTATATATATTGTTTTGGTGTTTGTACGGGTATTAAAAGAGGTCTAGACTGACCCTAGGAGGTCTAAGATTTGGAAAGATATATGTTTGTGAAAAGAGGAGGGAAATGACAATAGTATCATTATCGGGACACTAGTGCCATGTGGTGCTACTGTCCCTATTATGGCGCTAGTGTCCAAGGGGGAGAACTCTAGGCACAAAGGGCCAAGATTCCATAATTAGGGTATGAGATTGCTTTAGGGATGATTAGGGATGCTTATGGCCTGCATGAAGGTTGGATAAGTGTGAAATTAGGCTCTAGGATAGGTCTAAAGCTAAGCTAGAGATAGGTGGTCTCAAGTAGCACTCTTAGCAATCAAGTGTCACTTTTAGGTGATTTCCCCTAGTTATGGAGATCTGGGTGCTTTCCATTTATTCTTTTGGTAAGTGGGACACTAATTTTTCTCTCATTTCCTCCATAGGGATTATCTTTTTGTGTTATTTCATTTTTGTGGTGGTTTCGTTGTTGAGCCTTCTCACCCTTCCAATAACACTTATTTATTTGTATACTTTGTACTTGGTTTTTATTGTCTCTTCCATTGTCTCCTTGCTCAAAGTCATTCCATGCTAAAGACAAATTCTGATTATGATCCATTCATGCTTCTACGTTTTTCTTTTTTTGAGATAGCATTTTTTCTATTGGTGTTCCTTATTTTGATTCTGATTATTTGTGGCCTTCAAAGACTACGTGATGCCATTATGGAACACAAACCTAAGGCACCAGTCTCTAAACAACATGACAAACAAATTTAAAATGGTTTCTAGAGGAATATAGAGAATGAGGCTAAAGATAATCAAATTGATCAAGTGGCCAGAATGGAAGTGTGTGCCCTTCAACATATCTCTTCTTGACCTTGGCATAAGAGGCAAAGAGCGGGGATAACATGTAGAAATCATGAAAAAAATATACGGTTTATCCACATCAAATCATTTTGATCATTTTCAAGAGTCCATGAAGGATTATGCCTTGACTAAGAAAAATAATCATTATCAACTCGAAAAAGAACAAGCTCATTTTGATGATGGGAGACATTTCTATGCAATGATCTAGAAAGGAAGAAAAATCATAAAGCATGGAGATCAGTTTATAAAGGACATTTACAAAGGAAAACATAGAGTAACATATAATAATACTACAAATTAAAAATAAGAAAGCAAGTATGGAAAATGAAGGACCAATAAAAAAGAAGGTTATTAAGATTGAGGAACCATTAAGTGGTGGAAAGTGGGAGCATAGGGAGACATCAATGCCGTAGGATAACCCTCAACCAACCTGCAAAATCGAACTCATAGGCAACCTTAGAGAAATGACCACTAACATTAAAGTCTTTAATCGATTGGGGCGAGCTCACAACAATCTCTTGGTAAGTATGAGGAACTTCTTAATTAATCATAATAACTAGGTAAGAGATAATTAGAAGGAAAATTTTGATCTCCTCAATAGAGCACGAGATGGTTATACGACAATGTATGATTTGATGGAGGCCTTGAATGATAATTTGATTCATACAAAAATCATAACAAAAATAACGGAAAAGAGGCTCATCTTCACACTCAAATTTCGACCATGATCCATATAAATAAGGATGAGATAGATAGTATATCAATGGTAATATGAATTCGATCATTGACGATACAACGAGTATGAGAGAACAACGACATCACTTGAAGTGTATTCAAAATGGTAACCAAATGAGGCCAAATTTCCCAGGGGAGGCGGTGAAAGAGAGAGAAAACGAGGGGTCTCCTTAATGATTTGATGTTACATATGGCCATTTGATACCCAAATCACTGTTAGAGTTGGGTTAGTTAAATAAACCCGAAACACTATTAGACTTAGATCAATATTGTTGTAATTATTTATTTTTTTCAATAAAAATTTTAATTATAAAAAAATGAATTGCAACAATCATATATTTGAGAATACTACAAATCTAAAGTAGTATGAATGAACAAAATTTCCTTTTCTCTCGCGTTTAATATAAATACTTACATGTGATATAGAAGTTAAAGTGCACCTCATCCAATTATTTTCTACATAGAGTTTTGTGATATTTCCAAACCAAAAGTTAATATTTATGACCATTGTATGTATATTTTATTTTTTTATTTCATATTTAATTTCTATATTTCTAAACTTACGTGTTAAAATTACTATAGAGTTTATAATATCTTTGATGTCAACCACTAGTCTAGAAGCTCTCTAAAAAGTGGATGCATTCTTAAAAACTAATTAAAAAAGGTCTTGCAATAACTAGCAATATGGCATAGAGTTTTTCTATCTTTATCAACATGGCAACATGATAGGGCTATTAACCCTCAATTTGTTGCAAGGAATCTAAAATATTGTCATCCCAAGTTTTAAATAAATTTAAAGAGAACTCCTACAATTTGTTTGATGATATACTTTTCAATGCATATATAATTTAAAATTCTTTTCCCAACTCTAATATTTTAGATTTATGTGAGACGTTTATAGAAAATGTAAAATGTGGAAGCACAAGCATTGTTTGAGGAAATATGGTCTCATGGCTTGGAAACTAAAACACAAATGCACCAGCCGGGAATCGAACCCGGGTCTGTACCGTGGCAGGGTACTATTCTACCACTAGACCACTGGTGCGTTCGAAGGTAAGAACATTGGAGAGAGAGTGTGTTCGTGTTCATGTTCATGTTCATCTTCATCTGAAAAGCAAAACATAATATCAATGGGGATTCGAACCACGTACCCTGGAGGGCATGGAAGATGGAAAATAAATGATAATATCTTTCCTGCCAAGGAAAAGGAAAAGAAAAAGCTGTGATTTTACGTATCAGAACTGCGCCTTTATAGCTCAGTGGTAGAGCGTCAGTCTTGTAAACTGAAGGTCCGCAGTTCGATCCTGCGTGGAGGCATTAGGCATTAACATCGTGTGTGTTCTTAGCTGTAAACTTCATTGGCTTTTGCTTGCGGAGGAGGGAGGGGTTTTTATAATAATAAGCAGCAGAGAGAGGAAAGATTAGGTTATCCATATTTTTAAAAGGGTGAAGGCAAGGCCGTTCTTGTTTACTCCCACATGCGATGCTCCTATCTAATAAAAACGATTCATATACGCAGGCATACACCCTTATTAGTGTCTCTTCGGAGACATCTGATAAAATTGGAACGATACAGAGAAGATTAGCATGGCCCCTGCGCAAGGATGACACGCATAAATCGAGAAATGGTCCAAATTTTTTTCATTCTTATTCTATTTCCATTCCTGCATTTGAAACACTTCATTCTTGGCACATCACTTTAATTTTATTTGAAATTTCTTCCAAGGCGGAAGTTTGTGCTGCATCTGCATACGGTGTTGTTCCTCCACCCGTTGACAATGAATTGCATGTAAATTTATATTGCTCTAAGTTTCAGATTGGATTTGTTTTGCTCATCGAGGAAAGGAATAAAGTAAACATTTAAACCCTCCATAGCATACGGTAATGATTAGAGGTCTCCTCCAAGCAACCATAGGAACATATATATAGGTGTATATTGCATTTATATTCCACTCTTAATGTGGCTGCAATGTTCGTTCATCGATTGGGTGCACAATTCAAAACTTGCTTGCTCTGTTGAGTAACTTTGGACTCGTTTTACAAGTTTTGGTTACAAGAGAAAATTTTCTGCTAAGTATTCCTCAATTTTAGTGGGTTTGAAAAATCCTTTGAATTAGAGGAATTTCATGTGAAGCTTTGGGAACTTACACTACACCTATATCTCTCTTGGCTTGCGTACAATGGCTTTGTAAGGTTTACACTCTTTTTCCCATCTAGAATATGTTTTTGTTTAGAGATGCATCCAATAACATGCAAGTTTGGAGATTGGGGGTCAAAAGAGACCGACAAAAGGTGTATCTTGCATTTATATGTCATTTTGGATGTGATCGTGAAGTCTAATCATCAATTGGGCATGTGGCTCAAAACTTTCTTGCTCCACTGAGCAATTTTGGGCTTGTTTTATAGGTTTTGCTTGCGAGGTAAAAAAAATTTGCATAGTAGTCCTTGATTTGAGTGGGTTCACAAAATCTTGGATATGTTTAGAACACATTTAATTTTGATAATGCACATATCAACATATTATTTAATTCAAATGTGTGACATTTAAGGGTGCTTGGGTGATCGGTTATCGAGGCTAACAAAAACACCTAAACTAGAAAAATAAGATAGTAAACTAGCAATGTCCATAGCAATGTACATGTCAACACAATATTTAATTTAAGTATGTGAAATTTAATGGGTGCTCAAGCAATCGATTATCTAGACTTTAAAAATGAAGGCACTACCTACTTTAGTATTATTTTATTTCATGTCCTTTGTGCATAAATGTGTGGTAGTTCATCTATTACCCTTGGGCCATCATTCATCCATATTTAACCCTTTGCACCTATTTTGTCCCCCTTTTTCATAATGGCATGTTTGCACTATTCTTTTCCTTAAGATGGAATGTTAGGACCCGGAAGCACCATTGATTACCAAGCAACTAAACATGCAGAATTAAACTAGAAGTAACAAGTAACTAGAATTCAGAAATAACACAGAATATGAGAGACAATACCCAATTGTATTAATACTCTTCCAGAATGAAATACAACAAAGAAGATGCCACAGTCTTCTTCCTTACATCTCTAGAGCTCACACACATCTAGAGCATAAACAGTAAATCTCTTCAAGAGCTCACTCTCTCTCTTACGGTCCCAACACACAACTCAAACACAGAGTTGGTGTTCACCTCCACTAGCGAGTAACAACACCGCCAATCAACCAGTCAGTAACAATACTGCCAGTACACCGAGTATACCCACATACTCAAATCGAGTACACAATGCACTCCAAGTAGATCTCCCATGAACTTGCAACACCCTGCAACTCAAATGATCTTACTTTGGAAGGATCTACCTTGCCTACCTCTTTGCTCTCCAACTGAGTACACACCGTACTCCAAGTAGATCTCCCCTAATATTGCTCCCTGTTGTGTTGCTGACCTCCCTGATCTTGCATACCTGCAAATCAATCTAGTTCTGCACACCTGCAAACCTAGATCTCGCATACACATACACCTGCAAATCAATGATCTTACTTACCATGCAGATCTCCAAATGTGGCCTTGCACACGTGCTGACTAAGATCCTACATACATGAAGAATCCTTCTGATTCTCCAAACCAGCACCCATACTTGGCACTGTGGCACTAGGAGGAACACACCTTGCTCTCTTCACACACAGAAGGAGCTAATATTTGCTCTCTTACTCTCTAGCACAAATTACAATACAGCCCATGAGTCTATTATATAGATCTCATGCAAACAATAATTAGACATCTAATTACAATAATTAGATCCGCAGCTCAAGACTATAATTAGCCTTCTTACATGCAAACAACCGGTTCGTTAACTAACTGTTCGTGCAACCGACAGTTTCGAAACCACACAGGTGACCGACGTCGGTCCCTGTCTGCCTGGGGGTGACCAACGTCAGCCGATCTCTGACCATCGTCGGCAGCTTCCTGTCTCCACCTGACCGACGTTGGTTGGCCTGACCGACGCCGACGACTGTGACACTCAGCACCCTCCTCCAATGTCTGCATCAGTGAAGCTTTTAGCTCCACAACCTAACACGGAAAACATTATCTTAAGCTTCTCTTAGCAAGTCAAGAAATAAAACATCTAAACTAGCAAAAAAGGTGGTCATCCTAACTGTTACCAAGGCAATGTACATGTCAACACAATATTTAATTTAAATGTGTGGCATTTAATAGGTCCTTGGGTGATCGGTTATCGAGACTTATAAAATAAAAACACTACCTAGTTTAATTTTCTTGTATTTCATGTCCTTTGTGCTTAAATATGTGATGGTTAATTTATAGCATTTTTGACATCATTCATGCCTATTCAACCCTTTGTGCCTATTTCAACCTAGTTTGCATGCAACAACATGTTAACACTTTTCTTCACTCTAAGTTGGATAACTTTCTCTTATATTATAAATTTGAGAAACAAAAAACATGCAAATTGGAAATATAAGGTGATAAATCTAGCAATTATCGAGGTAGTGTATGTGTCGACTCAATATCTAATTCAAGTGTGTGACATTTAATGTACGCTTAGGTGATCGTTTATGGAGGCTTGAAAAATGGCACTACATAGTTTAATATTCTTTTATTTCATGTCATTTGTGCATAAATGTGTGGCAAACAATTTATTACCCTTTGGCCATCAGTCATCCCTCTTTCCTCCTTGTTTACGTGCAATGATGTGTTCACACTTTTCTTCACCTTAAGTAGGAAAACATTCCATTTTAAGTTTATCTTAACTTTGAGAATATGAAATTCTCTAGTAACACTAACAACCACCTAAAGGTGGAAGCTTATTTGGCAACACTAATCTACAATAAATATGTTAGTAAATAATTAAATTAAAAATTATATCTATTATCTTCAAAATAAATAAAAAAAACTTATGAAATCAAAGTAAATTTAATAACTCAATATACCTTACAAATTCAATCCAATAAACTACTAGAATGGATCTACTTTTGATAGTATTAAGCATTGATTTATGGTCAGACTCACAAACCTTTCACAATTCCCTGTTATACAGATCCCCCTGATATTTGAGCAATTGAACATTTATTTCAAGAACAAAATTTTAATAATGGAGTATTTGCCTATTAGTTTCATAGTATTCAAACAACCATACATAAGACTCTTTGATAAGATATCATCGATTCCAAGTTCCACAAAAAACCACAGACCTATTGGGATAATCAATATGTTCACCATCTCTGATTGGAGAAGTCAGTTTATTTTTTTCCTCTACACACTAACACAAGTAATAGTGATCCAGAAAAAACTTGCTAATCCCTCCAAACCCCTCTAAAATTCCAAAATACCCCAAGATATTCGAGAGGATTTGGTAGCTTGTTTAGTGGAAAATAAAATTCATAAATTGAGGAATTGATCAGGGCTTTGAAAGACTCTCTTTCTACCAATCATTGTAGTGCTTGTTTTGTAAATACATTAGAAATGTTGGTAGGTGAAGTTGACTCGATGATATGTAAAATTGATAGGTGGGAATCAATTTAGAGAGTCATGTAGGGCTTATTATGTAAACAAATTTTCATCTACTAAAATAAAACGTAGGAAAATAAAAACAAATAAAATATGTACATTTTTCATCAATCCAAAAACCAATGCACTTGCTAGAACTCGTGCTCAAGTACACTTGTGCAGTTCTTATTAGGATATTTGTACTAGACCTTTCAAGTAGGACGATGATTTGATGCATGATTATGGTACTATGTTGACTTATCTTGATGATGTGGCTATGGTTGATGACTTATTGAGACATTCATTTAGTTATGACACTTTGACCACATCTTCATAGGTAATTTTTATATGTGACACATTACAAATATTTGAATTGTTTGTTAAATTCCACATTTACATATTTAAGTTAATGGTTACCTTACATATGTAAAGAAATAATATATACATATTTTTTATGTTTTAGTCATACAGTCCCATCTACTTCATAGTCATATTCTGGAACGTCTAGTTACACATGTAGTAGTGCTACTCACCCTATGTTTACATATACTGAGATAGTTTTAAATTTTTTAAGTTCTCTATTTTTTTAAATTAATTTTATGGTTCATACATATGTACATGTACATATATGTTAAAATAACCATATTATTTAGTTTATTTAGTTGATGACTACATTGGAGACTCCTCCCTCTTTATTGACGAGAGAAAATGTAAGTGTTGTTGTTGTTATATCATCCATGCAACAACTCATAGAGGAATGAAAACTTGTAATATATGTTCAAATGTAAAAATGGATTTTTTTTAATAATTTTCCTCAATACTTGTGCAAATTTTACAGAAGTGAATTTCTTATATATGTAATATTTTATAATTATGTTTAATAGTCCACTTGAAATGATCAGTAGGGGTGAAGTCATAAAGAAAATAGTTAAATTTAGTTATTCTAATATAATTATTCAGTTAGTTGATTTAAATATTTTCACATGCATGTGTATAAAATTTAGTATCAAGAAATTTGAGCTAATTTTGAAGTTTTATTTTGTATATATGTGCAGGGTCCAACTCTAGGAATCATCTCTAGCAAGTCATCAAATCATATTTTTTCTCCTTTGCACATTGTTGAACATGAGCCACATCATTTCATAGAACATGTTGCGTTTCAATTGAAAAATGTTTATAACCACAAGTACACACTATGTGCATGTTTAAATTATTTCTTGTTATTTAAAAATTAACTTTTGAATTTATTTGTATGACCACAACTATGGGGTAAGTATAATTTTTTTTTAACAATTTATGAATAATTTGAGTTACAAGTGATATATATGCCTAAAGTGACTATACATCAATAAATCATGGATAAATTAGGGTTAAAGAGATCGCCATCTGTGAGTAAGGAGAAGAGAGGGAGGATTTTTTATGATTAAGATGTGTCTAGTGACATTTATTTATCAACATGTATGAAAGTGTATGCTTGTATGGTAATCTAAGCCTTTATCACATTATATTCTTCTATGGCATTGACCCAAAATTCTATTATGATCACATTTTGTATGCCTCTATGGATTTTATGGGATACTATCTCACACACACAAATGTGTTTGTGTGTGTGTGTGCTTGTGTGTTGAAACATTTAAATTTTTAATAAATATTGTGTAAATATTAAATCATTATTTGATACACCTATTATTCATCCATCCATTATTATCCTCTTATTATAAATAAAAAGAGATTTATTAACCTTAGCAAAAAATGTTGCACAATTTTTTTAATGGGTTGAGAGAGTGATAAGATGCATTCAATTTCACTAGTTCAGTTGGAAATGAGTGAATTATTTTTGTGCATCTTTGTATTCCGATTCTTGAATCTGGATGTGATTCAAAAAGATAGGCAATTGAAAGCATGGGATAATATGAAAATTTAAAATTTCTACTAGGTATCAAATGTTATGTTAGGAGATCTCATGCAACTTAAAAATAAGTTGAAAGCATAACTTTGCAACCCTAGCTACCTTGAACCCAAAACATTGGCTAAACATAAAAGTGGAGGTGAGAAATAAGTCTTAAAATTAATTCTAAAATAAGATATGGCCAACCAAGTTTGATAACCATCATGTCAATACAACTCTACAAAAATTATCAAAAACAAAATTCAACAATAAGAGGCAATGTTATTAGAAGAGATCTCTTAATAGGTCAAGTGTATCTTTTGCTTTTTATCTTTAAAAAATCATGTCTTTGATTTTAAAGCGAATGCATTATATGTTATTTTTATTCAAATTAAACTTTGATGGAGTAGTTAAATGTTATGCTAGGGACTTTGGGGTAGCTTGTGTTATCTAGGATTGCTTAATTTCAGTGATTTAGACTATGCCCAAAAAGTTGATTAACAATACATATAACGAGGTTGAAGCCCAAGTTTTGGTCCCTGAACTTTGGATGGAAAAATATTATGGTATTTATAAACTCATCCATGAAGGTGACTATGTGAATATTGTAATTAGATAAATGTATGAAGTTTGGGGGCCAAAAAGAGGACATTTTACTATCAAAATGTGATTTATGACAAAATGCATACGAGCTTTGAAATAACACGTATGGGCTTCTAAAATTTAGGGTTGGTAATTATCAAGCTTGAATCATGTACGCATTATGTTGATTTATATATATCCCAAAAAATAATTTGAGCATGTATTTTCCATTTGTGACAACCAAAAAATGATTTTCCCATGTTATGTCATTCATGTTTTGTTACTTGTTGATAGGTAGTTGAATTTATTTTGAATTGTTTTAGTGTGCTAGTGTATCAAACTATATAGTGGAAAATAAAATTTAGGTTGAGGAATTGATCGGGACTTTGAGAGACTCTCGTTATACCAACCCCCATCATGCTTATTTTGAAAACACCTCAGAAACATTGGGAGGTGAAGTTGGCTTGATGCAATGTCAAATTGATAGGTGGGAATCATATATAGATTCATGTAGGATCTATCATGTATATAAATTGTCATCTATTTAATTAAAATATATTTAAATAACAAAAGATAAAATAAGTGTGTTGTTCACCAATCCAAAAACCATTGCACAACTTCCATTGTCATGCAAACATTTCCCAATCCATTGGTGCCACCATGATGAAATTAGAAATAATTTTTGGAACAGATGGGGGATGGTGTTCAATAATGTGCCTTATAAAAACCATGAATTCACATTATATTTTTATTGAAAACTTTATTATGAGTTTATTCTCAAGGAAACACCAAATTATTTTGATCATTCAAAATTCAAGGTTGAGGAAAAGCTTTTGCATAGGATAGATATGACGCACGTCGTGTGCATAATCAACTTCGTAGAGTCCCTATCCAAAAGCTCATCTAGCGAGAGATAATCCCATCTACAGTGAAGGAGACTATGGATATTGGCACATTACAAGCACTTATCATGCTTACTTACACCCTCATTGAGCATACCACATATATTCATGTAGTGATGCTAGTGAGGCCTTGAATGATAATTTGATTCATACAAAAATCATTAAAAAATCATGGAAATGAGGCTCATCTTCACACTCAAATTTTGAAAATGATCCATATAAACATAGATGAGATAGATAGTATATCAATAGTAATATGAATTCAATCATTGACGATACAACGAGTATGAGAAAACAACATCACTTGCAATGTATGCAAAATGGTAGTCCGACAAGCCAAATTTCCCAAGGGAGGTAGTGGAAGAGAGAGAAAACAAAAGGTCTCCTTAATGATTTAACATTGCATATGGTTGTTTGATAATCAAATCACTTTTAGAGTTGAGTTAGATAAACAAACTCAAATCATTATTAGATTTAGGTCACTATTATTGTAATTATTTATCTTTTTCAATAAAAATTTTTAATTATAAAAAAAATGAATTGAAACAATTATATATTTGAGGATACTACAAATCTAAATTAGTATGAATACTCAAATTTGATTTTGTCTTGTGTTCAACATAAGTATTTAAATGTGGTATTGAATTTAAGGTGCATCTCATCCAATTATTTTTCCACATAGAGTTTTGTGATATTTCTAAACCAAGTGTTAATATTTATGGCCATTGTATGTATATTTTTGTTTTTTTGTTTCATATTTATTTTTTATAATTCTAAACACACATGTTATATCTCCTTTGGAGTTTATTATGTCTTTGGTTTCAATCACTAGTCTAGAAGCTCTCTAAAAAGTGGATGCACTCTTAAAAACTAATTATAAAGGGTCTTTGTCACATCCTGATTTCACCCTGTAATTAATATCCTTTAATTTGTTGATTAATATATTATTACCATTGTTTTGATTTGAGCATTTTGACATATACTGGTATGGGACAGTAATATTGTTGACTTAGTATACATTACATGACAGTCATATTTTGATTATTCTATACATTGAGGATGTATAATTATTAGTTTTGCATCATTGGTTTATGATGACTTGGACTCACTACCTATTTGTTGTGAGGTGGATGTAGGATAGGTCCTACCCTCAAGGTGTGATGAGGGAGAACATCATCGGAGAGGGTCGGTTAGATGGAGCGATTGGTGGAAATATCAGTGGGAAATGCTAGTGACCCTACACACACACATAGTAGATGCTAAATGATATTTACGTAAAAATGCTTTATGTATTGATTGTGATTATATTTTGTGTGTGTATAATTAATTTTAGTGTGCATTTAATTTCTTAACCTAATTGATTTGGTTTTTAGATTTTAAATTCAGAAAAATAAATATTAATGTTAATAAATATAATTGTTATGGAAATCATTATCTTACAAATTAATGACTTATTTTATCTTTTAAAATATTAATTATTTATTATTGTCTTGAAAATAGCATGAAAATTGAATAAAAGCAATTTAAAGTTAATCTTGAAAAATTATGAATGATATTTATTTGGAAATTAAGAAAAAGATTTTTATTAGCATATTCTAACATTAGTTTGGTAAACTAAAGATTAACAGAAGTTAGTAAAGATAATGGAAGGTTAACTGAGAGATTTAATTTTAGGAACTAAATATTAAAATAAATAATACTATGCATGCGAAATGAGAAAGATGGCTTAGTTATTTAAAAAGCATGTTTTGCGTAGAAAGAAGAAAAAATTAGATTATTATATTAACATGCAAAGGTAGGGCACATAATTTAGAGAGAGGAATAAATTTATAAATAAATCCCTTGAGGAATTGAATGGGGGAGAGAGACGAATACAAAGAGAGAAGGGACAAATAAAAGACAAAGAGACAGGGAGAAGGAAATGATAGGATTTGGAGAAGGCAGAAGCAAAAGATAGTAAGCTTGTTATTATTTTTCTGAACAGAGGTAGGTTTTTTTATAAAATATTTCCATATGTATCATTATAATAATTCTATAAAATGAATATGGATCATATTCAACAAAACCCAAAAATTTCATTCTCATAGAAAATTCGGTTGAAAAATGTTGTAATCTAAGGTAAGTGCTATATATATAATATGAGGAATGCATTTCACCATTAAAATAGGCATTAATAAGTTGATATTTGTTTTGTGTAAATCCACCTCATTTGGTTGCATCTCTATAAAATACCAATAGTAGGTCAGCGTGCCACTTAGGAAGGTTGTGTTTAGTTTTGTTTAAACCTATGTCTTAGGTTTTTAATGAGGTCAGCGCCGACATGTTAAAGCCTATGTTTTATATAAATTTTAATTTTGAATTATATAGCCAACATCTCATTTATTTTAACCTACGTCTTCTTTATTTAAAACCTATGTCTAAATCTAATAAAACTACGTTGGAATTTCAGTCTCGCCTATCATATTATATAGGCAACGTTGAAATACCCTATAGACTGTGTATATAGAAACATGAGTCTTTTTATTATGTGGTTGAATTATATTTATCTTTAAAAGCCTACACTTTACCTTAATATCTGCTTGATTGACCTACATTGTACCTATTTGATTGCATCGTATAATGTGAAGGAATTATAAAATCTAAAAAATTGTTTGCATGTTCATCTAATAAAAATATGTTTAGTTTACAGCAGGTCGCTTGTTTGAATCTTGAAAGAAGCATTTAAAGTGCTAAACCATGGGCTTAATCATCACCTTTTTATGCTTCACTACTTCATAAATACCATTTTTTCAACACAAAAGATCATCTACCTTTCATGGTTACTGTAGGGTTTAATAGAAATAGTAATACTAATAATAATCATCTTGCCAACATGTTGGAGGTTTTAAAGAGGATGTCAGTCCCTTGTAAAGCATCCCAGCCTTATAATGATGCCTCATTCCAATACATGAATATGGTTACGTAATATTTTTGGCCAGTGTATTAAAATGATGAGTCTGCACCAATGCCTCAGTCTAAGAGTCAATGGTTTAGATTATTTTGTAATCTGTATAATATTGTTTTTTTTTGTAGCACTTTCACTGTACGGTTGCGTTGTTATACCTAAAACATATGGATAGTTGACTTAAACCATGTGTTATGGTCTTGCATCCTAATTTTCTTATTCCATGTTTTATTCTATTCTCTATCTTGCATTCTAATTTACCTCTCCTTGAGGCTACATACCTATGCCAAGATAGTGATTGGTTTTTAACTTGGACTGCATTTTAATTTTAATAATTGCATACTCTTTAATTCCCTTATTCTAAGGAAACATTTTATATAGGCATGGGTATTATTTCAATAAATTTGGAGCTTTATTAACACTAGGGCTACTTTAATAGGATCATGTCCTATATAATAGCCAGCTGTATATTGAAAATTGGAGTCATATCTTCTAAAATAGAATGTTAGTTTAGAAATTTTTCCTTAGTCCAAGATTGAAAATAGAATAATATTTCTCCTTGCATGTAATGGAATTTGATATTATGATCATGCTTCAAAAAAGGTTAATAATATTTGAAATTCAATATAGTGGCAGTTGATATTATGATCATGAAACATGATAGTCTGTGGTTAAAACCCGATCATGTAATACATTGATTAATTTGTATAAATATGCACTAAAATATTATTAAGTTGAAAGACAATTAAAATGATAGACAAAGTGGTTGGGAGGAGAGAGTTTAATACAAGATTTAATGTTAGGTGGAACTTTACTTTGCTATCAGATCTTTGTATTGCAACTTGAGTGAGTTGCATTTTTATCATGATTATCACGAAATCTCTATGAGGAAATAAGAAGTGTTATTATTAAAATACTAATTATTAAGATTAATTTGGGATAGAGTATTAAAGCTTGAGTTACTAAGATAACAAATTCGTTGGGCCTTTTGGTAAGATTATGGTTAATATTTATGAATGTTCAAATGGATTTTATGTCTAGATGATATATATTCTAAATCACGCTAAATCATCCATGAAAAGATTTTATGGTAATAATATATTGTTAGTGAGAAAAAATGAAGCGAGAAACTTCAACCAATTGAACATTGCCCTTTAGTTATGTTCATACGAAGTATAATGTGATTTACAATTACCAAGGTTATGATAACTGTTAGTGATGTGTTTATTAAGTAAAGACAAATGATTTATCTTTAGCACAGTAATTGTTATGAAAACATGTCAATCAGATCAAGTTCTATAGCATCATGAAATGATGAAAACTTGTGTACATTATATTTTGTGAAAGTATTTGTATATGTGAACGGTTAGAATTATATAGAGTTATATACAGTATGAAAAGTACTCAGATGGTACATACTGTATTTGATCCACACCTAAATAAATATATATGTGTTGGTTGTTACTTTGATAAGTATGTTTAATAACAGTTAGAAGGATATCACAATTATGTACATACAAACTTTTGAGTTCAAATGAATGTTAAGATAAAATTATATGTATTATATGACTTGTGTGTTATAGTTAAGCTTACTTGAAAATGAGAGTATGTTTCCATGTTTATGTGTCTACTTAGTGTAACTGATTGAGAAAACTAATAATTGTAACTTAGAATCCTAGCCTGTGATAAATGGGTTGTCATTGAGATTGTTGCTTGGGACTTTTTGTGATAATTTTGAATCTGCAAGTTATTATGAATATGAAATATACTCGGGTAGTATGAACTGTAGGCTTTGTTTTCCTATATGAGTTAATATTAAATGTTTTGTTCATCCATGGTTAGAATAAAAGTATACTTTGCTTTCTCCTTGTTTAGCTTGTGATGTGATATTATTTCATCGAAGATGTAATCTGCATGAGTTTTGAATTATATACTAGGTTATATATATTAGAGTTGGCATTGATGATGCTAATAGGTAGTGAGATGGGTTCTACTAGCCTAGGTAGCACCACCAATGTAGGATAATCTGATCAAGTCGTGTGTGTGAAATTGATCAATCTAATGATTGAATATTATTTGAAACTTGGCCTAACTATTCCATATGTTTGATTTTCATGTTATGGGATATTATACTAGAACGGATTTCTTTATGGTACACTACATGTTTTTAGAAATCTTACAAGCACACGTGGTACTAGCACGTTTCATTGAATTATCACACTATTTTATCTACCTATTTGTGAAGGCAGGGCAATTTCATGATAGGGGTTTATGTGAGGGATTGTTGAGCCATGGTTGGTGTGGTAAAGCACTCGAATGATGCTCTCCCTCCTCCACTACAGTACTAATTAGAGATGACACTTGTGATTATCAGCAATACATGAGTTGCTTCAACTCAAGCTCCAAATAGCTTGTATCCATTATTGTATTAGGCCATATGCCTAAAGGAATGTAATTGTATTATGGACTTGTATATTTGATTAGCAGATGTATTATCAGACCAGTTGTAGCTGTGTCCTATTGTATTTGCTTTATGTGAAGTTGTATAAGAATTATATGTAGTATTGAAAGTATAAGTACTACTGTTCTCAATTATGTTTTAGATGTGTTGTATTATTTATTTTGTGAAATGAATGTTAATTGTTATTGTTAAAAAAAATCTATTGCATTTTATAAGTATAATTTGAGGGGTTGTAACATGTGGTATCAGAGTTGTGGCTCAAACTCTAGGACCTAACGAGTCCATTAATGTTTTTGTATCCCTATGTTTATCAGAGAGGAGAATTGAGAATGTGTGTGAGGTACATTGAGTGTGTACCCTTATAGAATTCATACCTCCTTAGATTTGTTAAAAGGTTGGTGTATCAGGGGTCTTGTTGGTGATAGTTTTATAAGGCGTGGGGTAGGTGAGTTCATAGCATAATTTTTGATTCGTGAACATAAGTTCCCTACCATATTTTTTATCTTTAGATTGAACACCTCGAGTGTGATTTTATCTTTCTTGAATCACCTTCACCATTTGTGTTTTGTGTTGTGAGTTTCTTTTTTGCTTCTCACTTAAGTAACTATGCTTAGGTTTATATGCATTATTCTTATGTCTTATGTACATAGATTCTAGGAGTAGGAATCCTATGAGACCATTTTAGTTTGGTACCACCTAGCTCGGTGGAAATTTTCTTGTAGTTGAATAAAGATGTCTTGTTTGATATTCCTTTGTGATAGGAGTTTGTTGTGTAGATTAACATCTTTATATTTTATATGGACTTGGGAGAAGTTTTATCTTTCTTATTTAGCGTAGAGGTGAGTTTTTATGTGTTCACTCTCCTCTTACACCCTTTTAAGATATCAAGAAGATTCTTATGTACAAGATTTTGATTTAGAGTTTCCTTTGGCGAAAGACTTGTTTTTGAATTATTGTTTGATCATATTCCCTTGAGTTTGTAGGGATAGTGTTTCTATTTCTTGTTGATGCATCCTTGTGGTTCATATTTTCTTTCCATTTATGGAAGTAAGTGATCATACTACACCTACAAGTTTGGTAAGTGAACAGGGATTGGCAACTTGGGTTACGATGTTTCCTTCTACCATGTGAGGGTATGTAGGAAGTTTTGGTTTATGAGATGTTAGTTATCTAGTTTATATATGTGTGAATTTTTAGATTCATCTAACTTATAAACTTGATCACGAGGAGTGGCTATCAATGAATTTATACTATAATTGATTATAACTATTACATTTTTAAATACCTTTGTTAGATTGATATTATTCTGAAAAGTATTATGTGTAACTTTTGCTGAGAGCAAGTAAGGTATAAGATGTGTAGAACATCTTGGTAAGCCTAAGGGTTGATATAAACTTTCTAATTATTGTATAAGCAAGGAGAAATTGTCTCACTTATAAGGTATAAAGGATGTTAAAATCCTTAGCCTTTGTATGTTATATTAGTTATGATATTATTTCTTTTTATTATGAATATAGCACTATAGATTAAGTTGCAAGATATGATACTAGATTTGATTGATTAGTAGCAACTTAATATAATCTTGGAGTGATTGTATGATTTATTTTATGTGTATGATAGTGCATATGGAATCTTTTAGTACATAGCATTACTTTGTATGATCTATTAGAATGGATTTGTGAACCTTGTGCACCTTTTGAAGATCGTTCAGTCGATGAGACCTAAGGGATGATTGGTGAAATAGGAACGTGAGTTCTAAGAGATGGGACAGTATCCTACTTAGCCTCACATTGACTTGATTGATACTGAATTAGATCAACAAATGAATTTATAATATCCAATCATATGATCATTTGTTTTGAACTTTATAATGAATTCATATGTTGTTGAGCTAGCAATGAAACTTTTACTGAGTTATTCAGTAGAGTTTTCTTACAGTTATAGACCTCGAGGTGGTTATGATAGAACGAATCAACATAAAGTGACTTTCATAAAACTTATTTGTAGAATAAGAAATGTCATAGAGTAGAGTCTTGTGAAATCAATTCTCTAAAAATAGTGTTAATTAAGAGATATAGTGTAAGTTCTTCAGGTAAATTTTGCATTTAATATAAGATTTTGATAATTGATATTATGTTTGTATGCTATTAGACTATGTTTGTTAATCTAAACCTTTTCTTAAATAAGAGTCATCAGGGCAATGCCTAGTTTTAAGGAGGATGTCACATCTTGATTTCACCCTATAATTAATATCTTTTAATCCGTTGATTAATATCGGATTACCATTACTTTGATTTGATCATTTTTACATATACTGGTATAGGGAAATAGTATTGTTGACTTAGTAGACATTATGCAATAGTCACATTTTTATTATTATGTACATTGAAGATGTGCAATTGTTAGTTTTGCATCATTGGTTTATGATGATTCAGACTAACTACCTATTTATTGTGAGGTGGATGCAAGATAGGTCTTACTTTCAAGGTGTGACGAGGGAGAGTATCATTGGAGAGGGTCAACTGGATGGAGCAATTGGGAGAAATATTAGTAGAAAATACTAGCGACCCTACACACACACAGAGTAGACTCTAAATGATATTTATGTAAAAATCTTTGTGTTTTGCTTGTGATTATATTTTTTATGTGTATAATTAATTTTAGTGTGTATTTAATTTCTTAGCCTAATTGATTTGGTTTTTAAATTTGAAATTTGAAAAAATAAATATTAATGTTAATAAATATAATTATTATGGAAATCATTACCTTACAAATTAATGACTTATTTTATATTTTAGATAATTAATTAGTTATTAGTCTTGAAAATTGCATAAAAATTGAATAAAAGTAATTTAAAGTTAATCTTGAATAATTATGCATGATATTTATTTGGAAATTAAGAAAATGATTTTTATTAGCATATTCTAACATTAAATTGGTAAACTAAGCATTAACGGAAGTTAGTAAAGATAATGGAAGGTTAACTGAGAGATTTAATTTTAGGAACCAAATATTAAAATAAATAAGACTATACATGTGAAATGAGAAAGATGGCTTAGATATTAAAAAAACATGTTTTTCATAGAAAGAGGATAAAATTAGATTATTATATTAACACGCAAAGGTAGGGTGCATAATTTAGAGAGAGGAATAAATTTATAAATAAATCCCTTAAGGAATTGAATGGGGGAGAGAGACAAATACAAAGAGAGAAGGGACAAATAAAAGATGGAGAGACAGGAAGAAGAAGGAAATGATGGGATTTGGAGAAGGTGGAAGCAAAAGATGGTAAGCTTGTTATTATTTTTCCGAATAGAGGTAGGTTTTGTTATAAAATATTTTTGTATATATGATTATAAAAATTCTACAAAATGAATATGGATCATATCCGATAAAACCCAAAAATTTCATTGTCATAGAAAATTTGGTTGAAAAATAGTTATTGGAAAACATTGTAATCTGAGGTAATCATCATATATATAATATGAGGAATTCATTTCACCATTAAAATAAGCATTAATAAGTTGATCTTTGTTTAGAGTAAATCCAACTCATTTGGTTGTATCTCTATAAAATACCAATAGTAGGACAGTGTGCTACTTAAGAAGGTTGCATTTAGTTTTGTTTAAACTTGTTTCTTAGGTTTTTAATGAGGTCAGCGTCGACATGTTAAAGTATGTGTTTTATATAAGTTTGTGTTTTGAATTATGTAGCTATCATCTCATTTTATGTTAACCTGTCTTCTTTTTTTAAAACCAATGTCTAAATCTAATAAAACTGTGTTAGAATTTCAGTGTAGCCTATTATACTATATAGGCAACGTTGAAATAACCTTTAGACTGTGTATATAGAAGCATGAGTCTTTTTATTGAGTGGTTGCATTATATTTATCTTTAAAATCCTGTGCTTTACTTTAATATCCGCTTAATTCACTTGTGTTATACATGTTTGATTGCAACATATAATGTGAAGGAATTTTACAATCTAAACAGTTGTTTGCATGTTCATCTAATAGAAATATGTTTAGTTTACAGCAGGTCACTTGTTCAAATCTTAGAAGAAACATTTTAAGTGCCAAACCAAGGGCTCAATAGGAACGTGAGTTCTAAGAGATGGGACAGTATCCTACTTAGCCTCACATTGACTTGATTGATACTGAATTAGATCAACAAATGAATTTATAATATCCAATCATATGATCATTTGTTTTGAACTTTATAATGAATTCATATGTTGTTGAGCTAGCAATGAAACTTTTACTGAGTTATTCAGTAGAGTTTTCTTACAGTTATAGACCTCGAGGTGGTTATGATAGAACGAATCAACATAAAGTGACTTTCATAAAACTTATTTGTAGAATAAGAAATGTCATAGAGTAGAGTCTTGTGAAATCAATTCTCTAAAAATAGTGTTAATTAAGAGATATAGTGTAAGTTCTTCAGGTAAATTTTGCATTTAATATAAGATTTTGATAATTGATATTATGTTTGTATGCTATTAGACTATGTTTGTTAATCTAAACCTTTTCTTAAATAAGAGTCATCAGGGCAATGCCTAGTTTTAAGGAGGATGTCACATCTTGATTTCACCCTATAATTAATATCTTTTAATCCGTTGATTAATATCGGATTACCATTACTTTGATTTGATCATTTTTACATATACTGGTATAGGGAAATAGTATTGTTGACTTAGTAGACATTATGCAATAGTCACATTTTTATTATTATGTACATTGAAGATGTGCAATTGTTAGTTTTGCATCATTGGTTTATGATGATTCAGACTAACTACCTATTTATTGTGAGGTGGATGCAAGATAGGTCTTACTTTCAAGGTGTGACGAGGGAGAGTATCATTGGAGAGGGTCAACTGGATGGAGCAATTGGGAGAAATATTAGTAGAAAATACTAGCGACCCTACACACACACAGAGTAGACTCTAAATGATATTTATGTAAAAATCTTTGTGTTTTGCTTGTGATTATATTTTTTATGTGTATAATTAATTTTAGTGTGTATTTAATTTCTTAGCCTAATTGATTTGGTTTTTAAATTTGAAATTTGAAAAAATAAATATTAATGTTAATAAATATAATTATTATGGAAATCATTACCTTACAAATTAATGACTTATTTTATATTTTAGATAATTAATTAGTTATTAGTCTTGAAAATTGCATAAAAATTGAATAAAAGTAATTTAAAGTTAATCTTGAATAATTATGCATGATATTTATTTGGAAATTAAGAAAATGATTTTTATTAGCATATTCTAACATTAAATTGGTAAACTAAGCATTAACGGAAGTTAGTAAAGATAATGGAAGGTTAACTGAGAGATTTAATTTTAGGAACCAAATATTAAAATAAATAAGACTATACATGTGAAATGAGAAAGATGGCTTAGATATTAAAAAAACATGTTTTTCATAGAAAGAGGATAAAATTAGATTATTATATTAACACGCAAAGGTAGGGTGCATAATTTAGAGAGAGGAATAAATTTATAAATAAATCCCTTAAGGAATTGAATGGGGGAGAGAGACAAATACAAAGAGAGAAGGGACAAATAAAAGATGGAGAGACAGGAAGAAGAAGGAAATGATGGGATTTGGAGAAGGTGGAAGCAAAAGATGGTAAGCTTGTTATTATTTTTCTGAATAGAGGTAGGTTTTGTTATAAAATATTTTTGTATATATGATTATAAAAATTCTACAAAATGAATATGGATCATATCCGATAAAACCCAAAAATTTCATTGTCATAGAAAATTTGGTTGAAAAATAGTTATTGGAAAACATTGTAATCTGAGGTAATCATCATATATATAATATGAGGAATTCATTTCACCATTAAAATAAGCATTAATAAGTTGATCTTTGTTTAGAGTAAATCCAACTCATTTGGTTGTATCTCTATAAAATACCAATAGTAGGACAGTGTGCTACTTAAGAAGGTTGCATTTAGTTTTGTTTAAACTTGTTTCTTAGGTTTTTAATGAGGTCAGCGTCGACATGTTAAAGTATGTGTTCTATATAAGTTTGTGTTTTGAATTATGTAGCTATCATCTCATTTTATGTTAACCTGTCTTCTTTTTTTAAAACCAATGTCTAAATCTAATAAAACTGCGTTAGAATTTCAGTGTAGCCTATTATACTATATAGGCAACGTTGAAATAACCTTTAGACTGTGTATATAGAAGCATGAGTCTTTTTATTGAGTGGTTGCATTATATTTATCTTTAAAATCCTGTGCTTTACTTTAATATCCGCTTAATTCACTTGTGTTATACATGTTTGATTGCAACATATAATGTGAAGGAATTTTACAATCTAAACAGTTGTTTGCATGTTCATCTAATAGAAATATGTTTAGTTTACAGCAGGTCACTTGTTCAAATCTTAGAAGAAACATTTTAAGTGCCAAACCAAGGGCTCAATCAACACTTTTTTATGATTCGCTACTTCAAAAATACTAATTTTGCAACATAGAGGATCATCTACCTTTCATAGTTGTCATAGGGGTTAATAGAAATAGTAATACTAATAATAATCATCTTGCTAGCATGTTGGAGGTTTTGAGGAGGATGGTAGTTCCTTGTAAATTTTCCCACCCTTATAATGATGTCTTGTTCTAATACATGAATATGGTTGCATTATATTTTAGCCAACATATTAAAATGATGAGGTTACATCAACACCTCAATCTAAGAGTCAATGTTTTAGATTATTTTTTAATATGTATAATATTGGTTTTTTATAACGCTTTCACTGTACAACTACATTGCTATACCCAAAACCTACATATAGCTAACTTAAACTATGCATTATGTTCTTGCATCCTAATTTTCTTATTCAATGTTTTATTATATTATATGCCCTATGTTCCAATTTGCCTCTCATTGAGACTACATGCCTATGCCAAGACAATGATTGGTTTTTAACTTGAACTGTGTTTTAATTTTAATAATTGCATACTCTTCAATTCCCTTATTCTAAGGCAACATTTTATATAGGCTTGGGTATTATTTCAATAAAGCTGGAGCTTTATTAAGACTGGGGTTACTTTAATAGGACCGCGTCCCATATAATAGCTAGCCGTATATTGAAAAGTGGAGTCACATCTTGTAAAACATAATGTTAGTTTAGAAAGTTTTCCTTAGTCAAAGTTTGGAAATAGGATAAGATTTCTCCTTGCATGTAATGGAATTTGATATCATGATCATGCTTCAAAAGAGGTTAACAATATTTGAAATTCAATGTAGTGGCAATTGATATTTGTTGGGTGAATATTTTGTCGGCCAGCTAACTGGTGACCAAAATAATTCCTATCACCACAACATAGGGAGATTGGTCGTCCAATGTTGCAGGTTTACCACATCCAAAGGGGAAAAATCTCTCCTCTCATCAAGGGGAGGTTCCCTATTAAATATGCAGAGGCTATATATTATATATAAGCAGAAAGTAAGACACAGGGGTGGAATACATCATCCATCTCTCTTCTTTCAGAGATGATGCTCACAGCTCAAAGGAGAAATCCTGGGTGATTGGTGAAGGCACTTCTCTTCTTTCAAAAGTAACATTTAGCCAAGAGCTAGATCCCTTCCTAGATAGTATAAATCCTAGTGAAGTGACAGAAGGCACTTCTCTTCTTTAGAAGTGCTTGTTCTTGCAAACAACATGACTCTTTCTGGTAACAAGTGACTGGTAACCGGGTCCAAAGTAACCAACAATCTAAGATGTAGCTCAAAGTCTCCACCTTGACTGCCATAGAGTGAGGTACGAAGAATAATGGGGGCACAAAGTCGTCCCAAGGTCCTTTACATAGAAACAGAAAAAAAAAAAAAAAAAAAAACACTAAAGATGATTGCAAACAGCACAAAGTCTTCCACAACTGACTTCAAGACACCTTCCTGATTACTTCTGCTAGTTCTGCTTGTTAGATCAAATAAATAAGAATGCTCCTACGAAATAGACATAAGAACAATTTCCTAAAATAGCACAAGCTATAACAACACAAAGTCTGCAAGTAACTTGCTTTCTCATTCAGATAAAATAATATGAAATTACAATCTGAGCTCAAAGTCTTAGTATTTGCCTTTCAATTTGGGTAGAGTTTTGCTTCTGGTAACGGGAAGATCTCCCTTGTAAAAATGAAAGAGACTACATTATATAGAGGCCAGGAGAGACTTGGCACTTTGTCCCATGGAGTGACCTATGCTATGCAATCAATGCTTTGGCTGCATTTTTTATTCTATCAGGAAGGGCCATGCTGGAGCAGGGTGGCTACCTTAATTGTGGCATGTTGGTTCATCTTCCTTGTCTTCTCCTGATTATGAATCACTCATTCCATCACTTGCTAGCCGCGTAAATGTCTATTCTGCCTTTAATTCAAAGGAGACAAACAGGCTGCACTTTTAATGTTTGTAGGCCCCAAATATCTACCCAACGAATTGCTTCACCTACTGGAATTAACTCCCATTGAATTTCCCTCTTTGACTCTTCCTTCTCTTGGTCCTAGCCTTAGGGTCTTTGAATGCATCGGGTCCATGTTCTAAGCCTGCAAGGATCAATCAGACGCTTCACTACAATAATTTTGACGTTCACGGGTCTCTCTTCCTTTGAAGGTTAACAGCTAGCCATTCACCCCAATTTTGACATTTGCAGGCCTGTCATTTTACTATGACACGAGTGAGGACATGTGGCGGCATCTACGGTTTTGAAATAAGCTTCTAGGAATAAGCCTTGAGACATGTTAGAGGCTGGAGGCACAGACGCAGACACGTGGCAATTTTTGCTGCACTGGGATGGGACACGTGGTGCATTCTGCTCTATGAAGCTTCATTTGAAACTGTGTCTTGGTGCATGACACTTGGCAACTTCTGCTACACTTCGTCTTTTTCCATTGGGCATTTTTTCTTCAGTCGAGTTTTTCCTTCGCTTTCTTCGGGCTCTCTTCCCAAGTGAATTCCTTTGGACAAAGTGTCCGAAGGATTTTTGCCTTAGTCATTTTCTCATGGAAAATACTTCAAAAAGAATTCTTTTGGCCTCTTTTACCTAGTCATTTCCTTCGGATAAAAAGTTTGAAGGAAATGTTCCCTGTCGGCCTTTGAAAAAATCGAAAGGAATTCTATCTTTCCAGTCAGTCGCTTCGACCCTTGAACCAATGTTGCTTGCCCTCTGCAAGGGCATTTGTTCCTTCGGCCCTGGGGCACTCCCTTGAACCTGTTGATTAAATCGACCGACTGAACCAACTTTGGTTCAACAATTTAATGGTTCAATCGGTTCAATCCCTTTATGTGGCTAAGTCCTTTGTTCTCTTGAACCAAACACATTAAACCAAATGGTCGTTGAACTTGTTGAACCATTGAACCCATTGAACCTTTGAAGCAAAGAGGTTCAATGGTTTAATGGTTCAAGCCTTCTTCTCTTTGATAAGTGTTTTGAAGCCGTCGAACCTTGAAGCGGTTAAACTTGTTGAACCTTTGCCAAAGCGCTTAACTCTTGTCGATGACGTTGAACCTTTAAACCCATTGAACCCGTTGAACCAAAATGGTTCAAGGTTCAACGGTTCAATGGTTCGATCCTTGCTTAGATGCTTACCGATGTTCGTTTTTTATTGAACCAAGGTGTTGAACCAATCTCAAAAATGACTAAGTGTTGGAAACTGGTTCTTTTGATTAAACTCCCCTGCAGAAGCCTTTGAACCTATATAAATGAATCTGCTTACAGAGTCCGTAGAAACCAAGTCCATAGTTTTTTCTAACCTTGAAAGAGTTCGTAGAAATCTAGCTTGCAGAGTCTGTAGAAATGAACCTGTAGAGTCCACAAATTTGGGCCTGTAGAGTCCGTAATTTCAAGCCTGCAGAGTTCGTAGATTTCTGAAAAGCTTGAAGAATGGAGAACTTGAATGCTCAAAACAAATTTTGAAAAGGAAAGAAATAATTTTTTGATCTTGTAGGACCAAAATATTTCGTATGTTGTCCCAAAAATGAGTGACATTTTTGGGGACAACAGTTGGCTCCAGTTGGGGAACTTCCCTTGGTTGAAAACTTGGAACAACTGAGGGGAGTAGAAACCAGAATCTCCAGTGCCTTCAAGTGTGCCATTGGGCTACGGAGTCATGCTACCCAAAAAGAAAGGCTCCAAAAAATGAAAATGAAAATGAAAAGCACAAAATAGAACCAAAGACTATACAAGTGTACATATGTATAGGTGAACTTATCTGACACTTCAAGAATTGAAATACTTCAGACACTGCCCATTGTGAGACAATGAAAATGGCGTTTCATCTTGATAAACCAGGAGGAAACCATTTTGCCTCCAGAATCAGTGATGGGCGAATGGAAATCTCCACCAAGAAACTAAGTTTCTGTGTCTTCCTCTTGGCCTTTTCTTCTTCTTGCCCCATGGCGGGATGTGGTCTTCAAACTAAAAACCATAACTCCTTGCTCTCTCTATGAAGAGTTCCTTTTACTGACTTCAGAATACAATGGTATCGTCCACCATCATAACTTGTTATTCTTCTGGTTCAGTCCAGCACATGTTTTGATTGTCAGCACCAAACTCCTAACAAACCATCAGCTCAGCATCTCCATTGGTGTGAAGGAGTTTGATATCTTCATCCTGAGCAGTCTTCAATTCGAGCAACAGAGATTTGCATTCAGCTGTGTTGTTGGTGTTGCTGAACTACAACTTGCATGAAGGAAAAATATCTCCTTGAGGAGATATCAACACAATCCTGGCTCCAGCATTAGTGGAAGAATCACTTCCATCAGATTCCAGGGTCCAAGCATCATCAAAAGCTGATCTTCTATCAGATTTCTCTTTATTAGAGATGGAAGATCCTTCTTGATTTGTACTGCACCCTACCAATTCTTTTGATGCCTGATTTGGATCAAATCCTAGATTGCCAGCCATGGGACTTTGATCAACTAAGACATGAGCATCTTCTGTGGTCAAAGAATAATTACCCCTACCTAATGGCTCAAACAAAATTCGAGCTGCAGGGGCCAACATTTGGGTGACCACAAATTTTGCCTCAGACAAGTCCATACTGAGTTCTCCACCAATGTTTAATTGCTCAGGATAGGCTTGCAGGGATTCAAACTCAGTCATTTGAATTTTGGATTTCTTGACATGATCAATCATGTCAAATGACTAAAATGGACTTGGAAGAGAGGATGGGAGTTCATCCTTTTAGTTTTTGGGAGGGGGAGGACTGATCTGTGAAGTTGAAGTAGAAGGTGCAGAGATGTTTGATGCACTTACTTTTTTAGCCACCACTAGGTCCTTTGGCTGGAAAGGTAGAGTGGTTCCATGCTTAGCAATTGAGGTTGCTGGTTGAGGTCACTCATTTGTCTTCTCTTTGTCGACCTGTTGGGCTGACTGATTCTTAGACCAGGTGAATACTGCGTATGATCCTTCGACTGCTTCACCTTCACTTTCGGGTTCATCTTGGTAATTCAGGAAACCAATGTGGGAGTTGCCAGCTGATTCTTCTTGATCCTCTGTGAAGAGATCAACATCATTTTCTTACTCAAACTTATGTAGGAAAGAGAAAGCATGTTCTATTTCCAGATATCCAACTGCTGAGTTAGTTGGAGGTGCTTCAAGGACAAGGTTCCTCTATGGGGGAGGAAGATGATTTGGTTGCCCTTAATTCCTGGTGGCATTGCCTTGATATGGTTGATTCTGAAATGCCCTCCTTGGCATATCCTAATTAGGAGCAGACATACTTAGGGCCATTTTCCTTTTCAAGGCTAGCAGTTCAGTTGCCAAATTTTGCACCATTGGGTTAGTGGTGGCTGTGGGTGAGTATTCAGAAGATGAAGAGGGTTTGCCTCTATTAGGATCTCTCCTTATCTTTCTTGCCAAGATAAGGTTATTTTCTAGCTCAATATCCAAGTCCTGAGCAACAACAAGGTCTATATGTCTAGCCCGTCTCAGCAAGAAACTCACTTTAGGTAGCTGTGAGTTGATGAAGAAGCATTTGAGCTTTTTAGGTGTCGGCTGGGTGACCATGGGAATCATGTGCCTCAGCTTGTCAAACCTGGCAATGAAGTCCCTCATCGGCTCATGGGGCTCCTTCTTCATCTGTGTGAGCTAGGCCAGCAAGGCATGCGCATCTTTTGCGGGCTTGAACCTTGCTTTGAACTTGGCTTTAAGTGTGTCCTAGTCAGTCACTGATCCAGCTTGCAGATGGTAGAACCAGTTTGTAGCAGCACCTTGTAGGGTCTCCACAAAAATCCTGACTACCACGTCTTCAAATTCCACCTCTATCACACCACAGGCTATGTTGAAGGCTACAATGTGTTCATCAGGGTGAACTCTCCCATCTCCAAAGAATTTGGGGAAGTTATTTCTTGAGATGTCTAGAAGTTCATGCAGAGGTGGAGTCAAGTTGAGTGGGCCAAATGAGTTACCCCAGGGGTCTTGAACTGCCATGATTTAATTATCAAAAATAGGGATAACCAATCTGGGTGGAGTGGCCAGCTTGTAGAACAAAAATGGAAAAGGACTAGCTCTGCTTCAGCTTGAGGCTTGAGGCTTCAAACTACGCACTCTTTTCTAGTAGCTCTGGTTTTGCAGACAAGATAAAATAATGGAGATGGAGGAAAATGGTAAGGCTATAATGATAATGGGTAAGACACAGAATGAAGTTGTTAGAATCTATATAATAGATAAGGGAAGGAACTACTTCAATCTAAAACTTAAGGCTTCAAACTGCATGTTCATCCCCAGCGGAGTTGCCAAAAACTATTGGGTGAATATTTTGTCGGCTAGCTAACTAGTGACCAAAATAGTTCCTATCACCACAGCATAGGGAGATTGGTCATCCAATGTTGTAGGTTTACCACATCCAAAGGGAAAAAATCTCTCCTCTCATCAAGGGGAGGTTCCCTATTAAATATGTGGATGCTATATACTATATATATATATATATATATATATATATATATATATAAGCAGAAAGTAAGACACAGGGGTGGAATACATCATCCATCTCTCTTCTTTCAGAGATGATGCTCACAACTCAAAGGAGAAATCCTAGGTGATTGGTGAAGGCACTTCTCTTCTTTCAAAAGTAACATTTATCCAAGAGCCAAATCCCTTCTTGGATAGTATAAATCCTGGTGAAGTGACAGAAGGCACTTCTCTTCTTTCAGAAGTGCTTGTTCTTGCAAACAGTAGGACTCTTTCTGGTAACAAGTGACTGGTAACCGGGTCCAAAGTAACCAGCAATCTAAGATGTAGCTCAAATTCTCCACCTTGACTGCCCTAGAGTGTGGTATGAAGAACAATGGGGGCACAAAGTCATCCCAAGGTCCTTTACACAGAAACAAAAAATAAAAACACACTAAAGACATTTACAGACAGCACAAAGTCTTCCACAACTGACTTCAAGACACCTTCCTGATTACTTCCGCTAGTTCTGCTTGTTAGATCAAATAAATAAGAATGATCCTAAGAAGTAGACATAAGAACAATTTCCTAAAATAGCACAAGCTATAACAGCACAAATTCTGCAAGTAACTTGCTTTCTCATTCAGATATAATAATATGAAATTACAATCTGAGCTCAAAGTCTTAGCATTCGCCTTTCAATTTGGGCAGAGTTTTGCATCTGGTAACGGGAAGATCTCCCTTGTAACAATGAAAGAGTTTACATTATATAGAGGCCAGGAGAGACTTGGTACTTTGTCCCATGGAGTGACTTATGCTGTGCAATCAATGCCTTAGCTGCATTTTTGATTCTATCAGGAAGGGCCATGCTAGAGCAGGGAGGCTGCCTTAACTGTGGCATGTTGGTTCATCTTCCTTGTCTTCTCTTGAGTCTGAATCACTCATTCCATCACCTTCTAGCCGCGCAAATGTCTATTCTACCTTTAATTCAAAGGGGACAAACAAGCTGCACTTTTAATGTTTGTAGGCCTCAAATATCTACCCAACGAACTGCTTCACCCACTGGAATTAACTCTCGCTGAGTTTCCCTCTTTGACTCTTCCTTCTCTTGGTCTCGGCCTTAGGGTCTTTGAATGCATGAGGTCCGTGTTCTAAGCCTGCAAGGATCAATCAGACGCTTCACTACAACAATTTGACGTTCGCGGGTCTCTCTTCCTTTGAAGGTTAATGGCTGGCCATTCGCCCCAATTTTGACATTTTTGGGCCTATCATTTTGCTGTGACGTGGTGAGGACACATGGCGGCATCCACAGCTTTGAAATAAGCTTCTGGGAATAGGCCTTGAGACCTGTTAGAGGCTGGAGGTACAGATGCAAACACGTGGTAGTTTTCGCTGCATTGGAATGGGACATGTGGCATGTTCCTCTCTATGAAGCTTCATTTGAAACTGTGTCTTGGCGTGTGACACTTGGCAGCTTTTGCTGCACTTCATCTTTTTCCATTGAGTGTTTTTTCTTCAGTCGGGTTTTTCCTTCACTTTCTTTGGGCTCTCTTCTCGGGTGAATTCCTTCGGACAAAGTGTCTGAAGGATTTTTGCCTTAGTCATTTTCTCGCGAAAAATACTTCTGAAAGAATTATTTCGGCCTCTTTTACCTAGTCATTTCCTTCGGACAAAAAGTCTGAAGGAAATGTCCCCTGTCAGCCTTTGAACAAATTCGAAGGAATTTTATCTTTTCGATCAGTCGCTTCAACCCTTGAACCAATGTTGCCTGCCCTCCGCAAGGGCATTTGTTCCTTCGGCCCTAGGGTACTCCCTTGAACCGACCGATTGAACCAACTTTGGTTCAACGGTTCAATGGTTCAATTGGTTCAATCCCTTTATGTGGCTAAGTCCTTTGTTCTCTTGAACCAAATGGTCGTTGAACCTATTGAACCATTGAACCCGTTGAACCTTTGAAGCAAAGTAGTTAAATGGTTCAATGGTTCAAGCCTTCTTCTCTTTGATAAGTGTTCTGAAGCCGTCGAACCTTGAAGTGGTTGAACTTGTTGAACCTTTGCCAAAGCGCTTAACTCTTGCTGATGACGTTGAACCTTTAAACCCATTGAACCAAAATGGTTCAAGGTTCAACGGTTCAATGGTTCGATCCTTGCTTAGATGCTTGCCGATGGACATTTTTGATTGAACCAAGGCACTGAACCAATCCTAAAAATGACTAAGTATTGGAAACTGGTTCTTTTGATTGAACTCCCCTGTAGAAGCCTTTGAACCTGTAGAAATGAACCTGCCTGCAGAGTCCGTAGAAACCAAGTCCATAGTTTTTCTAACCTTGAAAGAGTCTGTAGGAATGAACCTGCAGAGTTCGTAGATTTGAGCCTGCAGAGTCCGTAGTTTCAAGCCTGCAGGGTCCGTAGATTTCTGAAAAGCTTGAAGAAAGGAGAACTTGAATGCTCAAAACAAATTTTGAAAAGGGAAGAGACATTTTTTTGATCTTGCAGGACCAAAATAGTTCATATGTTGTCCCAAAAATGAGTGACATTTTTGGGGACAACAATATTATGATCACGAAATATGATAGTCCATGGTTAAAACCCGATCATGTAATACATTGATTAATTTGTATAAATATGCACTAAAATATTATGAAGTTGAGAGACAACTAAAATGATAGGCAAAGTGGTTGGGAGGAGTGGAATAATGCAAGATTGAATGTTAGGTGGAACTTTACTTTGCTAGCGGATTTTTGTATTATAACTTAAGTGAGTTGCATTTTTTATCATGATTATCATGAAATCTGTATGAGTAAATAAGAAGTGTTGTTAGTAAAATACTAATTATTAAGCTTAATTTGGGATAGAGTATTAAAGCTTGAGTTACTAAGATAACAAATTCATTGAGCGTTTTGGTAAGATTATGGTTAATATCTATGAATGTTCAAATGGATTTTATGTTTGGATGATATTCAAAATCACAATAAAACATCCGTGAAATGATATTATGGCAATAATAGATTTTTAGTGAGATAAAATGAAGTGAGAAACGTCAACCAATTGAACATTGCCCTTTAGTTATGTTCATACAAAGTATAATGTGATTTACCATTACCAAGGTCATGATAACTGTTAATGATGTGTTTATTAAGTAAATATAAATGGTTTATCTTTAGCACAATAAGTGTTATGGATACATGTCAGTCGGATCAAGTTTTATAGCATCATGAAATGCTAAAAACTTGTGTAGATTATATGCTGTGAGAGAATTTATCTATGTGAATGGTTAGACTTATATAGAGTTCTACAATATGAAAAGTACTTAGATGGTACATATTGTATTTAACCCACACCTAAATAAATATTAGTTGTTACTTTGATAAGTATGTTTAATAACAATTAGAAGGATATCAAAATTATGTGCATACAAACTTATGAGTGCAAATGAATGTTAAGATAAAATTATATGTATTGTATGACTTATGTGTTATAGTTAAGCTTGCTTTAAAATGTGCATATGCTTCCATGTTTATGTGTTTAGTTAGTGTAAATGATTGAGAGAACTAGTAGTTGTAACTTAGAATCCTAGCCTATGACAAATGGGTTATCATGAAGATTGTTGCTTGGGACTTTTTGTAGTAATTTTGAATCTATAGTTTATTATGAATATGAAATATACTTGGGTAGTATAAACTGTAGTCTTTATTTTCCTGTATGAGTTAATATTAAATGTTTTGTTCATGTATGGTTGGAATAAAAGTATACTTTCATTTCTCCTTGTTTACCTTGTGATGTGATATTATTTCATGGAATATGTACTCTACATGAGTTTTTAATTATATACTAGGCTATATATATATTAGATTTCGCATTGATGATGCTAATAGGTAGTGAGACGGGTTCCACTAGCCTAGGTAGCACCATCAATGTATGATAATCTGATCAAGTGATGTGTGTGAAATTGATCAATCTAGTGATCAAATATTATTTGAAATTTGGGCCTAAGTATTTCATATGTTTGATTTGCATGTTGTGATATATCATGTTAGAATGGATTTCTTTATGGTACACTACATATTTTTAGAAATCTTGTAAGTACACAGGGTATTAGCACGTCTCTAAATTCTTGCACCATTTTATCTACCTATCTGTGAATGCAGGTCTATTTTTTGATAGGGCTTCAGGCAAAGGATCGTTGGTCTGTGGTTGGTGTGGTAAAGCACTTGGATGATGCTCTCCCTCCTCTGTTGCAGTACTTGGAGACGACACTTATGATTATTAGCGATACATGAGTTGGTTCAAATCGAGGTCCGGAGAGCTTGGTATCCATTATTATATTAGGTAGTATGCCTGAAGGAATGTAATTATATTATGTACTTGTATATTTGATTAGCAAATGTTGTATTATCAAACCAGCTGTAGATGTGTTGTATTGTATTTGCTTTCTGTGAAGATGTATAAAAATTAAATATAGTATTGGAAGTATAAGTACTATTGTTCTTAATTATGTTGTAGATGTGTTGTATTGTTTATTTTGTGGAATGAATGTTAATTTTTATTGGTAAAAAAAATATACTGCATTTTCTAAGTACAATTTGAGGGGTTGTAACAGTTTTGGATTACTAGCAACATGGCATAGAGTTTTTTCTATCTTTATCAACTTAGCAACATGATAGTGTTATTAACCCTCAATTTTTTGCAAGTAATCTAAAATTTTGTCATCCCAATTTTTAGATAAATTTAAAGAGAATACCTACAAATTGGCATTGGCCTTTGTTTGATGATGTATTTTTCAATGCACATATATAATTTAAAATTCTTTTCTCAATTGTAATCATTCAATTTCAGATTTAATTCTTGTTTCTATTTTCAAATTTAGATTCTTTACTTTTAATATATGTTTGAAGCACTCTTGATGACATCGATGCAATAAAAGTAAGGACTTAATTGAATTAAAATTTTAGGATAATTATGTAATGTAAATCTTAAGTTGTTAAAGTGTTGGAATAATAAATCAGGGATTAAATATAACAATATCAACAACCATTGATTTTTATTAATTCTAATTTGTTAAATGTGGAAAGGATGAGAGAGAAAATAATAACTTAGCTATAAACAAATATTTTAGGAGGGATCAGACTATGAAAATTGGTGAATAGATAGATCTGACTGTCATCAACAGGATCTAGGTGTCAGAAACAACATTGGAAATTAGTGTGATTAGTCAGATAGTAGTGTGGTGTGTCAGTGTCTAAGGCAGTGCGCTAATGTCCCACTCATAATCTTTGTAAACAATTTTTGGGTTTTGTAGATTTGGTCTTATTATAGTCATGGTCCAAATTTTAAGTTTTTAAAATCAATTTTTTTTCTTATAGCTCTATTTTTCTCAAAAAAAACCTAGGTTTTCATGCTTTTAAGGGTTTGAATGAACACCTCAATAAAAATGGGTTAGTGGGTCTAATGTGTTGGATGTGTGATCCACACTGATATGTGGGAACGTTGCCTACATACTAATACTATGAGGAGGGTTCAAGCCCCAATGTATTTTTCCTACCTATGTGATATGTGTGAATGTTTGTGAATGCTAGAATACTTAAGTGTAAATGCATGAGAGGATGCCTTGAAATCCACTTGAGATCTAGATACCTACGTTAGGGATGGATTATTAAACTTATGGGCTGAATCAATAAAACATTATAATAATTGAGAGTTTTCCTTAATATGAAGTGGTAATTTTGTGTACTTGTCTATGATAATGTCCACTTAGAGTGTAAGAGTGTCAAAGTAGTGTTTATATAGTGTTTTGATAAAAATGACTAGGGTGGTTGACTTAAGAATAGGTCTAGTATGACCATAATCCTCTTAAGGAGATGTAAAATTAATTTTTGGAAGGTGTAGGGACCTAAATCACTAAGGGATTGCACCATTATGTGTCTCATATGGTGTTCGATAGGCTTAGGTGTTATTTATGACTGCCACATGACTAAAAGTGGATCAAAAGGGCCCCTAAGATGGGTCAAATGCTATACTAAGGGTAAAGTGACCTCAAGTGGACATTCAAAACTTAAATGGTTAATTTTAATGACTACATTTCCCCCCCTTTATTCTAAAAATATAGCAAAGTGAAATGACTAGGATAAAGGAAAGATAGATGTACCTAGATTACCTAAAAGATGAAGCCTGTGAATGTGGATTTGAGTTTGTGAACTGTGCTCCATTGTGTGTCCTAAAAATGAAACATGTATGAATTAGTATTTAATACAAATCAAAAGAAATACAAAACTGAGTAAAAGGATGATATAAATAGGAAAGGAATGAATACACCTTGTTGGGTACATGAACCAAATGCTAAAACCTAATGACATTGTGTGCATGTGTTATTGGTGATCAAATAGTGAATAGCTTGGACTGAGCTGATGGATTGCTCAACACTCATGTGTGGGTGGCTCAAGAACTCACACTGGCCTTGACTCCATCATTTACCACCCTTTCTTAGTGGATCGTTATCTATGAATAACTTGGATTGGATTGATGGTTTGTCCAACCCTCTTATGTAGGTGGCTTAATAACTCTAGTAGGCTATGAGTCCATCATTACCTACCCATGCATAGTAGATGCATCTAAAACTAAAACTACGTGATACAACTAAAACTATTTAGGATGGCTCTGGGGCCACTCATAAACTATGAAATGTAAAATGAATCAGGGGCCACTTGAGAACTCTAGAATGTAAAACAACTCAAGGGCTACTCGAGAATGCCAACCATTGTAAATGGAATGAGACATCAATCTGATGTAAACCTAGTACAAAACTGGTGCAAATGGTGTTTGGAGTAACAATGTGGAAAATGACATGGAAATATCATCCCATCTGAGAGTACTAGTGCCAAATTGAACATATAAGAACAATGTGCCATGCACATGCCCCCAACTCTGATATCTATGTATATGGATTCTGGAATGAGTCATAATAATCTATGTCTGAGTATCTAAAACTAAAATGAGAGTGATCATGTCACGCATGATGCCCCACTCTAAGAAAACTTATATAATTTGTGTAAAAACTAAGCATATGCTAAACATGTTTGATCATCTATGATTGAGAATGTGTAAATTTGAATTGTAACTACCATACCTTTCTAATGATTCTATAATTTTCTATTTTTGGGTCTACTAGATAGTAGCACGGTCCCCTAGTCAATAACAAACTGCACTAGTGTCCTCTATTTTGTGTTATTGACCATATGTTTGTTTTTGTATGTGACTATTTTTCACTATGTTTTCTTAAGTCTAGGCTCTATATTTTGTGTTTGTGTACTAAAAAATATGTTCTAGATGGCTTGATCTCTATGACAAACCCCTATGAGTGCCCCCTCTCTTTTGAGGCGAGTTTTTGAACCTTTGCAATAATTATTCTCAAAATAAAAGCTATGCCTCATGCATTTTATACTAAAAACATATTATATCTACGTGATAAGCCAATATAATGTGTATACATGACATCAAAATGTAAAATAGCATGAGCATAAGTTGGTAATGTATAATGTATGTTTAGATTTAGCATTCAAAAGGTTATCAAGATAGATTTAACAATGTAAGCATGTATATAAACAACAAATCTAAGTATAATGTGTGTAAACTACCTAGGGGGATGGGGCATGATGTCCATCAAGGCATCCAAGGAGGAAGGGAAGTTGCATGAGGTCCCTCATGGCATCACAAACTGAGTGTGCAAGAAACAAGACAGAGACAAGTGTCATGGCCATAACACATACATGAAAGCATAAATATAAACACATGAGGCATGCAAAGTAGGCCGAGGGGCCACAATACAAGGGATATGGGCACATGTCACTAAGTCTGAGAAAGAGCAAACATACAAAGACATGTTCAAATGTCTACATATGCAAAGATAAAGGTTGGATTAGAGCCACATGTAAGGACATGTTCAAATGTCTGCATACATAATCAAGAAGGTACACACAAGGACACGGGCACATGTCCAAAGCATACATACAATGAAGGAAGTGGCTTAGAGTAATAGAACAATGACATTTTCAAATGCCCTCAAATAGATGTAGAAGCCAAGATACACAATCAAATATAAATTAGTAAAGATAGAAATGAAAGTATACATAAGCATGTGGTACAAATCCATATAAGAGCAAAGATGTACATAAGTAGAGTCTATAGTAGTGGTAGTCGATAAAAAATCAATGTAGTATAAGATTATCAATATCAAGATATAATCAATGTTAAATTTGTGATATGAAACATATAAAGATGTAACCTGGCAAACCAAAAGTTGTGTGTATGATGCCCCCAATGGGATTGATATGTTAATGTTGAATTTCTGTGTCTATATATGTACCCCTAATGGGTAGATAGTAGCAAATATGGATTTGTGTAGAGGACATGAGTCCTCTAACGATCTAAAAACACTCAAAAAATAAGTGAATCATGTATGTATGACAAAAACTGACTATACTAACATAGATAACATATGTAGTATCTAGACAATAGAAGAATGTAAACATGGAAATGCATACAATCTAAAATTTGTAATTTATAAATAAATATTTGAATGTTATTGTATTTTGGAAAATATTATATTATTTTTATGTTTTTTGAATATATGCTATGTACAAGCAACATGAAGATGAAAATATATACAAGGAACAAGGTAAGATAAACTATGTACAAGTAAGGAGAGATACTACTAACCAATGAGTCTCACGAGAGACCCACCCTCAATGGATCCTTCATCAAAAATAGGTATATTGAACTCTTGTGAAGTGTGATGGATGTGCTCTAATTGAATTGAACTACAATGTGAATTTGAATATTGCTCATTTTCAGTATCTTGGCAATCATAATAACTTGTATTGTTCCACTCATCATTATCATCTTGATTTTAAACCAATGTAATGCTACTGTTGATTTCCGTTGTATCTAGATGAGCATAGGGAATTGCATCTTACTGTGGAATTGACCTATCTGAATTGTGCTTTGTAATATATTATGTGACTGTAACCTTTGAAATCGTACCTATTCTAGGTATATGGTTCTTTGGAGGCTTTTTTGTTAGAAAGCCTCTTTTGAGAATGTTTGTTGGCTTAACATGATTTTGAATATACAACTTAAGTTATTGCACTTTTTGTAACATTACCTATGTATTTGGATCTTGTGCCTTGATAAACTATGTTGGTGAATGATTTGCCTTAGTATTATCCATAAATCACAAATCTTGTTGATCAACATTATCAACTGCTAGAATAGGAGTTGTGATGCCTTGGGCATGTTTGCCCAATCCTTAACCTTGATAATCAAATTGTTGTAGATATTTTTGACCAAACCCATACAATTTTGAAAGTGGGACCTCATTTTGGAGAGGTATATTTACATGTTTTAATTTCTTTACATGTGCATGTTGTATTGTTTTTTGCTTTGATTTTGCTTTGTGAACCTTTTGTTGTTCAGAATTATGCTTTGGCAAACACTTTTGTATTGTTTCTAAATTTAACCCATTTTGAATTTGAACATTTGCCATTGTCTGTTGTTTGGATGATGTGTCATTTTCTGAGTCATCCCTATCAAGTACATGTTGTATTTTCTTTTTTAATGCTAAACATGAATCAGTGCGGTGCCTATGCATTATATGATATGCATAATAATATTTGGGGATTCATTGGATGTAGAGGAGGTAGGTTGATCAACTTAGCTTTAATTATTTACCTTAAAAACTCACTTGAACTTTTATTTGATATTTGTATACTTTTTGAATCACTAGTTGTAGATGCACTTTGTTGTGATTTTTTGTTTTGCTATATAACATTGTTTACCACAAATTGACTAGGTGAAGATGCATATGCATGATTGAAACTAGTGTGATGTAGAGGCTTTTGTCTTGTAATATGATTTTTCAATACTGTAATCTTTTCATGTAATAGCTGATTCTGATTTTGTAATTCTGAAATTAGCTTTCTCATATTGATAATTTGATCTGTTAGAGTCTCACAAGTGTAAACCCTGGTTACTTCTAATTGAACATGTAATCACATAGTCTATAGAGAAGAGGTGGAGGTATGAATACGTTGAGTATGGTTATTACTAATAGTATAATAGGTTGCTTCATCTCTTGGAGGACTAATAGCATAGACTTGGTTAGAGGGGAAATAGTTATCACCCTCATGGAGATTAGGATGAGAAGAAGATTCTTTCATGTGCATAAGATATGACATTGAAACTTGAAATATGGTTGTTAGGGTATTCAATTTATAGAATAAGTCAAATAAAATATATTTTACTAGATATAGGACATCATGTACATATGTGTTTATATCTTATTTGAATTGATTCCCAATAAAAGGAAACAAGTATGTAGATGAAACTAGAAAACTTTGCATTAGAAAATGATAAACATCTTTTGTCATTATTATCATGATTAGACAAAAAAAAAATCAAAAGATATAAGGATCTAAAATCTAAGTATGAGTTTTAGAAGGCTAGAAACATAAATCCTAAAGGTAGTCTAGGGTTAGGATTTTTGCACTATTTGAAGTAAGTCGGGTTCCCCAAATGATTTAATTTTTTAGGGGAATTATGGATGGAAAACTATAGGTTGTTAAAGTACTAGAATAATAGATCAGACAATAAATATAAAAATATCAACAATTATTGATTTGATTAATTCTAATTTGCTAAATGTGGAAATAATCAGAGAAAATAACCTAAAAACAACCATTCTAGGAGGGATCAAAATGTGAAAATTGGTGAATAGATAGATTTGATTGTCATCAATAGGATCTAGGGGTCAGAAACAACCCTGGACATTAACACAATTAATTAGATAGTAGTGTGATGTGCTAGTGTTTAAGGTAATGCGTTGTAATGCGCTAGTGTCCCACTCAAAATCTTCATAAACGATTTCTGGGTTTTGTAGATCAAGTGTTGTCCAGCTATGGTCCAAACTTCAAGTCTATATGATCAATATTTTTTTTGTATCTCTATTTTCCTTTGAAAACCCTAGGTTTTATGCTTGTAAAGGTTTAAATGAACACCATGAGAAAAATGGGTTAGTAGGTCTAATGTACTGGACGTGTGATCCATACCCCTATATGGGCACGTTGCTTACATACCAATACTCTGGAAAGGATCAATCTCGATGTAGTTCTCCTACCTATGTGATATGTGTGAATGTCTATGAATGTTAGAATGCCTAAATGTGAATGCATGAGTCAATGTTTTGGAGGGCACTTGAGATCTGGATACTTGTGCTAGAGCTAGATTATTGAATGTATGTGATATTGAAAGAATTGGGAGCTTTCCCATAATATGAAATGGTACTTTTGTGTGTTTCTCTATGATAATGTCCACTTAGAGTGTAAGAGTGTGAAAGTAGTGTTTTGATAAAAATGACTTGGGAGGGTGACTTAAGAATAGGTCTAGGCCAACCCTAATCCTCTTAGGGAGATGAAAAATTACTTTTTGGAGGGTCTAAGGACCTAAATCACTAAGGGATTGCGCCATTATGTGTCTCATGTGGTGTTATATAGGTCTGAGTACTATTTATGACTGCTATGTGACTAAAAATGGATCAAAAGGGCCCCTAAGATGGGTCAAGTTCTATACTAATGGTAAAGTGACCTCAAGTGGACATCCAAGACATAAATGGTTAATTTTAATGACTACACTAATAAAGTAAGACTATGCAATCTAAAATAATGACTTTTTCTTCTAATAATTCTCTTATTGAACATTTACAATGTGTGTAATTAATTATATCTTTTTTTCCTAAAAATTTTCATACAATGTGGCCTCTGGATTTAATATATTGCATGACTCATCAACATTGAATAAAAGTTATCACCAATAGATGGTTAAATATGATGAGTACAGGGGTAGACTATCTAATGGAAGCAGACAAATTCAACAATAAATAGTGTCTTCTATGTTGAGAGGTGTCAGATAAATTTTCATGCATGTTTAGACCAAAATTAAAGCATAAGAAGAAAATTAGTGTTTAAAGTAGATTAGATGAAAAAGAGGAAGTGGTCTGCAAATGTAAAAGCTCCAATGAATACTCTCTAAATGTTTGCTTGTTTCTCTAAAATGCTTGTAAATGCTCAATAGATTATTATAGACAATAACTAAAAAATACTTTTTTTGAGGATTTATAGATGTTTAAATGCACTAAGATGCGTGTGTATTTATAGTTGACTTGAATTCAAATGAGAAACCTCTTGGTGTACAAATTGACATTAAATATAAAAAAAGTGAACAAGATGGAGCCACAAGACACGTCTGAACCCTATTGAACCAAGACCACCAAAAACCCCATAACCAAGGTAATTTTTTTAGGGAAGCACCACAAAACTAAAAAACATAGAATAGATAAAAAGGGGGATATAACGAAAAACAACAAAGCAGGATGAAGTAGCTTAGAATTATATGTGTTTAATTAAACTTTTGAGGTCAATGTTTTTAATGAGCTAAGTGGGCGGAGGTGGAGATTAACGCATGAAGCTAAAATTATAATTTTCCATCACCCTGCTTTTGTAATAAATAAACAAAGACTTCATTTAGGAGTCTTAATGATGATAAGCGTGACCATTTGTATCTTTGAGGTAATGAGTTGGATGCATGATGATGAATAGTTGATATGTGTCAAGCAGTCACTAAATAATACAACATGGTGAACAAAGTACTAATAATACCATTGCTACCAGTATTGACCCGCATTCCACCATTGAAATAACATTTTTTTCCTAAGCTTCTACAATAAGATTTTGCCATTGCTTTTCATAAATCCCAGGGTCATGTTCATTGCATAAGAAGAAAAAGGAAAACCAAAAGTTTAGGTGTGTATACATCTATCAAAAGATATGCTCACAACTTGGGCACATACATTTTTTATAAATGTCAGTGTCTATTTATTTTTTGTTCTCTCTTTAAAATTTCTTATACTTAAGGGAAATGGTGGTGTTCGTGTTGTTTTCATGTCTTACTCTTCTGATAAAGCAATCGAGGAGAATGTAGATCTGAGAGTTTAGGTTGTTGAGAGTGAAACGAGTGTTGCGATGTCATGGTAGCTTGCAGAGTTGAGATATGGATATAGAGAGATTTTTAAAAATGGTCTGCATGTGTTTGATCCTACCATAGTTCAGTGGCAATAGAAGCTCTAGTAAGGGCTTATTCTCTGTTGGATACCTACAACATCCTTCAACCAGATCAATGCACTAACCACTTGACAAACATCGTTGATTATATTTCAAACAGGGGCTAGGGAAAAAAACCAAATAAAAAAAGTGACAACCAACCATTAGGTTGAAGATGAGATGCAATTGATTGCTATAGAGCTATTTCATATGAGGAGAGAATACAATGCACGCTCTTTGATTTGAGGAATAATGACCATCCTGGGTTTGAATTGTACCTCTCCTCTATTTCCTTAGTGTTATTTGGCCTTTCCTTCTCAAACTTGATCCCGATCCACTCCATGGCATAGGCCTTCATGCTTATGTTGATATTAACTGTGCATCCAAAGTCTCTGCATCGAGAACAAACTTTGTAAGCCTCTTCAAACAACTCCCATGCATAATTTGCTCTCATTGTGAGAGTGGATTATAATTTCAGAAAAATCAATTTATGATAAATATGTGCTTATGTCGAAAAGTTAATAACTTTTTAGACGAAAATAGAAACGCCTCCGGTGTAATTATCACATTGACATAAAAGAAATCCACTTCCAATGGAAAATGTAAAATGCATTTATGTGAGACGTTAATAGAAAATGTAAAATGTGGAAGCACACGCAAGGCATACGGATCGTTTGAGGAAATGTGGTCTCTTGGCTTGGAAACTAAAATACAAATGCGCCAGCCGGGAATCGAACCCGGGTCTGTACCGTGGCAGGGTACTATTCTACCACTAGACCACTGGTGCGTTCGAAGGCGAGGACATTGGAAAGAGATTCTGTTCATCTAAAAAGCAAAACATAATACCAATGGGGATTCGAAGCACGTACCCTGGAGGGCATGGAAGATGGAAAATAAATGATAATATCTTTCCTGCCAAGGAAAAGTAAAAGAAAAAGCTGTGATTTTATGTTTCAGAACTGCGCCTCTATAGCTCAGTGGTAGAGCGTCAGTCTATTGTGTGTGTGTTCTTAGCTGTGAACTTCATTCTGCTCATTAGCTTTTGCTTGCGGAGGAGGGAGGGGTTTTTATAATAATAAGCAGCAGAGAGAGGAAGGATTAGGTTATCCATATTTTTAAAAGGGTGAAGGCAAGGCCGTTCTTGTTTACTCCCACATGCGATGCTCCTATCTAATAAAAACGATTCATATACGCAGACACACGCCAATGTTAGTCTCTTCGGAGACATCTGATAAAATTGGAACGATACAGAGAAGATTAGCATGGCCCCTGCGCAAGGATGACACGCATAAATCGAGAAATGGTTCAAATTTTTTTTATTCTTATTCTATTTCCATTCCTGCATTTGAAACACTTCATTCTTGGCACATCACTTTAATTCATTTTCAAGTATGAAATTTCTTCCATACGCTGTTCTTCCTCCACCCATTCACAATGATTTGCGCTCTTCTCTTCTCAGATTGGATTTGTTTTGCTCACCGAGTTTAACAGTTTTGATGATAAAGTAAATATTTAAACCCTCCATAGCCATTTCACCTAGAAATTCCAAAATATTGCCGATTCATTCTAAATAAATTAGAGGTTTCTTAATCTTATCAGAAAACGTAATATTATTGAGACTAACAAAATGACGACATTAAATATTTTAATATTCTTTTATTTCATAATATCTATGAATAAATATGTGGCAGTTCATTTATTATCTTTGGGCCATCATTCATCACTATTTAAAATTTTGTGCCTATTGCACTCTGGGTGTGTGCAATGGCATGTTCATAGTATTCTTTACCTTAAGAAGGACAACTTTCTCTTAAGCTTCTCATAACAAGTTGATTAATCAAGAGGATTTGGTAGCTCGTATAATGGAAAATAAAATTTAGATTGAGGAATTGATTAGAGCTTTGAGATACTCTCTTTTTACCAACCACTATAGTGATTGTTTTGTAAATACATTAGAAACGTTGGTAAGTGAAGTTGACTCGATGACAAGTAAAATTGATAGGTGGGAATCCTGTAGGGCTTATTATGTATCCAAATTTTCATCTACTAAAATACAACATAGGAAAATAAAATAAAAGATGAAAAAAGTACATTTTTCATCAATCCAAAAACTAATGCACCACTTCCATTAACATGCAAATATTTCCCAATCTAATGGTGCCACCATGATGAAATTAAAAATAATTTTTGAGATATAAAGGGGATGGTGTTCAATTAGATGTGTTGAAACAATCATGAGGTCACATTATATTGTTAAAGGAAACTCTATTTCGAGTTTATCCTCAAGGAAATACAAATTGCTTTGATCATATTGAATTTCAAGGTTGAGGAAACGGCTTTGCATAGGATAGAGAGGGTGCACGCAATGCACCCAATCATCCTGGTAGAGTCCCCATCCAAAATCTCATTCAACCAACGACAATCCAATCTATAGTGAATGAGACTATGGAGGTTTACATATTACGTGCATTTAGCATGTTTAATTACACCCTTGTTGAGCACACTATATAGATTTCATGTAGTGATTGGTGAGGATGTGCATGGGGATGTACTTGTTAGAACCCGTGCTCAAGTACACTTTTTCAGTTCTTGTTGGGATATGTTTATTAGATATTCAAAAGAGGACGATGATTTGATGCATGATTGTGGTTTTATGTTGACTGAGCTTTATGATGTGGTCATCATTGATGACTTATTGAGACATGCATTTAGTTATGACACTTTGACCACATCTTCTTAGGTAATTTTTATATGCAACACATTGTAAATATTTAATTTGTTTATTAAATTCCACATTTATATATTTAAGTTAATGATTAACTTACATATGTAAATAAATAATACATATGTAAAAATAAAATATCAGTCAAGGTCGTGTTTGTTTACTCTCACATGTGATGCTCATCAAAAATAAAAACAATTCATATACGTAGGCATACACTGCTTCGGTCATCTCTTCGAAGACATCTCATAAAATAAAAATGATACGGAAAAAAATGGCATGCCCACTAAGCAAATGGAGAAGGTCTAAGTTTGCCAAGTTTATCATCTTCATTCTTCTACACAACCTAATATCATACTAACAACTCATTTTGTTTAGGCTCAATGTTGAGGTAGTTTCAAGTCTAGGCTCAATGTTGAGGTAGTTTCGAGCAATACATAATATGGGAAAATGTTGAATGATTGAAATGAATGGGAAAGTGTTAAACAATTAAAATGAATGGTAATTAAGATCTCAAAATAAATTGTATGTAAATTAGTTTCAAATTATCATACCTGATTCATTATTAAGAAAAAAATTATAATAGTTAACTTTATTATTATTTTTATTAGTTTTGGGAATCATATTCAAAAATAGATTTAGACAATAATTTTAGGAATTATGTTCAAAAATACATTTAAACGAGGCTACAACAAATTAATATCATCAATTTTCAAACAAGGTGAGATCTCAAATCTACTTTAAAATTTTAACGACATATTCATTTTAAAGAATATAAAGAGATTATATAGGAAGTTTTTTACAACCTTTTATGTGATTCAAGGCAATTTACGACTTTCACTAACTTGTAGTATAACCTTAAAACTCTACACCATTTGATATCTTCACCATCAACTTCGCATTAATAAGATAAAATTGTCATTACGTCTTGAGGTGGATACCGATGCAGTCGATCTCGATGCCACTCTCACAATGGCACCCTGTATCAGCGCATGACCCCCGCGGGTAGCAGCAAGAGTGGCGACCCCCACCTCCTTCCCCTACTGGGCAGGATGGTTGGGATGCTCCTCCTCCTCTACGTCCAGATGTTTGGGGGGTACCACCTGGAGGTTGGTCAAATGTGTTGGACAAGTTCCCCAGGGTCTCTTTGGTCATCTCTCCTACTCGGACACAAGAAGATGATAAGGACATTGCTCAAGCTTTTGATTGGGAGCTAATTCTAGATGGCAATAACTTGCCAAGCTCGGGTTGGGGTCTCGATGATATGGATCCTCCACCTTCTGACCTTGCTTTGAGAGCTTAATGTTCTCTCTTATGATGTTTTAATGACTTATTCCTAGACAGAACCAAATATTGTTTTTGCTTTTGTTGTTCCCTATTCTTAAACTTGACCTAATTTAACATTGAAGCGTGCTTCCATACCACTTTTTTTTGGTGAATTATTTATATATTATATATTTTATTAATATATAAATATATTTCATTAAAAAAAAATATTAACATCGAAATTGCAAGTTATTTTGGTGAGTGACACCATCAACATTTATTTACAAATACATATAACCGTCTTTTTAGTGGGAAAAGGGATTTTGAAAGCCGACACAGATTTTATGTTAGGAAAAAATATGTCATAGTTGGAAATAAAAAATCGCGCTCATTTGATTTCTTTTGACTTTCCCATCAACTTTTTATAACACAATCAGTGCCCACGAAAAAACTTGTGCGTCAAGTTTGCGTCAAAGTTGGGGATATGTAATTTGTTTGATCCTTTTTCTGAAAGTTCTCTGTTTGTGAAGCAGTTTTTGGGTTTTATTCATCTTGTTATTTGGATATGTTTTTCACTATGGTTAAACTTCAATAATACATAAGTTAGTTATAAATAAGGTATTTCATTATTAATGTCTTTAGTCAAGTTTCATATATTCAAATATTTATTTTGACATATTTTATATATGTATTTATTGGTTTATTTAAATAGATTTGTATTATGTCATAGTTTTAATTTGTTGTGCACAATGTAACTCGTATTTGTCCCAAAGGTGTAAGTTCTACTAAGAGGGATGCAATTTTCTGTTTTGGTAAAGCAAGGTTTTGTCAAGTGAAAGAATGAAAATTGGTGGTCATACCTTGCTCAAAACCTATGATTGTTGATCCAATTTCACCTTTTATATAGGAAGCATTAAACAATAATAATTTGATATTTATGGTAGAAGTGGTAATGGAAAATGAGGTTGGGTATTTCTTCATATGGAATGGCAATGAGTTATGCAGGGAGGAGGTGTTTTATTCCACAATAAGCTTAAGAAATGGCAAAGTGGCGAAGAAGGGCATGGCCCTACAAATAATGAAAGCGGTGAAATATTTTAAGGTGAGTTGGATGGTGATGGCGATATGCAATGATAAAGTATTTCAAGTGATGGACTCGAAATACTCTAAGTAGATACACATGCAAATTTAGTAACATGTTGCCTCTATTAATGTAATATGTAGCTTCCACCAAACTGTTTCAGTCACCCAACATATGATTAAAACAAGGGTCATCTCAATGAAAGCAGAAGTTATATATCCAATAGAGCCTCTTAAAACTTAGAGAATGTATCACATGTCAATTTAGATGAGCCTATAATTAATTAGACAAAAATTCTCACTACTTTAACCATATAAAACTAAATTAGACAACTATAAAACCAATTAGATGAAAATGGAAAAGCTTTCACAATGAAAAACATTTTCTATATAACCCAATCAAAAAATCACCATGTAGTTTGAATGGTATCAGCTAAGTTGATATAGTATTAAATAAGAAGAGAATACCAAATATATGATGTTTAACATTTGTATTCCCTAATTAGGCTATGGGAAATCCATAAACCTAAACAGGTTGACTACTCCTACCAGTAAGAAACCTGGAGATTAAGAAATAATTAATTCAAAGGTTATGTGTGCCACATGTTAGCCACACATAACTCAATATAAGCCATATGTTAAGAGTATAACAAACAAAATTTTTCTCAAGGAGAAAACGTCTTTCAAAGATGTCCATAAAGCCTTTGTCAAACATAACTCTACTCTTTCCAAATTGCATAGCCTTCCATTATTTCATTTCACATTCTCTGATAGATATTTTCACCATGTTTTTGTAGGACTTTTTTAATCTTTTAGAAGATATCACGTTCTTTCTCTTCATACTTTACAGGAAATTATCTTGGTCAATGAAAATATTAACAACAATGTCATTTTCCAATCAATTTTTAGTGTACTACATCCATTAAACTATTTGAAATCCTATCAAATAATCACACCAACTCAAATGGTCATTTGTAATTGATATTTTTAATACCTTCAGGGAATATGAAGCATATTTGGTGGAAACTTGCTAGTATGTCATCAACTAAAGTGCCTTTTTGAGATTACACAACAATCACAACAAAGGGTTGTATTACAAATAAGGATACAATTATTATAGAGTAATAAATAAGATGAATATAATCAAGTATGTGAATGAGTAATTACAAAATTAGGTGATATATAATGATAATCTACATAAAATACATTAGAGTTTAAGCAAACCAAGCCTCAAATAGAATAGGAGAATAGGTGGCACATACAACAATGAGGTATTCCATCAAACTTACATTGGTTAGTATCATTGAAAGGTAGAAACATTGTATTAGGGATAAATATTTTATTAGCTCAAGTTGGTGTTGCACCATTAGGGCATAGAGCTAACACAGTTTATCCATAACTGACAAATACTCTTAGAAGAACTCAGCCAAAAGGTGAAATAGGGTGCATTGGTACCCTTGTGGCTCAAATAGTTGTAAATATTAAAAAAAATATAAAGGTAAGTGTTGTCATTCAAAATGTGCACCCGTGGATGGTCTATGGTGAAGGAGGTTTTGCGATAGGGTACAAAGCATGAATGCCTTGTGTAGGGCACAAAAGTGTTCAGCATTGGGCATGGAAATGTTATCACTCACTTGCTCACTTAGAGCATTGATTGTCTCATCACAATGATAGGAACATCCCCAAGGGTTGCGCTCCTTGGGATGAGCCTCTGGAGTAGGTTGGATTCCTTCTATTCTAAGTGCACCTGGTTTAAGACCAATGCATAGACCTAAAGAGCAAAAAAGTAAATCTACACTAATCTAAACCTAATATTTTTGAGGGAAAAGGGAGGGAGAAGGTAATAATTTGCTGAAAAATAAAAGGGAAATACACTAAGAATAGAGTGAGCGCTCCTACTATCATGGACACACTACAAATGCTTGAGAACAAGATGTTATCACACAGACTCCACCAAGGACACTCCAAATGCATAAGTGTTTTGCATACAGGTGCAGGAACATAGTTCAAATTGAAAGGGATGACAAATGATCCATAGACAATGTCTACACAGACCTGAATGCACACAAGATATGACCTACAAGTGAGTTCCAAGTTCCACATAGAAGTGTTGGGAATGGGCATCGATGAAAGTGGTGGACACTACCCACAAACAAAGATTAACTAACATAAATAACACATAGAGTGTAAGAAGAATAGAGGGAGGTGAACTTAATTCTCATTAACATGCAAGATTCAACCAAAAAAAGTGATCTTGAAGGGAAATTTTGACAGCGTGAGGTTGCCAAAAATGTGTCAACCCTTTTTTATAATGAAGAACAAGGATTTATAATGGATCAATCCCTTTAAAATTAATGCACCCCTTGGGGTGGTAGACACAGTCCTTTAATTCTATTGAGACACCACACCCATGCTTCTTAAATTATGCCTAGTGATTCAGATCTGGGAGTTAGTGGCAGGATTCTTCTAGATCCACGTGCATGTCTGAGAGAGGAAGATATTTCGAATAGTTAGAGGGGTGGCATGTGATCATGTTCTGACATATTATAATCACTTCTACATTTACTTATTCTAACAAGACCTTGAACACCGCTTAATTAATTTTTCATCTACCTCTTTAAAACTTGTTAATCATTGCATTGATCACCTTTGAACTGCCATATCATTACTGTGCATCTAATGGGAATCATTACCTTATGCCTTTTGGGGACATATATGCACTGAGGGTTGCATAGTTAGACTATGTAGTGATCCACAAGTAGGTGAATGTCATAGATGTAGAATCCTTTTGCAGGGGTTATGAATTTTAACCCTTTTGCACCAAGTCCCCTTTAAATAGCCTTCTCAAGTCTTTACTTTATACTGGGGTCCACATTAGTTTGTAAAGTAGTATGTGCACAACATAGATTATAGTCTATAATTTATGAGAGCACAGAAGTGAAACTGTGTAATTTGGTGTGGGACTTCATCATTTAATAAGAAGGAGGACTTTGAATAAGAACGTGCAAGAATATTGAAGATCTTGAGTGAACTTTTCATGATTTAGAACTGCTCCTTGTGCACTTCTTTATGTGGTGTCTCAAGATTAGGAGGTTTGTGTGTTTGAACCTACATGCCATTTTATCTTGTGCGATGGAGTATCTCTTCATGGTGCATGCATCAGGGACTGCTAGTGGGCACTAATCAACACTTAGTCAATGTGCAGATCTGTGTTGATCACTTAAAGTACATGCATTGATGGGAAGTGTTTGTGTATAGGCTTGCTTTAAGGAACTCAAGACTTCGTAGGAGCACAACCTTATGTAGGATCCTTATGAGTTCCGTGCAAGTTAGGGGTGACTTATAAAGTCAACACTTTTGATAGCATTTATGGGTTGCTTTCCTACTAAGTGGGAATTTATTAGTCTTTGAAGCAATCCATTGGGCATGGAGTCATTGAATATGCAACCTGCTTGACCTGTGCCTGAATAAACTAAATTGAGTCCTACCCACAACAAAGCAAATGGAAAAGAACCAGTAAAAGATGTGTGAGATGCACTTAGATGAAAACAAAACTAAATTAAGACTACAAAATGTGCCCATAATCATTTAAGGAAATACAATGCAAACTAATCTGATATACTATATACAACCTACAAACATAAGCCTTCATCTTCTTGAGTTAAAACAAAATCTCTTAGATACTTTTCATTGTGCATCATCCTGTTATTGATATGCAATGGGTGGAGTTGAGAGATCATCTATTTACTATAAAAGAGATTTTCCCTAGTTACTTGTAAAGAGTACTCAAGGAAGTTCATTTGACTGGGCTCCCTTTTGATGAATGACTCCATCAAGCTACGCATAAGCTTTCCTCCTAGATGGATAATGTCTTTGAAGTTGAGCCAATCCCTCCCATATTTCTTAGTGCCTAACTGCACCCTTTACTTGGATTGAGCCTTCAAGAGCTTGGGAATCCTATGCCTGATGATCAAGAAGTTCATGAACTCAATGGGTTGCTCCTGCTCATTTCATGACTATTGCTCGAGCATAATTAGCTAGTATTGTTGCCTTAGTTCAAACGAGCCTTTTGATGATTCATTCATTCATGGATGTACACCTATACCCCTACAGGATTCTTCCATCTATGAGGTTGTATCCTCTTCTACGTGCTCACCCTACATATCTACAATATGTGATTGAAACTAGAATTTGGCATATAATTGGTCATGGGTCTACTCTTGAGGGGGAGCCTGTTTATCATCAAGACTCGAGCGAAATTCTTATAGCTCATCCTAAAAAAATTCTTCCTCCTATGCTTGTAATTATTCTTATAGGCTAACCTTGAGGTGATCATAATCATTTTACTTAGGCATGCACTCCTCTTGAAGGTTTGATTCTTCTTTGAGGTCTTCTTCCATGGCATCAAATGATAGATCATTTACCCAAGAGCAGTTTTGCGCAAGCTTTTGGATGCATTCTACAGTGGTACAAATTTACCCATCCTCATTAATATCCTCCCCCTCAACCACCACTTTTTCCATTCACTCACCAACCTACTGTTCCATCTAATTGTATCTATCTTTTTCTCATAGCAGGGTTGATCTTTCTAGTGCAACGATATAGAGAGGACTGCTAATGATTATCTCCTCTTCTTTAATGGAGGCATCCTCCTCTTCTTCTAAGTGGACTTCATATTCACTCCACACAACTCATCCTCTTTTGAATAAGGAGATGGTGGGAGGGCATAAGGTTTTGACTGGCACAAAAGGAGGTTTTACAAGGTTAGGAATTTCGAAGTCAGGGTACGTGGCCTAAAAAGGATGCCATGACTACACTTGGGTTTTTTTTAAGGGATAGACATAGTCTTTTTCAAGGAAGAGAGGATTCTAAAACTTGGAACCTTGAAATTAGGGGGTTTACTTGGAAGTGTAGAGTATTTATCTTGCCTAAAGCTAGGGACTTTGGGCACAAAAACTCCTTGCCTCATAGACTAGCCTATGAGCATGTGGGGAACCTTCTTGAATCTAAGAAAGGAAGGAGTGGAGGTAGTTGGTTGTGATTTAATTCCTTTTATCTACATAAGCAACTAACACATTTGCTCTTCTTTGTCTATGATTTTCCTAGCCAAGCACTCTTCTTCATATCTACATTTAACCATCATCTCCTGTTTTTGAATATAAGCTTGATAAGTAAGCTCTTCTTATTGCCTATTATACTCTTTCTCTCTTTTAATCTCCATTTATCTTTGAAAATCTAGACATATATCACTGATTCTCTGTTGGGGTTGACTAGGAGGGTAACAATGTAGATTGGGAGTAAGGTAGCCTTCTTGAGGCTAGTTTTAGGCATGAACAGGCTACCAAGAAAGTTGAACTAGGATGGGAGGGGGGTAAACATTATGATAAGGGTAATACCTTGTTGTTCCAGGCCAAATTGGGGGAAACTACGAGCACTCTCACGAGATTGATATGAGAAATGGGAAGGTGGGACAATAGCATTTTCATCGAATGGGGGGTGGAAAGACATCTTTAAGCACTCAAACTGCTTAAACTAGTAGATTTGATCTTTGAAGTCACCATGTTGTTGAAGAAACTGCCCTGAATGACAAGATGCATTGAAAAATGCACCAAAATCCTTCAATAAATGATATAAGGATCATCAAATCATGTCCCACTAAGCGTGTCATAAACTGTTATCATTTGAAACATGCAGTCATGGATGGTTTGCAATGTAAGAGGTTTTGTAATAAGGCACAGAGTGTGAATGCCTTGTGCAAGGTGTAAAAATATTTAACCTCAGGCATGGAAGTGTTATCACTCACTTGCTCATGTAGAGCATTAGTTGTCTCATCACAATGATGCGAATATCCCCAAGGTGTGGGACCCTTATGCTCCTTGGGATGAGCCTTCAGAGTAGGTTGGATTCATTTTATTCTAAGTGCACCTGGCTTAAGACCATTGTGTAGACCTAAAGAGCAAAAAGGTAAATCTTTATTAATCTAAACCTAAGATTTTTTAGGGAAAAGGGAGGGATAATGTAAGAATTTGATAAAAAATGAAGGGTGATACACCAAGAATAGAGCGAGCACTCCTACTATTGTGGACACACTACAAATACTTGAGAACAAGATGCTATCACACAAACTCCACTAAGGACACTCTAAATGCATAAGTGTTTTACATAGAGGCATAATAACATAGTACAACACTTAAAGGGATGCTAAATGATCCATAGACAATGTCTGCATAGACCCAAATACGCATAGGATATGACATGCAAGTGAGTTCCAAGTTCCACACAAAGTTGTTGGGAATGGACAATGATGAGAGGGGAGAACATTACCCATAGACAAAGATCAAAAAACACAAATAAGACATACAGTGTAAGAATAATAGAAGGAGGTGAACTTAATTCTCATTAACATGCAATTTTTAGCTAACAAAAATGATCTTGGAGGGAAAATTTTGATAGCATGAGGTTACCACGTATGTGTCAACCCTTTTTTATAATGAAGAATGGGTCTTTATAATGGATCAAACCCTTTACAATTAATGCACCCCTTGCAGTGGTAGACACAAGCCTTTAATTCTATTGTAGTAACACACCCATGCTTCTTAAATTCTACTAGTGACTTAGATTTTGGAGTTGGTGGCATGATTCTTCTAGATCCATGTGTGTGTTTGAGAGTAGAAGATCTTTGGAATAGTCATAGGGGTGACATGTGATCATGTTCTAACATTTGATAGTCACTTATGCATTTACTTATTTTGACAAGACCTTGAATGCCACTCAATGACTTTTCCAACTACCTCTTTATACCTTACTACCACTTGTTAATCATTGTGTGGGTCACCCTTGAACTACCACATCATTGTTGACATCTGATGAGAATCATTACCTTATGCCTTTTAGGTACATCTTCACACTAAGGGTTGCATAGTTAGATTTCATAGTGAGTCATGAGTAGGTGAAGGGAATATGTGTACAAGCCTTTTATGGGAGTTATGAGTTTTAACCATTTTGAAACAAGCCCCCTTTAAATATCCTTCTCAAGTCTATGCTTTATACCAGGGTCCACATTAGTCTGTAAAGTAGTATGTGCATAGCGTAGATCATAGTCTATGATTTATGAGAGCACATAAGTGAAACTCTATGATTTGGTGTGGGAATTCATAATTTAATCAAAAGGAAGAATTTGAATAATAATTTTTGATAAGATTAAATATCTTATCACACTTTTCATAATTTGGAACTGCTCCTTTCGCACTGCTTTCTACATTATCTTGAGATTAGGAGGTTTGCATGTTTGAACCTACATGCCATTTTAGCTTATGAGATGGAGGATCTCTTCATGGTGCACACATCAAGGAATCATAGTGGGTATGAATCAATACTTATTCAATATATAGATCTATGTTTATTGCTTTAAGCATTGGCACAAACAAGAAGCGTCTGCGTGTACGCTTGTTTTAAGGAACTCAACACTTCACAGGTGAACAACCTTTTATAGGATCTTTATGAGTTTCATGCAAGTTAGGGGTGGATTATAAAGTTAAAAGTAACATAAATTAAACATGATGTGATCAAGTTAGAACACCATAATGCACAAATAGAGCTAACTTCATTATGAGTAACCTAAAATATACATAACAACTTATGGTAGGAGGCCAACTATTACAATCTTATTTTCTATAAATATTCTATATGTATATATAGTGCATCCATACTACATCAAGAAATAATAAATGCCCACCTATTATTCTACCTAACACATCACATATGTAACTAAGTGTGTGGCACTACATTTTATTTACATTGCCCCATTTTATTTTCACGATTACATTGACTTGCACCTATACAAAAAGCATACACAAGATTTTACACTAAAATTTTATAATCACATATGAAAATACTTGGAGCTCCTTTATTATAACATCATGCAACTACATCAAGGCCTCCATTGAAAATGGTGGACAAGGGAGTAACTGAATCCACCAATACTTTCTCTTTCCTACAACTACTCTCCAAAATGCCTATAAAATAATAGGAAGGAAACATCATCTCTCACACACACACACACAAATGTATAGGGCATGTTTATATGGATGTGCATCCCACCTAATTAAAATAAATTATACCAACTAACTCACTTACCATGTCCCAATCATTAAATGTATAGCATTTTCCAAAAGTAAAAAACATGTAAGTGCACCCACCCAACCTAGCTTAACCACACATACACCTATAATTCCATTAATACATCAATGACTTGTTGACAAATTTGACCTCATAGGTCAAAATTTCACCCCTATATTTTGAAATTTTGATTTTCATTCTTATACAACCTTGTTTACAACTTCGTCTTGCCTTTGGTAGTCTTCAAGTGATGATTTGTTAGCCTTGTTAGCATTGTATAAGGTCATATCTAAGCCAAACTTTCCAATGCCTTCCGAGTCAATTAAATGGGTCACATGGGTATGTCATATTGTGTCAATAAGGTACATAGTCTGTCAATTAAATTCCTTTCACTTGGTCATTTATTTTAAAGCCCATTAGTCTTGTCTGATGAAATTAAGGTGTTTTAGCAAAGTTTAAGGTTTTTGGAGAATCCTAGGTTTGTATTTTTGACAAAATAAGCCTTATAAAGGAACTATATTTACATGGAACATTAAATTAAATGGTGAATATTTCATCTAAATTCCTAGGAGGTCTTATAATGGTATCATTACTTTACATGAGGTCATCTATTTTACACTATATTTCTTTGCACTTGGAGATGCTTTTAAAGGATTTAAATATGGTCAATATTTAATACACATTAAATTTCACTTTTCAAAGATTTAAAATGAGTTTTAAATGTATTAATGTCATAATGAATTCATAATAAGGGTTTACATGTCAAAATAGCTCAATTTTTGCTCAAAAAGGTAGTTTTATGGGTTTGTACGAACTTGAGGAGCCCACTTATCAGTTAAAATGAATTAAAGGTGTATTTTGGTACTATATAGGTCATATAAATGAGTTTAAATCTCTCATAGGTCTTAAATGTACAAAACTTACATCTTCTCCTTCATCGCCCTCTTCACAAGCTCACAAGGGTAGTTTTCAAGTGCTCGATACAAACAGAGGAGAGAGAGTTGAGTCCTAAAATTTTTTCAAAAAGATGGGGTCATAGTAAGATTAATAATTATGGTGTTTTTCATCAAATTCATCCCATATCCTTTATGAAAAATAGTTAAGACCCTGGGGTGGTCTAAAACTGCCTATAAACCCCACAAGCTCATTTTCTTCTTTGAGTTAGTAGTTTGAAACAAATTGAATGCATAAGGCCAATTTATGGGGATGTATAAGGTTTATTAAAGCAACTCAAAATTTTATCCAAACCCATTTGGCACTTATGATCCCAATTTTTCAAGAAACCTCAATTTTTACATATTTTTACAATGTGATTGCCATAGTTTCTTTATTTTCCAAATTATTCAGTAATAAAAGAGGATGGATAAAAGTTTTATATCATATTTACTTCTTTATAATGCTCTAAAAATCAATTAAATGGTTCTCCATGCTCATCTAACATCCACAAGCTCTCAACATGAAGACAACCTGCATACTTTCTATTATGCTAATCATCATAAGTAAACAAGTTTTATTAAGTTAAATGTCCCGAGATAATGATTGGTTATTTTTATGACATGCTTAAGTCATTTCAAGTGCATATCAAACCTCGTCAGAGCATTGTGAGGACCTAAAAAGGCAAAAGGAGTCATGTTCTTGTGACTCACCAAAGGACTGTGTGCATCCTTGTTAGGCATATAAGTGAACTAAGGTAATGATATTGCATTATAAAGTGTTTCAAGGTGGTATCAACCTCATGATTCAGGACATGAGATAGTGTATTTTTGTCTTCAACACTAGTATGTTTCCAAAATGCTTGACCAAGGACGCTCAAATGAAGAAAAGGCAGACCTGTAGGTCTCTTTGTAAGTAAAATACAAGAAAGCTTATGTGAAAATGAGGTACAAAGGTTAATTAGAAAGATAGTAGCATTTGAAAGCACCATGGAGATGTTTAGGTCATGAAGGAGGAAACTATATCTTTTAAAGATAGGTTATTCAGACCTAATACTATCATAAAAACCTCAAAATACTGTCAAGCCTACTTGAAGATTCAATTATCTCTCACGTTTAATGGAGAAGACATAATAGGTATGTGAAAGTTTGATTTGGATGGCTAACAGGTTGATGTAATTATTTTATAACTAAGATGATCTTGAAAAATAACAAAAAATGTTCTAAGTGACTATACCCTATGTCTGCAGTCATACAAGTATTGACTAACAATCAACCCTGTATGGTCTTCTTAAATAGGATGTTTATTTGGTTTAGAGGTTTTGCATAGTATATATCAAAATTGAAATACCTAACTCAGCTTGTAATAGTGATCAAATCACTCAAATATCAAATACAAACTTATGATGAATGTATAGGCAGTTAGTCATGAGAATGATACAAGACAAATACAACCTTGACACCTAAATCATCACCTATAAACGTATTATGAGTAGTAATGACTCAATCAGGCTTGTTAAGAGCATGTGATAGGTGTGTGCATTGATTTGAGGGTCTGAGTGAGTATATGAATAGATAAAGTATTTATGGAGTACAAGACCTAATGAAGATCAAATTTAATGTTCATAAGCATAAAACTTATAGTCACTCGGGCATAAAACTCAGGTCAGTTTCAATCTTGAGAAGGAGTAATGTAGAATAATAGAGTTATATTTTGGAGATAAATCTTAAGATTTAAATAATATTGAATTTTTATAATTCTAAGAAGACCTGGAGAGAAGCCCTTTGGTGGTAATCAGTCACTTTAAATCCTATGGACACACAAGCCTGTGTGTATGAGTTTGAAAAGGAGAATGTTGTTTTAGGTGAAAAGAAACCCAAAATAGCTCTAAAAAGTGAATATGTATTCATAGAATAATATATGAGGTTTTAAAACTCCTTAATTAGTATGAAAAATAACACTTTACATGTTAAGAAACTCACACAAATGTTTACTTATAGTCATATTGTTAGTCAGACACCTAAAGGTTAGTTTAGGCTTGTTGAAAAGAGTCCAAGTATAATGATGTTTGATGTATGATCAAGAGGTGATAAGACATAGTAAGGGTTATAAGGATATTTTATTTTAGTTTCTATCCATTCAAGGCACTACTTGGATAATAAACCAAAACAAGAGAGTGATCAGTCCTAGACACCTACAACCAAGAGACTCTTGGCACATATAACTATGTTTGATTGAGAAAATTACAAGATTTTATATGTGTACTAAGATTAATGATTTGGGTGGTATTAATAATTATTTAATAACTCATGATAATCCTTTGGAGGAACTTCTAAACTATCTTAAATTCTTTGAGATTAAAAAGAAAACTTAGTTGTAGGGTTGGGGAGACCTATAGGATTGAAAGCCTCAAGGGTATGTTATGGTAAATAAATCAAACCTTGAGTATATAGATACCAAAATTGTGAAGGAAATTTTTTTAAACCTAAGTAAATTCAAAAAATAACAATGATTCAAATTCACCTTGAACACCATATGATTGTCTGCAGGCAGGGTATGAGAGGGCACATGAACAATGGAAGAGCATGAATATTGAAAGACAAGGTCATTAAAGGGTTTGCAAGTAGACAAATAGTTTTGAAACCTATGATAGTGTTATTAAATGATATTAAAGTTTTGAGGATTTAACTAAATATCCTAAACCCTAGGTGTCATCGCAGAGGGTATATAATGCTCCTATGGGCCTAAAATAACCTCATACAGGCCTGTGGTATGAAGTGTGGAGAAAAGTTATGTCTTCTTGGTGGTTGGCCAGTTGAGATGTGAGTTTGGATGGGTGATAGGTGTTAATATATAATCAATACACTAGACTCATTCATGGATGGTGAAAGTTTAAAGAGGTTTATTTTGGGTTAATTGGATAAGATTGAGCATTTATAGTCTATCAAACATATAGTTGATCTGTGCACCAAATGCATGAAGAAAGCTTGTGTGAGAGGGAGAGGTGAAAGTTTAAACACCTTCACAAGGTGATAAAAGGTAAAATAGGTCTATTTAAACCTATTAAAGGTTCTATTACATTTACTTTCTTCATATAGGCCAAGGAAATAGTGAAAGTCACCTACAACCAGTCTTTGACCATGATCATTGATAGTGCATATTATCTAAATGAGGTCAAATGGAATTATCATGGAAAATAAGTATAATAAATGGGACTAAGGGATTTAATTAAACACTCACTAATGTCACAAATCTTTGATAAAGTCTCAGCCAAAGTGGAAAATGCCAAATCCAATAGCTAGGGTCAATAGCATGGTTTTGCTTGCAACCCTGAGATTAAGGGAAAGATGTTGTAGAGTGTTTTGAGGGAATAAATAATGATAAATTCCATTGTATAAGGTAAAATTTAATGTTTCATAACTCCCTAAAGTGTTTTATCTCAAAAACAAACACTAAAATTCCAATACAAGCGCTTTTTCTCTCCTCGACTTCACCAAAAGTAGTCTGCCAACTCGAGAGGATCAAACTTTTGCTTTGATATTACATGAAGATATGCATGGAATGTAATTATATTATGGGGATTTAATTAATCCTATAACCTTGAAAACATTATTGGAGGAAGTTCATGAAATTCCCTAGCCTTTATGAACTATCGTTAAGAAGTTGAGCCACTCACAGGCTACCAAATGACTAGTTTGGAGAAATTGACTCCTCAAGCATATGAAATGGATTGGATGACCCTTGAAAAAAATTTAAACACATTTTTAAATCTAAAATAATTATCACCATGATATTTTTTTTTACTTGCAACTATATGGACTCACTGAAAACTATACTTTTACAATATTTTGAGGCAAAAAAAAGGGTGTTGGAGTGTGTAGATGAATGTCAACCATTGGAAGAGGTTAATTGGGATGTATTTCACATTTAAAAGTCAAAAAATACATACAATATACCCTATAAGTGACAAATATATCATATTTTTCAAGGTAGTCCAAAACAGGCTTAAGGAAGGGCTAGTTTTTTGGCCATTTCATGGTTTGCCCATCTACACAAGGTGTTATATCCTGATTTCTCTCTAACCCTTATAACCTTTTATATGTGATTTCTTTTTTTTCTGTTATATTTATTAAATAATATTTAGTTAAGTTGTATGACATATGTTGTATATTGGATAGTTGTATGTTGCTTAGATTATATGATTAAATTGCTATGAGTTAGTTGTACTTGTATATTATTTATATTATGATCATGTTGTTAGTTTATGAAATAGTATTTTATGGTTATATGATGATATTATGGAATAAATACCTTATTTTTCATGATTTGGATGTAGGATAGATCCATCTCTCAAATCATGATGGAGTGAGAGCATCATCAGATAGGATGGCATAGATGGAGGTGTTGGGGGATGACAAGGGAACAACTAGAAAACCACACACACACCATGAGAGTTAGCATTATTTATATGCATTGATTGATATATTAGTTGTAGTATTTCATTTATGTTATATGCATTAAGATGATTTATTATGTGTTTTATTTGTGATCTAGTTTCAGTTAATGTTTACGAGGATCTAATTATGTGATTGCATTATGGTTGTAGTACATAGATTGAGTGCATAATGTTGCTTTATGATCATGTCGTTTATTGTATTCATGATTTTTGATGATATTGCTTTAACAATTAAGTAAATATGTATGTTTAAAATTTACCTACTATTACCTATAGACTAACTAGAGTGTCTTTTAAAAATGTCTTAATACATTAGCTGGTTATTATGATGTTCAATAAATATCATTATTTCGGCTTAATGCCTTTGTGTATAAGACATAGTTAAAGACATTTGGTATAGTCTATATAGTGGTAATGACAAACAATTACATTTTTATAATATCATTGTGTTTGATGTTGGTATAACAGTTGTTTGATTTGCTATTATTGTCAAAAGCTTATTATTAAATTTACACTAGTCACTTTGTTATTCAAAGACATGATAATCTTGATCCTTTCTAAGTTGATTTAATAACTACCTAAGCTATCCTATGATCTAACATAAAAGTGGGTTGAATACATTGACATTAGTTAATGAGTTAGTGGACTTATTTATTTATTAGCATCATTTGTAATAATAGTATAAGTGGGCTTTCTAAAGTTGATACACGAGCATGATAAGTCAAAAGACCATGCAATAATTTAAGGATTAAAATATTGATTATTTTGGGACAATCAAGAGATTAAGGATTTTTCTTAGCTCTAACTCAAGTTGACATGACTTAAGCAGACAAATTTGTGGATAACCAGGGTTTTTGTGTAATGGGAACAATGGTAAACTGGGAGTTTTGAATAGTTTCAGTTACATGCATTGATTAATGAAGAAATCTTGGTGGAAAAATAATGATAAGGAGGTAGAGAGAAGGACATAGTATCACATGATAAGGAGAAGAAAGATTGAGCAAAGAGAAGAGGGTGGTGAGATTTTCTGGTGCAAGAAATTACAAAATTGGAAGCAATACTAAGGTTGGTGAATTTAATTTCATTGGTTTTTGTTTAAACATATGAAGTTCTATGTATTTTCATCATGTTATGGTTTTGAGTAATCTCCTTAATATAATGTAAATAGATAAATATTTGGCCCTATGGATGGATCGGCCATTCACAGAACTAAATCTTTATTCTTGTTGGATGGGAATGCATAAAGTTATTATGTTAGAATAGTCGTTACGTTTAGTGTGTTGTTTTTAAGTTCAAACCATAGAAATTTTAATACTACATTTAGGTCTTAGCTTATATAAAAATAGACTGTGTGTTGTGAAAACTTGAGCTTGTATTACACAAATTGTGTATACTATGTCAAAACCCTATTTTTATATAAGAAGGGACTGGGTAAAGTTGTTACATGGATGGAATTGTATTGTTTTTCTATGTGTTTTTATTGAAATACAAATATCAGTCTAGCCATGAGATTTTCAATCCTATATAGAGTTTTAGTCTATAAAGTATGAAGTGTGTACTTTTGCTTTTGAAACCCTGAACATATATAAAAGGAATGTGATTATATTTTAGAAAACCCTGGGAAATAAATATAAGTTTGCATAAGTTGTTTAAGGAATGCATATAATGTTAAATAATGTCATCCTAGGTAGGTTATGTGAGAGACTATGTCCCATTTCAACATTAAGTCTCATATTTATATGGAAGTCTTTTATATTATGAGGAAATTGTATACCCATTTAGATTACAAGCAATATTTTTCAATCACTGATATCAGTCAAGATGGATATATGTATTGTGATGTTTAGACATACACATGTAAATCGTTATATATAATTGTATAATGTTTATCTAGGTTGGTAATTGGTTCAAGCCTTTTTATGTTTGGAAAACTGATAATGTATTATATAATTCTTATAGTGTATTCAAAATGATTCATAAACTTAGTTAGCAAGTTCAAACCTTAAAAACTGAGCATGAAATTATAAGGTTGACTGTGCATATTTTATTCAAAGAAATTTGTTATGTTTGGTTGTGTGTTACAATTATTGTTAAATAGTTCTTTTAAATCTGAATTTGACAATTATTTAGAGACTTGTTTGACAAACATCATGTAAATGGTATACCTATTTTTGAACCTAGATTGTGGGAGAATAAGTGAAAATGGATTTGTATAGTTTTCTAATGATTAATGGATTTCGAATTACAAGTTAATTTAATGTTAATAAGAATAGGGGTTCGTGTATATACGAATATTTTATATTTTGATTTTATTATATAATTTCTAGAATTGGTTTCTAAATTGGTTGTCTAGACTATAAGAAGTTCCAAACGAATAATAGATGTTTGAATGTATAATAGTTGTATGCATTGTACTTTGAGTGTAAAAAAATCAAATACATTGAGCATAATGGATACACTATTATTTTATAATAGTACATAATTTTAATATGTGTGTAGATGCATGTAAATAGTATATATTTGTATGAATTTGATATAAACATTATACATGTCTATGGTATATATCGATATGAAATAAATAAGTACATATACACATATATGGCATATATTTGTATGTGTGATAAGGATGCTTATAAATATGGTATATAGCTATGACTATTAATCAAGTTAGTTAATCTATGATGTGGTATACCATGTTTATATGCATACAATGCATTAAATGTACAAATAGAAATAAGAAAGTTGGATTATTATATGTTATGAGGCTTTAAATTAATTATGACTGGCTTGTAGTTATTTTATAAATGTGAAAATGGAAATAAATTATGATAAATGTTGTTTGTGTAAGATCCCATACTAGTTTTGAACATTAATTTTTGATGTTCAATTTGACATATTAAATATGACAAATAAAATGGCATAGACTGAACTAGGCAATGCATTAACTAAACTAAGCATTTTTTAAACTGTATAGAGCATTTCTAATGGCTAAGCAATATATTGATATACATCAACTTCATAATATCATATTATAATAAATTAAACTTGATTAGCTAACAATATTTTTTTGAGTTTGATAATCAATAATTTTACACACTCAAAATAACATACACAGTGCCACATTCAACACAAACAATATTATGTAATAATCTTATTTCTTCTAGGTACTATTGAGAAATGTATTGAACATCAATTACATCATATGAGCTAAAATCTAGACCCCATGCAAAGCCTATAATAGATAGCAACACCTTACATTTATTTAATTACATATTGAAAACTCTAACTTGGAATTATCTCTGGCTGAATAGGATGACCTGTCAATAGTGTTGGGCTTCCACTATTCTAATTATAAATTAATAGAGCCTACTCAATATTGGATGTGCTGGCATCAAATATTCTCCTTTAACTATAATGATATTCATAAAGTCTAATGTATTTGTCTTATTCCAAATTTGTCTTCCAAACTAGGATCTTTTTCCTCTTTTGTCTTATCTATGACATATCTTTATCTGAAGTTCTAGGTTGGATTTCCACTCTTTCAATTTGTGTTGGGCTTCCACTATTCTAATTCCAAATTAATAGAGGCTGCTCAATATTAGTTATATTGACATCAGATATTCTCCTTTGAAAATAGTGATATTTATAAAGTCTGATGTATTTGTCTTCCAAACTAGCATCTTTTTCCTCTTTTGTCTTATCTGTGACATGTCTTTATCTAAAGATCTAGGTTGGATTTCCACTCTCAATTTTTTAAATCTATATCTCCAATTTATTATTGAACCCTTCAAAAAAAGTGATCATACTCTTGTCTTATTCAAATTGGAGGATTGGCAGCTATAAGATTTTGTCTTTTATCTCCAAACTTACGTGCTTTTAGAACAATTGTGCCTCCCTTAGATATAATGATGGCTGGGTAAATATTTGCCACAATAAAATATAGACCTGAATTTACCAAAAACCATCAATCTAGTTTATCTTTTAGTTTTTATATTATTTTATCTTCTTCTACCGCTTTGACTTCCTGCCAACTTAGATTGGATTAACTTGCAGCTTTGTGAATCAGTTATTAAGAGACAAGAATGTCATGCTTTATCAAACCACACTATTACAATCTTTAAATAATCGATTCTTCATATAATCAGCCTACTATTGACTGGGAGGTTGTGCAATTTTATTATAATCTTCAGATAATAATCTCATTACCAATTAAATGATTTAGATATAGTATAAATTAAAATCTAAGCCCCTTTAGATTGAACAAACTGAAGACTTCCACCACAAACCCCAAACGAAGAAACTCTAATATCTTCTAAAAATTAATATAAACCCTTATTTACCTAGATAGCCAAATTATCAAAAATATCAAACTATTCAAGGCACCTAATTTATCAAATAAGCCCTATGTGAACTCCATTGTGAATCCACTCTTAAAAAGAGCTAGATCTTTGTCCAACCCTTTTCCAATCTATTAAAGGTTTCCATCCTCAAGGATTTAGCTGAATCTGAGATTCAAGCCTTTGCACAATGCATAAGAAATAATGGCTCAACAATGGATGCCCAAATGCTTTGCCCTCAACTCCTTTTAAAGGCTCCAAGGATTCTTCTAGAAGAAGCCAACTTGTAACTAACTCCAGCTTCTAGAATAAACTTATTTAATAAAGTGACCTTTTATATATTTTTTTATTACCACTTTATTTTAATTAAAATAATTAATTAAAGTCATCCATTTGAAATAATGTTAATTTTTGGATAGCTTAAATTCATTAAATCACTTTATCAAAACTTTAGGGACATTACAGTCCTCCCTTCTTGAAGATTGCTTGTCCCAGGCAATCAATATCTGCATACCAACACCAAATTTTAGGATCCCTTATCAGTCTTAGAAATCTATAAACTCTATTATCTAGAACACTATATTGCAAGAGATATTCCATTGACATCACCTTATCTATCTTATAAATTAGTATAATGATTCTCGTCATGTAATCAAAAAACTCATCATCACATACCTTTGTCTTTACAGAAGACATTTGCGCTACTCTGATTACCATGCTTCCAAAATCCTCATAAGGATGATGAATCATAATTGAAAGTGAAAGAGTCATGCAACATGTAGAATCATTTACCTCACCATCTGTAAAATGAATCTCCATCCTCTTTGCTATCACTACACTTGGAGCACTATCTACTAAAGCTCTCAATACAATCTTTTTCCCATCTGCTGTGAATTCTAGATCCATCCATTGGAAATCATGTATATACCTTCCAAGTGACTATAACTACTGAATACCCAAAACAACATCAGATTTACTAATCCCAACTACATAGAAATCATCAGTGACCACATGATCATTCAACTATAAACTCAACTGAGGAATTTTCTTAGTGCAACTCATTTTAAATCTATCAGCCATCATAATTCTAAAAACTAAAATTTCCTTAACCTATAATCCCTTTCTCATAACCAATCCCTCATCGATGAAGTTATGAGTAGCTCTATTGTCAATCAAATAAGTGACCCATTATCCCTTAATAACTCATTTCACTCAAAAAGGATGATACTTAAGAAATCCTGATAGTGCTACTATAGTACCATGAGCTATATCTATTGTGTTGGTATCATTGTGTGATTATTTTTTATGATCATTAAATAAACTCATGTCAACCTCCTCGTTAGTATCAGAATAAACCTTTATGTAATACACCTTACCTTTTCCAAGGCACCTATGATTTGAGTCCCATGGTTCCTTGTAAGTAAAACACAACTTATTTCTACATAGCTCATTCCTTATTTCAAAATACAACATAGGTTGCATAGGCTTAGGCTGATTTGGTTTTCCCACATCTAACTTGTGTTCTGATTTATTATCCTTGAAATTCTTCTTTTGGTGCTGAGTTGTAGACTCCAAATCAAGGGCTAGGCTAATAGCATCATGTAGTGTACTATGCTTATGAGCCTTCACTAAAGCCTTCAATCCATCACCCAGACCCTCGACAAACAAGTTAATAACTCACCTCTTAGTTATATCAAGAACCATGACTATGATTTTTTGGAACTCATTGATGTAGGCCTCAACATACCCAACCTATTTTAACTGAGCCAAATCCTTATAATAAACCTCAACATCCTTCCAGTCAAAGTGTGCAATCAATTTATTGACAAACTCTTCATATGAATGTATCAATTCATGATCATGTGATATTACCCCATAGTACTACCAGTCATATGTTATACCATCCAGATGCATAATAGAAATTTGTATAGCCTTTTCTTCTTTTATAGGTTTCAAGAAAAGGAACATGTCAAGTTTATGCACCCATGATTTGGTACTTATCTTCCTACTTCCATCGAAGGTTGGCAAAGGAATCTTATTCAGTGTTTCCTTATATTCCTTAGGTTGAGTGCCTTGACTAGTTTGTCTTTTGAGCCCCCTTTCTTACCTCTCCAATCTGAATCTAGCTTTATCTTTCTACTAGTTCATAAACTGATTCAGATTAATTATCTTACATCAGGTGGGAGAGCTCTGTATTCATTGCAGGCCACCATGACATCATTAGTGATGTTTGTCTATTCCTATAACTTTGGAATTGCTTCTTCTTCAGTTTGCCTTGGCACAAAGGTAGGATTTATAATCTGATCAGACCTTGTGCTCATTTTCCTAACATCATTAGAAGTTGATCTATCTTGATTTCCATGTCAAGCATCACTTTTGCTATGATCAATGCATGATCTACTCGATCTTGCATGATCCACTCTCATTTGACCCATGGTTGTAATCATACAATCCTAAAATTGTTGTAGCATTTGTTATTGTTGTTGGGAAAATGTGGTCAAACAATTATTAAGCTAGTTATTCAAATCCCTAGGCAGGCTTCCATCCCTTCAATCACCCATTTCAGCTTCAATTGGGTTAATTTTAGGCCCTTCTTCCTATTGTCTTGACCTACTTTTGGTGAAATATCTATGTGATCCTACCTCTCTAGAGTGCATATAATCAAATCTAATGACATTCAATAACCCACTTTCACAACTGATCAAAAAAGCAACATGCAATCATTTGGGTATCTTCCAAACTGACATGCAATGATGAAATCCTAATAGGTTGGCAAGATTACCAGCTATGATACCAATGTAAGATCCCATACTAGTTTTGAATGATAATTTTTTATGTTTAATTTGATATATTTCATTTGACAAATAAAATGGCATAGACTGAAATGGGCATTACATTAACTGAACTAAGCATTTCTTAAACTGTATGGAGCATTTTTTATGGCTAAGCAATTTATTGATATGCATTAACTTTAGAATATCATATTACAATGAATGAATCATAATCAACTCATAATATATTTCTAAGTTTGATATTCAATAAGTTTACACACTCAAAATTACATACACAGTGACACATTCAACACAAACAGTACTATGCAATAAGCATATTTCTTCTAGGTATTGTGCAAAATTTTATTGAACATCAATTACATCATATGAGCTCAAACCTGGACCCCATGTAGAGCCTGTAGTAGATAGCAACATGTTACATTTATTTAATTATAGATTGAAAAATCTAAACTAGAATTATCTCTGGCTGAATAAGATGACCTATCAACAGTGTTGTGTTTCCATGATTCTAATTCCAAATTAATAGAGGCTGCTCAATATTGGCTATGTTAGCATCATATATTATCATTTGACTCTAGTGATATTCAAAAGTTTGATGTATTTGTCTTATTCCAAATTTGTCTTCCAAATTGACATCTTTTTCCTTTTTTATCTTATCCGTGACATGACTTTATCTGAAGCTCCAGGTTGGATTTCTACTCTCTCAATTTGTGTTGGGCTTCCATGATTCTAATTCCAAATTAATAGAGGCTACTCAATATTGGTTGTGTTGGCATCATATATTCTCCTTTGACTATAGTGATATTCATAAAGTCTGACGTATTTTTCCTCTTTTATCTTATTTGTGATATGTCTTTATCTGAATCTCCAGGTTAGATTTCTAATCTCTCAATTTTTTTTGTCTATATCTCCAATTTATTATTGATCCCTTCAAAAAATTGATCATAATTTTGTCTTATTCAAATTGGAGGATTGGCAGCTATAAGATTTTGTCTTTTATCTCCAAACCTACGTGCCTTTAGAATATTTGCACCTCCCTTAGATATAATGACGACTCCGTAAATAATTGAAAAAATAAAAATATAGCCCTAACTTTGCCAAAAACCTTCAATCTAGTTTGTTTTTTAGCTGTTATATTATTCCATCTTCTTTTACCAATTTGACTTTCTGCCACCTCAAATTGGATTAACTTGCAACCTTGTGAATCAGTTATTAAGAGACAAGAATGTCATGCTTTATCAAACCTTACTATTACAATCTTCAAATAATCGATTCTTATTATAATCGACCTACTATTGACTGGGCAACTGTGCAATTTTATTATAATCTTCAGATAATAATCTCATTCCCAATCGAATGATGCAGAGATAGTATAAATTTAAATCGAAGCCTCTTTAGATTGAATAAACTGAAGACTTCCACCACAAACCCCAAACTGAAAAACTCTAATATATTTTGAAAATTAATATAAACCCTAATTTATGCAAAGATCCAAATTATCAAAAATATCAAACTATTCAAGGCACCTGATATATCAAATAAGCCCTATGTGAACTATTATGAATCCACTTCTAAAAAGGGCTAGGTTTTCATCCAACCCTTTTTCAATTTACTAAAAATTTTCATCTTTAGAGATTTAGCTGAATATAAGATTCAAGCCTTTGCACAATGCATAAGAAATAATGACTCAACAATGGATGCCCAAATGCTTTGCCCTCAACTCCTTTTAAAGGCTCCAAGGAATCTTCTAGAAGAAGCCAACTTGCAACTAATTCCAGTTTCTAGAATAAACTTATTAAATAAAGTGACCTTTTTAATATTTTATTATTTCCACTTTATTTTAATTAATTAAAGTCATCCTTTTGAAATAATGTTCATTTTTGGACAACTTGAATTAATTAAATCACTTTATCAAAATTTTGGGGACATTACAGTTTGTCATAGATGGTTCTACATATGAGTTACTATTATGATTTAGTAACATGCAAACTAAGTATATAATATACCCATATGGTATCAAATGTACTTATTTATGTTTATTATTTATGTAATAAATAATATGATTTGAGATTCATTGTATATGTTTGACGAACTAAATGTATGTACTTTGATTATTTTTGTACTTAGCATATTTTATGCCTATTCATAGGAAATGATCTAATTGAATCTATTGGTTATGTTTTTAATTAACCAAATCTTGAATTTATGATGATAAATAAGCAATGTGATGGACTTCATTAGCTTAGCTAGAATCATCATTGTAAAATGAGGGTAATCTGATCAAGTGGTGTATGAATTTATGTAATAACCTCATTAGATTAGACATAAAAGTACATGAAGTTTTTTTAATTAAACACATACACTAAAAATAGATTGCACCATGAAAATATTAAAAGGCCATAATAAATATTCAAGGTGTGATAATAGTAAGAAACATAAAACATCACACATCACTGATCTCTAATATCATGAGAGTACATGTCACAAGTGCAAATATAGAAATTAATCACATTAACTCAGCTAAAACTGAAATAAGTTTACATTCACTACTATCAAATTATAGTAATAAGTAATTATAACTCTTCATGACAATATTCAATGATAAGTACAATACAATACAATGTTCATATAGATACATGGCTTCTCTAGATCATAGTTCTCAAACTTAAGTATATGTGGCAATCTCAAGTGTCATCTCAATAAGTAGTACTATTGTGGGGAAGGAGAGCATCATCTGAGTGATTTTACACACCAATCATGAACCGAAGATCTCTCATACTAATCTCTTTAGGAATATCCTTCCCTTCATGGATGACTAGATACTGATGACATGAGAATCCAGACAAACAAGTAAATATTAGTGTGTTGTTTGATTCTAAGTTAAACATGTAATGTATCATATAAATTTGTTATATTTTAAGATATCACACAAACATGTGAATCACACCCATGAAATTATAATGTCTCACTAAACATACTCTAGTTCAAAGTTTTATAAATAATAAATAATAACGATCTAGATCAATCAAATTCATACACACCACTTGATCAGACTACCTTCATTTGTCATTGTGATACTAGTAAGTCAGTGAAGTCCATCTCACTCCTCACTCTATATCAACAATGCTAATAGGTCAAATACAATTGAACCATAAAATTCATTTAATTTACTTCCTACTCGCAAACACATCATGTAATATGCTAAACATATGAGTAAACAAAGCATACATTTATTTCATCAAGCATATGAATGAATCTTACATTATTTTCTATCCCATAATAGAAATAATGATTATAATTTATACCACCAAGATAAATACATTTAACTATAGATTTTCACTACCATAATTAGTTTTCAAACATACTACACCCTATGATAACCTATATTACCATAGTCTAATATTTTAAGGCATACCTATTAATTTTTCACAATCAATCATATAAAGTAGTCTTAACACATAGAAACATAAGCTTTTATTCAAGTAACTAGATATAACGAAGCAGGTCATAGTTCTTATGGAATACAATAATATACTATCATATAATTCGTTAAACTCTTAAGGTTGCATGCATGCATATATAAAGTCCTATTGACTGTCATAAAACATATTATTCATAATAGTATCCAACACACATACTTACATTAGTTAAACGTAGGTATGATTCTAGACATAATAATGTTAGTACTTACCACCCAGGTATACCATATATCTATATTGTAATTTTATATATCCCATACTATTATAGTTCACAACTACATAAAAGCACATAACCAAACTTATAATTTTAAGAATCAAATGACCCACATACACAATAACAATCAAATAAGTACATGATTATATCACCTGGATATACCCTAATTATAAACTGCATACTAACATACACAAAAATGTAACTTATAAACATGCATCACGATGCACCATTATATGCTAAATATAACTAAACATTTATACATATTAACACTTTCATTATATGTATCGTACATAAGTATTCAATGTTAAATATACATATAACTAACAGTCAATCAATCATTTATAGAGAAGTAGAAAACTCATAAACCCGTTATAACATGCATTTAAACATGTCGTTCTATTTTCTAGAAGACTATTTTAATATGGTTATAGATTTGGTCGTTCATACATCTGACAACTAGATAAAATCATATTTTTAACTATAAATTTAGGCATATGTTCCAACATAATCATTTTCATTGTGTACTTATATTGCATACTTAATTCAATGTGTAGATATAGCAAAACATGAAACATAGGATAATTTCATCTAGCATTTATTATATATTTTAGGGGTTTGAATGCATGCATTCATTAAGTTGATCATATTTCAAAACAGTAAATAATTCACCCATGGAAATATAACCATAAAAATACACCCTTATATTTATATATACACTATTAGGTACATTAACACCTATATTTTCGCATTCAACAACCCGTCATTTATTTTAGTGTTACTTTTCGATGACATATTTTTACTCACAAGTTATATATGATAAGTTACCCATACCTATCATAATGAAAACTTTGTTGGGTTTTATATCCTTCCCATACCTCATTAAAATACTTTATGAATTCTTGATATGATGACCACTCATAACACCTACAGTTGTTAAATATTCCCAAGAAGGATTTTTGAGAGGTTATTCAACCATTACGAATTCATGTAGAATGACCATATTTTAAAATCTTAGAATCATATTTAATCAATTTAAAGGCTTCTATATAAGTCTATAAGTATGTAAGTTGAAAGCTTCCTGATATAAGCTCATATACACCATAATTCTCAACTATCAAATTTTATTTACGGGATTGGCTATTGATCTGGTTCTTATTCAAATTTGACCATAATGTAAATAGCCATATTATTTTAATTTAAAAAAAAAAATCCTTATTAATACTTACACTAACCACCAGACTAAAAAAATAATAAAAATAAAATCCCTTAATTTAAATCATTTTCAATCCTCTTGGAAATAAACTATGAAGACTAAGGTACTACGGACTTAATATTCTCTTTCCAAAAGAGAGACGGAAATTTTCCCCTATTTTAAGATAATGATATCTTCCACTCTTTATTTAATCTATTGACATTTCCCACTGTTATAAAATATGAGATGCCCTTAAAACATTTGTGCTTATCTCCATATTAGCAAAATCAACAATGTTAGTTTTAATATTCATTGGGTCTCTTCCTATGCCCTTTTATTTTAAAGTTTTAGTAGATATCATTTGTAGTATCTTGCCTAACTCACATTGTTAATCATAGATTCACAATGCCAAATAGAGGCATCAACATAATTATGTCTCACAAAAAATATTTTCCATCGGATTTTGCTCGAGTGAGTCATAAAACATCAAGATTGTTCAACATAAGACCAATCTCACTAGATATTCAGGTAAACATGGCATCAAAAAATGATATTACAAGCAAGAATATTCTACTTATAAAAAAAATCAGATGTAGCTCTTCCAGACCAAAACATGAAAAATCTCAAAGAAATTATTTCAATTTGTGTTAGAAATTACTTTTATTTATTTTTATTCAAATACGTCAGTCCCTTGCTAAACTTCCAGTTTTATAAGCCCTTTTCCACTTAAATACATTGGTGGCATTCCTTAATTCACCATTTCTCCTAATGATTTTGAATAAGTTCTTGTGGCCAAAGCATGAAAAAATAGATAATTTTGTAGGAAATATTATCATTGAATGTACCCATTTCATTTTGGAAAAAATCATAACCTAAAAATAGACAATCTAGATGGAAAATTTAAGGAAGAAAGGATAATCACATAATTGATCTTATGGGTAATGTGAAAGCATCTGATTCCTTATATTCCATTTTAAATAGTTATGGCATGGTCAAACAACTAGATGAATAATTTTGGAATATGATGACCAATTTTTGAGTATTAACTAAACACTCGCGCTACCTCCCAATTAGCATAAACAACATTGTGAAGTATAACACTCAAATCCTATTTTATGCAAGTGTTTTTAATGCATTCTTGAGTAATAAACTTACAGACTTGATAGATTCAGGGTCTACAATTGTTGTTTGAAAACTATAGTCCGTAGTTATGTATGGATTAGGTGATTAGTTATTTTTTCCATCCATAAAAATATTTTTAATCATACCAATTTGCTATTTGAGTTGGATCATTCGTATTTATCTATTTATAAGGTTATTTTTAATCATAACTCTAATATAAATTCTGATTTAAAGATAAAAATACCCAGTGAATAAATGTGTTGTTTTTATCTGTTTCTCTATTTGGACCTAAATTTTAAATCAATACTCTCTATTGTACATACAGTTCATATTTATAAACAAATCACTATTTTAATTACTTGATTGCTAATATGAACATACAGATTTTAAATTGTATTACATATCTGGCAACGTGTTCTATAATCTTTTATTTTTTACTTCCTAGACTTTTCTTCTTTCCTTCTATACCCATGTATCCTTCCCGTCTTCTAAGCTTTGCTTCATTTTTTCTTTCCATGCTTCTTTCCTTTTTATATTTTTTTTCTTTCCCATTATGAAAAACGGCGTGGCTCTAATATTCTTAAAGCTGACTTCTTTTTTTTTTCTTTTTTTTTGTTTTTTTGGTTTTATTTTCAGCTTTATTCCTTTTATTTAATTTTTAAAAATCGCTTTCTCTTTTTTTATTCTTTTATGTTTTTGGTTAACATGACTTTTCTTAAGAATAATTTTCTTTATTTTTGCTTTACACACTTTATAAGGTTTTACACATTTAAAATTTCTAATTATTTAATAATAAATAATTATTTAGTACAAATAATTCACAATAATTATTTAGTAATAATTATCCCATTAATTTGTCAATGTATTTGACCTTCTATTTCCTATTTCCAATTATTACATCAGATATTAATATTTTCGCTATCACAAAGATAAGTGGATATTATTACTATGACAAGTTAGCAAGCCTACATATAGTAGCACCAATAAAATAAACACAATGACACGTCATAATGTACAATAACATTCATAATACAACACACACACACACACATGAGATTATATCATTTATGCATAAATATGGGCTAACATGTACACATAAGTAATCAATTCAATGCAGATAACATAAGAAAGATGCTAACACTAACCATTCATATTATGTATCTAATACGAATTATTTATGTGGTGTGTGCAGGGTTTCGGTTGGTTTCTCTATCGTCTTCTAACATCTCCATCTACATCACCTTCTCTGATGATACTTTCTCTCCACCACACTTTGAGGGATGGATTCTTGTGCATCAACCTCACAATAAAATAGGTAGTTAGACTATATCAGTTATGATATATATACATCATAAAATATAATTGAAAGGACAAATCAACATGTTGGTAATGTAATCTCATACACAATAGCTACCTCATAGCAAAACAAACTTGTAGCATAAGCAATATCCTACTTCCCATACAATATAGATCCAACCTTAGTTTAAAAATAGCTAAATTTAAATTTATCAATTATAGATATCCATAGATAATCTAGTAATTTTGCTTAGCGAAGAATCGAGATGTAACATCCTTCCATCTTAAAGCTAGTTATCGTCCTTGATTCTTCTTCTTTAATCACAAGTTTTAAATTAAAAATAGTATTTATCAAAGCAAACAAATGATATATAATATCAAATTAAGCAATAAATGGAAAAGTACCTATAGAACTCATCATAGTTCTTTCAAGGTGCACCATTTTTGGAGTATTGGTCCCAAAATACCTTGATTTATATCATCTCTCATTTTTTTCAAATATAGTTTGTGAATACTACTCACTCAGATTGATTCTGTCATGACCACCCCAGGGTCTAGAATCATCAAGATAAATCTATATATAATACGATTGACCACTTATGTTACCTTGAAGGGTCTCACATATCTTAGTGAAAGTTTCACCAAATTTTAAAAGCACATGAGATCATCATACAAGACAAAACAAATCTGTCCAAGAAGAGTTCCACAAAATCTTTCAGCCCTTCTGCACACCTTTCTAACCTAGATAGTGTTTTCTCATTTTAGAGAAAAGTATTTAGGGACCCTAGCAAGAATAATGTGTATAAGTCAATAATATCACTACTCCATATAACTATGGATAAGTATAACATGTCAATACTGTTACAATTCCATGGTTTTTTTGACATGTATGATGATGAATAAGAACTAGAAATACTACATTTCTGATGTATACAAGATTAAAGAATAAATATTCCACCGTATACATGCATATGGCCATATGACTAAATATGAAAAGTCCATCTATCAAAACTTAAATTTGATAATTCCATCTGTGGAATCCAAACTTAGTAAATAATGAGTCAATTTGAGGCTAAATATGATACCATCCTATCTTTTAGTACTCGCATTCTTAATTCACCACTCTTTCCTTAGATATCCACGACCTAATGATCTTCTAAAAAGTGCACAATGTTCAATGAATCACAATTCTATACTAAGAAATCATAAAAAGCAATAATATGTGCTAAATAAATCTAGATGTATCAACATACATACAAGAGAAATCATACAATCAGTTTGTAATTGTATTAAGTTTCCACTAGACAAACATAACTAGTATCATATTTCACAACTTAACCTATAACATTATATTCATAGTTAAGAGGAAATAATGTTAAATTTAACATAACATACTAAGTTCAAGGATTGTCTCATCTTTACAACCTTATAAGGGAACAAGCGAGACAATGCCTCTTGCTTGCTCGGTTGGCACATAACAAGTTAAAAGTTTAGCTCCACCCCTAAATTGACAAGATGTTCTTCACATCCTATAAGCTACTTTCTTCTGGTGAAAGATACAAAAATAAATCTTTAAAACAACATGCTCTTTGAAAAAGAGAATAATATCAATCTAATCAAGGGTATATAATATCATAATAATTATAATCAGCTTGCAAACATTAATCTAGAACCAATATAAATTCAAGTTTCACCACTCCACGTGGTTTGTGTTCACAAAATTAGATAAATTAGTGACCCTGAAGAATCACAAGTGAAAATTAGAGAACTATCATAAATTTTTTTTACATATTCTCACACGGTAAAAAGAAAATCCCACAACTCAATGTTGCTAATTCACTACCTACTTACCAAATATGTAAGTATAGTATCACAATCTATTTCCACAACTGGGAGAAAAAGAATACTAACCACAAAGATGAATCAATCCTTCCAATCTTAAAACTTCTCTCAACAAGAAGTAGAAGATGTTTATCCTAAGACTCCAAGGCATGTGGTCAAAACAATATTTCAGAAACAAGTTTCAACATCAAGAAAGTATGAATCCTCTCAGTAGCTTATAATAGAGTAAAAGGAGAATGAGATAATAACAACTCACCTCTAAGATACTAAGAGAGATAAAACTTATTATAAATCTACATAACTTAAGGGTTTCAATCCTTAAAAAAAATCCTAACACAAAGGAATTCTCAAGTAGGACAAAAAAATTCTAATACAATAAAATTCTCATTGTACTAGGTGGTACCAAAAAAATGGTCTAACAAGGTTTTCCACTCTTAGGCTTTAGTGAACATAAAAACTAAAGAACGTGCACGTATATATGCACATGTGCGTGCACACACACACACAAAGATATATATAAGTGAGAAGCATCCCATGCTTATAAAACATTCACAACACAAAACACAAATGGTGAAGGTGACTTGATTACCAAAGAAGATGTAATCATACTCGAAGTGTTCAACCCAAGAGATCAAACTAAGGTAAAAATTACTTGTTCATAACTCATGAACTATGTTATGAAGTAGCATACTCAAACCTCATGTACATTCATCACCATTGGAATACTCGATAAATCTATCCTCTATACAACTCAAAAGGGTACAAGTGTTCCTAAGGGTACACACCCATTGTACCCCACACATGTCATAAATGTCTCAAAATTCTAATCATGGCATAACATGGTTTTTCAATGAGGTGATACAAATATAAAATATCAGTTCAATACTTCTTTTCACTAGGTTCACATTGGTGAATAAAAAGACATGAAAATGCTAATAGACTTATTAGGTCAGAGTTTGAGCCACAACTCTGATACCACATGTAATAACCTTATTGGGTTAATAATATATGTATATTATTTTTTTAATTAAATACATACACTAAAAATAGATTATATCACGAGAATCTATAGAGACCATAATAAATATTCAAGGTGTGATAATACTAACAAGCATAAAACATCACACATCATCGATCTCTAATATCATGAGAGTACACATCACACATGTGAATATAAAAAGTAATCACACTAGCTCAACTACAATTGAAACAAGTCTCCATCCATTGTTGTTAAAGTACAATAAGTAATTAAAACTCTTCATGATAATATTGAATGATAAGTATAATATAATACAATGTACATATAGATAAATGGCTTCCCTAGAGCATAGTTTTCGAACTCAAGTATTTGTGTCAATCTCAAGTGTTGTCGCAATAAGTAGTACCATTGTGGATAGGGAGAGCAACATCCAAGCACTTTTTCATGCAACCACAAACCAATGATCCCCTGCACTAATCCCATCAAAAAATGGACCTCCCTTCATGGATGGGTAGATAGTGACGGCACAAAAATTCAAAGAGACAAGCAAATACCCATGTGTTATATGATTCCAAACTAAATATGTAGTGTATCATATAAATCCATTCTATTGCAAGATATCGCACAAACATGTGAATCACATACATGAAATTATAATGTCTCACTAAACATACTTTGGTCCAAAATTTTACAAATAATAATGATTTAAATTAATCAAATTCATACACATCACTTGATCAAATTGCCTTCATCTGTCATTATGATACTAGTAAGCTAGTAAAGTCCATCTCACTCTTTACTTTGTATCAACAATGTAGATAGGTCAAATATAATTCAACCACAAGATTTATTTAATTTACTTCCTACTAGTAAACACATCATGTAATATGGTAAATATATGAGTAAACAAAGCATACATTTTTTTGTCAAACATGTGAATGAATATTACATTATTTTCTATCCAATACTAGAAATAATGACTATATTTTATACCACCCGGATAAATACACATCTAACTGTAAATTTTCAATACCATAATTAGTTTCTAAAAATATTAAGCTTTATGATAACTCATATTATCATAGTCTAGTACTCTAATACATAACAACTAATTTTTCACAATTAGTCATATAAAGTAGTCTTAATACATAGAAACATAAGCTTCTATGCAAGTAACTAGATATAACGAAGCAAGTCATAGTTCCCATGAAACACAATAATATACTATCATAGCATTCATTAAACTCTTAAAGTTGCATGCACACATACATAAAGTCCTATTAATTTTTATAAAATAGACTATTCATGATAATAACCAACACAAATACTTAAATTAGTTAAACATACGTTTGATTCTAGACAACAATTTCAGAACTTATCACTTGGATACAACATACATCTATACTATAGTTTTCTCTGACATCTCATATAATCATAGTTCATAACTGCATAAAAACACAACCAAACTTATCATTTCAAGAATCAAACTACCCACATACATAATAAAAATCAAAATAAGTACCGGATTATACCATCTGTGTATATCTTAAGTATAAACTGCATACTAGCATACATAGAAATTTGACTTATAAACACACATCTTGATGCACCATTATATGCTAACATATAATGGTGCATCAAGATGTGTGTTTATAAGTCAAATTTCTATGTATGCTAGTATGCAGTTTATACTTAAGGTATATCAGAGTGGTATAATCCCGTACTTATTTGATCTTATAAGCACACATCTTGATGCACCATTATATGTTAAATAGAACCAAATATTTATACATATTAACACTCTCATAATATGTACTATACACAAGTATTCAATATTAATTATACATATAACTAACAATCAATCAATCATTTATAAAGAAGTAAAAAATTCATAAACCTATTATAACACTCATTGAAATATGTCGTTCTAATTTCTAGAAGATTATTCTAGTATGGTTATAACTTTGGTCCCTTGGACACTTGGTGACTAGATAAAATTATATTTATAACTACAAGCTTAGGCATATGTTCCAACACAGTAATTTTTATTATGTACTTATGTTGCATACTTAATTTCATGTATAGATATAGCAAAATATGAAACATAAGATAATTCCAACTAGCATTTGCTAGATATTTTAGGTGTTTAAATACATTTGCTATCATAGATTTACAATGCCCAATGGAGGCATCGACATAATTATGTCTCACAAAAAATCTATTCCACTTGGTTTTCCTCGAGTGAGTCATAAAACATAAAAAATTTTCAACATGAGACCAACCTCACTAGATAGTCAGGTAAATATGGCATCCTAAAATGATATTATAGGCAAAAATTTTCTACTTATAACATAAAGCAGACACAACTCTTCCAGACTGAAACATGAAAGATCTCAAGAAAATTATTTCAATTTGCATTAGAAATTGCTTTTATTTATTTATTTATTCAAATACACCATTTTCAACTACTAAACTTCTAGTTTTATAAGCCCTTTTCCACTTAAATACATCAGTGGCTTTCCTTAATTTTCCATTTCTCTTAATGAGTTTGAATAGTTTCTTGTGGCTAAAGCATGGAAAAATAGATAATTCTATAGGAAAGATTTATATTGAATGTACCAGTTTCATCTCGAAAAAAGTCATAACCAAAAAATAAACAATTTAGATGGTGAAGTTAGGGAAGAAAGGATAATCACATACTTGAGCTTATCGATAATATGAAAACATCTAGTTCTTTATGTTCCATTTTAAATAGTGATGGCAGGGTCGAACAACTAGAAAAATAGTTTTAGAATATTATAACTAATTTTCAAGTATTAACTAAACACTCGCGTTGTCTCCCAATTAGCATAAACAACATTGTGAAGTATAACTCTCATATCTTATTTTATGCAGGTGTTTTCAATGCATTTTCGAGTAATACAATTGTAGACTTGATAGATTCGGGATTTACAGTTGTTGTTTGAAAAATATAATCCACGATTATGTATAGATTAGGTGATTAATTGCTTTTTCTAGCCATAAATTTTTTTTTAATCATACCAGTTCGCTACTTGAGTTGGATCATTCATATTTATCTATTTATATGGTTATTTTTAATCATAATAACTCTAATATAAATTATGATTTATAGATCAAAATACGTAGTGAACAAATATGTTGTTTTTCTATGTTTCTCTATTTAGATCTAAATTTTAAATCGATACTCTCTATTACACATATAGTTCATATTTATAAGCATATTACTATTTTAATTACTTGATTGCTAATATAAACATACATATTTTAAATTGTATTGCCTACCTGACAATGTGTTCTAAAGTACTTTCTTTTTTACTTCCTAGATTTTTCTTCTTTCTTTCTGTGCCCCCGTCTCCTTCATGTATTCTAAGCTTTGCTTCCCTTTTTCTTTCCATGCTTCTTTCCTTTTTATAATTTTTTTCCCTTTCCCATTATGAAAAAGGGCGTGGCTCTAATATTCTTAAAGTTGGCTTCTTCTTTTTTTTCTTTTTTTCTTTTTTTTTTTTTTCTTTTTTTCATTTTTTTTAGCTTTATTCCTTTTGTTTATTTTTTTAAAATGGCTTTCTCATTTTATTTATTTTTAATGTTTTTGGTTAACATGATTTTTCCTCAATATAATTTTCTTTATTTTTGCTTTACTCACTTTATAAAATTTTACACATTTAAATTTTTTAATTATTTAATAATAAATAATTTACAATAACTATTTAGTAATAATTATCCCATTAACTTGTCAATGTATTTCTAATTCCTATTGCCAATTATGACGTCAAATACTAATATTTTCTTTATCATAAAAATAATTAGATATTATTACAATGACAAGTCGGTTAGCCTATATACAGTAGCACCAACACAATAAACATAATGACATGTCATAATGTACAATAACATTCATAATGCAACACACACATATGAGATTATATCATCTAAGCATAAATATGGGTTAACACGCATACATAAATAATCACTTCAATGCAAATAACATAAGGAAGATGCTAACATTAACTATTTAAATTATGTATCTAACACGAATTATTTATGTGGTGTGTGCAGGGTTTCAATCAATTTTTCTATCATCTTTTGACATCTCCATCTACGTCACTCTCTCTGATGATACTCTCCCTTCGTCACACTCTGAGGGATGGATTCTCATGCATCAACCTCACAACAAAGTAGGTAGTTAGATCATAATAATCATGATATACATACATCATAAAATATAATTGAAATGACAAATCAACATATTTTTAATGTAATCTCATACACAACAGCTACCTCATAGCAAAACAAACATGTAGCATAAGCAATATCCTACTCTCTATGTAGTATATATCCAAGTTTAGTTAAAAAATAGTCAAATGTAAATTTTTCAATTATAGATATCCATGAATAATCTAGCAAGTTTGCTTGACAAGGAATCAGGATATAAGAATTTGACTGATCTTTGAGATCATTAACTATTTGAAAAATTTGACCACAATAATGTTTAGTTAAACATTATCATTTCATATGTTTGATTTATACACTTGTGTGATATCATGCTAGAATGTATTTTTTTATGGTACACATCAGGTATTATAAATCTTATAGCACACGAATACTAACTTGTCTCTTTAGATTCATGCACCGACACTATCTACCCATTCGTGAAGGGAGGTCCATTCCCTATTTGGGGTATTATGTGGGGGATCGATGGTTTGTGATTGGTGTGTAAAAATGTTGGGATGATGTTCTCCCTCCCCACAACAATATTTCATTGAAGACTACACTTGAGATTACCATAATATATTGGAGTTTGATGTGACTCATGCTATGTGGAACCTTGTATCTTGTATTGTATTTATTATTGACATTATTATTGATGAAAATGTAATATGTATTCATTGGTAAATTGATAACAGTGGTTTTAATATTGTATCAACTGCGGCTGGAATTATGTATTTACTTCTTTGAGTATATGCAGTTAAAATTGAGTAAATTAGGATTATACTTGAATTGCTTATTTATTATTATGGTGATCAGTAACTAATGTACTGTTACATGTCTATTATTGGTTAAAATACTTAGTGCATTTAATTTGGAACACTAATTAAATTCTCGTAGTGAAGTCTAATGTATGGATACATGAAATTATTATTATTATTATTATTATTAAATTACGCTATTCTAGTAAATCCCAGTGGGGATGTTACACAAATCCCCCAAAAATTTTAATTTGGCATAGAGGATAGTCTTAGTCTAGGTAAAGTGAATCAAACACTTTTTGCATGTTTCACATGTGTGGGTGGCCATTTGGGTCAAATCTCCATTTCTAGGCCTATGAGGCCTAATTGGAGTGAGAAATCATAGAAAATAAATACTTCCACTTGGATTTGGATCCTTAAACTTGGGATGAAACTATAAGGGGATAAAGGGTTCTCAAAAATATGTTTATTTTTTCATTACAATTTAGACACTCTTATGCACAAGGAGCTTTACTAGTTTTTAGGGCTACAAGGAATATGAAGAATTGTATGCTATAGGAGCAAAATATCATCTTTTAAAGGTTTTGATGGCTCAAAATTCTTTATTTTAGCTTTGATATGTTATGGATAAGCCATCCATGGAGGATAAATTCTTTCTTTAAGGAAAAACCACCTTTTCACCTTTCTACGCCTCATTGCAAAAGAATAGCTCAAGTGGTCAAAACACCCAAATTGATGCATAAAACTCTTTAACAATATTTATTAAGGATAACCCTTATCATTTATGGAATTTAGATAGTTGTAATAAGCCATGAAATTATTTTCAAGAATAATTCAAAGGTTGAAAAGGTCTCTGATAACTTAAGAAGACTCTTTCCTTCTCCTATGCCTAGTTAATGAGACAAAGTCAAACAAGATCAAGGAGTCTTCTAATAGCCATTTCAAGTGAAAAGAAATCATAAATGGTTTGGATAGGGTTTCAATTGAGGACTTGATCAAAACATGATGATCTATTTTCAAGGAAGGAGACTCATTCATCAAGGAAGATAAGCAAGCTAATATATAGGGTGTGCAAACAAGAATGTAGGCACTTCAACTGGTCAAACTCCTCCAATTGATGCCCAAGACTCCTTCAACCATAAAAACAAGTATACCTCAACCTATACACCATTTTTCAAAGGTTAGATGATATAAAATTAAGTAATTACTACGTTAGAGTTGGAGGACCTAGTGGATGTCACATTTCTTAGTTTTTAGGCTTTTACTTTGTCTCTCTCTCTCTCTCCTTTCTAATTTTATCTATATGTAAGCCTATTTTTGGTATTTGATATAATCCTTAACCTAAGATATGGAAAGGCTCTGCTTAGAAAAACACTTGTACTTGCCTGTTTAGAATGAATACAATTGAATTCATGCCTCCTCAAAACTTATGACTAGTGTATGCTAATGGTTAGTTGATGAATGATAGTGATAGTGCATGTTTCCTTTTTTTTGTCCTCTCGTCTTTACCTATTTGAAAGTGTTATTTCATCCTTATAGGTTTCATAGTGTGCTTGAATAATATTGTATGCATAGAAAATGTAATCTCTCTTTAGTGTCTTTGAGAGACCTATTAATCAACTACCTTAGATCATTCATCAAGGTAAGCCTCTATGTGAAATATTGAATTTTGGAGACTTTCATTTGAGAAGTGCAATCAGGTCCATGTTTTTATTCAACCTTATTAGTGCATATTAAATGAGTGAAGGACACAATTTTATGTATTCCCTCAGTTAAATAGGTTTCCTTTCAGTTTATCTTCTTCCATTTTCTCTGACAAGATGATAATGTAGAGTAGAGAGCCTAGCTGATACATCAAGGAGAGCTAGCCCTTAACATATAGAGATTCAACCCATCTATTAAGAAACTCACAATCTAGGATTATCTCCATGTTACTTCAGACTGTGAAAGCTTGAAACTACCTTCACAAGGGTGCAAGTTTAGTAGATAAAAGTATTTAGCATGCCCAATGGGACTAGATTGATGCAAGTCTTAGTGAAATTACAATTGAAGCAGCATTCTTCATGAAGTATTTGGTGACTCCAAACTCAATCAACTAATTTTAGTAGTCTAAGCACATTTTCAAAGTAAGTGTATCTTCATTGCACTATCCTGATGTTGTTTTTATGGCAGACTTTAAGGGAACTCACAATTTCATGCAAGTTGACGAGGAATTTCAAGTCTATGGTAATCCTTATCAACACTATTATGAGATTTATCCATCTTATGATAAACCTTATCAGTATTATCTTGATTCATATTAGCCTCATTATAACCCTAACTATATGCCTCAACAGCCCTATTGAGTTTGTAATGGTCCTTACTATCAAGAGTATGATTCTTACCTTCCTTCTGAGCCATATGAGTCTTATGACCAGCCTTAACCTTTCCCATATGGATATGATGATGCATATGAATAACCTTATTTTCAATAAAGAATGTATTAAATGGAGAGCAAGATGCTAGCATGTGCAAGAAGGGTTTATTCAACTTCTCAATATCAGGAGGTAATTAGGTTATTTCAAATTGTGTCTAATGATATATTAGAAAGGAATGAGTTGTGTAGTATTGTATTAGATAACATGGAGACTTGGGAGAGGCAATAGAGGGAGTTGAATTAGTTATTTCAACATCGCTCTTGTATTCCTTACTAGCCTTTTTATACTCCTTATCCTCATAAAGTCCTTGACCATCCTCAAGTTGAGCCAAGGGAGCTCCCTAGTTGGAAATAAGAGAAGAATAATATACCTATTCAATATATTGAATCTTCTTATATCTCCACTTCTTCCTTACCCATCCCTTAAGCTCAAGTTTTCCATAAGGATGAGGATGTTTTAGATTTTGATAAGGTGATTGCCAAATTAAAGGAGAAGAACGAAGAAGTTTATAAAAAATTATCTTTTCTTACCTTTCAAGACTCCTTAGATGATCCCATTTCCCTCAAAAATATAAAATATGATCATGATCAACCTCTCACACCTTATACTCCCTCTCAAAAAAATGGATTTCAACACCCTCCCACCATTTCCCTTCTTTAAGAGGAGCCTATTCTATGGAGGGTACAGAAGGAAGTTACAGGTACAAGTGAGATTTTTGGAGAATGTGAAGAGAATGATTCAAGTAAATTTGATGATGAGATCCTCATTGGTACCCCACTTGAGGAAAAATTAAGCAATATGGTTGTCAAAGATGAGTTTCTTGAAGATGATCTTGATAGTATAGCTCAAGAAGGAGATCTAGTTATGTCCAATTTTGTTGAGGTTGTAGCTAGTCTTGATGTGGAAAATTCTCAAAGCCACCAAAATAAAGTCATAAATGGATTTGACATCGTTTCATAAGAGCAATAATTTGACCTTGATTAGGTTGATTCTGAGTCATATCATGATTGCACATTTGACATTCTTGACAACCCTATAACTCCACTTGAGAAAGATGAAGATACCACTCAAGTTGATCTCATTCAAGTTGATCAAAGTGAGGAACTAAAAGATGATTGGAAATTTTAATTTGAGTCTCTACAAGATATTGAATGCCTTTGTAAGGATACATCTCCTATTGCACATGCTTATGAGGTTTTAGATCAAGACATGGCTATTGAAGATCATGATGTAGATTGAGTTGAATATTCATAGATCCTTAAAGTTATTAATGAAATTGTAATAGATGATAAGAATAATAATGTCACTCAAGATGCCATAGAGACTCAAGGACAATACCTAGATGAGGTATCACTTGATGAGGTTGCAGCTGACAAGCAGTATGAGAAAGATCTTGAAGTACAAGATGAATATGTCTTCATAGGTGACTAGTTTGTTGTTGATTATTAACTTGAGGAGATGTTAAGAGAGTTGGTAGGAAGGAAGAGTAGCCCATAAAAGATCATATTCAATGAGCACTTTGATTTGTAATATGTACCATCTCTTGGAGGAAGTAAGTTCATGAATTTTTCTTTTGATCCAGGTGGATCATTCTTTATCTTGGTTAGTTAGTTTTAGTAGTTTCCTATTGTGCTTCCATAAGTGCTTGTTGCACATTAGGTGTCTTGTTAAGACTAATTTCCTTTCCTTTCCATTTTTTTTTAATTCTGCTTGTCTTGTTGTGTGTGTTGTTTCAGGAGGTCAAGTCTCACCTTGTCTTGGTCAAGAGTTGTAATCAGTTTTCAAGTTTTGATCATATATTTTCTAGAGTGTGTGAGTGAGTTTATACGTCCAAAAGAGATGATAATTTATTGGTTCATAAGCATAGTAGGCATGATTCCCAGTTGAATCACCAAAATGTTGACAAGTTTGACTTCATAGGTCAAACTGTCACCCCTAAATTTTGAGACTTTACTTGTCATGTTTTTACAACCTTGTAAACAGTTTTGTCTTGTGTTTGGTAGTCTTCAAGTGATGATTTTTTAGCCTTATTAGCATTGTTTAAAGTAATATATAATCCAAGATTTCCAATGACTTTAAATTCAATCCAGTGGGTCCTAGGGGTATGTCATATTGTGTCAATAAGGTACATAGTCTGTCAGGTAAATTTCTTTCACTTGGTCACTTTTTTTAAAATCCCATTAGTCTTGTTTGATAAAATTAAGGTATTTTAGCAAAGTTTAAGGTTTTTGGAGAAACCTAGGTTTGTATTGTGGTCAAACTAAGCCTTCTTAAGGAACTATATTTACATGTAACATTGAATCATATGGCGAAGAGGTCATCTAAAGTCCTAGGAGGTCTTGGACTGATATTATTACTTGTAGTCATACTAAAATTCAATTTGTACAACTTGAGCATGAATTGTGACACCTAAACCATAGGTTTTTCCTACTCACACATCCCACATAGGCATGTTTTCACTATTTCTCAGTCATCCGAAGCCTTCTCGATTCAACCCTTATTGTCTCAAACTCCTCTCTTAGGCATAGATCTATCTCCCAAGGTCCCTTTACCCTTGGAAAATAATGCCATAATTTGGACTATAGTGTTGTGACACAAGTTGTCCACTTTTCAACACTATTGTCCAAATCCACAATAGCCTCAAATGGTCATATTTTCTTGAATCCTTATCTTTTCCCTTGTCAGCCTAATGCAAGTTCATCTAACCTAGGATCACTAGTTTCCTTATAAAATCCCATTCAAAATTCATTTAAAAGGATTGATAATCATTTAAAGGGCACAATCTAGAAATATACTAAAGCACACTCAAGTAAATCTTCTGATTCTTTGCATACAGCCAACCACTATTATTTCAAGATTTCCAAAATTCATATAAACTTACATTACATACATAAGATTTCATAATACATATTCAAATTGGGAGAAATACATTGGCCTTGATCCCTCTTTGGAGTATTGGTATGTAGGCAGCATGCCCACACACAGGGTGTGATTGCATGTTCAGTGTATATTACACAATAACCCCTTTTTCTAGTCAGATTCAAGATCACCTATCAAACATGAAGAGGAACTAGGATCCTTGAAGACAAAATCAATTACACACAGAGATTTGTGAATAACTAGGACTTGATATTTCAAGCACAGGGTCTCCTAAAGCAAATGAACAGAACCCAAAAAGCTCAAAAAGATGAGACACTAAAGACTACAATGCCAAAACTTGGACTACAATGCTCCTCCAAGTGTCCCATTTTCAGCACTCTTGTCCAGGTAGAGAATAGACTTTTGGATCCTATTTTTGACAGTCTGCCCAGCTAGATTAGTAATTTTTAGCCTTTGTCTCCTCCATCTTAGCCTAGAATCAACTAAGTTTTATTCACTATCCCCTTGTTTGCTATTTTTAGAAATCAATTAAGCACTTCCAAATTCAATAAATCAGTAGGTTAATTAAGGAACATTTATTTAATGATTTTCCCCTTAATCCAAACCCCTTTACTATTTAGGAAATTAAACCTGTAGTTTCCCAAATTTAGTAAAACATTTGGTGAACCCGACTTACCTCGAATTTTTGCACAAAAACTTTAGAATTCCTAGGGCTAATTATTTTTGATTTTTTGCAATATTTTCATAAATTTAAAAATTATAAAACTACAAATTAATTGAAATATTTTCAGTAATTCACTTAACCCTAGTTTACACATACTAGGTCCTATTTGCATACAAACACTTTCAAACCACTAGGAAAAATATATAGCTAATTTTAGAAATATTTTCAGATTTTTCATAAATTTTTCAAGCTCAATTCTACAATATCATAGAATTTTTTTAAAATTATCATACTAATATTGAAATTTTTTCTTTTCAAACCCTACTTGCATCAACTAGTTCCCAATTATTTTTCCAAGTATTTTCCTATCATTTTCTATATTTTAGTTGAAAATCTAACTAAAAAAATCAATTTTAAATTCAAAAGTTCATAGTATTTTCAAATAATATTTCTGAAAAAAAATTAGTTGCATATACTAGCTCTTAATCTGCTTCTTGAGGTATCACCTTACATCTATAGCCAAATTACAAAAATGATGCTCAGTTATTCACAAACTTTTCTTACATTTATTGCAAATAACAAAGAAACCATAATGGGCCCTATCATGTACATGAATGACAAAGTCTATCATATGCTATTGCAAAGTTTCATTCTCTCCCTTTCATGCTTAATTTTCATAATAAGAGATGATATTACAAAATTTATTGCTAAACTTGCACAAGATTTCAATATTTCTTTTGCATATTCTCTATCTCTCATATGGAAAAATTTTCAAGCTTATCATGCTAAACACATTACAAATGTCATAATACATGTCAAATATATTTATGCATTTTTGCACAAATCCATGCTCTCAACCCTTCATTTTCTATCTTTCATGTGGAATGTTCCCTATAATCATATTGTTATACAATTTATAATTCCACTTACATACATTTTAGCCTATATGCATAGTTTCTACCTAGATGTATATGCCTCTTTTGGTACTCTTGTTTCAATGTCATATTTTATATAGAGGAAAGAAATCCCTTTTTCTCCTCTCCCTCAAGAGGGTGACAACTACTTTCCCTCTAACAAGGTCCATGCTATCACCCCTCTAAAAGGTGAGGCAACCTCTACTATTATTCCTAATACATACATTTAGCGTACAACTTTTTCAAAACCTCTTTAGCATATGTGCTTACATGTCCAATCGGAAGCAACTAAGGTTTGCATTTGTGAGACTCTAAAGAATCAAATCACCAACATGAACAAGCTATTTTCATATTTAAAAATGCAGAATCAACTATTACATGAAAAGATCACAACATTGGAAAATCAGATTACAATACAAAAGCTTCAAGGGTACCCTAGTGCCAATCATGTATATGCACCTTCACGTACTAAATTGGTTGCAAGCAATGTTACATATCAAAACAACAAAGTAACTCTACAACTAGTGATTCAGAAAGCATTGAAAGATCGAATAAGAGTTCAAGTGAGATACTAAGGGAAATGATTAAATTTAACTTGATCAAACTAACTCCTCTACATCCAATGAGAAGATCCATATATTATTGTGCATATCATAGAATGCATGGGCATCACATAAATACATGTTTGGAATTGACAAAGCATATACAATAAATAATTGTTAATGAGGACCTTATACAAGGTAAATCAATCAAGCAATCCACAACAACACATGAACACATTCACAAAGGGTCAAATTTAGAAATAGTACAAAAGTGGTTACCAAAGCAGAACTCAAAACACCAAAAGGATCGACAAGCAAAATCAGAGCAACAAATAGTACCACAAGCATATGTCAAGCATGAAAAATATGCAAATCTACCACTCTAAATTAAGGCTCAACTTTCAAAGCAATATGGGTATAGTCAAATATATCTACAATAGTTTGATTATCAAGGTAAAGGGTTGGGCAAGCATGCTCAAGGCATTACTACTCTTATTCTAGCAGATGATAATGTATGTCACCAAGGTTTGATATTTATTGAATATCCTAAGCCAAATCATTCACAAACATAATTTATCAAAGGAAAAGATCCATATACAACAATAGTCAGCACTAGCATTCCATTGGTTCAAAATCAAGATGATAATGATGAGTGGAACAATACATGTTATTATGATTTTCAAGATACTGATGATGAATCTAAATATACAAAGTCATATTTTCATCATTTCAATTGTGCTTCATAATCATGCATGAGTCCATTATTTGATACATAACACCATGGTAGGGGTCTCATTCGAGACTTATCGGTTAGTATCATTTCTTTCTAGTATTGATTGTCCATATTATCTCTTGCTTCATTATACATAGTTTCCTCTACTTGATTGTACATAGCTCAAATATTTCAAAATACAAAAATAATATAACATTTCAATAATACAAAAACGTGTCAATTGTATGCATCATCTATGTTTTACATTGCTAACCATTATGCTAGACTTACATTGCACTATTTTATGTTATTGTTCATCGATTTATCTATATTACCAAGCTTTACTTGATCTTCTTTGAGTGTGTGCAATGCATCCAGAACCTTGATTGTTTCACTCCACCCATTAAGGGGGCATCTTACTTCTACATTTCAGCTATATATCGATACATCTACCTACTAGGGGCATACTCTACATGACTACACCATCGAGGTTATGTCATTCTTACACTATACACTCTAGACATCTTGTTGTAGTGCATTCCTTACTTGCTTACACATATATCACATCGAAATCCATTAGCATATATCACACTTTTGTATTTTATAGCATATACATTAATCTTATATTACATATCTTGTAAACTCTTGCTTCATCCATTAGCATATATCACACTTCTGTATTTCATAGCATATACATTAATCTTATATTACATATCTTGTATACTCTTGCTTCTTACTTTCCATAGTTAGATGCATGTTTATATTTCCAGTACTTTGCATGCTTCTAATCTTTGCTTTGATTAGCTAGATGTGTTTGTATTTTCCAGTTCATGTTTACTTCCTGCTTGCATTTCAATATGTTTGCCAATGTCCTCTGTTCTTGTCTATATGTGTGTAGCTTTGGACACTTGCCAATGTCCTTTGTGTGTGGCTTTCATGTGCTTGTGGCCATTCTGTCAATCTTTGCTTGTTCCCATTATGTGTGTATGTGGAATTAGAACATGCCTTGTATGTCTTATGTTCTTATTTGGCCCCTTGTCTACCCTCACATATTTATTGCTTCTTGCTTTGTATGCTTGTTGCTTGATTGCTTATCTTTGTGTGCAATTTCAAGATTCTAATCATGCATTTAACTTACTTCTTGGATGCCATGATGGACATCATGCTCCATCCCTCCATGCCACTAACAATTAAAAACTAAAATTTTGAATCCCTATTTACTCTTATGCACATGCTATTACATTGTTTTATCTATTTAGGCATAACCCTATGGATCTAACAATCTCTTTCTATAACTTCTACTATATCTTGAGATAATCTATATCAATGTTATATCAAATATTTTCCTAACTTAACACACATGCAGGGCTTCTTCTTTTAAGGGTATTCATTGCAGGGTCTTCATTCCTACCCTCAGAAGAGGGGGCAACAAATAGGGGTTTTGTCACAGAGATCAGAGCTCCTAACAATTGAAAAATTAGTTTTAGAACAATATAGTCCAAAATCCAAAACTCAACACAGGTAAACCAGACTAGGCAGACAATAGAAAATCTAGATGAATCATCAGTTTTGGCTCTGGACAACAGTGCCAAAAATGGGAATACAATGCTAGACCCCAAAGTGTCTAATTTACAATGATATTATCCAAATAGTAAAATATTTAGTTTTTCTAGAATCAGGTAAAGAGGTGAGTTCAGTCACAATTTTACCACTATAGTGTAGTCTAAAATTCAATAGTTTTTAGCACTTATTTCACTCAGAGAATCCAAATATAGGGGGCATCATGCATGGCATGAGGGTTTCCATTTTTAGTTTAGACATGGTAGTTGATACAAATTTAAGTTCATAATATATGTTCCAAACACCAGTTATTAGGGGCAATGTGTGTGGCACATGGGCCTTCTCTATTTATGAGTTTATAACATTTTCTTGCACATTCCCAGTAGTTGTGTGCCTTACTCCATCTATAGGTGGTTGGCATTACATTCAAGTAAACTTTCATACAAGTTTACTTCCCACGTACTGAAGTTCTCGAGTGGCTTCCTAAGCCTTTATTCCAATTTTAGGAGGGGCTTCTATACAAGTCCAGTCTCCATCTTTCGAAGTGGCCAACCGTGGCCTAGTTTCTAGTTTACATTTAGCTATCCACGCCAACATTGTCATATCACAGTACATTCAGGGGCTCCATGAGCCATCTCATATGACATTCATCTATACCATTATATTTCTCATTTAGATTCACATCACAAGGCAATGATGGAGCCAAAGGACTAGCTAGACTTTGTATTCTTGAGCCACCTCTTTAAAGGGATTGGACACACGGTCTAGACATCTATTAGCACATGCATAATTTTTTAACTTCACATAGTTGGTGATGATGGAGCCAAAGGGCCTACCTTTGCATTATTGAGCCAACTTCTAGGGGATTGAGCACTCAGCTCATTCATTAATATAACTCTTGGTTTAGCATACTTTTAGCATTACCCAACACAACCCAGTAACATAACATATTTACACAGTACAATGTGCTCTCACTACGCATAATCCATCATCACACAACTTCTTAGGCTTAGACTCAAAGGTAAGTTTAGGTATGATTTTTTTTCCTTTATCCTACTATTTAACTTTGCCACAAATGTTTACTCACAGTCATTTAGTTAGCTTGACACCTATAGGTCATTTTAGGCTGGTTGAAAAGAGTCCAAGTGTAATGATGTTTTATGTATGATCAAGAGTTGATAAGACACAATAAGGGTTATAAGGATATTTTAGTTTAGGGTATATCCATTCAAGGCATTACTTGGATAATAAACCAAAATAAGAGAGTGCTTAGTCCTACACACCTACAACCAAGAGAATCTTGGCACATACAATTATGTTTACTAGAGAAAATTGTAAGATTATATATGTGAACTGAGAGTAATGGTTTGTGTGGTAAGAAGAATGAGTTAATAACTCATTATCAGACTTTGGAGGCACTTCCAAACTATCTTAGGTGCTTTGAGATTAAAAAGAAAACTCAATTAAAGGGTTAGGGAAACCTACATGCTTAAAACCCTCAAGGGTATGCTATGTTGAACCTTGAGCATATAAGTACTATAATTATTAAGGAAAAAATTCAAAACCTAAGGAGGTTCAAAAGATAACAATGAGTCAAATTCACCTTGAACATGATATGACTGTTTTTAGGTAGGGTATGAGAGGGCACATGAAGAATGATAGAGCATGAATATTGAAAGATAAGGTCATTAAAGGGTCTGTAAGTAGCCAAGTAGTTTTAAAACATAGGACAATGTTGTTAAATTATATTAAAGTGTTAAGGATTCCAATCAATATATTAAACCCCAATGTGACAACCAAGAAGGTCTATAATGCTCTTATAGGCCTAAAACACCCTCATATAGGCTTGTGGTATGAAGTGTGGAGAAATGTTGTGTCTTCTTGGGTGGTTGGTCAATTGAGAGGCGAGTTTAGATGGGTGATAGGTGTTAAGAAAAAATCAATATTTTGGACTCATTGAGGGATGGTGAAGTTTAAAGAGGTCTATTTTTGGGTAATTGGATAAGACCAAGCACCTACAGTCTATCAGACCTACAACTAATTTGTGCACCAAATACATGAAGAAAGCTTGTGTAAGAGGGAGAGGTGAAATTTTAGACACCTTTACAAGGTGATAAAAGATAAAATAGGTCTATGCAGACCTATTAAATGTCTTATTACATTTAATTTCTTCATATAGGCCAAGGAAATAGTGAAAGTCACCTAAATTTAGTCTTTGACCATGATGATTGACAGTGTATAGTGTCTAAATGAGGTCAAATGGCATTATCATGGAAAATAATTATGATCAAGGGGATTTTTGGAGTGTTTTAAACACTTAATAATTTCAAAAATATTGGAAAAAGTCTCAGTAAGAGTGTAAAATGTCAAATCCAACAGCTAGGGTCAATATCATGGTTTTGCTTGCAAACCCTAAGCTTAAGAGAGAGAGATCTTGCAGAGTGTTTTGAGAAAATAAATAATGAAGGAGATAATTGGATAAGGTAAAAATTAATTTTTCATACCTCCTTGAAGTGTTGGATCTCAAAAACAAAGTTTAAAATGCCAATACAAGCTCTTTTTCTCTCCTTGACTTCACCAAAAGTAGTCTGCCAACTTAAGAGGCTCAAAATTTTGCTTATATCTTAAATTAAGAGATGAAGGGTTTGTAATAATATTAGGGGGAGTTAATTACCCCTATAACCTTTAAAACCTTCGTGGATTAAGTTCATGAAAGGCCCTAGCCTTTATGAACTATCTATCGTTAAGAAGTTAAGCCACTCACAAGCTGCCAAAAGACTAGTTTTGACCAGTTTGGAGAAATTGAATATTAAAGCACATTAAATATAATATATTAACATTTAAAACACCTAACACACATTTCTCACTCCAAAATTATTATCACCATGATTTTTGTTTGTACATGCAGTTGTACGAGCTTATTGAAAATTATACTTTTGTAATATTTTTAGACAAAAAGGGGGTGTTGAAGTGTGTAGATGAATAAAAACCATTTAAAGAGGTGAATTATAATGTATTTAACCTATAAAATTCAAAAAAACAATACAATATACCCTTTAAGTTCTCAAACAAACCAAATTTTTTAGGGTTGTACAAAATAGGCTTAAAGAAGGGTTATTTTTTGGCCATTTCATGGTTTGCCCATCTACACAAGGGCCCAAAAGTTTAAATTTATCATGGAGGATGGTATTAGGATAGGTAAAGTCAATAAAATAATTTTTTCATGTTTCACATGTGTGGGTTTCCATTTGAGCCAAATCTTTGTTTCTAGGCCTAGGAGGCCTAATTAGGCTTAATTGGAGAGAGAAATGGCAGAAAATAGATACTTCCAATTAGATTTGTATCCTAAAACTTGGAATGGAAATTTAAGTGGATATAATGTCCTTAAAAATGTGTTCATTTTTATAGTATACTTCATACACTCTTTTTCACAAGGAGCTTTACCATTTTTAAGGGCTACAAGGAATATGAAGAAATGCATGCTATAGGAGCAAAGTCTCATATTTTGGAGGGTTTGATGGCTACAAGTGCATTTTTTTAGGTCTAATATTTTTTTTACAATCCATACATGGAGGATAATTTTTTTCTCAAATAAACCCAACTTTTCACCCTTATATGCCTCATTGTAAAGGAATAGTTCAAGTGGTCAAAACACCGAAATTGATGCATAAAAATCTTCAACAAGGTTTTTTAAGGCTACAAATTATCCTATACACCATTTGGATAATTGGAATAATTAATTAAATTGTTTTAAAGAATAATTCAAAGTTTTAAAAGGTCTCCAATAACCTAAGAAGACCCTTTCCTTATCTTATGCCTAGTCAAGGAGACAAAGTCAAACAAGCTCAAGGAGTCTTCCAACAACCATTTCAAGGTGGAAAGACCTCAAAAATGGTTTATATAGGGTTTAAAATTAATACTTGATCAATATATGATGACCTATTTTAAAGGAATGAGACTCAATCATCAAGGAAGACAAGCAAGCTAATATATAGGGTGTGCAAGCAAGAATGTAGGCACTTCAGTTGGTCAAACTCCTCCAATCAATGCCCAATACTCCTTAAACCTTCCAAAAAAGTCTACATAAAAATATATAGGGTTTCAACCTAAGAATTTTTCAAGAGATGATGACCTATTTTAAAGGAAGGAGACTCATTCATCAAGGAAGGCAAGCAAGCTAATACATAGGGTGTGCAAGCAAGAATGTAGGCACTTCAGTTAGTCAAACTCCTCAAATCAATGCCCAATACTCCTTAAACATTCCAAAAAATTCTACCTCAATATCTACACCATTTTTCAAATGTTGTATGAGATAAAATCAAGGAACTATTACATTGGAGTTGTAGAAGAACCTAGTGGATGCCACATTTCCTAGTTTTTAGGCTTTTACTTTGTCTTTCTCTCTCCTTTTTCATTTTCTCTATATGCAAGCGTATTTTTGGATTTTTATATAATCCTTAACCTGATATGTGGCAAGACCCTACTCATAAAAAACACTTGTAATTACCTCTTTATAATGAATAAAATTAAATTCATGTGTCCTCAAAGTTTGTGACTAGTTTATGCTAATGATTAGTTGATGAATGCCAATGATAGTGCATGTTTCCTTTCATTTTGTCCTTTCCTCTTCACCTATTTGTAGGTTTTATTTCATCCTTATAGTTTTCATAGTGTTTTTGAATAATCTTGTGTGTATGGCAAGTGTATTCATTCCTTAGTGTTGCTAAGAGACCTATTGATCAACTGTCTTAGATCATTCATCAAGTTAAGCCTCTATGTGAAATATTGATTTTTGGAAACTTTCATTTGAGAAGTGCAACTAGGTACATGTTTTTATTCAGCCTTCTTAGTTCATATTAGATAATTTAAAGACACATTTTTATGTATCACATTAGTTAGATAGGCTTCCTTTCAATTTATCTTCTTCCCTTTTCTCTAGCAAGCTGATAGTGTAGAGTAGAGAGCCTAGCTAATACATCATGGGGAGATAGTCCATAAAATCTAAAGAATCAATACATCTATTAGGCCACCCACATCCTAGGATTATATCCATGTTACTTTATATTATGAAGGCTTGAAACTACCTTCACAAGGGTGCAAGTCTAGTAGATAACATGACCCATAACACATCTCTATGTGATGAAATACCCTAGGTATATGACCCATATCAGAAAAGGGTAAAAATGTCTTTTTTATAATAATACACCTAATCTCTATAATAGTACATCAATATTCAAAACATTACAATATGGCACCAACATCCTCCCACCTCAATCTTTTATTTTATCTTCGAAATACTTGGATCTCTCTATCAATAGATTGTACTCCCTGCCATGTGAAGACTAGATGCACCCACTCACCGAGTCATCATCTTATGCCACCTCATTAACACTTGAAAAATAAAAACATATGCATATACATGTTGACGCAGTGGATTTCACCCTCGATAGGAGGCCGAGCTCTTGCCTTCCACACGCAATAATGGAAACTCCCCTCTTGCCTGTGGGCCTAACAAAACTGGGGGGGAGTCTCTAGATAAGGGCTAGCTCCCTCTGATGTATCTTTTAGGTCCTGGACTTCCTACTGATAACAAATAAATGAAAAAGGGGGGGTTGAAAAGGGAGAAGAATGCTGAAAATAGAATCTAAACCTAAACTAAAAAGGTGATACACCAAAAAAGTTGATCTACTTAGCTCAAACATACGCTTTTCACCAAGAAGAAGCTGGCATACACTTCATCTAATGTGGGAAACTCTTCTGCATTAGTGAGATAGGGGTCCTCCAGAGATACAAGTAGGAAGAACTATCAAAGGTGTTCTGAGACACATTATGGCAGCCTATTCACATGCGCCTATATTCCTGCTGTAGACACTTCTGGCAGACCTATAGAAGAAGAAACTTCACAATGCACTAGACATGCTAGAATCATTCTATGAAAGCATAAAAGAAAATGACTTAACATAAAAGGAAAACATAGACATATGCATGAGTGCAAGTTCAAATGGAGGTAAAAATTACTAAGTCTTGATTCAAGGTAAAATTCGGCAGAGTTCTGCCTTAAAAACCCAGAGATTTTTGGGCAGAGCCTTGCCTTACAGGCTAAGAGATCTTTTCTCAAAATGAGAAGTTTACAATATATAGAAAGAGGAGAAGAAGTAAAGGTGCCCCTTTTGAAAATGACTTTTTGGCACCCTTGACAAGCTAGCCCATGTGCATTTGTGAGCATTGGGAAGAGGAAGTCACTGTTGCTGATGTCATTCTTCTAGAAGAGGCCTACTAGAACCATGTTATGTAATCATCGGTCTTGAATTTGGTGTTCAAACATTAATGTGGAAGCACAGTCCACACCTCTTTTTCTATAAACAAGACTGATGTTTCTAGATATTCACATGGTTTGTCTGCTCATTAATGTAAAGTGGAGAAAACAGGCTGCGCCACTTACTATTTGTGCCATTTGATGACCACTTGGCAAGCACTATTCCAAATGCAGGAGTAAATCCTTGAGTTGACACCTCTCTTTGCCACCTTGACTATTTGTCCACCTCTACACTTGGTTCTTTTGCTCCTTCCTGGCTTTGTCTTTCTTTTAGCCTTAAGCCTTTGAATTCCTTCGGGTTCACACTTAAGTTTGCGAATATCAACAACTACTTCATTGCCACAAATTTGACATCCTCGGGTCCGTCATCCTCCTTAGCAATTCATTCGTGTCTTTTATGCATGCTTTGGCCACTTTCTACTGATTTCAATAAGTGACACATGGCGTGTTCTACTGTGAAATAGGCGAGGACATGTGGCAGCATCCACTTAACTTATAGAAGCTTTAGGCATCTTTTGAGAGTCCTACGAAATATGACACGTGGTGGCTTTCATTGAGCTTTAGAAATAATACAAAAACATTCAAGACTCATTTAGATTCACATGGATGATGACACTTGGCAGCTTCTACTCTCTTTAGCAATATGTCTGGGGCCCACCATATTCTTTACGAAACAAAAGGAAGAGACTGCGGATGTTGACACTTGTCAGCTTCCACCGAGCTTTACAAGGGACACGTGGCACATTCCATTGCTCTTAGAAAAATATGTCGAAACCTTTTGCATTTTCCACTTGGTGCCCTCCGCAGAACTCTGAGGGAAGCTTGTTGAAAGGAGCTTTGGGACTCGGATGCAGACACTTGTCATGCTCTGCTAGGTTTTAAAAGAGACACGTGGCACGTTCTACTAATTTTAGAGGCAAATTATCATGTGTCTCGGTAGACGACACTTGGCAGCTTCCACTCTCAGGTTTTTTTGGTGTAAAATTGACGTTCGTGGGCCTGTCACTATTTGAAAACCAACGGCTAGTCCATTTCCCTAAAATTGACGGCCTCAAAGATGTTATTGTCCTTGGCAAATCCTTCAGTTCTTTTCCTTTAGGTTTTGGCCTTTTCTTTGAATTCCTTCAAGTTTTTTGTCTAAAGGAATTCCATCGGACAAAAATTTGAAAGAAAACATTCTTGTGTTGTCCTTCCATCTCACAGGATTTTTCTCTAAAGAATTTCTTTGGACAAAATGTCTGAAGAAATTCCTTCAAACATTTTATCTGAAGAAATTCTTGTTCTCTTCCCCAAAGGAAATTCCATCTTGTCGTGTTCACTTTGCAAGTGTTTCCTACCCTCTGCAAGGACACTTGGGTCTGGAAACTGCCCTCCACAAGGGCATTGGAGTGGTCCATTTTGTGCCTAAGTGTTGGGGACTCATCTCTTCCTACAGAGTCCATAGAAAAATTCTCTATAGAGTTCATAGAAAAACGGCCTATAGAGTCCGTAGAAAAAAGGCTTGTAGAGTCTGTAGAAATCCCTACAGAGTCTGTAGAAACTTCCAAGACTTGTGCAAAATCAAAAATTGAACTGGCTCAGAACAACAAGGAAAGAAGGGGACTGATTTTTGGCCTATTGGACCAAAAATGGTCAACAAATTGGCGACTCCTAGGGGAAGCATGCCTGTTATGCTTAGAAACCAATTGCCTTAAAATCCATTAGACACAGAGTCAGAACATAGCTTGAAAAAGTTATCAACAACCCTGATAGATCCAAGAATCAATCATGAAGCTTTTACCCCAAACACAAGGGAAAACACACAAAAGGCTAAAAAACACTACTTGTGCAAACAACACTTAGAGAAAATAGGGAAAGAAAATTGAAAGCAAACTACTATATATAGCTAACCAGTTATATTCTCCTCCCTCCTGGATTAAAGGGAAAATTTCTTAAGTCCCCTTCCTGGCAAGAAAACTTATGGTGCCAAACAAGTGGCTGAATGGAATGGAGATTCGATGACCTACTCCTCTTGCCTGCCACCTTGATTGGCTTGCATCTGAGTGGATCAGAGTCAAACATGCTCCCAACATATATGTACTTTTCTTGTCCTTGGAAGCTTGTTAAATGTTAGTCCTTCAAGCTGGTGCATTTCCCCAAGAAATCAATGGCGGCTGGCTCATCACCATAAGCCCTTTGATGTGCATAGTCCCTTTGCAATGCATCATGGTTTGACCTATTCCCTTCTGCTTCAATGAAGACCCTGTCATACTCATCCTCTGCTCCATCATGGTTTTCTTAAAGAAGGGTGACTATTGTGATGTGTAAAATGGAATCACAAATTGATTTCTCATCCCACAAAACATCACCTTTTTGTTCAAAGCTCTCTTCTCCAAGGCTTTCCTCAAGATGAGAAAGCCTCTCCTTTTCCTACTCAAGGATCAAAGTCTCTAGTTGTTCAAAGACATCCATCTAATCCTCTTCCAACTCAGGCTCCTCGGCATAGTCATCCTCTTCATCGAAGCAACAAGGAATTTCATCAAACAAAGGGGGAGAGAGCTCACCATGCTTACATTCCTCTTCGTATTACTGGAACATCTGCATGTATGCATGACTTGCGTCTTCTCCATCATCGATGATGTCTTCACAAGGAGCATCGATGATGATTTATCCTTCTTTATCGCTCATGATAACCTCTTGGAGAGTTACAATTTGGATCTTCTCTTCCTCACTTGCCTCCTACAAAACAAGTTCCTCCTTGAGAAGGGATGAAGTGGAAAAACCATGTGGAAGAGGAGGCAGTCCTTGAGCTAGAATCGAATGATTCTCCTCTTTCCCTTTGGCCAACACTTCATCTATATTAGGTGTGGCCTGATAGCTCTCTTGGAGGTGTGTAGATGGGGTGTGTTTAGACATGTCCATCACGCATTGGCTAAGGAATCTCACTTTGGATTCCAACTCTGCAATTCTCCTGGCTATGTCTTCTTGGAAGAGCCTTTCTTGGAGGTCATAAGAATAATCATGATGATTAGGAGCAGGTTCGTCCTTTTTATGATTTTGAGCAAAACCTTTCTCCTCCCTCCTGCCCCATGATTCCACTATTTCCTTCCAAGTCAGGATCTTGCCATCATGATTACTGATCTGAGGGAGTTGAGAAAGACTAGGAGGGGTCTGCTGATGCATATGAAGAGCTATTTCAAATGAAAGCACATTTTGACATGTATAATCCATTATTTAGAACCACATACTTTTTATTTCTTCATATGTTTTGATCAAGCTCAGGCTATTTATGGAATCACCTCAAACAGCTTTCCTAGTTACCCTTCAACAATGAGGGAAGTAACGCTAGAGTTTGAGGTAGTTTCATGACAGCGTGAGCTTGATAAAAACCCATATAGAAATGTGATTTCTTGATGGCACCAGAACTAATTAACCAGCTGATTCAACTTAGAGTTTCCATTGGTGTTGATGAAAAAGCCTCCAAAGGCTGGTTGGTTGAAAGAACATACCAAAAATTCTTTAACTCTTGGGACAAAACTTGTCCCACAATCGCCTGATTAAAGGTCAGGTGCTGTATAGATGGTTCATTCTGCTACAACAGGATCAACACCAATCTTGGGACTTTTTTGAGTGTCTGAACATGATCCCACCTGGTGTGCCAATAAATGTTGACACAGTGGATTGCACCCTCGACAGGAGGCCGAGCTCCTGCCTTCCACATGCAACAATGGAAACTCCCCTCTTGCCTGTGGGCCTGACAAAATTGGGGGGAGAGTCTCTAGATAAGGGCTAGTTCCCTCTGACGTATCTTTTAGGCCCTGGACTTCCTACTGCTAACAAATAAATGAAAAAGGGGGGGTTGAAAAGGGAGAAAAATGCTAAAAATAGAACCTAAACCTAAACTAAAAAGGTGATACACCAAAAAAGTTGATTTACTTAGCTCAGATATACGCTTTTCACCAAGAAGAAGCTGGCATACACTTCATCTGATGTGGAAAACTCTTCTACATAAGTGAGCTAGGGGTCCTCTGGAGATACAGGGAGGAAGAACTATCAAAGGTGTTCTGAGACGCACTATGGCAGCCTGTTCACATGCGCCTATATTCCTGCTGTAGACACTTTTGGTAGACCTGCAGAAGAAGAAACTTCACAATGCACTAGACATGCTGGAATCATTCTGTGAAAGCATAAAAGAAAATGACTTAACACAAAAGGAAAACATAGACATATGCATGAGTGTAAGTTCAAATGGAGGTAAAAATTGTTAAGTCTTGATTCAAGATAAAATTTGACAGAGTTCTGCCTTACACACCCATAGATTTTTGGGTAGAGCTTTGCCTTACAGGCTAAGAGATCTTTTCTCAAAATGAGAAGTTTACAATATATAGAAAGAGGAGAAGAAGAAAAGGCACCCATTTTGAAAAAGACTTTTTGGCACCCTTGACAAGCTAGCCCATGTGCATTTGTGAGCATCATGAAGAGGAAGTCACTGTTGTTGATGTCATTCTTCTAGAAGAGGCCTGCTAGAACCATGTTGTGTAATTTCCGGTCTTGACTTTGGCATTCAAACATTAATGTGGAAGCACGAGCCGCACCTCTTTTTCTGCAAACAAGACTACTCTTTCCAAATATTCACACAGTTTGTCCGCTCATTAATGTAAAGTGGAGAAAATAGGCCACATCACTTACTGTTTACACCATTTGATGACCACTTGGCAAGCACTATTCCAACTACAGGAGTAAATCCTTGAGTTGACACCTCTCTTTGCCACCTGGATTATTTGTCTGCTTCTACACTTGGTTCTTTTACCCCTTCCTGGCTTTGTCTTTCTTCTAGCCTGAAGCCTTTGAATTCCTTCAGGTTCGTGCTTAAGTCTGTGAAGATCAACAACTACTGCATTGCCACAAATTTGACGTCCTCAGGTCCATCATCCTCCTTAGCAATTCATTCATGTCTTTCCTGCTTGCTTTGGCCACTTTCTACTGATTTCAATAAGTGACACATGACGTGTTCCACTGTGAAACAGGGGAGGACACATGGTAGCATCCTCTTAACTTAGAGAGGCTTTAGGCACCTTTTGAGAGTCCTGTGTAAGATGACATGTGGTGGCTTCTGCTGAGCTTTAGAAACAATACACAAACATTCAGGACTCATTCAAATTCACATAGACGATGACACTTGGCAGCTTTTGCTCTCTTTAGCAATACATCTGGGGCCCACCACAATATTTACAGAACAAAAGGGAGAGACTGCGGATGTTGACACTTGTCAGCTTTCACTGAGCTTTACAAGGGACACGTGGCACGTTCCACTGCTCTTAGAAAATATGTCAAAACATTTCACATTTGCCACTTAGTGCCCTCCATAGAACTCTGAGGGAAGCTTGTTGAAAGGAGCTTTGGGACTTAGATGTAGACACTTATCACACTTCACCAAGTTTTGCAAGGGACACGTGGCACGTTCTACAGCTTTTAGAGGCAAATTATCATGTGTCTCGATAGATGACACTTGGCAACTTTCACTCTCGAGCTTTTTTTGGTGTAAAATTGACATTCACGGGCCTGTCACTATTTGAAAACCAATGGCTAGTCCATTTCCTTGAAATTGATGGCTTCGGAGACGTCACTGTCCTTGGCAAATCCTTCGGTTCTTTTCCTTCAAGTTTTGGCCTTTTCTCCAAATTTCTTCAAACTTTTTGTCCGAAGGAATTCCTTCAGACAAAAATCTGAAAGAAATCATTCTTGTCTTGTCCTTCCATCTCGTGGGATTTTTCTCTGAAGAATTTCTTCGAACAAAATGTCTGAAGGAATTCCTTCAAACATTTTGTGCGAAGAAATTCTCATTCTCTTCCCCGAAGGAAATTCCAACTTGCCTTGTTCACTTTGCAAGTGTTTCCTGCCCTCCGCAAGGACACTTGGGTTTGGAAACTACCCTCCACAAGGGCATTAGAATGGTCCATTTTGTGCCTAAGTGTCGGGGACTCGTCTCTTCCTGCAGAGTCCATAGAAACTTCCAAGACTTGTGCAAAATCAAAAATTAAACTGGCTCAGAACAATACCGAAAGAAGGGGACCGACTTTTGGCCTGTTGGACAAAAAATGGTCAACAATACACATTCTTTAAGGACACCACACTCTTTCTTTCTAGTCAAAACCTCTACTTTGGGATCACCAAGCCCTTCAAACATTATGCACTAAGTCATCACACTAGACAACCTAATTTTTTTCAACAGAAACATTGTGAACTACCTAGCCTATATTTGTAGGCCAATCAAGTAAGTTGTACCCACTCAAGTTACTCTTCACCTAGTATCAATACTCTTCATATTCACACATCCACTCAATATCAAGGGGAAGTTTCTTATCATAACCCAACTTCAACAACTCTACCATACTAAAACCTTATCAAGGGTCACCAATATGTAGAACATCTAAACCTGACATACAACCATAAGATATCATCTCTAAAAAATTAGTAGAATATCAAAACCTACTATCCAACTTGTGAGAGTTTATATGTGACTCATCCCATCTCACTGGAATTCATGGGTGTCTATTTGCTGCACCCACCAAGTATATAGGAACAAACACTAGATACATAGCTTGCTCAAATGTATAAACACCTACGCATGAACTTGTAATGTGTGGGTGACCCTCCCATGCTATCCCACTATCCACATGCCCTTGTACTATGGATTGAAACTATTTGATACCACCAAATACTCATGTTTGTGTGCTAACCTCTCATGGTTGTGTTATGCGTCTTTGCATTCTCTAATTTATTTCAACATAATCACATGTATATAGATCAACAAGTGTGTCTATGGTATAAAAATTGGCTATCCAAACACAAAATCTATTTTTAATATCAATTTATTTATGTTGTGAAAACCAACATGCACCAATTCTTATGATCATTTCAATGACACACATCCAACTTGTGCTTAGGAATTATGCAAAAACATGTATCATAAAGAATATACAACAATCATCTACATGGGTTTCCTAATAAATTGAGAAAATAAATTTGAAATCTTATATCAAAATAATTGCTCACAAATCCAAATGTAACATCACAACTGCATAACACCAACTAATAAGGTCACCATTCGAAATAATATGTAATTATCTACTCAATAACTCTAATTAGAACAATAAATTGCCAATCCACACTTGCTACTTAAATTGGTAGCTAAAATTAGTTTTTGACATGAAGACCATAGCCAAAAAATAAAATACCTCCAAACATATATAATCCATACATGAGTCATACTAACACATCCCAATCCTAACAACCATGCAACATCAAATATATAACAAAAAATGCATCAAAACAAAAAGAGCACTCAGATATGAAACTAAACACATTGATCTAAAGACAAAAACGCAATCTGGAACTTGCACATTCATATCTAAATTTTGCACCATCAAATAATATAAGATATGGTTTACTTTTCTAAATATAATGTGGTAACACATAAATTTAAATTTTGTACACCATAAAAGATTGGTTTAAATGTAAAATAAACTAATCAAACTTAGAGTGATCACCAAATCAGCCTTTGTAAAAAATTTAAGAAATTGGCTAGAAAAGGACATGACAGAAGGTGACATGATGGTTGCATGAGAACATGCATTTAAAGGAAATGAAAACACATTTAATTTAGATCTGAGCCACCTAAAATTATATCTATGTAAAAAATGTGTTGTTTTGCCTCTCATTTACCTCTACCAAAAATCAAATTAGAAATGTTCATCATGGCAGCAAAATTGGATGGTTGCCCCAAAGTACATAGATAGAGAAAGCTAAAACATACATGAAAAATATTTTAGTGACCAAAACCTATACATCAATCAAATCATGGATAAAAAATAGCCTCACAGGTTAAAATAACATCACGAAAGGGGATAAGATGGCTTCATAAAATTGTATAGATCCAAAGAATTGAAATATATGTAAAACACATATTAGCAACTTGAAAAAATTGTACATAATTCTCTCACCATAAGAACCCCATAGTCTAATAATTTCCACCAGATTAAAAAAACCATACATTGGTTGATCATAACCACTCATGTAGTACCAAAAAATCACAATTTGTACAAGGTCTCCTTAGATTTATACATCACAACAATCATCTGGGTCCATCTTTCCAAATTTACATCTCCAAAGCCATCTAAAGAACTATATTAGGTCCTAGAAATAGAATCAAAGAGTTAGCCAAGTTGGTTTTGCACCATTAAGAACTATATTTAACATAGATTATCCATAATTGACATATCAATTTAAAGGAACTCACCCAAAAGGTGCAACAAGATGCATTGGGACACTCGTGGCTTTAGTAGTTACAAAGATATAAGGAAAGATAAAGGTAGCATAAATTAAACACAATGTCATCAAATTATAAATTCATAGTGCATGATTAGAGTAGACTTCATTATGAGTAACCCAAAATACATACAATAACTTAAAACATTAGGCAAACTTGTATAATCTTACTCTCTATAGATATTCAATATGTACTTATAACTGCAACCATACTATATCAAGGGATAATCAATGTCCACCTATTCTTATACTTAACACCACATTGCCACTAAGCTCATGGTGCTACATTTTATACACATTGCCCCTTTTTGGAAGCTGGGTGAAATGTTTATATTTTCAAGGTTTCATTAACTCGCGTCTATACAAAAAGTATACAAAACATTCAACATTAAAAGTGTGTAATCACCGATGAAAAACACTTGGAGCTCCTTAATTATCACATCATGCATCTAAATCAAGGCCTCCCTTGCCTATGGTTGGCAAGAGTTAGTTCAATCCACCGATGTTAGCTCTTGCCTACAACAACTCTCCATAACCCCTGTAGAAAAGTAGAAATAAAAAATCATCTCTCTCATATATGTGTAGGGGTATGCTTTTATAGATACATGGCTCACCCACTTACAATAAATGCTATCAACTAACTCACTTACCCATGTCTCAATCATTAAATGCATAAAATTTTCCAAAAGTACATGTATGTGCACCCATGTAACCTTACCTAACCACATGTGCACATATAATGCCACTAATACATCAATGAACCATAACACATCTCTATGTAGTGCCCTACCTTAGGTACATGATCCATATCACAAAAGGGTACCAATGTCCTTTTTACAATAATATATCAAAACACCATAGTACATTAATATTCCAAGAGTTGCAATATGACACGAACATGGATTACATCTTGATGAAATATAAATAATTTAATTACTTTTAATTAAATATAAAAAATATTTATAATGTTTAATTAATATTTCACATTTTAGAAGTAGGTTATTTACATAAGGTTTAGACGTATGTCTTAAATATTGGAGTATTTGATGACACTCGTTTAAATTTAAATATAGAAATGCATGCTCTAAAGGGACAACAACCTTGTCTAAGAATTTAACAACAATCAACCATTGATATACAAAGTGTTGTGGGCACTCTTGATAGACACAAAGCATTGGAGGTAGTCTAAACAATGAACATATTGGCTTGGAATTGAATTGATGATTGTGTTCCCCTAGTCTTGATCTTCAATTCCTTCACTCTTATCTTTGCATTACAAAACTTGTAACTTACAAAATAAAGTTTTTCCTCTTTATCCTAGATTGGAAACAATTTTTTATTTTTATATGAAACTTAAGGAAAATAATGAATTTTTTGTGGCATGTGTTACAAGTTAGTTGGGTTTTTAAGTGTCATCTAATTATTACGTCCCTAAACACTAAACATGTAAAAGAAAGTAAATTGCATAATTGAAAACAGTATCGTGTGATAAAATGACACACCTCCTTCTTGGAAGGGATCTCGTGCTAGAATTATTACTCAGATATAGATTGTTGTTGGTTGGACTATTAATATGATTGTGGACCCCCTAGACGGCTGGGTAGTGTTCGATCCTCCTTTTGCAGAACTGTCCACTTGGGCGACTCTACCACTCAAGGATGATCCTTTGCCTCCTCCCTTAGGTGTCCTCGTTTGTGTTTAAATTATGTGATGTAATGTAATTTTGTGTGTTGTGCTTTGTCTAACTTTATTTTTTATTTCTTGTTCTCCGCCTGTGTTTTTAGCTGGGGTTTATCCTCCATCGTGGAATCTGAGTCGTGCATTTCAATTGACTATTTTACTATGTAGCCTTCATGCATTATTATTTTTTATATAATATATGATATCCTGAAGCGTTTCAATAGTAAAATAATGCTAATAACATATATAAAATTAGGTAATGTGTATCCTTCATATTTCCAATGATTGTTCTAACGTGAACTTGTGCGCCACAATGATACATGCTTTATTGATTGCTTGATCTCTCTATAATACGTGCAAGTGCTCAATATATTATTTATGAATGATTGTTAAATAGTTCGTGTCAAATGAGTTATAAATATTTATATTTGTATGCAATTGAATTCAAATCATGACCCTATTGTCCCCAAACTGACATCAAACAACTAAAAACAAAAAAAGATGGGATAAGGGGGATGGGTGCCCTTAACTTGAAAGGACCTAAAACACAAGTCCATGAGTGTTGGGGGTGCTACAAACAAACCCAATCATGTTGGGGGTGCTTCGAATAATGTGCCTAAAAACCCAACAAAAAAAAGGAGATAAAAGGGGACCAGATGAAAGAGAGGGACACAACAAAACTTGAAAAATGTACCAATAATGCTTAATTTATTCTAATTATCGATAAAAAGATAAACACACTAAAAATATGTCATTTAACAACTAATAAATTCCTTAAGACCATTTTTAAGTGTTTATATATATAAACTCAATATACTATAATATAACAATGGAGATTATATTATAATAAAAATGACACTCTTATTAATATAAAAAATTATTAATTGAAAGATAAATATATTTACTTACTCAATCTTCCTTAAATTTAAAAATTGCTCTTAATAACTTAATAATTGAAAGCCTTGATCTTCAAAAAGTCCCTGCATTCATTAACTCGCGTCTATACAAAAAGTATACAAAACATTCAACATTAAAAGTGTGTAATCACTGATGAAAAACACTCAGAGGTCCTTAATTATCACATCATGCATCTAAATCAAGGCCTCCCTTGCCTATGGTTGGCAAGAGTTAGTTGAATCCACCAATGCTAGCTCTTGCCTACAACAACTCTCCATAACCCTTGTAGAAAAGTAGAAAGAAAAAATCATCTCTCTCATATATGCGTAGGGGTATGTTTATATAGATACATGGCTCACCCAATTACAATAAATGTTATCAACTAACTCACTTACCCATGTCCTAATCATTAAATGCATAAAATTTTCCAAAAGTGCATGTATGTGCACCCATGTAACTTTACCTAACCACATGTGCACATATAATGCCACTAATACATCAATGAACCATAACACATCTCTATGTAGTGCCCTACCTTAGGTACATGGTCCATATCACAAAAGGGTCCCAATGTCCTCTTTACAATAATATATCAAAACACTGTCATAGTACATTAATATTCCAAGAGTTGCAATATGGCACGAACATGGATTACATCTTGATGAAATATAAATAATTTAATTACTTTTAATTAAATATAAAAAATATAGCTATAATGTTTAATTAATATTTCACATTTTAGAAGTAGGTTATTCACATAAGGTTTAGACGTATGTCTTAAATATTGGAGTATTTGATGACACTCGTTTAAATTTAAATATAGAAATGCATGCTCTAAAGGGACAACAACCTTGTCCAAGAATTTAACAACGATCAACCATTGATGTACAAAGTGTTATGGGCACTCTTGATAGACACAAAGCATTGGAGGCACTCTAAACAATGAACATATTGGTTTGGAATTGAATTGATGATTGTGTTCCCCTAGTCTTGATCTTCAATTCTTTCACTCTTATCTTTGCATTACAAAACTTGTAACTTACAAAATAAAGTTTCTCCTCTTTATCTTGGATTGGAAACAACTTTTTATTTATTTTTTATATGAAACTTAAGGAAAATAATGAATGTTTTGTGGCATGTGTTATGAGTTAGTTGGGTTTTTAAGTGTCATTTAATTATTAGGTCCCTAAACACTAAACATGTAAAAGAAAGTAAATTGCATAATTGAAAACAATATCGTGTGATAAAGATGACACACCTCTTTCTTGGAGGGGATCTCATGCTGGCATTATTACTCAGATATAGCTTGTTGTTGGTTGGACTATTAATATGATTGTGGACCATCTAGATGGCAGGGTACTGTTCGATCCTCCTTTTGCGAAATTGTCCACTTGGGCGACTCTACCACCCAAGGATGATCCTTTGCCTCCTCCTTTAGGTGTTGTGGATTGTGTTTAAATTCTGTGTGATGTAATGCAATTTTGTGTGTCATGCTTTGTCTAACTTTGTTTTTTATTTCTTGTTCCCCGTTTGTGTTTTGAGGTGGGGTTTATCCTCCACCATGGAATCTGAGTCGTGCATTCCAACTGACTATTTTACTATGTAGCCTTCATGCATTATTATTTTTTTATATAATATATGATATCCTGAAGCGTTTCAATAGTAAAATAATGCTAATAACATACATAAAATTAGGTAAGGTGTATCCTTCATGTTCCCAATGATTGTTCTAACGTGAACTTGTGTGCCACAACGATACATGCTTTATTGATTGCTTGATCTCTCTATAATACGTGTGAGTGCTCAATATATTTTTTATGAATGATTGCTAAATACTTCGTGTCAAATGAGTTATAATATTTTTATATTTTATATGCAATTGAATTCAAATCATGACCCTATTATCCCCAAACTGACATCAAACAACTAAAAATAAAATAAGATGGGATAAGGGGGATGGGTGCCCTTAACTTGAAAGGACTTAAAACACAAGTCCGTGAGTGTTGGGGGTGCTACAAATAAACCCAATCACGTTGGGAGTGCTTCGAATAATGTGCCTAGAAACCCAACAAAAAAAAAGAGATAAAAAGGGACCACATGAAAGAGAACACAACAAAACTTGAAAAATGTACCGATAATACTTAATTTTTTCTAATTATCGATAAAAAGATAAGCACACTAAAAATATGTCATATAATAACTAATAAATTCCTTAAGACCATTTTTAAGTGTTTATATATATAAACTCAATATACTATAATATAACAATGGAGATTATATTATAATAAAAATGACACTCCTATTAATATAAAAATTTATTAATTGAAAGATAAATATATTTACTTACTCAATCTTCCTTCAATTTAAAAATTGCTCTTAATAACTTAATTAATTGAAAGCCTTGATCTTCAAAAAGTCTCTGCATTCATCATACAATTACTAATTCAATATTAAAAACAAAAAATAAATAAAAAATTGAAGATTCCCCCTCACTTTCAACTTTAAGAGACATTTTTAGCATTTCCTTATTTTCAAACCTTCCACATGACATTGGAGCTACCTATTAATTTTAGGCTTACTCTAGTTGAACTAACCCACAAGTCGTAACAATCACTTATTGTCAAAGGAGCAATTCTCAATGTGTAGAGTTAAGCTGCTTTGACTTGGTAGTGCATATCAAACTTCTTTTATTACTTAGGGTTTCACACCTAATCAGAAACGTTTTTCTTAATACTTAAAATAAGATTGTATTAAACTTATAATAAATTACAATGAGGACTTTATGTCAAATAGTTTAGTATTTAAAGTTTGCTAAATTCCTATTTTAGTTTTATGATTTTCAAATTTGACCATCGAAATATATAATATTACAAACATGTAACATTCTAATTGGTAATAGGAATACCCTGGATTAATAGAATATTTTATAAACTCTGCAATTTCAAAGTCTTTTATTTTGATTCTTTTATTTTTTATTTATTTGATTTTTAAATAATATTAATTGTTTATTTTATTTTTATTATTTTTTTGATGTGATGTTTATTTTAATTTAGTGATTAGAGTTTTGTCTGTCTTATCAATATTTTAAATATTTTTTATATTTTGTCAAATATAATCTTTTGAATATAATATTTCTTTTTCATTTTTTCAAAGTTTTTATATGATTATTATTTTTTACTTAGAAATTGTTATGAATTATTATAAATGTCATTTTTGGGTGTTGTAATTAGAATAGTAGCCAATGAATTGTCCTCCTGCTCACTAAAATTTTCTTCTTGAAAGACTTAATAATATCGTAAGCATGTTTAATGAAGATGTTAGGGTGCATACGTATTTGATATTTCCTTGAGTTATCCCTATTTGTAGCCTCCTCAATGTCTAGGTTCTACACTAGATCAAACGACTTCCTTGATTTTGTTGGGTTTTCCATTTATCTTTCCTTTGAAATGTTTGCCACTTAGATTTAACTTCATGATATCCACTTTTTGTCTACCATTTCAGTTCTAAATTATTGTTGTTCAACTTGGCATATGTCTTGATTAAGTGGACCTCAATAGATGGACAATTATAAAATAGATGACCGTATTGATGGCATATATAACATTTAAAATGAACATTTTTGTAGTCAGTAGATTTCTTCCATTGATATTCATCTCTTTTAAAAATCACTGATTCCATAATTGACTAAATAAAATCCAACTTGACATGTAATCTAGAAAAGGCCATATAAATACATTGTTTAATAGCCTCTAATACGATGCTATGTCCCTAAAATAGAATTAAAACTTATTTGAAATATTATTCTACCAAAATTTTAGAGGTAGACATAAAAACATATCCAAACAAGTACACAATTTAAGTTTTCCATATATAGATTAAACTTAGGGATTTACTCCCTAAGATATAATGCAACACCTTATGCCTTGTAAAAACAAACCCCCCTTTTTAGCACTTGTTTTCTATCTTTAATATTTGTGAAACTAAAAAAAAAAGAAAACAATAGGACCTAGATAACCTCAAATTTCGTTGTGGGATTTCACACGTGTTTAATTTATGTGATGAGATAAAAACATTAAATTGTTAATCCATTTAATTTGGAATGATCATGTGTAAGAATTGATAATAAATCTCTTTTAGGGAGTGGACATCAAAGAAAGATCATAAGTAATTTTCTCGTAAGATTTTAGAAGAAAAGAAGCATACACTGTTTGTGTTGTTTGATAGTATCGTTAAACATATTATAACTTGATTCTTTAGTCAAATGATAAAGTCTTCCTGAGAGACCAATTTTAAAAGAGGGAAAATGAGGAAGACTAGAGGAGGAGGGCAAAAGAGAAAGAAGAGGGTTAAAAATTTATTGTACCCTAGCAAGGTAATACGACTCTCACCCAAACATAATAAGCAATTAAAGAACTAGGATACAACTGTAGAAACAAAGTTAAATTTAATATAGAAATCAAAATATTATTAAATAACGGAAATTTTATAATGACTAAATAAAGGCTTTCACAACAACACCCAATGACTATGACAAATCCTTATAGTCAAATAAAACTAATAAACTACAAAACTTAAATCTCCAACAATAAAAGAAGAAAAAAATGTAACATGAATCAATTCTATTGAAAAAAAGAATCGTATTTCAATATAAAACTTACTAAATAAAAATATCAATCTTATCTATTTATATTGTTAAAACAATAACATCAAATTTTATGAGACATATTAAAAACTAAATCTACTAACTTCTCCACAAAACCTCCTTAACATCCTCTCATCTCTTATTTAAACTTTTGTTTTTCCTTAATCTCCTTTCACCTAATGCTCAAACTTTTGTTTTCTAAGTTACATTGCTAGTACAAAAGCGAAAAACCAAAGTAGAAAAATTATATAAAAACCAACCACATCAGAAAATATGTACTTGAATCTTTACTCAAGAAAAATGTGAGATGCACATTTGAGGTCATCTACACCACACACCACTCATCAATCCAATCCAATCCATTCCATTCACATTCACATTGAGGGAGACTCACTTACGCTTGCTCCCCACTAACTCTTGGCATGTGCCCATCCGTCCTAAACCACCCCTCTCACGTGCAAATCACGACAAAATTGCATTTGTGCCTTTTTCACTTTTGCACATAACATTACAAAACAAAAATTAGTGATCTAATTAAGTTGTCCCTTGAAACCTTCAATTATTTAATTTTTTTATTTTTATTTTAAATTGCTTTTTTAAACCTTGGGTAAGTAATATGAGTTTAAGGTTAAAAAGAATTGTTTGTTCGATAAAAAGTGTTCTTATCAAGATAATATTTATTTAAATATTTGTATTTATCAAAAGAGTTGTAGTCTGACCAATGAGGATGATGGTTACTTACATCTATTTACTAAAGTACAAGTTCCTTTAGATATTTGATACAAAGAGTCGAGCAGTTAAGACCAGAATCATGCCATGAATGATTTAGACGATACAAATACCCCTTACTCGTCGCTGCTTAACCAAAGGAGCTAACTGATTTAGATATATGCTTACTCAACATTATAAATCTATTATATATTTATTTCCGGAATACAATAGAGATGCCAACATTTTATATAATTCAATGTTTCCATGCAATCCCTTCAGAGATACAATAAAAAATATATATATCGATATTTGTTATTTGTTAATGTCGTACCCTTCACTTATTACTTGTTAAAATTATTTGTTAAAGTGAGACTTTTTACATATATTGATAACAACCTTTATTTAAAGATTCACACTTGCTATTTGTTAAAATAGGTCTCATAAATCCAAACCCCCACTTGTTATTTCTTGATGCAAGCCTTTCACTTACAATCTATTCAAATATATACACTTACTACTTGTTGAAACATGTCTCACAAATAAGCTCTAGTTTGATGATAAGGGGGTGTTTTTCTGAATGCAACCCCTATTCAAATATCTGCATTGTCTACTTACTAAAGTGGGACCCATCACAAGTTACTTACTAAAGTGGAACGCTTAACTTCCACTAGGGGCATTGTTATCAACACAACCCCTAATCAAATATCTACACTTGTTACTTGATGAAATAAAATCTACTAAGCGACTATAAAACGAGACTCGTCACCTACTACTTGCTAGAGCGAGACCCCTAACTTGCTACTTGCTAAAGCGTGACTCTTCCCTCGCACTAAGGGTAATGTTATCAACACAACCCCTATTCAAATATCTACTATTGCTACTTGTTGAAACATGTCTCCCATATAAAACATCGTTTAATAATAAGGCGCTGGTATCATCAACGCAACCCCTACTCTTGTTACTTGTTGAAACATGTCTTGCATATAAGATACAATTTAATGATAAAGGGGTGATATCATCAACACAACCCCTAATCAAATATGTGTACTTGCTAATTGGTATTTGTTAAAATGAGACCCCTCACCTGCATTAGAAGCATTGTTATCAACACAACCCGTATTCAAATATCCACACTTATAACTTGCTAAAATAAAAATCATCGATAAAATATAATATGATGGTAAAGTTGAGATTATTATCAATGTAATCCCTATTCAAATATCTACACTTGCTATGTATCAAAAGAGGACTCCTCAACCATAATAAACACAATATTATCAACACAACTCCTATTCAGACATTCAAACTTAATACTTGCTAAAGCAAACACCTCACCCACATCTCACCCATACCTATTGAAGAGTATAAAATATATATTTAAATATTAAAAAATCTATATTATAATTCTTGATTAACCTTGGGATCAAAAAGAAATTAGAAAAAATCTTTGGAGACGGTGGGAGGTGTGCATAAGACAAAGGGAAAAGCCTGAAGTGGGGCACCCAACACCGAGTAAAACCCCCGTTAGGCAACAAAGTTGAGCAATTAAAAATCATGGGAAAATGTCTTGGAAATCCACCATTAAAAAATCATTAAAATCAGCCTGACTTTACAATGACGTCCTAAAAAATCAATTTGTCAAAAAAAGCGTGTTGATTTTTCTAATAATTGAACACTTGAAAGACAAAGAAAGCTTTAATCCAATTTTTAAGAAAAATCACAAACACGGAACTTTCACAAAGTCTTCGCCTTCCACCTCGTGATATTAATGCTTGTTGAACAGGCAAAATCTTCAAACCCTCGCAGATCTCGTTATTTATCTCACCAACAAATTCAGTCTTTTTTTGGGCTTCTCCTCTATTTCGATTCATAATTTGTTTCGGCAGAACCAGGGCGTTCGTGTCGATTTCAAGATCCGCGAAATTCAATCTATCAGGTCATCTTTAAGCCAAATTTCAATGCTTTTTTTGTTTCAATGGTGAATTTTTTTGTTTAATTTCAATTTCTCCGTGAATGCCAGTCTGCAATGATTTTGAGCGTCTGCAATTTCCTAGGGCTCCGATCGGGGTGATACACTGCCAAAAAAATCAAAAAAGGAAAAAGATAAACCCTCATATAATTGCAGTTCTTTTCCTTTTGGCTCACTGGGGTTTGTACAATAATATCTTGAACCTGTACCGTATTGGCCCCCTTTTAATTCGTCCAATTAACCCTCCCTATTCGATTGGATGCTGTAAAATCAGACCCAATTTACGTAATCTGTAGTATCTTTTGCAATTGCTCTTCTTTGTGTGTTCAATTAGAGAAAATTGTGAAATTAATAGCAATTAGAGAAAATTGATGAAGTTCATAGCAATAACAGAAAATTGTGATACGGCTGCAGGAGCTTTTGATTTCTTGGGGTTTGTGATACATCAAATCAGTGACTCTGGGAGTGCGGCCCCAGAGAATATCAACAATTTATGTGAATTAGAATTGTTACAGGTCTTTCTTTTTAGAAATTTATTCAATGGTTGATTGCCGGGGTTTGATAGAGTTCTGCAAGGCTTTTGAGCAGCATAGGAACATGGCCAATTCAATGACTCTGACGGAGCAGGTGGCCTACCACCGACAAAATAATCACAACAGCCGCAATAGGAAACAACAACAGAATAATTCGGGTAACAGTGGGCTGAATCTCAGCCACGCTCTGTGCGAGCAATCCTCCACTGCTGCGGTGGATATCGTGATACTGCTCCTGGTTCTAGGTGCCTGCGGTTTTCTGTTCACACCATATTTTAAATATGTCTGCCGTGAGGCTGCCGAGATCCTTCCCGCAACGTTTCTGCTGATCGGCGAGGTGATCTATCATGCGCCTATTGCATATGCCTCTGGAGCAATCTTGATGTTTGTTTTGGTCATAGGGGCGTGGGAGATTTATCAGTACAAGTCGAGGAAGTGTGAAAATCCTCACTGCAGGGGGCTTAGAAAGGCAGTGGAATTTGATATACAGCTGGAGTCAGAGGAGTGTGTGAAGGCCCTGCCACCATTGCCTGATGACTCAGTGGGTAGTGGACCGTTGGAATTGGGGCAGGATCACAAGGAATTGGAGGCAGAGCTTAGACGGATGGCTCCTCCAAATGGACGGGCTGTGCTGATTTTCAGGGCACCCTGTGGGTGTCCTGCAGGTCGCATGGAAGTCTGGGGGCCTAAAAGGCTCCGAAAATCTAAAAAGTAATAAACAATCTATGTTAGGGAAAGTTGAGTCAGAATAACAAAGGGGAAGGATGCCACCGATATTGATTTGGAACATTAATTGTGTGTTGATCCATATAAAATTCAAAGACAGAAGCATTGGTCAGTAGTTCTTATGTGCTAGACAAATCTGAAAATTCAAATCGTATGTATATAGATTACATGGTTAGCAAATATGTTTTTAAGGATCAGGTTATGTCTAAGCACGTCATGTTGATTGGCAGTGAGATGGGCAGCTCCGATTTTGCCTAACAAATAAATATTTTGATAGTATTGTGATGGGCTTTGAATTGGGAAGTATGTCAAAATTGCCCCTAGATCAATAAGACATATGTCCCTGATTCTAGTTTATCTATAACTGGAACTGCTTTGAAATGTAAGGTATGATTTGTTTAAGGAGGAACAATAATTCATTAGTGTCAATGACTAATCAGATTATTTATCTTCAGCTGGTAGGGTTCAGGTCTCGAATGTACATCACATGCTTATTGTTATTGGCTGCCCAAGTTCAATCTCAGCTGTACGAGTTCTTGAACAGGGATATGCACCTGTCATGGTCAGCAGGTGAACCCAGTGACCCATTGATTGCTCGTAATTTAAAGAGGAATCATCCCAGCCCTGGAACTCTGAATACGTGGGAATTTGCTAGCTGTTAAGCTGGAAAATAATATAGATTTTGCGGAACAGCTTGAAGATGCAGATTTGTTCTTTGTGCAATCTAGTTTCTTCCTATACTGTTGTCAAAATCTGAAAGTTCAAGACACATGATGCAAAGGAAGGCAGTTTTCCAGTTTTATTGACAAAACCTTTCTGTCATAAGTAAACTATGACGATGCTTTTGCTTCGAGAAATGGGATTAGATGGATGGATGTTCAGATTATGCGAAGGATCCTTTCCCTTTGTCATTTTCTCCTCAGCTTTCTCTACTTACTATAGTTAGGTTACAGGTATACTTCAAGGTCGGTTATGGCTGGCTCCCTTTAAATAAGTGACTGCAGAAGTTGAACATTACATGAAGTGAAAATACTGTTTTCGTATCCATTTCGGAGCAGCATTAATGATAATATAAAAACATTTTAATTTCCTTTGCTTTATGTTGTCTGAGTGCTTTGGATTTGTTTTTAGTTGAAAAGAAAGTTAATATCTATGTCATGTTTTCTTTACGGGGTAGAAGTTATCAGAACTGAGTCCATAAGAATCAGGATTGTCATATGTTGATTATGAGTTATTCATAGCTGCTTCAAATAAATAAATTATAATAGTCTTGTTTTGATGAACCAGTTAGCCATTCAAGGTTCCACTTCCTCTTTTTGGGTATGAAATTCTGGTGGCAAGGAAACACATAAGAGATATTTTCCTTTGTTTAATGTTGGAAGTTTACTTTATTCATAATGTCTAACTTGTGTAGGTGTGTATTGAATGTGTCTAACTTTTCACGTTGCTATTTCCGAAGCATTTTAGACTTCGATTCTATTTTGGGAGTTTGCATGTCTGAGACGAGGGTTAAAAATTCAAATCTGTTAGAACATTTTGCAACTGTCGTGCAATAAAGTAAGTTTGCATGTCTGAGACGAGGGTTTAAACTTCAAATCTGTTAGAACATTTTGCAACTGTCGTGCAATAAAGTAATTTTTCAGGTTTTCTTTTCTTTTCAACCACACGTATAATTACTTCTCAGGTATTATGTTTGAGGTTACATAATGCACCTGTAAATTTTAGAGTAACGTGTTCTGGTTTTCCCCCAAAGTTTACACGTGCAGATTCTCTTACTGCAGAGAAGATACATGATAACTATCTGTGAATTTAGTGCTAAAAGCATCACTTTATGCATGCTCTTGAACTTTGTTGAATTTTGGTGATATTACTATCTGTTCATTGGCATTACAATTGCACAAATAGTCATCTGCTCTATGTTGGAAGTCTATGTAGTAGATACAGCACGGTAGTGAAAAAAGTTTAGTTTTGATTTATAGAATATATTGTGAACATGGTTACATGTTCGGTTTTGTTTTTTCTGACAGAATGTTTCCTCTGGTTAGATTTGTAATTATGCTTACAAGCACAGGTTCACATTGAGAACAATTTCTCCCAATTGGATTTTATCTGCATTTAGATATTATGATAATTCATATGAATGAAGGTATGTTATGAGTTTGTTTTTTTCTGATAGAATCATGACTATCAAAGTATTAGAACAGTGTTGCCGTTGTGTAAACCTACAACTGACTGATTTTGTGTGTTTTTTTTTTTAACTTGTTTTTGAGAATATGATTCGTTCCTTGTGTTTTTTTTCGTTTTGGTCTAATTGCAATGACCTTGCATTAAACTATAATTCATCTTCGTGAATATGATTGTGAATACATTTGTTTTTAGAAAGCAAGTGAAAAAGACTATTAGAATATAAAAAACCAAATTACATCACCTATCAGCTTCTCAACTAGCAGTCGGATAGCATGGTTTAACAATCCAAAAATAATCGGTAGCCCTTAATGAGACACTACCTATCCAACTAGGGTTAATCACAGTCATATCAAGATTACTGAAATTAGTTGACTTTAGAGTTACAAAATATCTAAAATTATAAAGATCATCCAACCAGAAACAACTTTTGGTCAGCAGGAAATAAACAGAAATAACAGTATTAAAACAGAGATCAAGTTGCTCGTTAAAACACTTACCAAAGAACTGAAGGAAAAGAGGTTACTAACCATTGTTTGTGATCCCAAGAGTAGGATGGCATCCCGACTCAGGAGCTAGCCATGGACCGTTCTCATTAATCAGGTTTTCCATCAAGGGGTTAGAGAAGGGGCGCTGACAGCAATTGGAGATATTTCCCTTGCATGCAAGCTCGTGCTTATTGTATTATGAAGACAGAAAAATCTGGGAAACCAAAGTAATTAGTCCATGATTCCAAACAGGTCTGCATCCTGAACAAATTGTGTAGAGTATCAAAATCCTCTTCATGGTGTTTGCCCGCTCCTGCATTGTAATTTTGCTGAACAATGATCTCAGTTTGGTCCTACTGAGAGACTGAAGGTTTCTTCAATTCAACACTAATAGCATACAGCTTTTTGAAATCCTTACGAGACACACAGATCATATCAGTTCCATTAGCATGTTGGTTGGTCTTCAACTTGGTCATATGAGGGGTGTCTTTAACAGGCAACAGGGGAGCTCTGATGCTGCTGATAATCCAAGATTTATTGAACTCGATAATCACCACAGCGATATTATATATGGTATTTCCTCAAACGAATCTGCAGTGGGTCATGTCGGGGAGCAACATCAACTAGAGGGATGGCAGAGGCAACTGGATTTGCAGTAGGGGAGGAACAGCCAATGGTCTCCACTTTTTTCTGAAATTCAGTACCTTCTATTGTAGGAGCCTCCAGATGTTGCTTGGCCTATTTGGAATATTATGCTTCCCCCCCCCCCCCAACGTGAGTATTTTGTGGGCCTCAGGAGAGGTCCGGGGTGTGGGGAGGCAAAGCAAGGGGTTGAAAATGTCGGCCATTTCAACTGAAAATATAAAACCCTTCACAGCCGAGTCTACACATAGGGCATAGACTGAAGACTAGCAAAGTAAAGAGCTTAACACTAAAGCTACACCATAACAGATAGGTAGGTAAAAAATTATACCTACTTTCTAGATGCCCAAGGAAAATCTGTGAAGACCAAATTGATTTCTCTATGCCCCAAATTTGAAGAAGAAACTAGATAATATCTAGCATAAGAGAACACTCTCCCCATGTCTCGGTAGGAGCTCTGACTCCGACCCTTAAAACTAGAAGAGAAAAACCAAACAGCAGCGGAAGGGAGTTCTAGCAAGGACCAAATTCTCCCCAGAATTTTGCCTATACAAGCCCCGAAGCAGAAGAGACCGAGCAGTATAACACCAACTGAAAGAAAGAATGTGAGAAAACCTCACATAATTTCCAATGGCATCAATTTGCCACCTCAATCTGTGATGATCTTTTTGGGCGTGTGAAATCCAGGATGGATTTTGTAGGATTGAGAAAAGCATGTAGAGTGCATCCCCATCGAAATTAAGAAATATTCCCTTTGGTTGTAAGCCTTGCTACCACTTTATGATTGAAACTTCCTTCTCTAAAGTGATAACCATGACATAATAAGCTAATACCAATTTCGCATTAAAATTTAAGGGGTCTGAAATAATTTTAAATTTTGGCTTTCTCCCCGTTGACAAGAGTGTTAAGGCTTGATCTAAGCCTTTCTTCGGTTTCGATAGTCGTATCTTCTATTATCTCGACATGAACTGGCAATAGGGAAGCATGTTTGGTCAGTAGGTCTGCTGCTTGGTTCTCTTCTCTCGGGAGAGACTATCATTTTTTTAAAAGAGGCTAGCAACTGGTGGATATCTTTAACCATTCATCTAAGCTGCCAATTCTTTGTATTTCTTGACAAGTTCATGTTTGTAGGAAGAATTTAGAATCGGTTTCCACAATCACCCAACTAATATTATGTTGAGCAGCTGATTTCTGGGTGAAACAGTGTGTATAGGTTTTTGATCTGAAGCGTTTCGAATCACCATCCATGATTCATCAGGGAACAAGATTTGAAAAAAAAAGGGTCCAGATTCAAAAACAAAAAATGTGTTGTTAGAACTGCTAGAAAAAGGAAACTGTTGCAAAGGACTCTGCTGGAATATGCTGGAGACCTCCTCCGGTCCTCTTGGGTGAAATTAAAATCTGATGACATCTCTAGAGGAAAACTCAGTCCCTCAAGGCCGGAGGCCTTAGGCACAACCACCTTCTAGAGAAGCTATTTTGGTTCATTTGGGGAGCTTGCGTGATGACAAATAACGCCTTGGAAAGTGGCATGGCCTATCCCTTGCCAGAGAACATGGTAGTAAGAGCTTTGATGTTTTCATAGTCCATAAGAGTGAGCCGCTGATTTCTGAGTGAAATTGTGTGCATAGTTTTTGATCCGATGCGTTTTGAAACACCATCCGTAATATATATGTTCTTTGGCAAGGGATAGGCCATGCCACTTTCTAAGGCATTATTTGTCATCAGAAGTCCCCAGTTCCCCAGATGAACCAAAACAGCTTTTTTAGAAGGCGGTTGTGCCTAAGGCCTCCTGGGCATGAGGGACTGAGTTTTCCTCTAGATGTGTCATCAGATTTTAATTTCACCCAAGAGGACCGGAGGAGGTCTCCAGCATATTCTGGCAGGGTCTTTTTTGCAACCGTTGCCTTTTTCCAGCAGTTCTAACAACACATTTTTGGTTTCTGGATCTGGACCCTCTTTTTTTCCAAATCCTATTGCCTGTTTTGTGACTTGAGATGATTGCTTTGCATCAATTTCTTTCATTATAGCATCTATTATATGATTACTTGTTTTTTGGGATTCATTGTATTTTCTACTTTCTTATTTATTATTCTTTTCTTGACATTATTGGTTAGATGCTTCTCGTACTAGAATTTTAATTGCTATTCTTTGATTCTGGGGTTTCTTCAACTCATGTCCATCATTAGCTTTTGTTTGGTTTATTTTCCAACAGCTGTTAGATGCAATATTACCAAAATTGTAATTGGGATGGGAAATTAATAATTGAGATTTTGTCAAAATGATTTTAAGATTTTTGTAAATGAAAAAGGATGCTTATTTACAATTATTATTAATATTATTTTAACATGTACAAAAACACAATTTTTTAAATCACTTAAGCCAAAAGAAAAAATAACGATTAATTGGCAAGTTGGGGGTGAGGAAAGGTTTTTTTCAGCACTTTTCACAGGCTGAGTTTAGTTCCATTTTGTCTGAATATAATTGAATTTGTGTTGGGTTACAGCTATCTATATTTTAGCTTCCACATTCGCTGATTAAAAATTGTTTCTTGGAGGAAGGATTGCTCATTTAGCTATAGCTCAAGTTTACAAGGGTTTTCCATAACTTCTGTACCCCCACTACAAATTCTATTGAGGAATCATGGTCTTGTAGGTCCACCTTAAAACCTTTATTTTTATGTTTATATTGTCAATCTGTTCTCATGATGAAATTACATGTCATTTTTTTTTGTTGACATTTCTGACACTTATAAATTGGGAGGGGTCTGTAAGGGTTGCTCAGGACAAAGAAATACTCATGAGCGGCAAAGAAATTTGTAGAAAGAGGATTACAAACGACAGACAATCATTTGGCAAATATGAAGGTTTGTCAAGTAGCTGTCAGATGTTCCATCTGCAATGCATTGGATTAGGATTGTTTCGAACATTCTTCCTACAAAATCTAACAGTTTGTGATTGAAATTTCAAAAGCAGTAGTTAGAAACAAAAAGTAGAGACTAGAACAGAACCATTGATGAATGCAGAAGATCAAGGGACTGAAAGATCATGTAGTGGAAAGAAGAGGCAAAGGAATATGAAGAATAGTAAGGCTATGAAAACGGTATAATATTAAGCATATTCTTTCTCCCATGAGACGACTTTTAGATTGGATTTGTAAGCAAAGATGATCTAAAAGTACAAGTATACGTGCTCAAGTAAATTTAAAAATTAAGATATATTTTGTGGAATAAATTTTTCTGCCCTTACTTTCCTAACATTCCCCTTAAGACAGCTAGCATATTGGCAAAATTTATGGCTGAACATTAACAAATGTAAAATTAGTTGGAAAGTGTTTCTCAGTAAATGCTAAACTGTTATCTTAGTAAATTGATATGAGTTCAAACCCTCAGCTGGAGTGATCTATGTCTAGTAAGCTTTAAACCTTTTACTTGAGAGAGGCTTCAATTAGCCTTCGCATCTTAAGGTGTGAAGAAATGGCAATAGGAATGGGATGAGATGTTTTCTTACAATTACTTGTTATAGTAAAAATGCTTAGATTATACAATTACATGATTTTTAAGAATACAAAACCTCTGTAACGGAGAGGAATTATTATTTGGACATAGACCAATATTGACAAGGGTACATTAGAAGGGAATATTTAATGTTTAAAGAAACTAAAATAAAAAGTAGTTGTACAATGTGCACATCATTAGTATTTTTTATTTTTTCACTTTTTGGCATTGATTTGCATTGAAATTTGTGAAAGCAAAAAATTAACAAGTTTTTGAAAGTGTTACCTTTAATATTTGTTATGTATATTATTATAATGAAAAAGATAATAATAAATTATTTATTTGATTTTCTTTTGGTTGAATTTTAATGATGGGATTATTTTCCTTAAATATTTTTATTTATCATACTAAAAAGTACAAAAAATAATCAACATTGAATATTAAAGTCAAGGAGTCGTTGAAAACTTATAATTTTTTTTTTTATAGTGCCCTGACAAAGGACAAAGTATAAATGGTTCTGTGAAACATCGAGGTCTCATAAATTGTAAAAGCAACATTTTTTTTAAATTTTTTAAAGCTATAACATTCAAGGTCCACAAGGGTAACGATATTTATGTTTGACCTGACAAATTAGTTGTCATTGCAGGGGATTCTTTTAAGTTAGTCTTAAATGATGTGGTCAAATGCGACGAGGTGTTTTCCATCTAGCCATTTATCAAAATATTTTGATACATCATTCGCCAATGTGTCCCTTGCCACACACGTCACTACAAGTCCAACCGCATCGTCGTTGACACTATCACAATACTTCCCATTGTGGGGTCCACTCTAGAAGAATCTTTGAGTAGTGATTTCAAAGAATTTATGATGGAAGGCCATTATCCTTGCAACAAACATAAAATCATGAGACACGTCACCAAAAAATATTCATTTCGTAAACTAAATGTTGACTCCTACTCGGGGACTACATTTGACGGTTGTATGGATATTTATTGTGATATTTTTTAACTATATTGGCTTTCTCAACTCTTTTCATTGTTTATGTGAAAAAATCCATAATTTGTTGACTACTCTTCTTGTTCGCAATGGCCACTTCTCTTTGAATGTAACTTTCAAATTATTCAAGATCATTGTGAATTAATGGTGAGCAACATTTAAAAATTTGCTTATATAATTTGCCTCATTATAGCTTTAACTATTACGAGTTCATTGATTTTGTGACATCTTACAATCTTGACCGTTCATGTGTCATCATCACATAGAGTCAGAGCCATAGAGGTCACGAAGTTACAATATTCACTTCTTCTCATAAAGCTTGCAAATGCGTTAGATCTTTAAATTGCTTATGTTTGAGTGCTTTCTCACTTTACATTTGTCGTGGCCACTATTGAAATCCTATGTAGTGTGTCCTCACCAAGATTCAAGTCTTTATTGTTTTTCACCTTTATCGTGTCCATTCAAAGTGAAGCACATGGCAATTTCTTGTTGTCTTGCATTCACAAAGTTACAGAGTGTTTCTTAGCTTTGAAATGCTTTTGTTTGAAGTTCGTGGATTTGCAATATTTTCAAACCGCTTTTATATTTCTTTCTTTCGCATCCGCATCATTTTCCTTTAGTTTTTATGCCTTCTTTATGGAGTCTGCAGATGTATTGGCTATTATATTTGCCTTCATATTTGCTCAAGTTTGGATGCTTTTGATCTTTACATTTATTAGGGCTACATGACATAATCTATGTTGTGTGACCTTGCTAAGTTCCAAGTCTTCATTCTCTTTAACCTCTATCATGTCCACTCAAAGTGATGCATGTGGTAGTTTCTTATTATATCATAGTCACAGGGTCATAGAGTATCTCCAAGATTCCAAGTGACTTTATGTCAAATATACAGATCCGTTGAATTCACAATTGGTTGCATATTTCTCCTATGACTGCAACGTTTCCTATATGCAACACGCAAACACTTTGTGGTCATATCTTGAAAATTTAATAATGCACACAATGCTTTTATTAACTTGTGATATAAGAAGATAACACATGGCAATCCTCATAGGATCAAAGAGTCAAAGAGACACGAAATGCTTCTTTTATTATCGATGTGGTTTGGTGAACTCAGTGGATCCGTTGAAACTTTGAATCCACTTTATATTCCCCTGTGTCCACTTTATCCTATACATAATAAATAAATATACATGTGATCACATATTTTAAATAAAGAAAATCCAATATATGCGAACATAAAAGTGATATTTTAATCAAATGACACTTTGCATGTCAAGCGGAGTCGTGAGATCATGGGATGTGTCAAAGTGAAACTTAATATTCGAAGTAATAGGAGCCTCCACATATGCATTAGCATATGGATTTCACTTTAAAATGCGGCTGGGTCTGTTAGTCATAAAGATGTGTATGTGTCATAGAACTAAGTATGGAGTGAACATTTAACTTAGAATATGCGTACGTGGACAATAAGTTGAGCCATATGAACACTAAACAAAATTCTAAATTGTAATGTGTCTGCGAACCTTAAACAAATAAGACTTGCTTAATTTTTTTTGTGGGGAGAGATTAAGTCCCTGATGTTAGGATGGACATGCTACACCCTTCACCTATATTGTGTATAAGGATATGTGTGGCCAATATGTAGCTAATATAACTTAGCTTATCTTTTCACTATTCTCTATGTTATCATATTGTTAGTAGGGTTGGCCTATGGAGTAACCATAACTTAAGTAGGGTATATATATGAGGCAATGGTTAGTACTTGATCATCATATTATAAATAATGTTCTTATTGCATGATTATGTAGGTTTCTCCCTCAAAGTGGTTCAATGTTATATTTATAATATTATGCTTTGCTATCAACAATTAATGTGAATTTTCTCTATTTTGCTCTTATTATTGTGATATATTGTTGTCAATTTGCTCGACATTTATAATTACATTCGTTGTTGGGAGTTGGCTTGATCTATTTAAGTAAATTTATTAGAAGTGGTATTAGAGCTTCAATTTGGGCAAGGTTCTGCAACACAAATTTTCAGCTCTAGGGTAGTAGTTGTTTTGAGAGTTGAAGGATCGAAAAAACATAACTTGCGATCTGGGAGGAATTTTTTTTTATTAGCACAATATTGCTTGAGGTTTTTTTACCAAAAAAAAATTGTAAATTTTTTTCGTACCTTTGTGCAAAATAACAACTATTGGATTCATCTTGGTGAGACAATCACAACAATATAAGCCTATAGTACATTTTTTTGAACCCCAAAACCCTAACCCTTAATTACCAAAACTTGCACCCTAGAGTTTGTACATCGCTAGTTTAAACACTAGAGTCCACAAAAAAGGGTAAGCTACTCAAGGCAAAAAGCCTAGCAAGGAAGAAATGAATTTTGAATTTTTTGATACAAGGGTTTCTTGGTTGGTTACCCAACTCCAAGTAGATGTGCAAAACATGGCTAAAAAAGAAGATATGGGTGCGCTCAAAGGTGACATGGATACAATGAAGGGAAATTTGAGCAACATTAAAGCAACAATGGTAACTCTCTTGATGCATATGCAAATGACATCACCATCCAATAATTCTCCCTTTGGCCACTTGGGTTCTCCTAGCTAGAGCAATCCAAGTTCAAATACAGGGTCGTAGAACATGCTACCAAAAGTGTAAGTGTATAATTTTGATGGTAAAGATCTAATCACTTGGAACAATGAAATGGAAACTTTATTTGACTTACATCAAACCCCATGCGCATAGAAGGTGGTCATGGCATCTTTGTATTTAGAAATGGAGCAGTTCATTTGGTGTATATGATTGTGTTCAAAATTAAAAAAGGGCCTTACTATTACTTGGCCAGTGTTTATTGATGAGATGCACATGCATTATCACAACAATGTCACAAATAACTACTTCATCTAGTTAGCAAAATTGTGACAAATATGAACTTTCAAGGATTATATTTAGCATTTTCAGAACCCGTCCTTAAACATGGATGACATCATAAAGGATAACCTAAATGACCTTTTCTTGGGTAGACTCAAGGATAAATTCAACTCAATGTTCACATGTTTAGTCCAAGTTCAATATCGAAGTCCATGGTCTTCACATGTAGGGTAGAGGAAAAAGATCTGGTCAAATGATGAGTATTCACTACTACAAAGAACACACTATTCCAACACAACCATTTTCTCAACCTACTAGATTGACTCCTCAATAAATTCAAGATAAACTAGCAAAAGGGTTATGTTTCAACCATGACAACAAAAGACATAAATGTGTTGAGAAGAAATTGTTTTACAATGAAGGTGCCAATGAAGAAGAAGAGGATGAAGTAGTAAAAGGTGAAAGTGAGGATGTGATAGAGGAGGAATCAAACTATACCCAATCAACTATCTCGTGCCATGCACTTTTAGGTATTAACACTTGAGAAACCCTCAAGGTAGTGGGTTTTCAAAACAAACAAAGGGTGACAGTGTCGATTGACATGGGGAGTATGTCAGGATCCCTACTCCTTAAGAGTACAATTGATTACCTTTGTATAAGCAACTAAACACAGAATTTAACCAGAAGTAAAATGTAACTAGAATTCAGAAATAACACAAAATATGAGAGACAATACAATCTTGTATTAACACTCTTCCAGAAGAAAATACAATGAAGAAATCACACTCTTCCCACACCTCTTGGGCGTACCAGTAATTCTCCCTCAAGAGTTCTCTCTCTCAATTACAAACCAATCAACTCAAACACAGAGTTGTTGTTTCCACCAGTCAGTAACAATACTGCTAGTACACCAACCAGTAAGTGACAATCAACTCAACCGTTGTTGCCTACTTCCAGTACCAAGTACTCAAAGTACTCCAAGTAGATCTCCCTGATCTTGCTCCTTGTTGTGTTGTAGATCTCCTTTGACCTTGCTGCCCCGCAGATCTCCTTTGACTTTGCTCACACACACACCTACAGATCAACTGACCTTACTTACCATGTAGATCTTCTCCCCGATCTTGCACAACCTGCAGATCAACCTGGTCTTGCACACTTGCAGACCCTCAAGATCTTACACACCTGGAAGAACCCTTGTCCTTGTTCTTGACAAGTCCTTATGATCCTTCAAATTACAATACAGCCGCATGGGTCTCTTAAATAGATCCCATACAAACAATAATTAGACTTCCTAATTACAATAATTAGAAACCCATACTCAAGACTAAAATTAGTCTTTTACATGTAAACTGACTGTCCAACAAACTAACTGTTCGTGTAACTAACAATTCTGGAATGCACAGGCGACCGACGTCGGTCCCTGTCTGTCTGGAGATGACCGACATCGGCCGATACCTGACCAATGTCGGCAGCTTCCTGTCTACTCCTGATCGACGTCGGTTGGCCTGACCGACATCGGTTACTATGACACTCAACAACCTCCTCCATGTTTGCATCAGTGAAGCTTTTAGCTCCACAACCTAACAGAGTACACTTAAATTCATCAACAATAAGTTGGCGTCACACTTGAACTATTTTGTTTATCTATATCCATAATTTTAGGGCGTGATTGCAGATGGTGGCATAGTCAGTTGTTCAGGGAAATGCCATATTATCAAAATTGTCATGATAGATTATAGGGTAGACTCTCCTATGTTTTCTATTCTCATGGGTAGTGCAAACATCTTTTTGGGATTCTAATGGCTCACAACCTTGGAAATGATAGAGATGAATTTCCAAAAGTTTATGCATTTTCATTATGAAGGTGGGACATTTAAACTGCATGGATTACATGAAATAGGGGCCATAAGGTTTTGTAGCATGATTATTTTCCTTAGCAGTACAACCAGCAAATATGTTTACACAACCTAATCTATGAAATATTGTTGATAACGACTTAGTCATTTTTGGAGCAATGCCAAAATCCATACCACAAAAAAGGGTACATTAATTGACTTATGTTAGGGAGTCGATATCCAAACATCAAACAATACATGTACCCATATGTCTAAAAGAGTGAGATTGAAAAGTTGGTACCTGAGATTTTAGAGGTTGGTATTGTTAGACATAGTCAAAGTGCATATTCATCCCCAATGATAATGGTGTGTAAGAAGGATGATGTCTAGTTGAAGATACCTTTGTTCTCAATCAGAATTCTTCAGTTGAAGATAATACTAGAGCAAAGAGGAAGGCCTTGGGAGATGCCCATCGGGTTCATAAAATTTCAAGTATCCCTCCTACAAGGCAACAAGGTGTGACTACAAGTGTGATAGTCCCTGCAAATTTTGCATCTCCTCAAAATCAGAATGTTGGAAAGGTTACTCAAAGTGCTCTATTGTCTCAAGCTCAAGGCACTTCTTTGCCCTCAAGGACACAAGAAAAGGTAAATGCTCCTTCTTTGAACATTGTTTATTCTTTGAAGAGTGCTAAAACATCTATCTCTCTTTGAGAAGTTTTTCACATGCCTAGCCAAAAGGAACTTTTACAAGATTAGCTATCTCAAATCCACCTCAGCGCTCAATCATCAAATCATAACAATGTTTCTCTCACTAATGCTCCCACACACATTGTGGAACCCTCTTCCAAATATGAAAATCCTCCACCCTTCTACCTCAGTCTCATTATGGGAGACAAACTTGTTCACAACTACATTTTGGATAGTGGGGCTAGTACCTCAGTGATGCCAAGGTTGTGGAAGATAAATTGGGTTTGAAATATGAACCATACAATAGAGAGTGCTTCAATTTGATGGGGCACCAACTAAGTCAGTGGGACTTGTCAAAGGGTTGAGAGTTTTCTTTCATGATTTCCCTATTAAGAAGTGTTGTCATTCATGTCAAGGTTGATTTCATTGATGTCAAGATGCATCTGGTGAAGATGCATGGTGAATGGTATATTGAGGTATGAACTTGTGTGTTTGATATGACAAGGCAGCCATATAACATGAGAGAATTTGAAGGAAACCTAATGTCTCTTTTGTTGAGAGATAATTTGAAGGCAACCTAATGATTCTTATTATAGTTGTTTTCAAGTTTGTTGCACTAGTGTGAGAATGTTGTTTGATAAATGTTCTTGTTTGACATCATTGAGGTAAGCATATTTTGAGTACTAGTCCTTGAGTACAAGGTGTCTAGAGAAGCCTAGTCATAACAAGCATAGTCATATCATGAACATGAAAAGGTATGTGTATAGGTATGATATTATTTAAGGAGTATGAAAGGCATGTGAGCAAGGTGTAAAAGCATCAATGAGTGCTTCAAGGTCAATTATCAAGTTTCAAGTGCTTGATAAGCCTAATCATGACACTAGTCATGGCATGCAAAGTCCTAGTAAGAAGGTTTGAGCATGGTGGCTTAGTGAGATGGATGCACAAAGGCATAAGATGTTGTATTAGGGTGATTTAGCATGTGTATGAAGCATTGGATCACTTAGGAGAGTTTCAAGGTGATCTTATAGGGGTAAGACCTTAAATCTAAGTCTGCGACTAGAGTAGTTCTAGACCCTGCTTGACCTAATGAGGTGCCATGAGGTGTTGTCGAGGCATATGAAGGATATATGGTAGTGGTTGAGCATGGTAAGAGGTTGTAATACATGTATATGAGGTGTTTAGATCTTGGATAGTGATTAAAAGGTCAGTTTCAAGGACTAATATGGTTTGTAGGTCAATATATAGAGAGCAAAGACAGAGATGGTGGTCAAATGAGGTAGGAGGTTAAAATTTCAAGATAAGAAGGATCATGTGAGTATTTTAAGTGGTGTGATAGATTTTCCTAGGTGTGTTAACCAAGTTTGAGCTCAAAGTTTGAAGGTTTAGGCTTGAAAAAGTGTTTTAAGATCTCTTGAGTGCACAAAATAAATGGTTCTCAACTCGAGAAGGACTTTCATGTGTTCATTGGAATGTGTAACCTCTACATGGGAACCTAAGATATTAATTTTAGATGGGTAAGGATCCAATTCAAAATTTATAGGCATTAGTTTCTAGAATTAGGGGCTAAGCTTTATAAACAATTGCTAATAGTGGAAGATGGTTTAAACCCTCAAATAACCCTAATAGTGACCTAATATGAAATAAGTTATTCTAAAATGATCAAAATAGATTGGTATGTCTTTTTAAATTATTGGAGGTTGTATTCAAATCTTCTAGGCATATTTAAGTGACTGGTTTGTCAGGGGTGTGGGTAGACCCTATAGGAAAGTGATAATTTCTTAGAGATTTTCTATATCAGTTAGAGTTGACCAAGTTAAAGTATGCAAATCATTGGATGGATAATGTTGAGACTTGTATTTAATGTCCATGAAGGTTTTTGGATAGGTTCTAGTCCTCAAGTGTGCTAAATTGGTCATCCAAGACAACTTGTCACTACAAGCTTAATGGTGCAAATAGTGAGAAACCCAAGCAGAAGTGAGAAGATGATTACGGATGTGCTATCATGGAATAAGGACGAATCCAAGTTCATGGAGACATTTTTAAATATTTTTAATACATGTTAATATTTTATAGAAGTTTTGGAGATCATTGTATATAGCAAAAATCTATTCATAAAATTGACTTGTCTAGCTCAGTGAGGTATGTGTACAATAAGGTCACGATATTGGTATGAAAGACCAATATTGTCATTTGAAAATGATATATTTATATATAAAAGTTTCCTAATGATATCATAAGATCATCTAAATGCATTTAAAGTCTCTGAAAGTGGTGATATAGATGTTGAAGGTCATTATCACCATGACTGTGCTTCAAGACAAATTGGTAGTTCAAGGGAAGCAAGTTACAGCGATGAGTTTGAGGCTTTATGCCCTAAGTACAAGTATATAATTAACATAGTGTTGTTTTTTAGGACTTATATGTGTTATTAATTCTTTTTATAATGTTTGGTAGTCATTTATAGTAGTGAAAATGTTGAAGCCTAAATGACTTGACTAGCTGAGTGAGATCTATGAGAGGGAAGGTCAATAATTTGATCTGCAATACCAACAATTGCTATTAGAGATTATGATATTTTTGTTGGAGGCTGATATGAAGATGTTTTAGGATTATTTTCATGCATTTAAAGTCCTTGAGTGTGTTATTAGGTGTTAGAATTTCAAGTTTACATTACTGTGTTTTGAGGCCAATTGGCAATTCAGAGTGAGCATTTTGCAGAGAAGAGTATGAGCCTATATACCCTGAGTTGAAGTATCTAATAAAGTTTTTGATGAACCTGAGACCATGAGGTTTTTTAATATTTTATTTTTTCCCATGGTTTCTTAGATAATTGGTGTTTATCTTTAATAGTTCAAGACAAACTTTTTGGATATGCACAGGCCTAATTGTGAACAGTACTAATGGTATGATTAAAGTGGTGGTTGGAGATAAAAAGTGTCATGGACCTAAGATGAGATTAGTAGAGGTATATTAGAGTGGAATTATGAAATGTTCCTTCCATGTGTGGAGTTTGAAAGTGTTCCAAGGAGATCAAAGGGTAACATGTGATAATGAAGGCCTAGTTGAATTAGGTCTCCTTAAGGCCTAATTGAGGTATGTCAGACCTACAGGGACTCAAATCATGTTTGATTCATGTATATGAGATGTCATAATATCTATTCCATATCTTACCTAAGAGTTTAATGGTGTTTGGCTGATTAAGAAGTATATGAGCAAGAGGCTTGTATATATACAAGGCAATTTTATGCCTATTTGTGTGAGTAGAGAGCAAGCGAATAAAATAGTACATTCGTGAGAACAAAAAGGTCTTGTAGACCATAAGATGAGTGTAGAGAATTTGTGATCAATATTTGACAGAGGTTTTGAGTATTAATATCAAGGTCATATGACCTAATCTATCTTGAAGAGACCAAATTGAGCAAAAAGGCCTAGAAGGCAGTTTGAGATTTTAAGAGTGTGAAAAGCTAAAGGTGTGGTCATCATCAGTTGGTTGAGTAACAAGGTGTCTTGAATGTGATCAAATAAATCAAGTGGCTGAGTTAGTTCAGAGTCATTTAGGGGGTTGATGCCTCCTTGCAAGGTGGTGCTTTCTAAAACCTAGCTGAGTTGGTGCTTAACTAGTTGGGGTTGGTACTCCATGTGAAGTAGGTGCTTCACTAAATTTCATGTTTGTATTATAGGACTATACTCAATTTTTATATATCAATGAATTTTATTTACATTAAGTGTTTCCCACATATGTGATGTTTTCTTGTGTTTCATGCTTAGTGGATAAGTGTTTATACTTACTAGATCAATATGCTTGTTTGAATGTTTCATGATTGCTTAAGTGAAAGTGATAAGATTTTTTTTTGAAGACGGATTCACCCCCCAGTCTCTTTTCTTCTAAAATTTGGTATCAGATTAGGTCCTTTAGATTAGGCCTAACAATCTAAAAGAGATTCTAGAAGCAAGGATGGCTAGTCAGTAAGCACAAGGTGGTTTATTTACTAGTAAGGCTTCATCATTAAATGAGACTTGTTGGAAATTTGAGTATCATTTATAGATGTGGTCTAAAAGGAGATTGATGTCTAAAATATTATCATCGATGTCAAATGAATAATGTACTATCAAGCATTAATGACAAAGGTGTTAAGCTGAACAGACCAGTTGTAGATTCCTCATAGAGTTGTATGTGCACCTTGAATTCCAAGAACAGTCATATGAATGCCTTTGCTAGTTTGTTGAATATGGCTGAATACACAATTTTTTGGTGACTGCATTTGCATTTATGGTAGCATCTGGAGGAAACAATCACACCAGGCTACTTAAGTTTGTGCCTAGTCTTGGTGGTCCAAGTTTCATTTCTTAAGATGAGTAGAACAAATGTTACAAATGCATAAGGTTGTCCCTCAACTAAAATAATACTAAGTTTCCATACTTAGTCAATTTTTCACCTTTGCATTTGTTTAGGGAATTAATTTGAAGAAGTGACTTGGGTAATTCTTTCAACAAAATGTTGAAGACTCTTCAGACATAAAGCCCACAATAATTATTCTGAAGCTTTGGATGTTTGGTCTCCACACTTAGCCATTTTTGCAATTTGGAATTTATTTGGAGAAAGTGGTTTGATGAATTCTTTCAGGAAAATGGTTTATACTTTGTCGAACAAAATGTCCACAAAATTTTTTTTTGAAGAAAATGGGTGCAATTTGGAATTCTTTAAGAGAAAGTGGTTTGGTGAATTCTTTGAGAAAAATGGTTAAGTCTTTGTCGGAAAAATTGTCTCAAATAAAAGTCCTAAAGGAAATGGGTCTCAGAATTTTTTTTTGAAGGGAGCTTTGTTAAAGTGCTGAAGGGTAAGTGACCCAAACAAAATTTCCAAAGGGTACATTTGCAAAAGTTTGAAAGGGTATGTGGACTTTTGCACAAGTTTTGGAGGGTCTATTATAAAATTTCCAAAGGGACACTTGCAATTGTTCCGAAGGATAGGTTGAATGGAGTAGAGGACACTTGTAAAGTATTTGAAAGGCTTTTTGAAAAGCTCTAAAGGGTACATGCCAAAAGTTCTGAAAGGCACTTTGACATTTTGTCAGGGAAATTGTCCTAAAGTCCCTTAGTTAAAAGGCCACAACAAAAGGTCCCAAAGGGCACCTTGAGAATCCTTGAAGGACCATTAAAAAGTATCCAAAGGATAATTCAGAAGAAGTGTGGGCATTTTCACAAGTGCCAAAAGATCATGATGAGTTAAAGGTCAATCAAGTCTGAAGAGATCAAAGGAATGGAAGCAATACATGGATGTCCAAGAAAATGAGATGAGATCAACATGCCAAATTTTAACAACCAAGACAATATAAATATCATGCATATTCATATATCAAATGACACACAAAAATCTAGATGAGAAAGATCCATCGGAGCACGAGGACATAGTGGAACAAGGTGATCGATGATTATCAACACAATGGGAGATTATGGATCGAGCATGTTTGAGTAAATTGATAGTTATATAAGAGATAACGAGATGCAAAAAGGAGCTCAATGGTTAATGTAAGAGCGAGATAAAATACATGCTATTTTAGAGATCCAACTGCTTGTGGTAAAGAGATTGATGAATGCATTTCAAAGTTGAACTAATGCATACAACGATCTAATGGAGCAAAAAAGTTTAGAGATGACATGAAGAAAGAAATCAAAGGCCTATATTTAATATGTTCTAGTGGTTAAGTGGAGGAACAAAAATAACTAGTGATGAACTCAAAATGTCTACACGGATCTTGAGAATGATTGATCCAATTGATCAATCTACGTTTAAGGAGGCTGCGCATTTCTGACTTGAATCCAGCAGTTACCATAGATAGTAAAAGAGACCTAAAAATTATGGCATGAGGCATGAACTAAGATGCGAGAAATAAATAGGTCAAGTCATAATGGATAAAAATCCAAAATGGGGATAAATGAGTGTAATCAAAGTGCGAACACATTGAAGACATGAAAGCCTAGATTCATTGTCTATATATACAACATCTAGAACACTGTCACACATTGTTGTTGTATTTGCAAAAGGTGCTACTAGAGCAACTTGAAGTGTGCCAATTGGAGACGTATGCAGACATAGAGTAAAATTTAGAGGGACAGAGAGATGAAGTGTGTCTAAAAGGGTATATCTAGACACAAAGAGAGTGAGAGAGAGGAAGAAAGGGCATATAGAGAATGTACAAAGATTGAGTAGTTATAGATTAGACTTGTAATAGAGAAATATAACAAGATTCATTTTATGAATCTATCTTATAAACTAGAGTTGTAGCTCCATAGTTCTGACTAGTTGGTGTTATCAAACAAACTAAATTGGTGCTTATTTAGGGGATTGGTGTCTCCTTAGTGTTGGTGCCCTTAAATATTATAACCAGTATGGTTTTGCTAGTGAGGCATTTAACTATGAGGTTGTATTAGAACAGTATATTCTAGAAGCTATTCTCACCATGGTTTTTCCCTTTGGGTTTTTCATGTATAAATTTGGTGTAATGTGTTTTTGTGTGTGATCTCTACATCTGTTCTTTAATATGTATATGCATCTATATCTTCTCTAAAAGGTTTAAAGAACTAGTTTTAAATGATCTACTAATTCACACCCCTCTTAATAGATAGTTGTGTTCAAAATTTGGTATCAGAGCCTAGGTTACCATACGAGAAGCTTAATCGACTCAGATAGATCTTGGTTAGTGAACACAATGGCTAGTCAAGAAGGATCCTCCTCGAACAAAGCACCTCTTTTTGATGGATCTAACTACACTTTTTGGAGTATAAGAATGGAAACATATCTATCCTCATTATATTTATATGTATGGATGTCTATGATAAATGGATACATATCTCCTATTATAACTCCTACTGATTAGGCTGCCAAGAAGGCATATGAGAACAATGCCAAGGCAAAGAATGCCATTCTTTGTGGATTGTCAAACTCAGAGTTCATCAAAGTTATGCACTATTAGAGTGAAAAAAACATCTGAAACAAGTTAAAGAGCATCTATGAAGGAGATGACAAGGTGAAACAAGCCAAGCTACAAACATACAAAGGTTAGTTTGAGAGTCTTAAGATGAATGAAGAGGAAAATATTGCCGACTACCTCCTCCGGGTAAATGAAATAGTGAATGTAATCAGAGGTCTTAGTGAAAAAATGAAAGAGTCAACCATAGTCAAGAATATCTTAAGATCGTTGGCATCAAGATATGATTCAAAAAATTCTATAATAGAGGAAGCAAGATATTTGGACAAACTCACTGTTGATGAGTTACATGGAACATTCACAGCCTATGAGATGAGAATGGGAGAGACTGACACTTTTAAAAGAGAAGCTACATTCAAAGTAGAAAAGTAGGTAAAATAAGATACATCTATGTTTAAATCTGAGGAGACTAATGGAGAAGAAGCTAACTTTATCAGAAAACTAAAGAGAGGATCAGGAAAATACAAAGGCAAGCTACCGTTCAAATGCTTTAACTATGGTAAGGTAGGACACTTTGCCGCCAAATGTCCTTATAATAAAAAGGATAATTCTGAGCAAGTAGAGAGTAGAAAAAATGTGAAACCCCACTATGCAAAAAGGAAGAACTTCTTCAAGAGTACGAAAGGGTTATACACAAAATAATACAATGACTCAATGAAAGATAGTGATAGTGATAGCTCTGATGATGATAATGAATATGCTTTTGTAGCTAAGGGAATAAATTTTTTGTTCATGACAAAAGAATCTAGTTCCATAAATGAAGAACAAGATGAAGATGAAGATTGGGATGAAGAAGAGGTAGGTGAAATTGATCTAGAAGGTGAACTCGTTTATGCTCTAGAAGAGATTGAGAAACTAAGAAAAGAGAACTCAAAACAAAATAAACTTGGGCAAAAGGAACTTGAAAAATATAAATAAAATATATTGGTTCTAAAAATTCAGTGTGAGGAGGCTAAAAGAATAGGATAAGTAGTCAAGATGGATCTCCAGTCCAAATCTGAAAAATGCATGAAGCTTGAGGCAGAAATAGTAGCCTCGAGGAAAGAAATTGAGAAGGCAAAAGGCCAATTAGATAAAAGTCTAAAGTTGACAAAAGGATCAGACATTCTTAATGAACCAATCAACACTCAAAAGCCCTCAAATGAAAAATTAGGTCTTGGATATGAGAAAGGAAAAGGTTCCTCAACTAGTACATCAACATACCTATATGATAATTTCAAGATAGGAGGAGAAGCAGAAGTAAAGAAATAGAAGGTCATCAAGGACACTAAGAATGATCCAAAAAAAGATAAGGTGAGGAGAATAAATTTTGAAAAGAACCCTAAAATCAAAGATGCAAAAGGATATACTAAAGTGGCAGACTTGAAGAAATAAAAGCGTATGAAATTTCAATATACTACACCAAAAAATGTTATGACTGGGTACTATTCATCATTTTATGATTATTGTTACAACTGTAATCAGTTTGGTCATAGGGATATTGAATATAGAGTTGTACCTATGATGAGAACTAAATTTCTAAGTAGAAACTCATTTGCTCCTTTGTTAGATTCAAGTACAATATGCTACAATTTCAATAATTTTGGTCACATAGGCAGGCATTGTAGGACTAAATTTGCAATGTCAAAAATAAAAAATGTAAATAAAGGCAAGTCTCCTAATGAGAAAATAGGTCCACAAGTCATTAATAAAGAAAATAAAAGGACATATGAGAGACCTAATGAAATGTGGAGAGTGAAAAATCAATCTTTGATTGCTCAAATAACACTCCACACCAAAGAGTAAAATTTATGAGTGATAGATAGTGGGTGATCAAAGCATATGATTGGTGAAAAGAGAAAGTTCACCAAGTTGAACAAGTGCAAGGAAGGAACTGTCAGTTTGGGAGATAATACAACAATTAAAATCAAAGGCAAAAGAACCTTGCACATAGATGGTAAGTTTTCTGCACATGATGTCCTTTATGTTGAAGGACTGAAGCATAATCTATTGAGTATCAACCAAATGTGTGATAATGGATATAAGGTAATATTGGATGCCAAAGGCTACAAGCTAAAGAGATCTAGAAAAATAGTCACAGAAGGGAGAAGGATCGAGAATAATATCTACAATCTTGTTGAGGTAAATAGTAATAATTGCCTCATAGGAAAGGTTGATGAAAGTTGGTTGTGGCATATAAGAATAGGTCATGTCAATTTTGATAATTTAGTCAAAGTGAGTATGAATAAGTGTGTAAGACATATGCCCAAGATATCCAAACCCGCAGATACTACATGTAGAGAATGCCAATTAGGAAAGCAAACAAGGGTTAAGTTTCAAACAAAAGAATATGCAACTACAAAGCCTCTACAATTAGTTCACACTAGTATTTGTGGTCCTACCAAGACAAGAATATCTAAAGGAGTTCATTAATTCATATTTTTTGTAGATGATTACTCAAGAATGACATGGGTAACCTTTTTGAAGGACAAATCTCAAGCCTTTGAAAGATTTAAGATCTTTAGAGACATGGTTAAAAATGAAATCAGAAGAAAGATAAAATGTTTAAGATCTGATAAAGGTGGACAATTCACCTCCAATGAGTTCATATAATATTGTGAGAAGCATGGGATTAAAATGCACTACGCTGTTGCAAGAACACCGCAGTAAAATGGAGTTGTTGAGAGAAAGAATAGGATTGTTAAGGAGATGGACAGAACAATGTTGAAAGAGGCCAAACTATTTGATGGATATTGGAGAGAAGCAGTCCAAACAAAAATATACATATTGAACAGAGTTAAAATGTGGGTGAAGAGTGATAAAACCCCATATGAATTGTGGTATGGAAAACCTACATCTGTTAAGCACTTCAGAGTGTTTGGAAGTAAATGCTACATCAGAAGAAAGAAGGACAAACTGGGAAGTTTTGAGTCAAGATGTGATGAGGGAATTTTTCTTGGGTACTCCACTCATAGCAAAGCCTATGTATGTTATAATAAGAGGATACATAAAATATTTGGGAGCATCAATGTCAAAGTTTAAGAAGGTTTTAAACATGTTGAACCTGATGAGGAAATCAGAATTGAAGATTTAGGAGCAAAAAATGAAGAAGAGGAAGAAAAGAGTGAAAAGGCACCTGCAAGGTTTGTTCAAAAGAAACATCCCAAGGAAAAAATAATTGGAAATAAAAATGAGGAAGTTCAGACTAGGAGAAGAGTTGAAATGAACAAGAAGCAAGTAAGTTTTGCTTTATTTTCAAAAATTGAGCCTAAAACCTTTAGTGAAGCCATTAAGGATGAAAACTAGTTAAAATCCATGGAAGAAGATCTAAGCCAAATATAAAAGAATAAAACTTGGGAATTAGTTTCTATACCCTCAAACAAGAATGTGATACGAACAAAATGGGTTTACAGAAACAAACTCAATGAAGATGGATTTTTTATAAGAAATAAAACAAGATTGGTGTGCAATGGATATGCATAGTAGAAGGCATATACTTTGAATAAACATTTGCTCCAGTGGCAAGAATGGAAGCTATAAGAATGTTTTTGACATTTTATATTCATAAGAAGTTCAAAGTATATCAAATGGATGTAAAGTTAGCCTTCTTGAATGGAAATTTAGAAGAGGAAGTCTACATTGAACAACCAGAAGATTTTTCAGTAGTAGATGAAGAAGATTATGTGTGCAGACTAAAGAAGGCATTGTATGGTCTGAAATAGTGTACAGACTGAAGAAGGCATTGCATGGTCTAAAATAGGCACCTAGAGCATGGTATTCAAGATTGGATCAATACCTACAACAATAAGGTTTCAACAAAGGAATCTATAGACAATAATTTTTACTTTAGATCAGTAGGTGAGCATATGTTGATTATTGTTGTCTATGTAGATGATATCATATATGGAGGTGGAAATAGTGATATGTGCAAAGAATTTGCTACAAAAATTCAAAGTGAATTTGAAATGTCTATGCTAGGATAACTTTCCTTCTTTCTTGGTCTACAAATTTCTCAATCTGATGAAGGGATATTCATATCTCAAACTAGGTATGCAAAGGAGATGCTCAAAAAGTTTGGAATGGAAGACAACAAACTGGTTAGTACTCCCATGATAATTGGATTTAAGATGAACAAAAAAGACAAATCCCCTAATGCAAATAATACCATGTACAGACTAATTATAGGTATCCTATTGTATCTAACTGCATCTAGACTAGGCATCATGTAAGCAGTATGCATGGTTATAAGATTTCAAGCAGCTCCCAAGGAATCACATGTCAATGTTGTGAAAAGAATCTTTAGATACATCAAGAGCACAATTGATTATGTCTTGTGGTACCCTACAAGTGAATATCTCACTTTGATTGGATATGCAGATGCTAATTGGGCATGAAGTGTGGATGACAAGAGAAGCACTAGTAGTGGTGCATTTTTTCTTAGAAATAGACTTGTGTCATGGTTGAGCAAAAAGCAAGAGTCGATTATGATTTATAGAATAGAATCATAGTATGTAGCAGAAAAATCACGTTTCACCTAAGTCTTGTGGATGAAAGAGACTCTCAAAGACATTAAGGTAGAATACCAAGTACCTATTTCTATCTTTTGTGATATCTCAAGTGCGATAAACATATCCAAGAATCCAGTGATGCATTCTAAAACCAAGAATATATCCATCAAATATCATTTTTTGAGAGAAAAGGTTGCACATCAAGAGGTCACAATGGAGTATGTACCAACAAAGGATCAAATTGCATATATATTCACTAAACCTCTTCTCAAGGAGCAATTTGAGTATCTAATAGAAAATTTGGGAGTGGTAGCTCGCACACCACATCACTATATTTTAGTGATAGGGCAAGAGTCCAGGGGGAGCATTGTAGGAACATTATCAACTCTTGGATTAAGATTAAAGGCAATCTAGTGAGAAAGTTGTAGTACCTTTACCATTTGATGTCAAAGGAGGAGAAAAAGGTGTGTTGGCTCTAGATCATTATGCCTATCTATATAGAGATATGCAGATTATTGACTGGTCTTTCAGACTAATGATAAATGATCCTTTGAAGAATAATGGAGCTAGGGGATCTAGAATTTGAATGTGTCTGAGTAAGAGTTCAGGCAGATGTGCCATTGCCTAAGGGGGAGTTTCTCTCAAAGTGTTCTCACCTGCTAGGTCCAAGGATCAGAACATCCAAGATACAAGAACATAAGTAACACATTTCCATATTATGACACATACTCTTTGTCATTAATGTCAAAGGGGGAGAAAGAAGAATGAAGAAGATAAGTCATTTTGAGGATGTTTTGCCATCAATGACAAAGGGGGAGATTGTTGGAAATTTGAGTATCATTAATAGATGTGGTCTAAAAGGAGATTGATGTCTAAAATATTGTCATTGATGTCAAATGAAGAATGTACTATCAAGCATTAATGACAATGGTGTTGAGCTAAACAAACCAATTGTAGAGTCCTCATGGAGTTGTATGTGCACCTTGAATTCCAAAAATAGTCATATGAGTGCCTTTTCTAGTTTGTTGAATATTTTTGAGTACACAGTTTGTTGGTGACTGCATTTGCATTTATGGTAGCATCTGGAGGAAACAATCACACCAGGCTACTCAGGTTTGTGCCTAGTCTTGGTGGTCCAAGTTTCATGTCTTAAGGATGAGTAGAGCAATTGTTACAAATTTATAAGGTTGTCCCTCAGCTAAAATCCTACTAAGTTTCCATACTTAGTCGATTTTGCACCTTTGCATTTGTCTGGGGAATTATTTAAGAAGAAGTGACTCGGGCAATTCTTTTGGAAAAATGTTAAAGACTCTTTGGATAGAAAGCCCACAACAATTGTTTTGATGCTTTGGAATTCTGTTGGGAAAATGTTTGGTCTCCACACTTTATCATTTTTGAAATTTGGAATACTTTCAGAGAAAGTGGTTCGGTGAATTCTTTTAGGAAAATGGTTTAGACTTTGTCGAATAAAATGTCCACAACAAAGTTTTTGAAGGAAATGGGTGCAATTTGGAATTATTTGGGAGAAAGTTGTTTGGAAAATTATTTCAGGAAAAATGGTTAAGTTTTTGTCAGAAAAATTGTCCCGAACAAAAGTCTCGAAGGAAATGGGTCTTCACAAAAATTATGAAGGGAGCTTTGTTAAAGTGCCAAAGGGTAAGTGACTCAAACAAAGTTTTTGAAGGGTATATTTTCAAAAGTTATGAAGGGTATGTGTACTTTTGCACAAGTTTCGAAGGGTCTATTGCAAAATTTTTAAAGGGACACTTGCGATTATTCTGAAGGATAGTTCGAATGGAGTAGAGGACACTTGTAGAGTTTCTAAAAGGATTTTTGAAAATCCCCAAAGGGTACATGCCAAATTTTTTGAAGGGCACTTAGACATTTTGTCAGGGAAATTGTCTTGAAGTCCCTTAGACAAAAAGGCCGTAACAAAAGGTTCCAAAGGGCACCTTAAGAAGCCTTGAAGGACCATTGCAAAGTCTCTGAAGGATAATTCAGAAGAAGTGTAGGGAATTTTCACAAGTGCCGAAAGATCATGATGAGTTAAAGATTGAAAAAATCTAAAGATATCAAAGGAGTGAAAGTAATACATGGATGCCAAAGAAAATGAGATGAGGTCAACATGCTGAAGTTTAACAACCAAGCCAATATAAAGATCATGCATCTCCAGAGATTGAAAAACATGCAAAAATATGGATGAGAAAGATCCAATGGAGTGTGAGGACTTAGTGAAATAAGGTGATCGATGATTATCAACACAATGGGAGATTATGGATCAAGCATGTTCAAGTAAATCGAAAGGAGTGAAAGTGATTTAATTATATAAGAGATAGTGAGATGCAAAAAGGAGCTCAACGATTAATGAAAGAGTGGGATAAAATACATGTTATTTTGGAGATCCAACAACTTGTGGTAAAGATATCAAAAAATGAATTTCAAAATTTGAACTAATGAATACAAGGATCTGACAGAGCAAAAGAGCTTAGAGATGGTGCAAAGAAAGAAATCAAAGGCCTACATTTAATATGTTCTAATGATCAAGTGGAAGAATATTCAAAGTTGGTGATGAACTCAAAATGTCTACATAGAGATCGAGAATGATTGATCTAATTGATCAATTTATGTTTAATGAGGTTGTGCATTTATGACTTGAATCTAACAGTTGTCATAGATAGTAAAAGAGACCTGAACATTACAGTGTGAGGCATGAACTAAGACATGAGAAATCAATAGGTCAAGTCATAATGGCAAAAAATCCAAAATGGGGATAAATGAGTGTAGTCTAAGTGTGAACACATTGAAGATATGAAACCCTAAATTCATTGTCTATATATATGACATCTAGAACATTGTCACACATTACTGTTGTAATTGCAAAAGGTGTTACTAGAGTGACTCGAAGTGTGTAAATTGGAGAAGTATGCAGACACAGAGTAAAAGTTAGAGGGATAGAGAGATGAAGTGTGTCTAAAAGGGTATATCCATACACAAAGAGAGTGAGACAGAGAGGAAGAAAGGGCATGTAGAGAATGTCCAAAGATTGAGTAGTTATAGATCAAACTTGTAACAAAGAAATAGAATAGGATTCATTTTATGAATCTATATTGTATATGAAGTTGTAGCTCCATAGTTATGATTGGTTGGTGCCATCAAACAAACTGAGTTGTTACTCAGTTAGGGGATTGGTGTCTCCTTAGGGTTGGTGCCCTTAAATCTTGTAACCAGTATGGTTTTGCCAGTGAAGCATTTAACTATGAGGCTGGATTAGAACAGTAGATTCTAGTAGCTATTCTCACTGTGGTTTTTCCCTTTAAGTGTTCCATGTGTAAATCGGGTGTAATGTGTTTTTGTGTGTGTGTGTGTTTGATATCTACATCTAGTATTTAATATGCATATGCATCTATATCTTCTCTAAAAGGTTTAAAGAACTAGTTTTAAATTATCTACTAATTCACCCCCCTCTTAATAGATATTTATGTTCAACATGACTAATTATGCCTTTTGGGGCATCATAATGAGTACACATCTTATGTTAATGGGCCATGACATATGGTGGTCATTTTTGGATGGATATACGCCACCTCCTACACCATAAACTGATGCAGCAAGCAAGAAGGAAAGTGAGCAATTTCAAGGCAAAGAATGCCATTCTATGTGTCCTATTAGAGGTAGAGTTTGTGAAGGTGATGCACTGTGAGTCAACCAAGGTGATATTGAAAAAATTGAAGAATATATATGAAGGAAAAATGAAGGTGAAAATGGCCAAGTTGCAAACCCATAAGAAATAATTTTAAAGTCTAAAGATGAGTAAAGACGACACCATTGCATCCTACCTATTGAAGGTTGATGAAGTTGTCAATGGCATTATAGGATTGGGAGAAGAAGTGAAAGAGTTTATAGTTTTTCATAAGGTATTGAGATCACTAATTGCTAAGTTTGATTCTAAGGTATATATAGTAGAAAAGATGCAATATTTGGACAAACTAGAAATGGATGGGCTTCATGGCATCTTGACTCCCAATGGGATGAAAACAAATGAAGGAAAGCCTCCCAAAAAGGAAGCAACATTCAAATTTTAGAATAATTCAAAAGCCAAGAAGTTCAAGAATGAATAATGCTCATATGTTGATGATGATCAACTAATAACCATGTTTTCAAGGAAATTAAGGTTTGGCTCTAGTAATTACAAGGGCAAGTTTCCCTTCAAATGTTTCAATTATGGTAAGATTGGTCACTTTGCATCTAAATGTCCTAATAAGGCTAAGACTAAGTATGATAGAGAACATGATGAAAATCATGGAGATGATAAGAAGGACTATAAGCCTAACAAAAATAAGGAGTTCAAGAAGTATGAAGGTAGAAAAGGATCATTCAAGAACAAGAGAAATTTTTACACCAAAGAAGATAAATTAGCTAATGTAAGTGACACAAGCACATATGATAGTGATGATGATAGTAATAAATATGAACATGGCAACAATGAAACCTTATTTATGGATATAGAAATAGATAATGAGGGTTTCTCAAATGGGAAAGGCCTTTTGGTTGATGAAGAAGAGGCTAAAGTAAACCTTAAGGCAAAATTGGTGAGTGCTCTAGAGGAGTTAAAGTTACAAAGAAGGAAGAATCACAAGCTAAGATCATTAGTTCTAGACTATGAAGAGCAAATTGGTTTATTTGAGGAGACTGAGTAACACATCCAAGGAATATTATGAGATCATAAATAAAATTGAAACATAGAAGGAGATAGTCACTGCAAGCCTAAAGGCTAAAGAGGAAGTATGCACCAGGTATGGGATTGAAGTGGAATTCTTAAAAGCTAAGTTGGATCAAACATCTAGTAAGATAAAGACCTACAAGAGGTTTAATAAGATCACTAAGGATCTAGATGACATTTTGAGTAGTCAAAAGTTTGTAAGTGATAAAACAGGTCTTGGTTTCAAAAAAGATCAAAAGGAGGCAACTCAAGTCAAGGAGAAGGCCAATGAAGACAAAAATATCAACATAAAAAGACCAATCAGACTACCTAATACAATAAGGTATGTTAATTCATGTAATGGTTATTATTATACATGTAATCAGTTTGGTCATAGAGCAAGAGAGTGTAAAAGACACTCTAAAAATGAATATGTATGGGATTATGAAAGGAATCATCAGTCAAAATGTATGTATAAGGTTGTTTGCTACAAATATCATAATGTGGGATGCATTGAAAGATTCTATCCTAATAGAAGTAGAAGGTCATCAAGTCAAAATAAGAGGTTTGAATCCCTTAGAGTGCAAGAGGGAAGGAAAATGAATGTGTGAAAACCAGAGACAATCAATGTTAGTTATGATCAGTCTACAAGCTCAAATGGACTGTCTGCTATGGTAGAGCATACTTTAGATGAGAAATAAAGTCAAGAATGTCTATTATAAACTCATATTGATGATCAAATAGTTGATGAAGAGGTCAAGCCTATAATGCCAATCAAGCCTAAAAATATACTAAAGGATATTCGGTCTTGTAAGAGAATGGAGATCTAGGAATATCCTGAAATTTTGTTGTTTTAGTACTCTTTGGAAAGAAGTGACACCATTATGCTTTATGGAGAAACTATTTAGTCAACATAAGCATGATGGATGCTTGGTTTGAGGTGGAGCTATTCAGATTGTTCATAATCTCTAAGTGTAGTTGATGACAAGAATATGGTGTCCTAGTGTGTGATCAAATATTTGTATCATATCAATCATGACAAGAATAAGATGGTAATTTGTGGAAGAGCCTTTGTCATTAATGTCAAAGGGAGATAAAGATCAAGAAGGGAGATTGACCAAATTGTGGGAGATGAGAGTGATCAGATTAAAGAATGTTTTGCCATCAATGACAAAGGGGGAGTTTGCTGAGAAGTATTCTCATTGATTTCAAGATGCATCTAGTGAATATGCATAGTGAGAGGTCTATAGAGTATGAGCTTGTGTGCTTGATATAACAATAAATCCATGTAACGTGAGAGAATTTGAAGGCAACCTAATGTCTCTTTTATTGAGAGATATTTTGAAGGAAACCTAATGATTATTAAGTTGGTTGTTTTCAAGGTTGTTGTAATAGTGTGAGAATGCTTCCTGATGAATTTTCTTATTTGATAGCATCATTGGGGTAATCATATTTTGAGGACTAGGCCTTGAGTACAAGGTGTTTGGAGAAGCCCAATCATAAAAAGCATAGTCATATCATGAGCATGTGCATGATGATCATGAAGAGTTATGTGCAGAAGTATGATATTGTTTAAGGAGCATGAAATGCATGTGATTAAGGTGTATAGTCATCAAGGAGTACTTAAAATTTAGTTGTCAATTTCAAGTGCTTGAGAAGCCTAGTCATGGCCTGTAAAGTCCTAATAAGAAGGTTTGAGAATGGTGGATTGGTGAGATGGATGAAAAGAGGCATAAGAGTCTATATTAGGGTGATTGATAATTCATATGAGGCATTGGATCACTCAATAAAGTTTCAAGGTGAACCTACATGGGTAAGACCTTAAATCCAAGTCTACAACTAGACTAGTTCTAGACCTTGCTTGACCTAATGAGGTGTCATGAGGGGTTGTTAAGGCATATGATGGATGTATGGCATTGGTTTATAATTATAAGAGGATGTATGTCATGTATACGAGGTGTTAATATTATGGACAATGATTAAAAGGTTAGTTTCAAGGACATGTGTGGTTTGCAGGTTAAGATCTAGAGAGCAAAGAGAGAGATGGTGGCCAAATGAGGTGACATTCAGATTTCAAGATAAGAATGAGAATGTGAGCATTGTAATTGGTGTGATATATTTTTACATGTGTGTTGACCAGGTCTGAGGTCAAATTTTTAAGGTTTAGGCTTGAAAAAGTGTTTTAATATCTCTCGAGTACACATAATTAAGGGTTCTCAACTCAAGAAGGACTTTAGGTGTTCATTGGCATGTGTAACATCTACATGTGAACCTAATATATTCATAGTATATGGGGAAGGGTCCTAGATCAAATTTATAGGCATTAGTTTTTGAAATGAGGGGCTAAGATTTATGAATGATTAACAACAATGGAAGATGTTTTAAATCCTCAAAAAACCCTAATAGTGACCCGATATGAAAGAAGTTGTTCTAAAGTGATCAAAATGGATTGGTATGTATTATTAAGTGATTTTAGGTTGTATTAAACTCTCCCATGAATTTTTAGTTGTGATTGGTTTGTCAGGTGTGTGGGTAGACCCTATAGGAAGTGCTAGTTTCTTAGAGATTTTGCTATAACAATCATAGTTGACCAAGTCAAATGTATTAAAATCATTGGATGGAAAATGTTGAGAATTTTATTTGATGTACATGAAGGTTTATAGATATGTTATATCTCTAATTTGTGCTAAACTAGACATCCAAGACAACCTATCGTTAATAGGCCTAATGGTGCAAACAATGAGAAACCTAAGCAAAAGTGAGAAGATGATTAAGGATGTGTTATCATAGAATAAGGATGAATCCAAGTGAATGGAGATGTTGTTAATTTTTTTTAATACATGTTCATATTGGATATAATTTTTGGAGATCATTGTATATAACAAAAATTTGCTCACAAATTTGACTTGTCTAGATCAACGAGCTCTGTGTACAGTAAGGTCATGAGGTTGGTCTACAATACCAATATTTCCATTTAACCATGATATATTTATATATAAGAGTTACATAATGATATATTAAAATCATCTAAATGCATTGAAAGTCTCTGGAAGTGGTCATACAGATGTTGAAGTTCATTATCACCATGACTATGCTTCAAGGCAAATTGGTAGTTCTGGGCAAGCAAGTTGCAACGATGAGTTTGAGGCTCTATGCCCTAAGTATAAGTATATAATGTACATGGTGTGTTTATTTTGGACTTATATTTTTTATTCATACTTTTTATAATGTTTGGTAGTCATTAAAATTAGTGAAAATGTTGAAGCCTAAATGGCTTGACTGGATGAGTGAAGTCTGTGAGAGAGAAGGTCAATAATTTGGTCTGCAAGACCAATAATTTCTATTATAGATAATGATATTTTTTTTGGAGTTTGTTATAATAATGTTTTAGGATTATTTTCATGCATTGAAATTAATTTATTTTTTAATTTTAGGTGTCAAAATTTCAAGTTTCCATGATTGTGTTCTGAGGACAGTTCGCAGTTCATAGTGAGCATTTTGCAGAGAAGAGTTTGAGCCTGTATACCCTAAGTTGAAGTATATATTGAAGTTTGTGATGACCTTGAGATTTATGAATAAGTGATTTGTTTCCATGTTTTTTTTATCTAATTGGTTTTTTATCTTCAGTAGTTCAATACAAATTTTTTTGGTATGCATAAGCCTAATTATGAACAGTTCTAATGGCGTGCTTCAAGTGGTGGTTGGAGCTAAAAAGTATCATGGAACTAATATGATCTTAGTAGAGTTATATTGGATTGGAATATGAAATGTTCCTTCCATGTGTGTGTTTTTAAAGTGTTCCAAGGAGATCAAAGGGTAATGTCTGCTAATGAAGGCCTAGTTGAATTAGTTCTCTTTAAGGCCTAATTGAGGTATGTGAGACCTAAAGGGACTCAAATCATGTTTTATTCATGTCTATGAGATGTAATAAGATATATTACATGGCCAACACAAGAGAATAAGGTGTTTATCTAACTAATAAGTATATGAGCAAGTGGTTTATATATGCAATGCAGTTTTAGGCCTATTTATGTGAGTAGAGAGCAAGCGAATAAAATAGTACATTGGTGAGCAGAAGGTTTTATAGACCATCAAAGGAGTGTAGAGAATCTATGATGAATATTTGACATAGGTTTTGAGTATGAATATCAAGGTCATATGACCTAATATATCTTGAAGAGACCAAATTGAGCAAAGAGGCCTATAAGGCAGTTTGAGAGGGCTAAGAGTGTGAAGAGATGAAGGGATGGTCATCATTAGTTGATTGAGAAACAAGGTGTCCTAAAGGTGATCAAAGCAATTAGGTGGTTGAGTTTGTGCTTAGCTAGTTGGGGTTGGTGCTCCATGTGGACTAGGTGCTTCATTAAATTTGGTGTTTTTCTTATAGGACTATAGTCTATTTATAGACATAAGTGGGTTTTATTCCTCTTGAGGGTTTCCCACATATGTGATGTGTTCTTATGTTTCATGCTTACATGGATAAGTGGTTATTCCTGCTAGATCTATATGCTTGTTTGAATGTTTCATGATTACTTAAATGAAAGTGATAATAAGGTTTTTTTAAAGATTGATTCACCCCCCCTTCTCAATCATTTTGCTTCCAACATGCCCTAGCCTCCATATCCTTAAAGATATATTAGTGGTTGATTTTCCTACTTAATTTAATATCTAAATCTTAAGGGATTTTACAGCCAAGATAGGAGACTACCTCTTAACTAATTTATCCTTTTTGGCATTCAAGACAAGATATAGAGCAAAAGTAAACATTATAACTCAACCATTTGCTAAGTTTCATATTGAGCCCTATGTGGAAGAAAGCTCTAATCTCAATTGAAAAATCAATGATCAAGTAGAGCATGTTATGGATGATGGAGCATACTCTAAGCTTGAGGGCATATCTGATCTTTTCCTAGATGAGTATGCTGCAGACACTTATGGACATGCTCTATACACCTTATTTGAGCAATTTGACCTTAGCACATACATCATCCATGAGGGAGGATATGAAAAATATTAGGTAATCATGGACAATTATTTTCCTTAAGATATTGAGGGTAATTAACTTATTCATATGCATGATGATGGTTTTAAAAGCATGATAGATCAAGATGATGATAAATACAATGCTATTCTAACTACATAAGATGGAGGAGTCCATGAAGATGATAACCATAAGAGGAAGATGACCTATGGCAACAGTTTCTTGCCATAGTTTGAGAATTTGAGAAGTTAAGTAAGTCTACTTTCCTTCCTTAAGAAACATGAATATGATAGTAAGTTTGTTGATGAGCCTAACAAGCATGAAGGAGAATGTATTATCAATCATAAGGATGAATGTCAAGCTACTGTCCAAGAGGCTACAATCATAGAGGAGTCAAATTAAACTAATGTTTATGTTTTAAGAGTAGTCCAAACCTCAACTTGAGGTTGAGTCATTTTTAGATGTGTTGGAACAGAAAGAGAACAAGCTTGATGTTTCTAAACATCAAGTACATTAGGTCCTAGAAGAGTGTGAAGTTAAGGCAACTGTGATGAATCCCAAGTTTTATTTTGAGAAGTGCCAATTAGACATGGTAGAATTCAATTAAATTGAAAAGACAATCAAGAATTTATAAGGACAAGGTGGAACATTCACGAGAGCTCCAAATGACACACTTACAATTAGTAGAAAAGCTAAAGGTGGTAAGTCTTTTGATTAGCTACATAAGTAAGAGTTTATTCATAAGTATGCTTCACATGATGGATTGAATTCATAGAGAAACAATGATGAAAGAGGTATTATATTTGATCCTAGTTGAAACAAGGTGAAGTTTCCTTCACCTCAAGTGTTTGAGGTGTTGTACATACTAGGATAGGTGTGTTTTTCTTATGTTGTGTGTGTTTTTCCTAAGTGTTCTTGAGAACACATATGTGTTTGATTTTGTGTGTTGTCTTGTGTGTTTGTTTTCTATTGTTTTTGTGTGATTTAAAAGGTAATTCAGTGTCAAACCTATGTATAGGTGACTCTATATCCCGATGGATAGGAGTAGGCTATTGGTATTTGGCATAGCTAGCTTGCCACCCCTAGGAAATCAGTAAAATATTGACTAATTTGACCATAAGTCAAATTAAGTCAACCTCTTATATATTCAAAAAATTTATAAGGGTCTAATAGGGTGTAAATAGTGTCCCATGGTCTTTAATAAGGTCAAATATATGTTTCATCTCTTGTCACATTTGTACAGTTGGTCTTATGTCATTTAGGGGTCATTTATTAAAATTGTATAGTTTTCATAGAAGGAAAAATGTTAAAAAAGAATATTCAATGTTCCAAATGTTAGAATATGTTAGAGGAACTATTTTAGAACTGACAAAATATAGGTATAACATCAAAACAAGAAGATCAATGGGAAAAGTGGCAGTTTTCAGTTGTTGTACACCCTACACATCAACTTTGGCATGTGGGAAGACCTCATCATTGTCTCTTAAATCAACCTCAAGTCAATTTCATGCTTTATAAGCTTTGATAGGTCTGAAAATGACAAAAACTATCCTATCTTTCCTATTGCTTTCCTTTGCAAGCAAAAATGGTCAACTGGTCTCTGCTTAGTATGGCTAGGAGGAGTTGAGTTAGAGCATGTGCATTTGGTGGATGATAATTCTAATTGTATATTAAAAATATATGGAAATAATCAGAGGTTTGGTGTACTATGATTCATGAACCATTGTTAAGAAGGTTTGTGACTCTTTTTTGCTTGCCTATCCCCAACACTTCAAGGTTTCTCCTCTATTTGGATTGTCCTTTGAAAAAAAGTGTTATACATGATATTCAAGGGCATGAAAATATCTCTCAAAAGGTTTCCATTATTGATTTCACATGTGAAGGTTAATTGATGAGCAAGGCTATCTCAATTTTCTAGTTGAGGGCACCATTGAAATTGCAAACCAGTGTTTCACCTATTTTAGAGTCATTTTCATACCGACCCTACAAACCCATGTGGTGCACCTATGTGTTTTAATTGATGAACAAGGCTATCTCAATTTGCTAGTTGAGGGCACCATTGAAATTGCAAACTAGTGTTCCTCTTCTTTATACTAGTTGCTGATTGCAGAGCAAGAAGGATCCAGAAAACAGTGGGAGCATGGCAGGAATAGGATGCAGAACCAAGCGGAGATTTGGTAGGGTTTCCAGATGGAAGAAAGCATAGAGATGAATGGATACCTTAGTTGAAGAATAGAGAGAACGGACATGTGAGATAGAAGACCAGGTCACATGGTCTTGAGGAAGTTGCAGGACAGTGGTACAGGTTTTGACAGGTGGATGATAAAGCATGACTTTAGTCAATGTCAGGGTAACTACTGTGGTTTGTCTTACCAGGGGGATGATGGTCATGACATTATCCTGTTATTGTATGTGGATGGTGTGTTTGCTATCAGGTTTGTACATACAGGGTTTTGTTGAGCTAAGGGTAAGATTAGTTCAGTGGTTTGCTATGAAGAATTTGGAGCAGCGAAATTCTTTGGCATGGGGGACATGGGAGATCACAGGTTGATTTTGTATCCAGTGGGAGCTGATGTGAATCAAGTGTTGGTGAGGTTCATTACGCAAGATGCAGAGCTGGAGCACACTAAGGGCTGGACAGTTTAGTGTCTGAAATCACATGAGGTCTAGTATAGGCCTGAGTTTGCCCAAGCAGTGGGTGTTGTCAGAGAGTTAGGAGCCAATTCGGGGAAGTGGGTTCTCAGGTATTTGAGAGGAACTAGCAACAGGTATACATGCAGGGTCAGGACTTCACTACATGGGTTTGTAGGTTCGGATGTGGTAGGGTACTCAGATGACAGGAGGTACACCACAGGTTGTGTGGTGGGTTGTCTTCAGGATTGATCTTGAAGAGGGATACAAGCCAAGAAATAGATTAGACAGGGTACAGGTATAGGTACAGTGCAACTATTTATCTCCAAGTGGGAGATTGTTAGGTTGTGGAGCTAAAAGCTTCACTGATGCAAGCAGGGAAGGTTAATTGATGAGCAAGGCTATCTCAATTTGCTAGTTGAGGGCACCATTGAAATTGCAAACCAGTGTTTCACCTATTTTAGAGTCATTTTCATATCGACCAGTGTTTCACCTATGTGGTGCACTTCTGACCGACGTTGGTTGCCTTCTTGTCTGATCCTACCGACGTCGATTGGCCTGACCGATGCCGGTGTCAGTGACACTCCACAACCCTTCGCAACCTCCTTCCCTACTTGCATCAGTGAAGCTTTTAGCTCCACAACCTAACAATCTCCCACTTGGAGATAAATAACTGCACTGTACCTGTACCTGTACCTCATCTAATCTATCTCCTAGCTTGTATCCCTCTTCAAGATCAATCTTGAAGATAACCCACCACACAACCTGTGGTGTACCTCCTATCATTTGAGTACCCTACCACATCCGAACCTACAAACCCATGTAGTGAAGTCTTGACCCTGCATGTATACCTGCTGCTAGTCCCTCTCAAATACCTGAGAACCCACTTCCCTGAATTGGCTCCTAACTCTCTGACAACACCCACTGCTTGGGCAAACTCAGTCCTATACTAGACCTCATGTGATTTCAGACACTGAACTGTCTAGCCCTTAGTGTGCTCCAGCTCTACATCCTGTGTAATGAACCTTGCCAACACCTGATTCACATCAGCTCCCACTGGAGACAAAATCAACCTATGATCTCCCATGTCCCCCATGCCAAAGAATTTTGTTGCTCCAAATTCTTCATAGCAAACCACTGAACTAATCTTACCCTTAGCTTAGCAAAACCCTGTATATACAAACCTGCTAGCAAACATACCATCCACATACAGTAACAGGATAATGTCATGACCATCATCCCCCTGGTAAGACAAACCATAGTAGTTACCTTGACATTGACTAAAGTCATGCTTTGTCATCCACCTGTCAAAACTTATACCACTGTCCTATAGCTTCCTCAAGACCATGTGACCTGGTCTTCCGTCTCACATGTTCGTTCTCTCTATTCTTCAACTAAGGTATCCATTCGTCTCTGTGCTTTCTTTCGGCTGGAAACCCTACCAAATCTCTGCTTGGTTCTGCATCCTATTCCTGCCATGTTCCCACTGTTTCCTGGATCCTTCTTGCTCTGCAGTCAGCAACTAGTATAAAGAAGAGGAACAACAAATTTGAGTCTTACTTACCACCTTCAGTCCTCTATATGGGCGTTTGAGACACCTTGACAACTTGATGTCTACCCAAAATCTATTGCAGTGAACGACCTCAGTCACCACACAGTCTGCATCCAACCGACGTCAGTTTCATGCACCTGTCCTGACTACCAACCTTGTCGACGTTAGTGTCTCTTGTTGTCGACGTTAGTCCTCTTGACCGACATTGATCTTACCTCCTGCCGACGTTGGTTTTCCTACCGACACTGGTACCTGTGTTTTCCTGGGAGTGATGACTTTTTACCTGTGAGCTCATTTGAATCAAAACCCATGTCCAAACTGCCCTGCACAGAAGTATCCAGCCCCATCCACTGGTCTCTGTCTGCCATCTCCTCCATAAACACCAAGGCTTTTCATTTCTTAAGCCTGTCAAATATATCTATCTTTCACTTAAGAACATGCATCTCCTTCTTGCTCATGTGACCAAGCCTACAAAGCCACGTCTCCACAACAAAAGAAGAATCAGTAATATAAACAAGTAGATAAAGAGTACCTATTTTCTTACCACCAGCTAATTTAAGTGCATCCACTATGAGAGTTCTTGTGCATCTCTCATCACCCAACCTTTCTGAAGAAATTAGCCACATCTCCAAACCTGGGACCTGCATGACCTCCTTCAACACCCATGTGTTGGTCGCCTGCAATTTCAACTTCACTTCCCCTTTGCCAATAATCTGACAAGGCTCACCAACTCCTCTCCCTGGGGCTGCATGGAAAGAGGCAACATAATCTGTTATCCAAGATTCAACTTTATCCAAGAAACCTCCCAGAGCATCCTGTGCAACAACCCCTGCAACATCTGCATCTTCAGTTCCTTCATGCTGATCTGCTACCAACCAACAATATTCTTTTCCCTGCTCTTTCTTTCCATAGGACTGTAAGTGACCATCTATGCTTTTCAACTCCTCCATTCTTAGCTTACTTTAATCTGCCATTGCTCTGCTCCCACTCAATCAGAAACCCCTGAGAGTGACCTGTAACCAAACACAAAACCTGCTCCCTGCAACCTTAGCTCTGATACCACGTGTTGGGATAAATAACCGAAAGCACACAATTGATTACCAAGCAACTTACATGCGGAAATTAACCAGATTACACAAGTAACTAGAATTTAGAAATAACACATGATATGAGAGACAATACACAACTTGTATTAAAACTCTTTCAGAAGGAAATACAACAAAGAACGCTGCCACAGTTCTTCTTCCTTACACACCTCTAGGGCTCCCACACCTCTAGGGTATAAACAATAAATCTTCCCTCAAAGCTCTCTCTCTTAGGTCCCAACACCCAACTCAAACACAGAGTTGGTGTTCACCTTACACCTGTGCTCCACGCACTCCACAAGTGCTCCATACACTCCACAAGTACATAAACGTACTTCAAGTAGATCCCACTTGATTCTACTCCCTGTTGTGTTGCTATCCTATTTGATCTTGCACACCTACAAATTAATCTGGTTCTACACACTTGTGAACCTTGACCTTGCATACACATATACATGTAGATCAATGATCTTACTTACCCATGCAGATCTCCTATCGTAGCCATGCTCACCTGATGACCAAGATCATACATACATGAAGAACCCTGCTGATTCTCCAATCCAGCACCCACACTTGGTACTGTGGCACCAGGAGGAACACACCATTGCTCTCTTCTCTCTGAAGGAGCTTATATTATTGCTCCCTTACTCTCTAGCACTAGTTTACAATACAACCAATGAGTCTCTTAAATAGATCTCATGCAAAAAATAATTAGACACCTAATTACAATAATTAGATCTGCAGCTTCTAGTCTAAATTTGGCTCTTGACATGAAAACACTTGGTTTGTTAGCTAACTGCTCGTAATACACGCAACTCGAACCACACAGGTGACCGACGTCGGTCCCTGTCTGGCTGGGGGGTGCCGACGCCGACCGACTTTTGACCGACGTCGATTGCCTTCTTGTCTGATCCTGTCAACGTCAGTTGGCCTGACCGACGCCGGTGTCAGTGACACTCCGCAACCCTTTGCAACCTCCTTCCCTGCTTGCATCAGTGAAGCTTTTAGCTCCACAACCTAACATATCTCAATTTGCTAGTTGAGGGCACCATTGAAATTACAAACCAGTGTTTCACCTATTTTAGAGTCATTTTCATGAAAGTGGCTGCAAGACAAGGGTATAATGTTTGGTTTCCACTTATGAGAGCATGTGTGATCAAAATTATCCATGAATTTTTTGGCCCCAAGATTGTTCCATATGAAATACAAGAACTAACCATTGCACATAGTCAGATTTATTGCAAACATTCACCTACAACCAAGTAAAACTTAGCCTTGAATACTCATGTTAATGAGATAAGAGGTTTTAATATGGATCAAGGGTTATAAATGTGGAAACAAAAAGGTTGAGCCTTTAAAAATGTTATATAATGGTTTGGAGAACCGATCTAACACACACTGTCTAATATCTTGCAGTAGTACCTACAGACATTTTCCAATAGGGCCCTGAGTGCCATCTACAGAGGTCTGAGAAAAGTTAAAATGAAGGTGTTAGAACTCATTTGAAACCTTCATTGAGGTCTAAAAGCATTGAGAATACCATTATGATAGTGGTGAAGTCACAAGATGTAGAATAGACCTAGGTCCATGTCCACAGTCTAAAATGTTAAAATTGAGACACTTTACCTTAGTTTCTCTGAATCATGTTTTGCCCATATACTATGTCTTTCCATGGTAGGGTGTCTTGAGGTCTGGGTAGTCTAAGTGGTTTCCATCTTGTAGCCCAAGCATAGGGTCAAGGTCTTGACATAAGAAGATGGTTGGTTGATGAAGAAAGGATGATGGAAGAATGGTTCCTAACATAGACATTCTTGACTTGAAAGACTCAGTAAATACTGTGGTGAGATGACCAAAATCAACAATTGCAGTGACCTATAATATTGAGTGAAACCATGTTTTCTAGGCATGATAATGAACTCCTATAGATATGATGTGTTCTAGTGACCTTAAAAAACATTAGAAAATATGAAACCCAGTGTCAAGGAGCACATCACCACCTATAGAAGTACCTTTTTCTATCAAAATTTCACCTACAATTTGACTTTAGACTGACAGTATATTGGAAGTGGGAAGTTTGGATGTTGGATTAACCCTAAGGTATGATATGAATATGTTCAAATGTGAAATGGCCTTAGACACTTCAAGAGGAACCTAGGGCATGGATCTGAATGTCCAAACATGAACAAACACCTACAAGAAGCCTCTAACTCCACCCAAATAGGCATCTACAATTTGACTGCAAACTAGCCATAGCAAAGGAGAGATGTGAGTTGAGAGGGTGGTAGAGATATAAGATGGTGAACATGTGGAGATGTTGATTCATAGATGTGTACCACATGTACCTTGAGTGTTTAAGAAACACTTCTCATTTTAGATTTCTAGGAAGTCAATGCATGAGTTATGGGTTGTGATAAACCTATTATTTGTTGGTGGAATAGAGGCAAAATAAGTGATTGTTTCATAATATTTATAAAATTGGTGGTTGGGAGCCACCTTGGCCAACTAATTATCTTTGTAAAGAATGAATTAATTTATGATTATATTAGTGAAATATGATCAAACTCTAATCTAAAGGCTAATCTAGATGAATAATTATAATGGAATTAAGTTAAAGTGATCTAGTTAAAAAATAAGTAAAAGGGAAAGGTAAGGCAGAGAAGAAAGATGTTGCTGATAATTATCTCAGACATCATGATAAAGTTTGAATGTCCTCCAATCATGCACTTAAAACCAATGTACGGTATGAAACATCTTAAGCTCAAATCTTACCAAACATCAGGTGAACATCTAAGGAATGTGAGAAATGATGCAAATAAGAACCAAGCTTACTTTAAAGATTTACTCCTATAAGTAGATAGCTGATGCACATCTACAAATATAGAGCAAATAAAATGAAATAAAATAAGGAACCTTCAATTAACCTGGCATTGGCACAAGTTAACAATTTTGCATTCAAAGGTACACACCAAGAATTCACAAGAACTATTCAAATCTAAAATTCAGAATAAACAATTGAGAGAGAAGCCATATAGAAAATGACATAAATAAAATGAGACAATCTTTTCAAAATTCCCTACTTGCAATAGCTGTTTAAATGTTTACACAAGTTTTATCTCAAAAAATCCCCCCCATTTACAAATGACAATACTCCTTTTATAAAATGCAAGGAAGTATGTCGGTCAGTCATATCAAATTACAAGTGTACAAGTATAAGGATAGCTATACTTTCTACCAAAGTTTTAGACTAAACTAGAATTTCCAAAATGGATTGACCTATAGGCAATGTGCTTACAAGTTGCACATGCCTTTACAATAGAATATATTATTTTCAAAATATTACAAAGCTCTAAAAAATAGAATATTCCTAGCTAACTTTGCAGAGCCCGTGTTGACAGAGTCCCCTACCTTTTTGGTAGGATCTTTAATTTGTAATGTTGTTCGTTGATGAGCTATAGGTCCATAACTATTCTCATGAAGAGCTATTTTTCTTGGATCTCTAGGTCCTTAAGATTTTTCTCAACCTTCTCTATATCTTGTTGGATGCCTCTTGCATCTCCCATATTATTTTCTAATGACAAGAGTAGGCCCATGATTCTCTTATTATCATCCCCTATTTTTCCATGCCCTTGGCTTCTCACTTCTTGAATAAATTGAGTAGTTTTGAGCTTGAAATCCTCATCTATAATAAGGCCCAAAGAACTAAGTGAGGTAGGCTCTTTGATTAGACTATCTAAGATGTACAATGTCATATCTTCTTGCTACTTAAAGTCCTCTATAATGTCCTTCATTTATTTAGACCAATTATTTAAGGCACTGATCTTGCTCACTAATATGTCCATAGCCATGTTGAGGTGTGATAGGCTGATTATATTGAATTCTAGGACTCGATTAATAGTCAATGCTTTAATCAAGTCTTTCACCTGATAGCTTGTAGCCTACCATTGGCCAACTTAGGTTGTAGCTATATTGCTTTGCTTGCTCATTGAATTTATTTTGGTCCTTACTAACTTCACGGAGATGAACAAATCCTTCATGGTGCTTTCAAATTATACGAATCTATCTTTTAGTGTTTCCAAGACAATAGTTTCCTTCAAATTCTTATTTTGTTGCAATATCCCTTTGATCATTATTCACAGCTGGTTTAACTGGGCCAGAGCCATATCAAGAAGTTTCTCTTCAAACATGGGGGCCTCACTAGGCTTTTGGCCCCCTACTAGAGTTAGTCTAATAAATGGTTCCACCTTCCAAAAGGTGAACTCTTCTCCTCCCACCATATCTCTTTTATCAGTCACTCTCCATATACTAGTAGTTGTTGGGTCAAATTTGACACCAAATGAAGACTATGTTACCTCTGAAATTGGGATCTCTATCCATGTTCCACTTGACTACCCAGGGGAAACCATCATTTTCTATTCTTCTTTCTATAAAGGCATAATCCATGGCTTAAGCCCATCATGGACTGTGAATTTCACTAACTTGGTCATGGCTCAAGGGTGGTGTAGAGTAGGAATCCTTTGTAACTTTCCATAGAAAAACCATTTAGGGATGGTTGGTCCTTGGAGCAAATTTTATTCACTAAAGATGTTGACCTCATTTAAAGGATGAGTGAAGGTCAATCTAGGGTTCTTCTTTCCTTCTAGAACTAATGCCAACTCATCTTTCTTCTTTGGGGTAATTATGGTAATAGGGACTAAATACATTGTCACTTCTTTCCCTTTCTCTTCTTTTGTTTCCTTAATATGAGATTCCTCTTCTTAGACATCTTCCTCATCTAATTGGTAAATACTAGATAACATTTGTAATGCATCCTCTATTGTTTCATTAGGATCTAATACTACTATATCAATGTATTTAATCAATGAACCTAGTTCTTCAGGTTGGGCTAAAGATAATGCCACCTCACCAGGTCTCCTTTCTTTAGGTCTATGTTCAGTTTGTGGCTATGTGGGAGGAGGTATAGAGGATTGAACCCCCAAAAAATGGTACTATCTTAGACCAAGTTACCATATATCATCATCTCCTTTATGGTCTCTCATCAACCTAGCCTTTGGGTTGATGCTGTGTTTCTTTAATCTTGTCAGGACTTCATTAAAGGATGATACCTTTTTGTACATCGAGTCATAGACTTAGGCAGATGCTCATATGCCACATTTATCATTTTTGCTTTCAAGTGTCCCACCACTCTTCCTTGGGGGTCCCACTATCTAAGTTCATGATGTTGTAACTTGAGGGAGGATATGTGTTTAGAGGCAGCCTCAATGTTGTCCCATTGATGAAATGTAGTCCTACCAATGTTCATGGGTAGGGTATGTAGCAGTCCCTTCCTATTGATTTTACACACACCATTTATACCATTACATATCTGGTATGCTATCTCTTACTTAGCTAACTTATTTAACACATGGATTGGTAGCCTAAGTGGGGTAAATTGGGTCCCCTCAATCTTGATGATGGTGCAATCTTAGTAAAACTAGATGGATTCAATGGATTTTTTGACCAAAGGACTAACTCTTACCATTGGGATTCCATTTATGTCCTCACTCAAAGATGGATAGATGCAATCATAGATGAAATGAGTGTGGTACCTATACTTGAATATGTTTCTCTTTGAGTGGAATTGGGATATTGTTTGTGTCCCTTCAGGTGACCATCCTCTAAAACTAAGGATCTTAGGAGTGGCAAGGAGGGCATCTAATAGGTAGGACATCATATAGAACTGGTTCATAATCCTTTTCCTAACTATAGAAATCTACCTACATAAACATGTGATAATATCCTTTCCAATAGGAGGGGTGAGTTCCTTTTCAACCATAAAATATACCAAGGGTACCTAGATTCTCTCAACATAAGTGGTGGTGGGCCTTCTACACAACCTGTTCATTAAAGTTATAATCATTCTGATCCTAGGTTGGAATTGGCTAATAAAGATGTTTTTATTGAGATCAAAGAAGACTTGATTTCAAGAGTATAATCATGAGTGAGGATAGATTTTAGGTCATTATTCTTGGCCCATTCATTACTTGTGGCTACATCTACTTGGCACTTGGGTAACTTAAATTAGTTCTCAAAATCAATAGAATAAATATAAGCTACACTTTTGTGAGTATGTTCATTAACTAACATGGCATTTTCAATCTTATAATATTTGAAAATAGGGGAGAGAACATCTATGCAGTGAAGTACCTTTGGTTTTACCAAAATGTGATGAAGGCTTATCATTTGATTGGTAACTAGGTCATAGTACCTCCTTTTGATTGTTACATTCTTATCATCTTCCTTGGTGATGGTAGGTATCTCCTCAATCATCTAGAAGAGCTTGAACCAATTATTTTCTCCCGTGTCTAAATCTATTACATCTAATTTCATGTCTTTAAATATTTTCCCCTCTATGTCTAAGGTCAAATAAAGCTCTATACATTCTCTGGCTTATTTTTTGGCTACCATGGCTATGAGTTTATTCAACTTGGTCACTAGTGGTCTATAATTCAATCTTGGATCAATTTTGCACTTGCTTAGATGATGATTCTATTACTTGGACTCGATCACGATCAATTTAGGATCGAATTAGGGCTTTTGTAAATGTTAGGGATTTTATACAACTTTAATAGTGGTGGATATTTGTACTTAAGTGAGTTTTGTGCCTTATATTTTTATTCGAATCATGTATTTATACCTTTGCTTTTCTAAGCCCATAAAATCTTTAGATTTGGCATTTTCTACTTATGTGGCATATATGTGTCACTTTTGTGGAAAATTATTCATTAATATTTAAAATCATGGCCGTTGCTCTTTGAAAATCTACTTTTATTTTGCACTGTTAGATTATTCTACATGGATCAATGTTGTTTATTGATCTCAATCCTAAGAATTGAATGCCATTTTTTGCACTATTTGTTGGGTCTCGAGGTTGTGCCACTTGGCAATCTCGTGGGCCTCTCGAGCTCTGTTGAAAAGTCTTATATATCTTGCACCATTGGATCTGATGGGTACAAATCCATGTGGACCATTGATCTCTAGAAAGTGCTCAGTATTTAATGTGCACTAGGCCTCAAAGTTATGCCACTTGGCAATCCCATGGGCTTTTTGAGCTCTATGCCTTGTCAGTTTTATTATCTCATGCACTTTCACCACATGATAATCTTCCATTAACTTGGATCTTCGTTGAAGAGTCTTGACTTGATACGATCTGTTGATCTAGATTTGTACACTAGAATGTGTATCATTGATCTTTAAAAGGTGCTCAATGTTTAACCGATGTCTACTGCTTGACTTTTAAAATGTCAATTTTACTCTATTAGATTAATCCTGCCTGGGTGAACACAGGCCATAGATCATGATCTGAGTAGTTGAATGTTATTAGTTCTTGTATTTATAAAAAGATAACATAATCCCTAAAATATATTATTAGATCAAAACCTTATACTAGCATTTTATTTCATATTAATAAATATGAACAAACTTTAGCCTAAGGTTTTAAGCTAGGTTAGGAACATGTTAAAAAGGGGCCCTTCATTTAATAAAAGCATGACACAAGTCCTTAGCCTAAGCTTAAAACATGATGTAAAGACCCTTCAAATAATATAAGTCATAGTATAAGACTTTATACTAAGGTTTTATTGTATTAATAAATACAATGAAAACATTAAGGTAAATTTTAGGCTAAGTCTAAGTTATAATAATAAAAGGGACCCTCTTATTTTCTTGCTTCAATCATGTACCATCAGGTCTTTGACATCTGCTCAAACATGGGTCGTAGATCACGATCCATGGATTCAAATGTTATTGGTTATGTGGATTAAAGTCTTAGACATATCAAGCTCATCTCACACCATTTGATCGACTTTTCCCAATTAAATGTAGGTCATTGATCCTACAAACAAGCACACGGTTTAAGTCAGGGCTCAGAGACATATAAGACTTAGGATAAAGTCTTAAGACTAAGGTCTCATTTATGTTAATAAACACAAAAAAAGCCTTATGACTAAGACATTAGTCTAAGTTTGTAACAAGAGGGACCATGCGAATAATAAAGTTGGACCAAGCTAGGAACATAATAAAAGGACCTTGTAAACATTAAAATTAGACCATGCTAAAATAAAAAGGAGTGAGAGGCATGGGACATAAAGAGACTAATTATATAAATTTTAGACTAAGGTTTGGCTGTGTTTAAAAAGCAAAACTAAGCCTTAGTATAAAAATTAAGCTTGAGTTCATGTCATTTTTTAAGGTGTTCCCACCAATTTTATTCCTGTCGATTTTGAATTTGGTCCAAAAGAACTTGTGATAGGGTTTCCTGAAGGAGGGCTAGTAGAAGCTTTAAACATGGGTTTAACTTGAATTCCTTTAGACTAAAGGTAAGTAAAATATTGAATAGGGATTAAACTATAAAATCAAAGCATAATCCTTTCAATTAGGGTTCCATTAAACCTACAACTTGATTTGGTCAATTTGTTTCATGGTTTTGGCATCAAGGGAAATGTTTCAGACAAAATGTCCAAAATAATCCCCCTATTGAGTCACTTGGTAGGGCCTTTGCCTAGGACAATAGTCCTGAAGGGAACTTATCATGGGGGAAAGGGCACTTTCCAAAAATATGAAGGATAATTGAGAAAGGTAAAGGACTAGTTCAAAAATCTTGAAGGGCAAGTTTGAAGATAAGGTGCACCTTAAAAAAACCCTGAAGGGTACATCTAGAAGACAAAGTACCCCTTACAAAAAGCCCAAAGGACATATTCAAAAAGCTAAAGGATCATTTCAAAGAAGCCAAAAGGCATTCCAAAAAACCCAAAGGGTATGTGCCCTTCAAAAAAATCCTAAATAATAATTTTATTAAGGAAAAGGTCATTTTCAAAAGAGTTGCAAATAATTCACTGTGGAAAAGATGTTTCAGGGTTTTTGCATCAGACAAAATGTCTAAAACAAAAAGCTTGAAGGGTCACTCCAAAAAATATTAAGTCTAAAACAAATATTTTGAATGGAAAGTGCAAAGAAGTTGAAGGGAAATTATGTCAGGTAAAATTCTCGATAGAATAAGTCTGTGAGAAAATTGTTTCAGACAAAATGTCCAAAATAATTATCTTGAAATAGATAGACCAATTACATAAGTCCCGCAATAATTTATGAACAAAAGCCCAAAAGTACTTCAATAGAGTATCCAAAAAATAAAACCAACAGTTAGAAACATAACAAAAGCAATTTGCATTTAGATTAGATCACATGAATAATATAAAGGTCCGAAAGGGGGGCTCAAGACATAAGAGGGACTAAGCATAGATGTTAGACTAAGGTTTGGTCATGTTGAAAAACATGACTAAGCCTTAGGAAATTAAAATAAAATTAGCCCATAACATTATTTAAAATGTTTCCATGTAAAATATCCCACTAGTTTCAAAAATAAGTACTCAGATTTAAACTGATATTAAGGGTTTAGTTATTCAAATATGAATCTAACAAACCAAAGTTTAGTAAAGAATCAAGTTAGCACCAAAATCATGAAACCCAAGCATTATTCATTCCAAGTAGACTTTATTGGACCAATAACCTTAAACATAGAGATCCAATGCTAGAATTTTAGGTAAGGGAAAACTTGAACCATGAAAAAATATGATAACCAAACCAGGTGTGGGTGATCTTTAGATAAAAGTAATATGAGATCATGCTAATGATACTTTGATCAAGTGAATTTTATATTTCAAGGCATAAACTTACACAATATGGCACAAGGGTCCCCATGATTCAAAATTGGGAGTATGTTGAACTCAAAAGGATACCACTCCCATAGTGGTAATTTAAAATTTATGAGACTCTCAGAGAATAAAAATAGAGCAAATCCAAGTTCCTAACTTATCACTTTGCCTAAGGTTCTAAACCCTACACAATCATCGATTCTAGAAGCCAGTCTTGAGAGGTTTGTGATGTTGAGAAGTCTAGAGGAGTGATCTAACTATGTAATTTTAAATAGAAGGTCCTAAATAAATATTTAAGACTCCCATAGAATTAGTTTAGCCAAACAAATAGGGTAAGTTCCCTCTATTTTGTCTTAGATAGAGGGCACTCCTAGTCAAGAGGAAAACTACAAGTTTGGTGTGTGGATGTTGGAAGGGTAATATGAGGTGTCTTGGAAAAACCATATAATGAGATAAGGGGTTGAAGTAGAGGTTTATAAACATGAATATAATTTTTAGTCCTAAGAAACCATTTAGAGGTGGTCTTAAGCCATGAAACACAATCATGCATATTAGGCCTAAGATCTAATGATGCTCAATTCCTTTTCTATGACCACATGAACCCTCCAAGCTAATTAAAAGCCTTAAATAGGGGATATTAGTATGATAAAAACCATAAATTTGTATAAGAATAACATAGAATGGTTAATTTGACCTAAAATCATCTTAGAGGTGTCTAGATTGTAGTCAAGAAGCTTAAGAGCCATCTTCAAGTGATCATACTTGTACGGAGGGACTGCATGGTGACCCAAGGAGTTTGGGATGGTTTAAGGGGGTCCCTAAATTTTTTTAGTGAATTTATTTTAAGGTTTTAATGTTTAAGTTTTATGAACCATCCCTAAGAAGTAAAACCCTAGTTTTGACCTGATGGAGAAAATATGCAAGGAGATGCATTTAGGAGGGGTAGTTTTACCTAGAAAGTGTTTAGAACTTGTTGAATAATCTCTTAGGATATTGGAAAACCAATTGTTATGTACCTTACTTGTATGAATAAGTTAAAATTCAAGGTTTTTTTTGTAGGTTTTGACTTGTTTTTCAGGCACATAAGAGTTTTGATGGATAGAAACTATTTAATGAGGTCTATAGGGACTTATTATAACTCCTTATGTTCACTTATCCCATCCGTTAAGCTCAAAAGTACCTCTGCGACATAGTTCATTTCAGGCAGTCTTGGACATATAGTAAAATGAGGAGTGATTACCTAGTGAGAAGATGAGAAGTCCAATTTTGGATCTTTTTAAGGTCTAATTCATGGAGTAGAATACATAAGGCCTTTTAAAATGTGTCCTAACACCTATTCCATAGATTTGGTTGAGCAACTGAAGGTCACTTGGATGACAAGTGTGAGGGTAGACCTAGAAGACTAGTGATGAATGACTGCAGATGGTGAGTACAAGTGTCATGAGGAAGGTTAAAAGTTATGGACATATTTGATGACTACCATATTATTTCTAATCCCCCTAAGATAGTATATATGTGTCAACTCCTCTTAGTCTAGTTTTGAGTAGTCAAGAGATGCTTCATCATGAAGGCATTTTTCAAGAAGGTAGTTAAAGGTCTTTATGCTAGCTTTGGAGAATTTTTCATAGTTCATATGGACACTTGTACATTAAGACCTTCATGGTCTATTCTCCACTCCATTCTCCTAAAATGTAACTCATTTTCATGCCTTGACATTATTTTGACCCTTGAACTCCTCTTCTTCTCTCTCTTCTCACATGCTCTATAAATGCAAGCCATTTTGGATTTTGTAAAATATCCACACCTAATATGGTGAAGCATTATTGGTTTGATACTATATTTTGCCTTTGAAATAAAGATTTACAATCTAGTTTTGAGTTCACAATCTATCTTTTATAAGTGTGTGAAGTTGTGTATAGTGAAAGGTCAAGTGATTAGTATCTATCCTTGATTTCTCTCAACTCTTCCATGTTGGATGCAAGTATTTTCCACTCTAACAGGTCATATGAAGTCTATTTAAGTGAATTTGTCTATCTTTAAGTGTAGAAAGTAGGCTTAGTGTCTATGATTTGACCTCTATTTCACTCACCTTGAGTAGTTCAATGCATATCACCTCCATGTTTGAAATACTAATGTTAGAGCAATTCAAGATTTTGAGACTAGTGTTGTGAGTCATGTTCCTTAGTGCACTTGTATGGTAATCTAGTGGAGACCATTATGGTGTATCACGTCATTAGATTATTTTAATTTCATGTCTATTTCTATCTCTTTCCACCTAAGCAAGCAAGTAGTGTACATGATAAGAAATAAAGGATCAATATAGAGAGCTAAACCTTAAAACTAGAGGTTTACCTATACTACAGGCAACCCACAACTTAGAGGTAATCTATTGTTGCCCAAATCTTAGAGTAGGTTTGAATAACCATCTTTAGGGTGAGAGATTTGGTACCAATAGTAACCATAGCCTAAGTAGGGTATATATATTAGGTAGTGGTTATTACTTGATCATGATATTACAAATGTTTTAATTAATGCATGATTGTAGAGGTTACCACCTCAAAGTGGTTTGGTCTGATATTTCTATTATTATACTCTATTGTAAATAATTAGTGTCAATCTACACTACTGCTCTTATTATTGTGATATATTAATGTTTATTTGATCATGACATTTATATTTACATATATTGTTGTGAATTAAATTTACCTATATGTAATTTCATTCCTAGGTGAGTCATGTCATCATCATGCACTATATGTGCCTCAAACCAAAAGGGTAAAATGCAAAGTCTTTCTTATGTGAATAGTGGCCAAGGAGTCATGGATTTCATGAACTCCATATAATTTTTAGAGATAAATATATTCCTAGATAAGTCATAGGGGTTAAAAATATTAATTAATCAACTTAGATAATAACATTTTAATCAAAATTACTTGGGGAAACCTTGACTTGCATTGACTAGTGTGACCTTTAATTATTACATGTTGATTAACTTGGTTTGCATCCTTTAGTCATCAAGTCATGGAACCCATATAGTTCATAAAATGGTTGCAGATTTAAATTAAGGATGATCCTTACTTTAATATGAGTAGTAGTATTTGTTCCACATGGCATGATCCTATGGTCCCAAATTACAAAGTATAGTACATGTCTGTGTGAACTTGATCAAACACAATTATCTCTTTCATTAGTTCTTAACCACTGCTCATTTTTTGCTTATGTTTTTAGTTATCAATCAAATAAGGCCACAATATGATTATTACATTTTAAGAGATATAAGGACTCCATCATCCCTTTTAAAATTTGCAACCACCCACATCCTAAATTTTTTGCATTTGATGTGATATTGAAGGTGAAATATTTTGATATATCACCTTTAACTATTAAAAATAAATACACAATTTGAAATATATTTTCAAAAAATAAGGTACTTATAATGGTCACAACTATTATTGTACATGGAAATGGTGTAAAATATTTGTTGACGCGGTGGATTGCACCCTCGACAGGAGGCTGAGCTCCTGTCTTCCACGCGCAACAATGGAAACTCCCCTCTTGCCTATGGGCCTGGAAAAACTGGGGGGAGAGTATCTAGATAAGGAATAGCTCCCTTTGATGTATCTCTAAGGTCCTAGATTTCCTACTGCTAACAATGGGGGGGTGAAAAGGGAGAAGGATGCTGAAAAAATAGAACATAAACTAAAAGGTGATACATCAAAAAAGTTGATCTACTTAGCTCGAACCTACAATTTCCACCAAGGACAAGCTAACATAAACTTAATTTGATATGGGAAACTCTTATGTATCAGTGAGCTAGGGGTCCTCTGGAGATACAGGGAGGAAGAACTATCAGAGGTGTTCTAAGACACACTATGGCAGCCTGTTCACATACACCTATACTCTGCTGCAGACACTTTTGGCAGACCTACAGAAGAAGAAACTTCACAATGCACTAGACATGCTAGAATCATTCTATGAAAGCATAAGGAAAATGACGTAACACAAAACAAAAACATAGACATATATGAAAGTGCAAGCACAAATGGAGGTAGAAATGTTATCTCTTTGATTCAAGGTAAATTTTGGTAGAGCTCCGCCTTACAAGCCAAGAGATCTCTTCTCAAATGAGAAGTTTACAATATACAAAGAGAGAAGAAGTAAAGGTGCCCCTTTTGGAAAAGACTTTGGCACCTTTTTATAAGTTGGCCCATGTGCGTTGAGAGCATTGGCAAGAGGAAGCCACTAAAAAAGATGATGTGTCGACTACCAATTTTAACCTTGGTGTTCAAACATTAATGTGAAAGCATGGGCTGTGCCTATTTTTCTGCAAACAAGACTACTCCTTCAAGATATTCACATGGTTTGTTTGCTCATAAATGCAAAGTGGAGAAAATAGGTCACACCATTCACTGTTTGTGCTCCTTGATGACCACTTGGTGGGCACTGTTTCAACTGTAGGAATAACTCACCTCCCCTTTGCCACTTGGGCTATTTTGTCCATTTCTACACTTGGCTCTTTAGGCTCCCTTATTGGTGGGTCACTGAGTTCACTCTTGACTTTTGTCCTTTCTTAGCTTTGTCTCTTCTTGGTTTTGTCCTTTTCTAGAATTTGAGCTCTCGGGGCTATCCTCCCAGCTTTGTTGGCTCCTTGGGCTCTTCTCTCAGCGGTTCTTCTTTTTGGCCTTAAGGCCTTTGAATGCATTCGGGTCCACGCTCAAGCCTTTAAAGATCAATGGCTATTTTATAACTATAAAATTGACGTTCGTGGGCCCGTCATCCCTTGGTTAATTCCTTCGACTTTTTCCTTTGCTTTAGCCTTTTTTGCTTCCTTTTTTCCATTGGGGTTTTCCCCAGATAAATTCCTTTGGGTTTCTCCCTTCAAAATTTTTGTCGGGCTTTCTATCAGGCGAATCCCTTTGGACAAAAAGTCCAAAGAAATTCCTTCAGACTTTTGTCCTAAAATTTTGCCTTGTCTCTCTATTGCTGTGGGATTTTCTTCTGAAGGATTTCTTCAGACAAAATGTCTGAAGGAATTCCTTCAGACATTTTGTCTGAAGAAATTTTGCCTTTTCTTGCCTTGAACAAATCCGAAGGAATTCCAACTTTTCTGCCTTGTTCACTTTTTCAAAGAAAAACTTACTTTTTCGCCCTTCTCTTTGATCCCTTTGCAAGTGTTCCCTACCCTCCATAAGGGCACTTGGATCTAGAACTACCCTCCACAAGGGTTGTTCAGCCTCTAAAATTGCCTTTTGAAAATTTTCAAAGGTCCTTTTGTCGCCGAAGTGTGTTGGGAACTTGTTTCTTTCCTGTAGAGTATGTAGAAATAGCCTGTAGAGTCCGTAGAACCAACCTGCAGAGTCTGTAAAAATAGCTTGCAGAGTCCATAGAAATAGCTTGTAGAGTCCGTAGAAACAAGACTTGTGCAAAATCAAAATTATACTGGCTCAAAATAACAGGGGAAAATGGGGACCAATTTTGGCCTGTAGGACCAAAATGGTCAACAAATTAGCGACTCTTAGGGGAAGCATGCCTGCTATGCTTAGAAGCTAGTTACCTTAAAGTCCATTGGGCACGGAGTCAAAACGCAACTTGAAAAGCTAGCAACAGCCCTGATAGATCTAAGAATCAATCATGAAGCTTTTACCCCAAACACAAAGGAAAACACACACAAGGCTAAAAACACTACTTGTGCAAATGACACTTAGGGAAAATAGGGAAAGAAAAATGAAAGCAAACTACTATATACAGCTAACCAGGTATATTTGCCTCCTTCCTGGATCAAAGGAAAAATTTCTTAAGTCTCCTTCATGGCAAGGAAACTTATGGTGCCAGAGAAGTGGCTAAATGGAATGGAGACTTGGTGACCTGCTCCTCTTGCCTACCACCTCGATTGGCTTGCATCTGAGTGGATCAGAATCAAACATGCTCCCAACATATATGTACTTTTCTTATTCTTAGAAGCTTGTCAAATTTTGGTCCTTCATGCTAGTGCATTTCATCAAGAAATCAATGGCTGCTGGCTCATCACCATAAGCCCTTTGATATGCATAGTCCCTTTGCAGTGCATCATGGTTTGACCCATTCCCTTCTTCATTGAAGATCCTGTCAAACTCATCTTTTGCTCCCTCATGAATTTCTTGAAGAAGGGTGACTATTGTGATGTCTGAAATGGAATCACAAATTGATTGCTCATCCCACAGAACATCACCCTTTTTTCCAAAGCTCTCTTATTCAAAGTTGTCCTCAAGATGGACAAGCCTCTCCTTTTCTTGCTCAAGGATTAGAGTCTCTAGTTGTTCAAAGACATCCATCTGATCCTTCTCCAACTCATGCCCCATGGCATGGTCATCTTCCTCATCAAAGCAATAAGGAAGTTCATCAAACAAGGGGGGAGAGAGCTCACCATGCTTAGGTTCCTCCTCATATTATTGGAACATCTGCATGTATGCATGACCTACGTCTTCTCCATTATTGATGATGTCTTTAGAGGGAGCATCTATGATGATTTCCTCTACATTGTCACTCATGATATCCTCCTAGATAGCTGCAAATTGGATCTTCTGGTCTTCACTCGCCTCCTGTAAAATAGGTTCCTCCTTGAGAAGGGATGAAGTGGAAGGCTGATGATTAAAACCATGTGGAAGAGGAGTCAGTACTTGAGCTAGAATAAAATGATTCTCCTCTTTCCACTTGGCCAGCACTTCATCTATATTAGATGTGGCCTGATATCTCTCTTGGAGGTGTGTAGATGGGGTGTGTTCAGACATAGAATCTACTATTTGGTCTGAACCGTCCATCACACATTGGTTGAGGAATCTCGCTCTGGACTCCAACTCTGCAATTCTCTTGGTTATATTTTCTTGGAAGAGCCTGTCTTGGAGGTCACAATCATCATCACGATGAGTAGGAGCAACTTCATCTTCTTCAAGGTTTTGAGCAAAACCTTTCTCCTCCTCCTTCCTGCCCCATGATTCCACTGTTTGCTTCCAACTCATGACCTCAGAATTGGAATTTTCCCTTATTATTGAAGGGCAACTAGGAGAGCTAATTGAGGTGATTCCATGAATACCCTAAGCTTGATTAAAACCATATGAAGTAATACAAGGCCCATGATACTATGCAATGGGATTATACATACAAAAAATGTGATTTCTTGATGGCACCAGGACTGCTTAACTAGATGATTCAACTTAGAGTCACCATTGGTGTTGATAAGAAGCCTCTAAAGGCTGGTTGGTTGAAGAACACACCAAAATTCTTCAACTCTTTAGATAAAAACTAGTTGGTCCCACCAGGCATGCCAAAAATTGTTGACACGGTGGATTGCACCCTCGATAGGAGGCTGAGCTCCTATCTTCCACACGCAACAATGGAAACTCCCCTTTTTCCTGTGGGCTTGACAAAACTAGGGGGAGAGTCTCTAGATAAGGGCTAGCTCCCTTTGATGTATCTTTGAGGTCCTGGATTTCCTACTGCTAACAATGGGGGGGGTGAAAAGGGAGAAGGATGCTAAAAAATAGAACCTAAACTAAAAGGTGATACACCAAAAAAGTTGATCTACTTAGCTCAAACCTACACTTTCCACCAAGGACAAGCTAAAATACAATTCATTTGATATAGGAAACTTTTCTGTATCAGTGAGCTAGGGGTGCTCTAGAGATACAAGGAGGAAGAACTATCAGAGGTGTTCTGAGACACACTATGGTAGCCTTTTCACATACACCTATACTCTGCTACAGACACTTCTGGCAGACCTGCAGAAGAAGAAACTTCATAATGCACTAGACATGTTGGAATCATTTTGTGAAAGCATAAGGAAAATGACTTAACACAAAAAAAACATAGACATATATGAAAGTGTAAGCTCAAATGGAGGTAAAAATGCTGTCTTTGATTTAAGGTAAATTTTGGCAGATCTCTACCTTACAAGCCAAGAGATCTCTTCTCAAATGAGAAGTTTACAATATATAAAGAGAGAAGAAGTAAAGGTGCCCGTTTTGGAAAAGACTTTGGCACCTTTTTACAAGTTGGCCCATGTGCGTTGAGAGCATTGGGAAGAGGAAGCCACTGAAAAAGATGCTGTGTCGACTACCAATTTTAACCTTGGTGTTCAAACATTAATGTGAAAGCATGGGCTGTGCCTATTTTTTGCAAACAAGACTACTCCTTCAAGATATTCACATGGTTTGTTTGCTCATAAATGCAAAGTGGAGAAAATAGGTCACGCCATTCACTGTTTGTGCTCCTTGATGACCACTTGGTGGGCACTGTTTCAACTGTAGGAATAACTCACCTCCCCTTTGCCACTTGGGCTATTTTGTCCATTTCTACACTTGGCTCTTTGGGCTCCCTTATTGGTGGGTCACTGAGTTCACTCTTGACTTTTGTCCTTTCTTAGCTTTGTCTCTTCTTGGTTTTGTCCTTTTCTAGAATTTGAGCTCTCGGGGCTATCCTCCCAGCTTTGTTGGCTCCTTGGGCTCTTCTCTCAGCGGTTCTTCTTTTTGGCCTTAAGGCCTTTGAATGCATTCGGGTCCAGGCTCAAGCCTTTAAAGATCAATGGCTATTTTATAACTATAAAATTGACGTTCGTGGGCCCGTCATCCCTTGGTTAATTCCTTCAGTGTTTTCCTTTGCTTTAACCCTTTTTGCTTCCTTTTTTCCATCAGGCTTTTTCCTAGGTAAATTGCTTCAGGTTTCTCCCTTCAAAATTTTTGTCAGGCTTTCTGTCAGGTGAATCCCTTTGGATGAAAAGTCTGAAGAAATTTCTTTGGACTTTTGTCAAAATTTTTTGCCTTGTCTCTTTATTGCCAAGGGATTTTCTTTCGAAGGATTTCTTCAGACAAAATGTCCGAAGGAATTCCTTTAGACATTTTGTCCGAAGAAATTATGCCTTTGCTTGCCTTGAACAAATTTGAAGGAATTGTAACTTTTCTGCCTTGTTCACTTTTTCGAAGAAAAAATTACTTTTTCGCCCTTCTCTTTGATCCGTTTGCAAGTGTTCCTTGCCCTCCACAAGGGCACTTGGATCCAGAACTACCCTCTGTAAGGGTTGTTCAGCCTCTAAAATTTCCTTTTAAAAAGTTGCAAAGGTCCTTTTGTTGCCTAAGTGTTGGGAACTTGTTTCTTTCCTGCAGAGTCTGTAGAAACAACCTACAGAGTTTGTAGAAACAACCTGTAGTGTCCGTAGAAATAGCCTGTAGAGTCCGTAGAAACAAGACTTGTGCAAAATCAAAATTGTACTAGCTCAGAACAACAGGGGAAAAGGGGGACCGATTTTGGCCTGCAAAACTAAAATGGTCAACAATATCCAATCATATGATGACACATTATATTTAAAATTATTAGGTACTTAATGTACATGTGGCACTCAAATTTAATCATTATGTTTTTAACAATGTTTAAATCTTGACATCCTTACCTTATTTGGTCTATTTTCCATTATATTAACTTTTAATCTCTATGAGATTATTCACCACTCCATTTACCATCTTTTAATTATCGGAAACATTATTCAAACATCCCTATTATGTTCACATCTTCTTGTTAGTAAAATCTAAACAATCTCTATCTTTCTGAGATAAGACCGCACTAGGCAAAGAGAGCCACAACTCAACCTTGTCCCCCGCACTCCAATGGTAACTTTTAAAATTTGAGACATTTCATATTATCCCTCTCGTGCTTCTATCAAGGCCAATTGACATAAATGTTCCAAACATTTATTTATATAAGCACATCAAGGTTATTCAATACACATCTAAAAAATTGTAATGCACATTGATTAAAAGAACACTACTCTTTCCAATTCCAATTCTACTTTATTATAATAGCTATAGGTCAAGTATTAAGTCATTTTATTGTAGATCAAGGAAACTCATCATCAAGCATTCAAGTAAATATATCTAGTTGCATTCATATATCAAATATAAAAATTTACACACTCACTCTAGGAGGTAGAACTACATCAGCCCAAGGCCATTTTGGGTTATGTAGGTAGCACTCAGATTATGCATGACTTTATAAGGACAACTCAGTTATTTATTTGACTGATTCACCCCTTTGTATTTGATCTTCTATTTGGGTTCTATGTATAAAATAAGTTTTGATATTACATGTATTTTAGATGTCAAATCAGCTCTTGTAGTCAATCAATGAACCTTCTTAGACAACCGTAGTTGCTCGTACTATAAAATTAATCATGCAGTCAACTAGGATGCAACTTTAGTCAATAGACAAAGCTACAGTGCACTCCTGTCCACCTAGTGTGACCTTGTTATAGTACATCACATAATTCTAATTTTAGATACGACATAATTCACATGTATTTTAATCCAATTTTACATCAGATATCTACTTGCACAATTAACATAAATCAGATCCAAGATAGGTTTGCACATTTCATTATTTTTTACTATTTATAACCCATTTCAAATTATGTATTTCATGTATCCCATATATCAGTTTTGTATATTATGTAATATAAATCAATATTTCAACAGTTTTATGTTTATTACATTTCAATGGTAAATAAAAAATAAACATATCAACATTTTTGTGAACTCATAATTTCATTTGAACACTGCTTACTAATTTCTTAATATTTGTCCTACATTTTCATACAAATTTCTATAAACCCCTGACATTGATATAAAATAATATTCAACCTTGGATATAAATTTGACACCACAAGTCAATATTTTTTGACCTTAGAATTAATATGACACTGAATAAATTATCTTTTCACCTTGGATAAAATCTGACATTGAAACATTTTTTTTGACCTTGGGTTGAAATTTGTTGATTTTTATACACTCAAGTCTTTCAAAATTTATTTTCTATTTGCTTGCTACTTGTTTTTAGCAATTATGTTCTAGGAGTTGTAAAACTACTTAGTGACTATCATTATGAGCTAAGCATTGATGTATTTAATGGACATTGTGGTGTGAAGTGTACTGCCTCAATACTCAAGCCATTGTACAACATTAAACATGTAGTTTAGTTTCACCATACCTCACGATATAGTAGAAATGTCTTGGATCCCTTGTTTATACCATAGTAAGTATCTTTAATTTGTTTGATTTGTCTTGCACATGAGAGAAGTGTATTTCCCAAAAATTTACTCTCATTGAACCCTTGGAGATAGGATAGTGGGCTACAAGCATGGTTTAGCTAATGTAGTTAGTGTTCTAAAATACTAGGCCAAAACTAATTTACGAACAAGTAAGTATAATTGAAATCCCACATAATCATTCAAACCTTTGCCTATACCACATTTATACCTCACTTTATCAATTATATTGTTTTCATAATGGGTTTATTGAATGAATGTTTTTTTATATGTTACATAGTATAATTCAATTTCTTGTAAAATATTCTCTTGCTTTCCAATATGCTATTCATTATATATGTACATGGTTAAGATTCAATGATGTTCAAAAAATGACCTTAGAGCGATCACAATTAAATTATACTTCACATTGTTATAATATTCAATCTAAATTATCTCCATAACTAATAAATTCCAAAAGGCATGTATGTAATTTTTTGTTATTAATAAACCTCAAAAATTGTATGTTGTTAATACTCGACGAGGTAGAGTCCCTCTTGTTACTATCACCCCTCCATTAGGGAATTTTTTTTCAATCTAATGGATTTGACATCCTAGATAAATAAAATAATACTAATTCCAATATTTCATTATTAGAGATCTTAGAAATTGCATCAATATATAAATATATCCTATATTTACATAATACACTTTTACTTGACAAAACTGGACCTCCTTATGTAGCTTATATTATTAATATAATGTGATATAAAAAATAAAGTTTTTATTTTGAAAAAGGAATATATTCTCCCAAATCATATTATCGATCAATATATACCCTTATATATTCAAGTCTTTGTACAAAATAAGGTGGTCAAAAGAGTCCTTGTTGACAATGAAACACTATTAAATATTTGTAACATCTCTTTCTTAAATTTACTTGGCATAATGGCGAATAATCTCACACATTAAAATATGAATATTCATGGATTTGATGACATCCCATGCAAATTACTTGGGAAAATCACATTGAATATTACTTTGTGCCCATGTACTCTTGCCATTGTTTATCAAGTCATGCATAATGATCTTAATTACAATCTCTTATTAGGCTGACCTTGGATTTATGATGTGAATGCCATTACTTATATATTACATGCATGTATTAATTTTATTCATCACACACACACACACACACACACACACACACACACACACACACACACACACACACACACACACACACACACACACACGTGTGTGTGTTTTAGACCAATATCCTTTTAAATATTGTGCAATGGTCCATCCTATAGACATTTATTTTCCATATATGCAACCTTGATCTATTGAAGTAACACTATATACTTCTCCTATTTATTTACCCTCATTAGAACCAAACCCAGTCGAGTCATCAATAATTTTCAAACAATATGATTTTGAATTTAAAGTATAAGTACACGATTGGAAAGGGATTGAGAAAACATGATCAAGGTAGTACTCATCCTATTTCTACTTCTATTAATGAGTGGAAGGAATGTCTTAGGTATAATTATAAGTTCACCTCTCACATAATTACTCAAGTAAAATAAACTCCTAAATTAACATCTATTGCACATATGCACTTTGAGCATAATAATAATGTCAATCATGTTTTTCAATTATCATTAGTATAACTTAAACTCATTGAAAACACAATATTACTTAAAAATATTAATGTTGGATAAATTTTCAAGTGATGAGATTCTTTTGGATTATATAGGTGCTTATGAGGATTTTACTTCCTTTCACAACAAGAAAATATTTCCTAATAAAACCAACACACGTGCATATTTTACTAAAGGTGATGATATTATTGATCAAACATAAATAGATGGCCCAAATATTATTCTTACAACACTATATGTGGAATATCAATCAACATTGTTCAATGAATAAATAGTTGAATTTCATTTTGGAGTTGATAAAGACCCTTTCTCAATTCTCTTAATAGTCATGTTAAAATATGATGAAGGAAAATACCTTTGATAAGATTTACATGATTATCTAAAGTTATTTGTGTGGGCATATAAATACATGCCTGGAATTAACAGAATAATGGCAATGAAAAATATTGTATTATAATGTAGATACTAAAATCTGATTTATATAGTACCTCAGTCTTATACACTTAAAAAATACCTATCATGGTTGTACCTTTCAGTTCTAGACTTGTCCATTGTCAAAAGGCTCATATTCACTATATATTTATGCCTAATTAATTATCTTTTAGTGTGACCATTTTTATTCTAATGATCATGCCTTATATACTATGCAAAAGGCTCCAAACTTGACTATTATCCTTCACTTCCAATTTTGAACCTATACCTATTTTTTAGCTCCCTGGACAATTGTGTCCCAAAAATACACCTACTTTGATGCAAGTGTCCACTTTTCCTACAAAGTGTCTAGTGCTTAAAAGTCATCCATTTTCTAAAAAAATCACATACTAAAGGTTGGCCTAAATTATTTAATGGAAGATATTTATAAAGGGGATTGATATATATACAATATCAACCCTCATTCATGCCTCACCTAGAAATCAAATACAATTCACAAGATAATGTACCAAGAAATACTCAATCAAGCCTTCAGGTGGAAAAACCTACCCTATTCATCTCTATTTATATATCAATGATATGATCAATATTTCCACAAGTATAAAACATTCAAGGAGCAACCTATAAGTCATATTTTCCAAGTCACAAGCTAGGTCACCACATGTCTTGACTTATTACACATTGCATCCTCATGCACACACAAGCCAACATACAGGGGAGAACTAAAAAATTTTGAGGCCTTATTTAGAGTATTGTCTATGTAGGCAATACCCATTAATAGATGTGTCTTTGGGGAAGCTTGACATTGTGATCTCACTAACCCATTTTTACCATAATCATTCTAAGGGTGAAGAGTTAGGGTTCGATCATTTGGTAAAGAGTGACAAACTATGCACAATATCTGAAGACATTAGAATAAAGGTGACATAAAACCCAAAAGGATCTAGTTAGCCACATCCAAATATAGTTAGTATTCCATATAGGACACATGTGGTAGGGTTAGACACTTGCATCGATGTAATTGTTTAGATTTGACGTAAGTGTTTAAGGCCATAGAAAGAACATTTAAAAAATATGACAAATACTCAAGGATCATATTATAGTCCACTTCTATCATGTTCCAAATCAAACCTACATACACATAATAACCCAACTATGTATCATTATTTCCAATTCATTTCAATGTTTATCAATAGTTATACTTTACTATTTTTAGAAATATCAGTTATTTAAATTTAAATTATTATTTGTCTAAGTTTTCTATTAATTGGTCTACTCATTAGATTAGTTCACCATATTTATGTGAAATATAATATAATCTCCTTAACCATAGATAACCCTATTTATCTAAATTTAGGGTTAAACATTTAGTGAGCCCAACCTCTGTGTCTTTCATGTAACTCCTAGTGTTCTCTAAGTTTTTTTTTATTTATATTTTTTTAAAAATTTGTTTCAAAAAATTAGATTATCTTAAAAATCAAAAGAATATATTAATAAAATGAATTAGTCCCTAGAGTTTATGTGCCTCTCTTATCCTGTCCTCATTTCAATATTTATAACATTTCAAATGGATAAGGTAGAACCACTTCCTCTTCCTAACTCTAAAGAGGGTGATAGATACCATCCATAAAACTAGGACCATGTTATTACTCTTCCAAAGGGTAAGGTGGTTCATCCTATGGTTTCAAATGAAGGTAATCAATTGCCCTTCCTTAACCAACCAAACATACTAGTGATGGTGGAGGTATGATTAGGCAATTTGTGATACCTAAGGATTGTGTTGGTAAAACCATTCTAGATCAACTTACCTTTAATAAAAAAAATATCACATCATTGAAAAATAAAATTTTATATATGCAAAAATAAAATTGTGCTAGTCATGTACATACCTTTGTATCTTCTACCAATGTTGTGCCTAACAAAGGATCATTTCAAAATCAAGAGTTCAAAGAAAATCTATTTACGATAAATAATTTAAATAATATGAAAAAATATAATATAAGTCCAAGTGAGATTCTAAGGGTAATAATAAAACACAACTTGATCACATTACCTCTATAACCTCTACAAAGAACAACCTATTATTGCCAATATCATAGAATACACGGGCATCATACAAATCATTATTTGTATCTAAAGAAGAGGATAAAATACAAATTTTATAGTGGTGATTATAATATTGATACATCTAAAATTTGATCCTAAAATAATCCATAAAATTCAAAAATATCAAATATTCCCAAAAAATACAAAAATATTCAAAAAATTCAAAAATACCAAAATTTTTAGCATGTTCCTTGTAATATTTATTATACATATGTTGTTTGATCCATGTTAATAGCTAGTATATAATTATTTATTATATACACATATGTTTCATGATTCATTTTAGTGTGATACATGCATACCCAAATACATGATATATGCACATTCAAATCTTGGGTCTTCTCTCTACTCACATCATAAGTACACTGGGGGTATCTACTTGTTTGATCATGATACACCCAGGTTATATTATTATATGACCACTTTTTATTATCATTTTGAGATTATATAAATACACATACCTATATCCATGCTTAAACCTTTCACAATATACTCGATATGCTATGTACTTAATGCATTACAAACACATATATTTAGGAACTAGTATGATATCTTCATGTTGGTTGCTTGCATTCCTTGATTTCATTTATGCACTTACTTTATTATATTATTTGTTTGATATTTTATTGCATTTCATTTCCTATTTGACATTTAAATATGCTCCATTTATTTTAGCCCTCGTGCCTTTGCTTGCCTATTTGGACATTTGAATATGTCACTTTATGTTGTATGTGGGAATTTGAATATGTCATTTATATGCTTTGTGGGAATTTGACTAAGTCATATCTATTCAATTGTGTGGAATTTAAACATTCCCCTTATATGAGGTCTCCTTGGACTGTTTCCTCTTGCTTTGATTTTGAGTGCTCTTGTGTGTGTGCTTGATTGATTGTTGATCATGTACTGTTACTCTATAGACATTATCATGATCTATATCATGCATTTTAAGATTTTATGTGATCACATACTATGTGATTCAATGTTATATCTATCTAGACATATAACTCCTAAAAGTTACATGACTCATACACAACTTATACAATTATCTTATCCTTTTGAGGTAAGGTAACTAATATATTCTAATTCCCCTCACTTCAAAAGGTAGGGGCATATCAATGGAGGCATGTTATAAAGGCATGAATTCTACATTTTATCAATTATATATTACTATGGGGGCTTATAAAAAAATCATGACCTCCACACTTATTCAGTACTCATTATCTCCAGTTTATAGTGGGGGAATGTTATGGAAACATATTCTCCACATTTACATCAATTTTTAGATTCTGTAGATTCAATGGAGGTATGTTATAAAAACATGTTATACAAACTTGTATCAATTTAAAATTCAGCAAATTTCATACTTATATGATTCAAAAACATATTTGTGGCAACATTCTATATGTTGGTACTATTAGTATACCCATATTTCAGCTTGAGACATATATTAGGTGCATATGCCATGCATAGAGCACCTAAATTGAAAAATAAAATCAATTTATAGATTTTAAATACTATTATGGACTGTTATCACACCCAAGATGGATAGTTATGGAGTGATATTGAGCCAATCTATTGTAGTAGTTGGTTCACCTTTGAAAGGTTGAGTTAATTAAATCACTCAATATTACCAAATTTATAAGTTAGAATTGTTTAAATCACCTAAATTTACCAAAATTATAGGTTGGATTTCATTAAATCATCCACCCTCATTAGATATATAGTGTGAGTTGATTAAATTGCTCACACTCACCAGATGTTGCACATATTTAGGTTGCACGATTGAGATGAAATAAGCTCAATGGTCATGTTATAACTCACCTTTACAATAAGGTTGGGGGCACGTGTAATCCAATATCTCTCTCTATATATGCACTTTTAGCTTCACTATTATCCTAATCTTAGATTTAATACTTCATAATGAAGCATCTTTTCAAATCAAATTACCAAAAGGCAAGACGGTTGCATCGACACACTAGAGTACTCCTAACCTTGCCCTTTCTACTTTCAAGCATTTTTTTTCAATTTTATATTTCATACATTGATTATATAATATAACATGTTCTTGGTTGCAGATGATGATCACCATAAAAACACTCAAATTGGGATCCTACAAAGGTAAGGTGTGTTATACACACCTCAAATACTCATTTTTTCCCTTTAAACTAGAAATTTCAGTACTAGATTATAGTGGGAGAAAAATGTAGATACTAAAATCTGATTTATATAGTACCTTAGTCTTATACACTTAGAAAATACCTATATGGTTGTGCTTTTTAGTTCTAAAATTACCCATTGTTAAAAGGCTCATGTTCACTATCTCTTTTTGCCTAGTTATTTATCTCTTAGTCTGACCATTATTAATCAGATGACCAAGCCTTCTATACTGTTCAAAAATATCTATATTTGATTATTATCTTTTACTACCAGTTCTACACTTGTACTTGTTTTCTAGTTCATTGGACACTTGCATCCCAGACATACACCTATGTAAATGTAAGTGTCCACTTTTTATACAAAGTGTCTAGTGCCTAAAATTCATCTAATTTGAAAAATAAACATATCCTAAAGGTCGATCGACCTAAGTGATTTAATGCAAGATATTTTTAAAGTGGATCGGTATATATACAAGATCAATTCTCATTTATGCCTCACTTGTAAGCCACATACAACTCACAAGGCAATAGACAAAGAAGCACTCAATCAAGCATTCATGTGACTAAACATACCCTATTCATCCCTATTTATATATTAGTCATATGATAAGTATTTACATAGATCTGAATCATTCAAGGAGCATCCTATGAGCCATGTTTTATAAGTCACAAACTAGGTCATTGTATGACTTTGATTATCACACATTGCATCCTTGTGCACACACAAGCCAACATGTAAGGGATAAATACAGAAGTCTGAGGACCTTTTTGGAGTAGTGGATATTTAAATAACATACATTGATAGAGGGGTACTTGGAGAAACTTGACACCATGAACCTACTAACCTATTTTTTCCATAGTCATTCCAAGGGTGAAGAGCTAGGGTTTGATCATTTGAAAAAGAGAGAGAACTTATGTACATGATCTAAATAATCATAAGAAAGGTAACATAAAACATATAAGGTTCCATTTGGTCACTAATATATCTAGTCAATTTTTCATATAGGACACCCATGGTATGGTTAGACACCTACATGGACACAACTATCCAAGTCTAACATATGTGTCCGAGGCCACATAAAGAATATTTTAAAAATCCAATAACTATTCCCAGATCATATTCTGGTCCAATTAAAACATGTTCTAGATCAAAACTACATGTTCAAGTAAACCAACTGAGTATCATTATTTCCTATTCATTACAATATCTATCAATAACCATACTTTACTATTTTTAGCAATCTTAGTTGCATATATTCATAATACTATTTGTCTGAGTTTTATATTAATTGGCCTACTTATTATATTATTTCACCATCTTTGTGTAAAAATTAATTTAATCCACTTAACCCTGGATTACCATCTCTATCTAGATTTAGGGTTAGAAATATACTCATATGCCAAACCAGTCAACTGAAAAATAAGGAATATGCACCAAAAGTAGTTTTATTAGTCAAAGATGAAATCCAAAGACTTTTAGATGGTGGATTCATTCAAGTTTTGATTATTTTTAATGGGTATCTAATATCATGTCAATGACAAAGCCTAATGGAGATATTTTATGTTTCATAGATTATTGGAATTTAAACAAGGTTTATCTTAAAGTTAATTTTCCATTTCCCAACATACATATGATTGTGGATTCTACTGTAGGATATGAAATGTTATCATCATGGATGGTATTTATGGATACAACTAAAAAAATATTAATCCTAAGGAGTAGGAAAATACATCATTGATTACACCATGGGAGACATACAAACAAGAAACTAATTTCCTCTGAGAAATAGTGGCATGCAAGATATTTATTTAAGAAAATGCACAAAGAACAAAATGAATAAATGTAGTATAGCCTCATGATCATTTCAACCATATTTTTGAGTAACCTAAAAATACCCATTTCACATATTTTGAGAACATATCAACCTTCTATCACATGTGCGAATGGAATAATTATGTGCAGTCAAAATGAGTATAGAGTTTTAATTTTTTATTATTAGGTTTTTTAGTCATTAAAATCATATAGAAGGAAGGGCATGCTTGTTTTACTTGGTTTTATAAATCTGTTAAGGATTGCTTAGGACATAATAAACTTAATGTAATAATTATATATTTTTTGGCATGATTTGTTAATTAAAATTTAAAAAAAAAATTGAAAGGCCAATATGGATATGTTTAAGACATTTTGGCAGATCTTATTATATAATTTATACTTTTTTAAACTATGAAAATGTTTTGAATATTTTTTTAGTTATATCATCCTCACCTTTTATAGTTGTCTTTCCCTATGGACCCATAGTTAGTTTATACTCTATACTTTAATTTTTTGTCACAAATTTTTCTATAATTAGTTTATTATATTATATGGTTGGTATTTTAAGATACTTATAGAGCTTTGAAATCAATTTATACTAAGTAATACACATGGTCTTACCATGTGTACTACACAAAAAGAGTCCTAGAGAACCATATTTTTGGGACATGAAGGATAAAAAAAAAATATATTATTTATTTCAAACTCTCCCTCATGATCATATTGAATCTTGATTATTTTAAATACATTTATTTACTAATTTTGGCAAGGATGAAACATGATCCACTAGTTAAAAAACTCACTGACTTTCTCTGACAGCCTTCACAATTTTTGTATACAACCCTTATAAAGAAGATATAGATGAATCGACTGTGAGGTTCATGCTTTGAAAACACAACCACCCCTAGAAACTATAGAGAGGTTTTTATACTATATTTTGTTTTTAAATATTTAAGGTAGTAATTATATTTTGGTTGACATGGTTTTTTAATTAAAATAAAAAATATTTGAAAGGCCATTATTGACTATGGATATGGTTAAGACATTTTGGTAGACCTTATTATATAGTTTATAATTTTAAAACTATGAAAATGTTTTCAATATTTTTTTAAGCAATGTCATCCTTATTTTTTACAGTTGTCTTCCCATATGGCCTTATAATTGGTTTATACTCTATACTCTAATTTTTTATCACAATTTTTGATATACTTAGTTTATTATATTATTTGGTTCATCTTTTGAGATATTATAGAGGTTTGTACTCAATTTATACTAATTCAAATGGCCATAAAATTTAGTACTCAAAAAGGACAAATTTAATATCTCGACTTTAGACTTCACATCCTTTAACCTCCTTCTCCATTGGTTTTTTAATTGACACAAATTACCTCTTATAAAATAAATCTACATAAGTGCTTTAAATTGATTAAAACCCTAGAAAATGAAACCCTAAAATCTAAATTCATATAATTTCATTTCTATTAATGATTTATTCCTTTATGGTCATGAGAATCATGAAGCAAGTGATAGTTTCAAGAGGTGGCCAAGGAGAAGTCTAAGCAACCAATAATGATGTACAATCCAAGTATGAAATACAAGCATTACATGTCATGGGAATCATGAATCAAGTGATAATTACAAGAGGAGGCCAAGGAGTCTAAACAACCAATAACGAAGTACAATCTAAGTAAGAAATACAAGCCCTACATGTCATGGGAATCATGAAGTGAGCAATAATTACAAGAAAAGGACAATGAGGAGTCTAAATAGCCAATAATGAAGTACAATCCAAGTAAGAAATACAAGCCCTACATATTTACAAATGTTTTCACACTTTTAATGAATTATACCTATATTTTAAGGGATTCAAACTATTTTTTTTTTCATTAGATCTTTATTTGTAGAGTGAAAACCCTTTTTATCTTATATCAAAACCCTTAATATTATACATAATTTGGTTATCACATGGGATTATTTATTTAGTAATGAGATCAAAAATATCTTTGCATTTATTTGGGATTGTTTGTTTAGTAACAATATCAACAAAACCTCAAAAATTATGTGAATGTGTGTATGGGCACTGATGTGGTGATGAATTTTTTTTAGAGTCTCACACACCTGCTTAGGGTTTAGGTTTTTAATAGGTCAATAGAAGTTTTTATTCATGTTGTCTCTCATGTCCTCCTTGTTTGGATTTATCCATTCAAGAAAGTGATTGAAATGGCTAGACTGCCCCCAATTTCATAGGGCAAATAAAATTAGTTGTTTTGAAAAACTTAAGGTATCCATTGATCATAATCGTTATTCCACCTCAAGCATATTTAACCATGGCTGTGTTTGGGGAAAGGGGCTTAACAATGGATTTTTTGCCACTATTTCTTGATTTGAATATGACATTTAATTTGCTAGATATTTATCAATTTTTTGAAAGAGCTAATAGAAATCACTAGTCAATTTATACTTGCATGGCAATTTTGCCAAAGATTTGATAGTGGAATTATACCCAAACTCTAGGATTCACTAGGATTTTACAGTAAGTTTTAGGGTTTGTGCTCAGCTTATAAATGCAAAATATTTGGAAATTTCAACTACACATGTGGATGACATTTACCCTTGTCTACCTGAGGTCTTGAAAATTAGGTTGAGAATAAATGTGAATCTCTATTATGATTTATACATGATAATTTTAGTTCAAGATAGCTTTGGTTGAGAGTGATGGTCTTAAGATTGGATAAAGCTTCATTGTATAATTGGTCAAGTTGAAGTAGTGTGAAGACCCTTTCATATATAGAGTTGGAAAATGATTATGGAGTATCCATCTTGAGATGAAGATGAAGAGACCAAGATTAGTCCTCCATTATCATAAATGAAAGAGATGGAGTGTGTAAGAGAGAGGCATGGTGTGTGTCATAGACCCAAATTATGAATTCCTCTTTGAGTGTGTCATAAGACATGTAAGATATAAGTGTATAATAGGCTTTGTAAGAGTTGTAAGAGTGTATGTAAGTGAAGAGGCCACCTTTCCCACACTTCACTCCATTCCATTGACTTACCTTTATGATGTCATTAGTAAAGCAATTTTGATTTATAAAAATGAGTAATTCCAAAAATCCATAGAAATTTGCATTAGAGAGTGATTATATTAATTAATTAGGTGATTATTTAACCATTACAAGAATTTTTGAATTTCAATGTCATTTTCCTATTGAATATTTTTTTATTTAAATAAATAGTGACCTTTACAAAGAAGGGATTTGATCTGGGATGATGTAGAATAAATTGATGAATTAGAATGGTGCATTACCCCAATCATGGATGCACCAATGTGATGTAGGATATTCATGTCAAAAATGTGAGAGAATTTGAGTTTATTACATGATTTCTAGTTAAATATTCATTTGTCTATGGAAAGTAGTTCTGACCATAGTGTAGACATGGAAGTGGTAAAAATGAAGTGTATACATTTCCATCAATTATAACATGTTTCTTTTTAAAAATTTGCATGTATTTCTTTAGGACTATGCACCATGGACATAATTCATTTCCCATAAATAAAACTTTATCATTACATACTAAACTTGTTGTGGCAATGTAATCATGGAATTCATACAAATTCACATTGACAACCCTATCATCAAGCATCTTAATACGATTTTGGTATATCAAACATAATTGATTCATTATATTATTTGTATCTTTAGGATCAATAACATGTGATAAAAAAATTTTATACTCCTCCTTACCATCAAATTTTTCTAGGCTTATACAAGACATCAATCCATTATCTTGTAGTATCTCAATTGATACCTCACACACTTGGGCACCTCTATCATAAAGGATGAATGAATCAATACCAAATTTGGAATCACCTTCATCAATTCTTGATCTAGTTATTTTCTCATATGAATCAACCATAAAATATGCATATGCATTTACATCCTTAACTTTGAGACCCACTATAATACCAATTGTTTGGTCCCATCATATATTCATTTCCTCAGCTTCTTTGGTCCATAACTTCATCTCCTCAAAAAATGAGGTTTCACTAACCCCATTAATCACTCCATGATTTTTGATGCATTTTAAAAATGTCAAGGTCTTATGGAACATTCTTGATTCAACAAACAATGATGCTAAGTTTTGAGGCTTAAAGTCACTATAGATCTCATCCATAACAATTGATCAGAGTGTTTTGAGTAATTTATCAAGTGAAAAATCACATTTTCCATTGTAGATATTTCATCATAATTCTTACTTATGTAGTACCCCATTGCATGAATAATGTCATTTTCATCCACATCATTAAAAAATTTACAAAATAAACACGAACCTACCTCCCTAAATAAGTATTTTCCATCCATCATATGGTGATAATACCATCTTGACCCTTTCTTTAGGTTCATAAAGCCTTTATTTGATCTTATATTTTGTGACCTAATTGTCTCTTTCTCATTTTCTTAAGTTATTTCAAGTACATTTTTTATCACATGCAACACTGGATTGACTGACTTCAATATGATCTAAAGTTTGAACAAGTGGAGTAATCGTATTTTCTTGACTAACATAATGTGTATTATGAATTGATGTATCTAAATGTGCATCAATTATATCTTTGTACACATATTATGTAAATAAAATTTGATGCCCAAATTTATTGAGATAAGCAACCATGTTTGTAGTTTGGTGACTTACCATTTTGAATGGAGTTTCATGACTTGTCATGAAGGGAGTTTGATGGTTTACCATATTGGATGCAATTTGATGGCATTGATGAATGGTGTTTGATGTCCAACCATAATAAAGGGAGTTTTATGGCCTACCATGTTAAATGGAGTTTGAGTTCAATTCACATCAATAAAATTTAAATGTTTCTTGCCATTGGGGTGTTAAGAAACACTACCAACCATTATATTAGAATTTGTTGATAATAGTGGAGTTCTAAAATTAGTAGCCAATTTGTTTTGATCAACATTCTTTTCTTGTTGATGGGAAACATGATGACCATGGGAAAAATGAGAAATATTGGAAACATATATTTTTCTTCCAGGTTGAGCGTATTCCAATTGAATATTGAGTTTTGGGACTAAGGGTAGATGAACAAATTTGATCCTGGGTCTTCCTCTTATTTGCATAGAAATTTATGATGCATGTTGGTTTGTAGAGTATTCAATTGTAAAACATCTAAATAAAATAAATTACACCCAAATGTAAGATAATTTAAATAAAAAATATATGAATGATAAAGTAATTCAAAGGAAAAAATAGAATAATAATGTGCTTGTAGTATTCAACTATAAAACATAAATGATAGTGACATTTTACTAGCTGAGAGGAAAATATAAAGACATATTCATTAGTGTGTTTTTGTATTAGACAATCAGAGAACACAAATGATGATGTACTTATATTAGCCGACTGAATAAGATAAATGATAGTGTACTTATATTAGCTTACTAAGGAACATAACTAAGAGTGTGCTTGTATTAGCCAACCAATGAACATAAATCATAGTGTGATTGCATTAGTCGACTGACTAACATAAATGATAACAATTTTTTTTTAAACTAACAACAAAAAATAAAATATGTGATAGAAAATATTTGGAAAGAGGGTTTCAAAACATTTAATAATGAAGATCTAATAATTATGTGAAGTGAGGGATCTAATGCATGTTGACAAGTAAGGGTTTTGAGTGAAGATCTGTTAATTGTGTGAAGTGACTAGGGAACAATAAAGACAACTTAAAATGAAATTAAAATAATATGTAATTTATTCACCATATACTCAAATTGGTTTTTGATATGATAATATCATGTTCACATCATGTAATAATTAGGTATGTATCATGTGAGTATCATCAATGCATATCTAAAATATTGAAAGGTGTGCCACATTCCAACCTCTCTTTAAATTTTAACTAGTGGTTTCAAAGTGTTTATTATTATATAAAAAATTGAAACTTTTATAATAAGATTTATGATTTTAAATAAAAAATATTAATTTTATGAGTACTAAACTCAACCTTAATCCATATCTTAACCAATATTAACTGGTAACTTTAACATTTTTTTGGTTGAGTGGGGTTATTTAATAAGGAAAATGTAATGTGTAAGGTAATAAAAATTAATGAAATAAAAGGCTTTACTGAATAAAAAATGAATATTTTTCAAATGATGATCATAATTGGAGGGGCATTACTCTTGGCTTGTGTTATGAATAAATACAGAAATTGATGCAGAATAATTTCATAAAATCGCAATAATAGATATAAATAGAGATGCAAAAAGAATAAAAATAAAGTGCACAATAAGAAGACCAGATATAACGTGGTTCACCCAATGTGGGATACATCCACCAAGAAATACTTGCTTAGATTTTATTACAAGCCACAAGAGTACAAACCACACTTAGATCAGTTTTCTCATAATTACAATGCATAAATATTGTTTGGAGTTGCGCTCAACAAACCCTCCTAAATTCAAATCTGAATTCACACACTCTATTCTTCCTTCTCAAACCCTTGTTATCATGATGTATTACCTATGAAATATCCATCAATACATAACACATCAAAAAAGTGGTATTAGAAAATAGTGGGTACCAAAATCATGGGTGGAATCAACCCAAAATGGTTTCCCATTAAAAGGGGTTCAAAAATTTTAAAATGCATAGTATTTGAAAATACATTATAATTTATAAATAAGATCCACAACACAACAATCTCCCACTTTAAGACTAATTTCCTTTGAGTAGGCTTCTCAACCCTTCACTATCAACTGTGAAGGCCAATCAAAATTGAATATAGCTTCAGTTTCTCCCTTGTGACCACCTTGGTCATCATGTTTGTAGGATTTTGACTGGTATGAATCTTCTCCAGCTTCAAATTCTCTTCCTCCAAAGCTATCTTGATGAAATGGTACCTTAACTGTATATGCTTCATGCTATAGTGGAAAGCAGAGTTCTTTTCTAGATGTATAACATTTTGACTATCACTATATAGCTTCCCTTCATCCTGCTTATGCCCCAACTCTTCAAGTAATTTGTGTAACCAAATAATTTCTTTGTTTGCCTTTTTGGCAATAACATACTCATCCTCTGTGGTTGACAAAGCCACAAGTTTCTATAGTCATGAAATCTAGCTCACTACTATGTCACCTATAGTAAATACATATCCTGTTGTACTCCTCTTACTGTCTAAAACTCCAGCCATGTCTGAGTATACATAAACACACAAATTAGTGTCCAATCTACCATAACTTAAAATTATCCCCATGGTCCTTCTTAAATATCAAAGGATCCACTTCATTGCCTTCAAGTGTTCTCTACCTGGATCACTCATGTACCTGCTTATTGCTCCCACTATATGGGTAATATCTGACCTAGTACACACCATGGTATACATCAAGATACCAACAACTGATGAGTATGGTACATGTGACATCTGGATTCTCTCCTCCTTTACCTTAGGACACTACTCCTTTGATAACTTGAAATGACCTATCAAAATAGTCCCAATCATTTTAGCATCCTGCATACTAAACCTCTTCAAGACCTTTTTGATGTACTCTTCCTAGGATAAATTCATATTTCATTCCTTCCTATATCGAGTTATTCTCATACCAAGGATTTTTTTTGCTACTCCTAAATCCTTCATAGAAAAGGAATTAATAAGTTGTTATTTGAGTACCTTTATTTATTGCGTGTTCTTACTTGAAACCACATATCATCCATATATAGGCAAATGATAATGTAATCACCATCATCAAATTTCTTGATATATACACAATGGTTTAAATGACACCTAGAGTATCCCTATTCCATCATAAAACTATCAAATTTCTTGTACCATTATTGTGGAGCTTGTTTTAGGCCATACAAGCTCTTCTTCAATTTGCACACCATATTCTTCTTCCCTTTGACCTCATATCCATATGGTTTCTCCATATACAAGTCCTTAAAATCACCATGAAATAATGTAGTCTTCACATCCTGCTACTCTTAGTGCAAGTATTATACTGCCACTATTTTAAGAACAATCCTAATAGAGCTCATCTTTACCATCGAAGAAAAAATCTCATCGAAATCAATTCCTTTATTCTATGCAAATCCATTTACAACCAACCAAAACTTGTACCTTTTATTTCCTCCATCATCTTCTTTAAATCTATACACCCACTTGTTCTACAATACTCTCTTACCTTCAGGTGGGGTTACCAAATCCCAAGTCTAATTTTCCATGAGAGACTAATGCTCTTCATCCATAACTTGCTCCCATTTCTTCCTGACATCTACCTGCATTACTTCTTCAAAACACTCTGGCTCTCCATTATCAGTGAGTAATAAATTATTAAGAGATGGAGAAAAACATTTAGGTTCCCTTCTTACCCTGGAAGACTTTCTCACCATAGGAGTTTGGGGTTCTTATGGAGTAGGTGCCTGAACTGGTTGCTTAGACATTTTATCATCTACAATGTCCTCTAGTACTATGTACTCTTTTATAGAATCTTCTTTATGATCCTATAACTACTATTTATACATGAATTTTTCATTAAATACAACATCCCTAGACCCTAAATATTTTCTTGTCCTTAAGACTCCAAATCCAAAAACCAAAGTCATCCTTACCATAACCAATAAAGGTGCATTTTTTAGACTTAGCCTCTAACTTGGTCCTATCATCCTTATCAATATGAATGAAGGCTTCCAAAATAAATATTATAATAAATGAATAATCAACCTTATTATTAGACCAAGCTTCCTCAGGTATGCCTCCATCCAAAGCAGATGAAGGACCTCTATTTATCAAATCTATAACTGTGTTTACTACTTTTGCCCAAAATCAAAGACGCAGTCCTGCATGCAACCTCATGCTCCTAATATGCTCCATTATAGTCTTGTTAATCCTTTATAACACTCCATTCTATTGTGAAATTATTGAAACCATCCTTTTTCTATGAATTCCATTCCTTGAATAGTAATAAAAAAATGCATTGCTGCAATATTCCCCAATATTATCTAACCTGAGACATTTTAACTTGAGACATGTTTTATTCTCAACCAAGGCTTTCCATATTTTAAACATATCAAACACATAAGATTTTATCCTAATGCCATACACCCAAACTTTCATAGTTGCATCATCAATAAAAGTGACATAATAAGATGACCCACCAATAGAAGATACCTGAACTGACCCCCATACATTTGAATGAACCAACTCTAACTTATTATCCTTCCTTGTAGGTCTAACCTTGAGAAACTTTAACCTTCTATTTTCCATACACATAGTCTTCATATAAATCTAAATTTAGATCCTTTCAATCCAAGTAATCGATCCTTCAAAATTTGCATACCCTTTCAGCTCATGTGACTGAGCCTATTATGCCACAAAGTTACATCTGCATCTACAACAACTAAATTAAAATAATTAGCACTACTTGATAAATATAGGGTACTAACCTTCTTACCTCTTACTACCACAAGAGAACCCTTGGTCACCTTCCAAAAATCTATTGTAAATATCACCATACAACCTTCACTGCCTAGCTGTCCTGTGGATACCAAATTTTGTCTCAACTTAGGCACATGCCTAACATCCTTTAGTAGCCAAGTGTTCCCATTCTGAATCTTAATCTGAACACTTAATTTTACTACTATGATGTAAGGCTTATCATCACCAAGGTAAACATGTCCAAAATCCCCTTGAACATAATCAATAAAATAATTCCTATATGGTGTAACATGAAAAGAAGCCCTTGAATCTAAAACCCAAGACTCAACAATATTGTCAACAAAGAGAATTAATGCATCTTGAAAAACATTACCTATTCCCACATTCACCTCATTGGTGTATTCTTAATTTTTTTTATTGTTCTAAAGAGACCAACAATCCTTCTTCACATACCTAGTCTTTCCACAGTGCCAACATACCATCCTGACCCTTGATTTTGACCTTCTAAGACCATTTGACTTTCCACGCTTTCCTTTTCCTCTAAAATTTTATCTCTCTCTACTCTCCACCACCAAAGAATCACCTAAATTTAAAGTCTCCCCAAATATTTTTCATCATATTTCCTCACTAAGGATTACTCTTATGACATCCTGAAACTTCAACTTGGCATTATTAGAGACCAAGTTGCTCACAACCATTACTAGGCTATTCCAACTCTCTGGTAAGGAACACAAAATAAGTAACAACATCTATTTTTAAATAATTCAACATAATCACAACCATATTGAATTCATTCAGATAATCAACAACTGAACCATTTTTAGACATCTTCATATTAAATAACTTTTTCATTAAAAATATTTTATTAGAAGCAGAGGATTTCTCATATAACTTCCCTAATGCATTAATGAGACCTTCTGTGGTCTTCTCCTATGATATATTAAACGTGATTGAAGATGCAAGGTAGAACCTAATTTCCCCAAGTGCTTTTCTATCAAGTAGTTCCCAAGCATCATCTGTCATACTTGTTGGTTGCTTTACTTTTTCTTCTAGTGGAGCATGGAGGTCCTTTTGATAGAGGTAATCCTCCATCTACATCTTCCATAGACCAAAGTTATATCTATTGAAATTTTCAACATTTCATCTATGATCATCAATCATAGTTCCCACTTGAACTAATAACCCTTCTTGTGATTCAATACTTTAGCAAATACAACTTAAAGCTTTGATACTAGTTGTTTAGGAATAAATACAGAAATCGATGTGGAATAATTTCATATAATCACAATAATAGATATAAACAGAGATGCAAAAAGAATAAAAATAAAATACACAACAAGAAGACCAAATATAACATGGTTCACCCAATGTGGGCTGCATCCACCAAGAAATGCTTTTTCAAATTTTATTACAAGCTATGAGAGTACAAACCACTCTCAGATCAGTCTTCTCACAATTACACTACACACATATTATTTGGAGCTATGCACAATAAACACTCTTGAATTCACACCTAAATTCACACCCTCTATTCTTACTTCTCAAACCCTTGTTCTCATGATGTATTACCTATGAAATATCCATCAATACATAATACATCAAAAAAGTGGTATTATAAAACAATGGGTACCAAAACCATGGGTGGAATAAACCCAAAATGGTTTCCCATTAAAATGGGTCCAAAAAAACATATAGAGTGCACAATAAATTTAAAATGTGCAATATTTGAAAATACATTGTAATTTAAAAATAGGCTCCACAACATAACAACTGGTTTGTTATGCCTTCTTAAGACTTTATAGTCATAGATATAGGATAACTATCAAAAATATAGCAGACCTATTTTATCCACCTATCTATGATGTCATTAGTTCATTATAAGCCTATGCCTAAGGTATTTGAAGAGATAAGGAGAACACTTTCCAAGATTGGTGCCTACTTATATTATCCATATTGCACGATAAATAGAGTGGAGGGTACAATAGAGGCCACATTGACACTATCCATGTCTATTCTAGATACTCTATCAGAGCAAGAAATTATTCACCAAATTATGAATGAGGTAGATGGTATTTTTAAGAGATAAAAATAGGCCATGGTACATCCCTTGCCTCTCTAATTTAGGAGGATCAATTTCAAGATATGGTCATTAGTGACCTATGTCATAACTCATAGATATTAATTTACATTACCTGCTAGTGGGCTCAAGTATTGGGATCTCAATGGTGGGTAAAAAATAAATTTGTATATTACCACGATCCCCACACTTTGGACCCAATATTTATCAATACTTAGGATGGACAAAAAGTTATGAATAAGATACATATGGTTTGGGTGATAATATAAATATCTAGGACCATTCACAATGGTAAAGTGGAAGAAAGGAAAAAATATCTTGAGCCTTGAGAATATGTCCCTTCCATAGGTGAACACATAAATAGGATAGTAATACAAGGGATTACACCTACACCATCTTCTACAAGAACAACTCCCCTTCCTTAAGTAACTCTACCACCTTATGTTGTTCCTGAAGTCACTAAAGTTTTATCTCAAGGGCAAGCCTTATAGGATATTTCACATGAACAAGAACAATTTACCCAAAATAATACTCGTAGTCCTTCTATCCATTATGTTGGCCCCCCTCCTTCTTCCATGATAGAGTTATAGATGCATACACAAATTCTCTTCCTCATATCCAAGTCTAAAAACCTATTGATGGAGATATCTCCAAAGAAATATGTGTCAATTACAAATTTTTTTTATTTGATTTATTTGAAATTATCCCCTAGTCCTAAGTTTTTCATTACATCTACTACACCAATTCAAACCACTATGGCCTTTTCCTTTGTCTTAAGCATTGGGGTAGTTGTGCCTTAGGCATTATCATAGGGCATGACATCTATTTCTTAGATTTCCCATATTTTTCCATAATAATCCCTCCCCATGAATTATATATTTCCCATTTATTCTTCTATAATCAAAACAATAGGGGCCTTAAATAGGCAAGTCCCTTTCCTTGGGCCATTGCATACTATGAATCCTCTCAACATTAATTCATCCTTTAAGGTCACAATCATGTTAGAGCTTCCTAGTGTCATTGGTAGAGATATTTCACAACCTAAATACACTAATTCCAAGGGAAATAATTAGTAACCCATAGAAGAGGTACCACCCAACCTGTTGTACCCACTCTATTAGCCACTTCTACTCCCCCTATCTTCACCATATCATCCTAATTATTCACACCTCCTAGACCATATCCTATCCATAGAGTCACTTCATCATCATATGGTAAAATGTTTATATTTTTTGACCATTTTATTACCACAAAAATCCTAACCTCACATCTAAAAACACCACCTCCTACTAATAATACTTCCCTTACTCTAAATTTAGGAGGCAAAGACTAGATCCAATATATGTAAATGGCAAAGATGCAGAGACTAGACATGGTGATAGTGGAAAAACTAGAGGTAATAATGAGTTTTGAACAAGAAATAAGGTCAATAAAGAGAGTTACTAGAATGAAAATAAATTAAAGCTAAAAAAAACCATCTTTTCTACCGAAGAATAACTCTTCACCTTGACCAAAAAGAGAAAAACTAGGCTAGGTGAAAGAAATGAATTTGAAAAAACCTTGAATAAATTATTGAGATAATATGAAAAATGAATGAAAAGGTAGTATAAGGGATAAAATAGAGTGTATAGATTATAAAAACAAAAAAAGGGTAAGGTTCTATGCAATATTTTTGATGACATTAAGAAATCCCTAGAATCATTGTACAATTTATTGGTTGAAATTGTTGAGGCCAAAGGTATGAGTATTCCTTTAGGGAATAAGATAAAATAATACCAAAAAAATATTGTACAAGTGAAGGCCTAATTGGCTGCTCCAATATGGGTATGTTCATATATAGGTGATGTCCCTAGTGGATACAAATCTATTTCAAACATGGGATTTGTACATGAAAACATATTTTCAAAAGTGGGATGGTGAGATGCATGGAGTGCTCTAGACTATAGACAAGGCCATTGATGATATTTTGTGACTTTTGAAAGAATCTAAGATACATTTAATTTTGATACCAAATGGATAGTTAGTCTACATGATCAATTCACTACCCAGTGGGTACTTTTTATGATGAGCTTCAAACAGAAGATAACTTAGGCAAATTGAGGGAACAACAATAACATGATCAAGTTAGTAACTTAAAATAAAGAGAAGGTCGATAGAGAAATTGAACTAAAAGAGGTGTTACTCTTTTAAATCATGACCTATTTATAATAAAATTTAAATTATTCTTCAGACATACAATTTTAGACTTAACTTAAGTTGACAAACAATCTATAGATGTGGCAATATTTCTACCAAGCTAACCTACATGCCTAGTTATGATTGTAGGTTAGAGCACTAAAGCCCCTTAATTATGGTTAACTATGGTTGTCTTAAAGTTTTTTATATAATTTTAAAAGTCCATTTTAAGTTCAAGTGGTATTCTAATTTTAGCCATGAGACTTTTGATTCTTACATGTAAGGCTTATTCTTGTCATGGAGGTGCCAAAAACGCGTTTATACTTTTCAATGCACCTCCCAAAAGAAGAATATTTTGTCAATATTAACACAAGGTTCATAATTCTTAGTAAAGTCTAAATAGCTTATGGTTTTATTTTATTTATAAAATCTCCATGTATGTTTGAATGACTTCTAATTAAGTCGATTCAATTCATGAGATTTATGCATGTGTTTAATTTGTAAAAGTTGGATTGATCTATTAACTATTCTAATTATTCTATGCACAAGGACCATGATATATTTTTTTGACTTTATGATAGCTGTTCATGTTAAAAATTTATTATATGTTTCAATATGCAAGAACATTTATTTATATAAACAATCAATTATTTACATAAAAATAATTCCAATTGATTATAAAATTTAACTGAATTTCCTTTGTTTATATGTAAAAAGTTAATTGGATATATATATATATATATATATATATATATATATATATATATATAGTTCCAATTGACTGTAAAATTAATCTTATTTTTAAATATGCAAGTTGGAAATATTTTATAAGTACTAATCACTTTTGTATATTAAAATAATTTCATTTGACTATAAAATTTAACCAAATTGTCTTTGCTTATATAAATTATTATAACAAATACAATGTAATGGTATCAAGATAACTCAATCAAAATCACTAATTGTTCTTTTGTATGTTTGCAAATAATGATGCATATTTGGGTGCAAACCCACATTATCTAACCACACACAAAAGCATGTGAATATTTTCCCATCAGAATGCAACATGCCATTAAAGTTTTAGCTAGGAGGTAATCCAAATAAAATGGCTTATTTTGTTATGAACAAAACATGTTTTCTAGCCTATGAACAATTTTATTGTTCCATACAAGTGCATAATATCTTGCATGTTTATATATATATATATATATATATATATATATATATATATATATATATATATATATATATATATTAAAATATTTTCTTTCTTCGATTTGATAAAATTGTCACTAATTTCACATTGTGATATCCCCCAAGTAAAAACAAATTCCACATTTCATAGCCATTCAAATTGTTGAATAAAATAATGATGCACTCTTAAGTGCCAGTAAATAAACCACAACCTAATATCAAAATGTTTTATTAGAATCTTTAACAATTTAGGGCTAAATGCATGACTGATGTATTGGTAACATGAATATGAACAATAAACTTATTTGATTAGAGATCTGAATTCTATAATTCTTGGAATTCTAAACAATAGTCCTTCTACTCCCAATACTAATAACTTCTTTCTAAGTGGAATGATATCTGAAATAGTCAAATAATATAAGAATTATTTTTTAATAAGGTGAATTATAGTTTATTGAAATAACTTCTTACTACCATTGTGATATTTTATGTTAAACACTAAGAATGAACTTCAAAGATTTATTTTTTAATAAGGCAAGTAATAGTTTATTAAAATTAAGTTCTCAGTGCCATCATCATGATATTTTATTTTTAAACACTAGAATGAACTTTAAAGATTAATTTGTTCCTGAGAAATCTTAAATTGTAACAAGCAAGAGCCATTTTTATTTATGAAAAATATATATATTACCGAACTTTAAATATTGAAAGATATAAAAAAGTATCCATAGTCTATGACTGTATATCAATTGAGAACCTTCTTTCCTTATGAAGTATCTATATATTTTATGAATTAGATTAGAAATTTACGAACTGGGGTAACATAAATCTCATAATTTTGTGTATTTGAGAATTCAAACAAATATGGATAAAAACATCTAACTATAAATAACATTATATAGTAATGAAAATTTTAAAATGCTCTATGAGAATTTAAGCATAATTTAGATAGTAATACAATTTGAAAATTGCTCAAAATTTTGATTTTATGTAAGCAATGTAAATTCAGTTTCATTTATTGCCTTGTTCAATACTTGTCATAGATAAACTAGATTGTTTTAAAACTTTCATTACATCATATTGATCCCATATTAAGGTTTTTTGTGTAAAAAATGTTGCCATAATCCATTTTCCATTTCTAAATTCTTTTTCAGAATACACCATCATTGAAATGATAAATTTTTCTTTAGGTACACCTTTTTTTTAGTGAGTTGACTATAATTGTAATTGCATAATTAAAATGAATTTCAAGTTCCTTTCAACTTGTGTACAAATTCTTAATAAATATTTTTCCATTTTTATCGCAATGCTCTGAATCATAACAAAATAAATGATAGGATTACACTTTTTCTATTAGCAATAGTTTTGTTGTAATTTTTTCTACATTGACATTTGTACTAGATGTATACCAAAGTGTAATTTGAAAATGAGTGGATGCAACCATTAAAAATTGGTTCAAATATCCTTTTGGATGTATGTGCTCTTTATTGAACTGGAATGTGTTATTATTTTTCTAAAAATATTTTTGAATTAACAATAATTATAAGTTGAGAACAAGCAAAAACAAATTGGAGGCACTGAAAATAATAATAATATTGAGATACATTTTTACATTGTATTTATTTTCAATGTAATAGTAATATGCTAGTTAATGTTTTACTTGCATTTCTAAAAATTTATACCAATTGTACATCATCTCTAATCAAATCTACACATAAGAATTATATAATGCTTGACAAATAAACTAAAATAAACATTGGAAGTAATGAAGTTTTTAATTATTCATAAGTAATATTTAATACCTATTTACAAGTTAATTTTGATAATTGGCAGTGCACGCTTTGATGTAGTTATTGTGTTACCACAACCAATGGCATGTTATGTTGAAGTTCATTTTATTATTTATCTGTGTCATATATCTATTTAATTGTGTGAATGCATTGTTCAACAAAAAAATTGCCTCCCCTGAGTTGAAGTTGCACATTAATCTAATATCTCATCTCTGTTCATCATTATTTATAATGGTTTAACAAATTATACCATGAAACATACAAGTTTAGAATGGGAATTGAAAATTGTTTAGAATGGGAGATCATTAATTCTCAAATGGTTTGAGAAGTCTAATGTTTAGGAACATGGGGTCATCCATTATCATAAATAACTCAACGTAGATAATTTATTATAGTATATGTCATCCAAAGTATTGAATTTAACTATGAAAATAATTTAAATTAGTGTACACAAATTTTATGATATTATCAAAAAATGTACTTCAAAGTCATAGTGAGATATTTGTAATAATGTTTACACATAATATCTTGCTTTGGATTTTATACTATACATATCAGTGAAGTCATATTTAAATTTTTTGTTACTGATATCAAATTTATGCCTCAATTAAGGATTAAAATATAGGATGATTCTATGTTGCATCTTGTGATCATGTGCTACCAAAAATTTATAGATCTCTCATACTCGATCGAATGTTTTGATAAGATAATCCTAGTATTATTTGGCCTTAAAATATCAAAGGGCTCATAGTGTGACCAATCAAGTTCTATTTCCTCTTATTCATCAAGCTTGTCTTATGAATTATGGACACCATAAATACTAAAAATCATCGATAGTTACTCAAACCCACCTTCCTCATTAAGAATCATGTAACATCCTTCAAAAATGATTTCATTATTATTTTTAGTATTTTATATGTAGATGCATAAATAATTATGAAACAAGTAAGATTTGTATACTATAACAAGAAATATGCACACACAATTCATTGTGATAAACCCAATGGAGGAGATAAAATCTATATTATTAGTTTGTGAAATATTAGTCACATTGTTACAAAATTAGTAATAACCACCTCTACACTAGGAGGAGAAAGATTATTTTTATAGTGTTGTCAATGTTCTTCATGATAGAAAAGGAAAATCATATTGGCATGTGAACTCATAAGAATATTTCTCCCTTTATTGAGAATTTTTAGTAACTAATGATACATACACTTTTTGGAGGTTGATAGAATCCTTTGATATTTCAATACTATCTTATGTTTTTCTCTGACTCCCTTTCGTTGTTTGAATAATTTTTATTTTTATTTTTTATCTTTTCATCCTTTAATTCCTTAAAAATTTGATTAAAGTGAGATTCATGCATGTCAATATTTTCAATAATATTTGATGTAATGCATCCCTTCAGAGCTACTTTTTCAGGAAATTATGATTTTAAATAGTCTATAATTGTTTCCCTTGAGGCTCTATTCTATTTTATTGTTTTACAATAGGCATTTAAAGTTTTTACCTTCATACTAGGTTTAAGAGTCATTCATATCCAAACTTCTCCATTTATAACTTTGTTTAAAAGTACATAAAATTCATCCACATACATACCTTGTGCATATAAAAAACCATGTTGTAATACCATCCAATGAATTTATCTTGAAATCATGGTCATTGTCTTTCTTAGGGAAATAAGGCAACTGACTGTTTATGTACAAATCAAAATCAGAACCCATTTTCCCCAATTTTGGTCTGAAAGAAAGAGAAATGATAATAACATTATCCAATTTGTATTTTTCAAAAATATGAAAAATCTATTTTTCAAAGGTTTGTATGAGAACATAAAAAAATTTACATTAATTAGATATTATATAATAATTAAATGAATATTTTATTTTTATTATTAGTTGAACTAAACTAAATATTTTAAATACCTTCCAGTTATATGCCATATCATTGTCGAAACTAGGATGTTGTGGTATATTTTCTATGATCCACATCACCCTAGCTATTTAAAATTGGTCAATAAGTTTTGGGTGAACCCATGTCTTGTTAGCCATATTTTGTTGTTTGTAGATGTAGATTTTTTATTTTTTATGGCTTTGGTAGAAAGATATGAGTGGACCTTTATTTTATTTTGTCATGAACAAAAGCAAACCCATGGTTTAAAAGAATAATTTTATTTTCTATGATGGTATGTTTTCCATCGATTATGTAGAAGTGAGTCTCATAATCCTACAATTCATACTCAAATTCAATGTCCAAGATATCACTAGTTAATTTTTTAAAGGGAAGTAATATTGCATCCCATTGATGAGGCACATGATTACATAACATAGAGATAACCAACATATCAACACTAAATGAATCAAAGAATCAATAATGATATTTATAAGGAATTTTGTGGTTGCATTCAACTCCAATCTTAAATGATTTTTTAGTTAACAATAAAAGTTGAATCTCTAGAGATGTTAAAAATTCAATTTTCTTAAATTCTTTTTAGCTTGCTTCAATATAGTTTTCTTCCTTGCAGATGCCTTTATCTCTTGGAAGTGCGATATTGAAATATATATTTTTAGATTAAAAAATATTTGCCTCCTCATATATGTAAACAAATTGAATGGTTTTTATTTCTCGATTATTTATCCATATTCAAGTAGTGGGAAATAGATAAAGTGAATACATATTGATAGTCTTTTAAATTCTATTATAATTTAATTACAAATGATTTGACTATTTTGAATTATAATTGTGTCTCATATATATATGGTTCTAATTCCAACCATAAGAATAAACAAACCATTATTGATGTTTTACTGAATGAAGCATATTATTTTTTCTATTTAATGAAACTCCCAACTCCATTTGAATAATTTATCATGAGCATTCATTGTTGTTTGTTTTATACACTCAAATAGTTAAAACATTAATTGAAATGCATTTCATATTTAATACTATCCAAACTGCTTGATGTTCCCTTGACAAAAAATAAAATAACCAAAGGTTAATGTGATAATTAGTTGGATAGTAGAACTTTATAAACTACTCCTCATCTATTTTCTCCCAATCCAATGCACCTTAATAAATGAAATATCTTGGTAGAGGGAAGCCATTACAACAACCATTATTTCATGCTATAAATAATTAGTCACAATTTTTCAATTAGAATATGATTGTCAAAGATTAAATATATGTTGAAATCATGTTATTAAACCGTGTAAAAATAAACTATCTAAATAAAATATAACCAATCCATAAATTTGAATGGATAATTATTATAACCATATATTCTTATCTAAACAAGATATGAATAATGAGTAATAGAGGCCTATATTTACATATGTAGAATAGACAACCACCTACTCCAAATAAGATAAAAATATTATCAATTAAGAAGCTAATATTCTTGTCTTGTGTAGAATGGGTATGTGTGTAGTCTATACAAGATAAGAATACAAAACTATGTTTCTCATATTATCAGTTAAAAAGCCAATATTCTTATCTTGTGTAGAATGATTTCCATTCTGAACAAGATAGGAATAATATGAGCAACAAAGGCTTATATTCTTATATTGTGTAGAATGTGAAGTTGTCATTCTATACAAGATAGGAATATTATCAATTCAGAAGATATATTCTTATCATATGTAGAATGTGTTATGCCTATTTTTGACACCCCCTCTCTTTTATGAAAAATCCAAGTCAACAAATTATTTCCTATCGTATTGATGACTCGCATTGTAACATTTAAAATTGTTGGTGTGGGGGTCTTAGTTCATTGTTTCATTTGAATATTTATTATTATGTTGAGTGTTAGTATGATTAATGCATTTAATGAAGTTTTTTCTCTAACATTATTAAGTGGTTTTAAAATGATGAATGAACACAATGAGAAATACAATATACATGGACATTGACAATATTGTTTGGAATATCTAATTTAATTTTGTGATTATGTTTCTTTTCATCATATATTTATCAGCGTAAGAAGTAATGCACAATTGTCTTAAATTTTAAAGGCATGGATGGCTTGATGCATAAATTGATTGATAAATGATTATTTTGATCATAAGGTATAAGTTAAATAATCTATGATAAACTTTATTTATATTAAATAATATTATAGGTTTCAAGGGTATTGTGATCATTAAATCAAATATACTATTATATGCATTTAGATCTAGGTTGAATTTTATTAAAACCTAAATATTTATGAACCTAAGATCTTAAGGGTCTAATGTTTAAGTGGATTTACATAAAATTGGTGACAATGGAAATAAAGGTTAAAAGGTGGCAAGAATGGTAACTTATTGGTGATCTAGGTAATTAATTAACTTTGGGGTCGAAACATTGGTTGAAAGCATGTCATTAGTTGGCAAATTTTTGTTGATTTTAATTATGACTGGGGTTAATGGATTTGGTGAATATTTTGTGATTTGGTTGGTATAATTTGGATTTGATCACATTGAATGTGGTGTACATGCATTGATAGGCAGTTTTTATTAGAGTACTTGGTGATAGTTTTGGTAGTGGATAAAATTGGTAATTTGGTTATGAAGTTGGCTAAGCTACCATGTTACTAGCAGACTTAGAAACCATTAAAAAGGAACATTTTTAGGCTCAAAATAATACAAAAGATATTTTTAATTACAATGAATCATCATTCTTGACATAATTTAGGTACAAGTGACATTTTGTGAGCATGAGGAACTTGGAAAAGAATAGAGAAGGATATGAAATTGTAGACAAGGTAAGGTTTCTAGATCTTGGTTATTTTGAAAGTTAATGTTGAAAATATAGTCAATAATGGATAATATATTGAAGCTCATTACATATGTTTCTAGGTTATTTGGATAAGATGCATGGTTTAGTTAAATGCAAATAAAAAAATAGTTAGAAAATATGATACAATGTCAAAATACATATTTTTGAGTTTGAATATAGGTGTGTATAATTTATTTTTGATTAAGCTTGGGTTTTGACATAGAAATTTGTTTTGGGATAACGTGAATTTGATATTAGTCTAAATGTTTTCATTTTGATACTTTGAGAAGGGTCTATTGATTTATAAAAATGCTTATGTGAAAGATTGGTTCTAACATTGATAAAGGATTCAAGATATTTGGCCAAACTCGAGTATTTATTTATTTTCAGATTTTGTTTGGGTTGATTCTCTTCTGCATGGCTTTATTATTCAATCTTGAAAGGTGATTGAATGATTTGTAGATATTTTATATACAAAATAACTTCTATTTTTTTGAAACATAAATACATTCTGGGTTTTCAATAAAGGTCATGAACTTTGGTTTTCACATGGATATCATGGATTGTGCTTGAATATTTTTCAATCCAAAAGGCATATCAGAAGTTTGTTTTAACATGTTATTTCAAAGACACGATTGATATTTATAGTTGGTCCATGATAGTGAATGATGAATAAATGATGGGTTCATATTTGATTTTGAAATTTGATTGAAATTCCTTTTACTATACAAAATTTGTGTTTGTGAACCTATAAAAATTTATAAGATGTTAAATTTGATGGCCAAATGACCATCACATTAGTTCATATTTTTCATAGTGTGACAGTCATTTGAACGTAAAATTTGAAATTAGCATTAAACCTGATAAAATTGTTTTTGGATTAGAATTAGGGTTATTTCAGAATCATGATATTTTAATCTTTGAGAGATTCTAGTTTGACACATAGTTGTTATAATAAGTATAGTCATATTTGTGGTGTTCTATTTAACAAGGAATGGGTATTCGATGGGATACAATTTTAGTGATTTTGATTCTTTTTCTTCTCGATATAAGGATTATAACTACATTCAAATTTTTGAATTTGATATCATGAATGATATAGATATGTGGGTGAATATATACATGTGATTCAGTTTGATAATCAGAAAATTTTGGTATAGTTGTTCGTAGTATCAATGTTGAACATTTCAAGATGTTTGTTGATTGGTTTTTAGATTGATCAGTGGTTGAGATACTTTTTTTCAAAAAAAATACATATACCATTATATTAAAAATTGAAATGCTAGCATTCAAATTCAAATAGTTGTAAGCGGATATTTATAATTTATAATTGACATCAATTAAAATTTTGCAGTAGGTGATATTTTAGATTTGAACATATATTATTGAAATTAAATGGATTTAGTGTTATATGTATTTAATTTTATTTAAATTACTTATGTCATATTAACGTTTAACATAATTTGATTATTTAAATGGTAGTAATGTCTACGGGCCCCCACCCATTTAGAGTTTGTCTTTAATCAGTCTATTAATATTCTATTTTGATCTTTAAATATATATCTAAGTCCTAAATATAAGTTAAGTTATAAATGAATTGAATTTATTTAAAAGTCAATTAGACTTAACTAATAACCAACTAAAGTTAGTTATAACTTATTATTCAACTATCTCTTGAAGAGATGATTATAAAGGAAGATCAAGATGACTTATCAAAAAAAGAACATTACACATGTATTCTTGAAGAATCTAAATTGTTCAAAGTTCATTATCATAGTATTTTATATGAAATATATCTAAGATAGTATGATTTTTGCAGATAGACCAAGGACATATTCTCTGATAGTCAAGTAACATGTTTAATCAACACATGTATATCCAGATTTCCTGTTTGGTTTATAAATTAATTATTTGAAGGCTGTTAGGTTTAATATCTTATGATGATTGTAGATTTATAGTCATATGAGCAGATTCCAAATTATTTGACCTGAATAATAATGAATAGTTCATTGCCTATAACATGTTGTTGATCTATTCAGACTGTATTAGTTGTTATATCAAAGACTTTTATATTGAAATATTGTTTCTCAATAAAACATCTTTTATCTTCAGGAAGATGACTCTTTTTAAAGACTCGTAAATTAATTTTCTTTTCTTAATTTTATTTAAGATTAAGTTTTATTTTATGTTTGTTTATATTTAGACTTTTGTTTTGCTTTATTATTTCTTAGATTAAATTAATTTTTATTGTTTAGATTTAGAATTATTATTACTTTTTAGTTTATTGTGACTTAGTTTTACTTTGTTTCTTGTCACTTATTCATTTGATTTGATTTTAATTAGTTTGTTTAGTCTTCTTATTGGATTTATTCAATTGTTCTTAGACTTAGTTTCTTTGTATTTTATTTATATTTTAATCATGTCATAATTGTATACTTCTAACCTATTAATTATACTATTAACTCTTAATTAATTAAAAAATTTAGATAAGCATTAGGTTTATTTATATTTCTATTAGTTATTTCTTAGTTATTATAGATTAGATTCGTGTTAGTATTAGTTAATTTTTATTAGCTTTCTTATTGTTGTTTTCTTTTTTTATTTGTTTCTTTATTTTCATCCTTGTAGTGTTGGAATGCATATGAGATACAACTTTTAGTGAATCTGAGTATTTTGTCCTTCAAGGAATTGTCTAATTCATAGGCTCTTCTCAGTCGAATAGGTCATATACCAATTATAAATTAGATTGGGATTTATTAATAATAAAATAAAGTAGTACATTTATAAAATCGATTAACCATAACATTATTATCAACCATGTTAAAAAGAAATATATATATATATATATATATATATATATTTGACATGGTTGATAATAATGTTATGGTTAATCAATTTTATAAATGTTTGTGAGCTTGATTTAGATTTATTATTGAACATATTAATTCTCAGAACTTTAAAAAATCCTTCTACACATCTTTGGAATCAATCTTTTTTTTTTTTAATATCCGTATGATTTAACTGGTACGATTCCATCTTAACTTTCATGATAATTGAAAGGGTTGATTCATTGACATGGAATTTTTCACCATTAATAAAATGGGCACATACCCATTCTACACAAATAAGAATATAGACCTATGTTTCTCTTATTATCAATTAAGAAGCCTATATTTTTATATTGTTTAGAATAGACATGTGCCCATTCTACATAAGATAATTATATAGGCTTATGTTGCTCATATTATTCCCATTTTATTCATAATATGCCCATTCTACACATGATAAAAATATAGACGTATGTTTCTCATATTATCAATTAAAAATCTAATATTATTATATTGTGTAGAATATTGGGGTAGAATCCAAGGTCTCTAGATAGATCACTAACCCCTTTTTTTCCAAGGTCACATTGAAGATGGAAAGATAGGGTTTTTATGTTTCATAAGGAGCAACAATCCATGAATGAGATTAAAATGCATTAGAGTGAAGGTGAAGCCAAACCCAAACTCATCCAAGTGGTCATATCTTATTTTGGTTGTTAGTTTTTATAGGACACTAGCATTGAACATATATAGTAGTGTCGATACAACCATCCATGGCTAATGCAACTATCTAGAGAGCTAAAGGCACCAAATCATGAATATGACAATTATTCCATAATTATTTTCCCACCTGCTTTCATCATGTTATAGATCCATATCTTTATTAGCATTAGAGCCATCTAAGTACCTTATTTTATGTCATTTTCATATCTAACATAGTTATACTTTCCATTTATATCTTATCTCAATTTAATAAATTTAGTATATAGTACATCTAAGTTTAGAATTTAATTGGCTTACTTGTTCCCTATCATTCTATATCCTTAACCTTATTTACCCAAGTAGGATCCACATCCAATTTAGGCTTAAATAATTATATATGCTTTTTGGCTCAAAAATTTGTCAGGGAGACAAATTAGTGACTTTAGGTCAATAGTGTGGGAATTGAGTCCTTACGTTAGTCATCATTGTAAGGACAAAGTCCCTATCGTATTAGCAAACATAACTAACTTTATTGAAAGACAAAAAGGGAAAAATAGGGTAAAATCTATTCACAACTATTTACAAAAAAAATGTTTTTTATTGGGGGTTTCATACGTGTAACCTAAAAATACATAAAGGAGATAGAAAGGAAATGAGAGGAAAGAAGGGAATATTTGAAAGAAGGAAAGAATATATAAAGTAAAGGAATAAGGGAGAACATGATTATTATAGTTAGTTAAACATAAAAACAACCATGATAATCTTGGGAAAAAGAAAGATAACTCTAGGTAGCTAAATGCAAAAGCTTATCAAAATAGTCAAGAAGGGGGAAAACACCATGTTCATGGAAATATCTCTCATTTAATGGGTGATAAAGACATAATTACACCCTTAGGAGTGAAAAACATATACTGAGATAATTTTATAATACTGATAATAAACCAAATATAAACATCCCATATTTACCCATAAAAGACAATTATAATATTACTTAAACCCCGTTAAGATTTCACATTCATAGAAATAACAAAAAAAATTCTAAAAGAAATACTTAATGTGAAATTCCCATTATCAGGCAATTTGGTAATGATTGTGAAGATAAATTAAAAGAACAGATATAGAAATATGTGAATCACATAGAAAGATATAACTCACGAAGAAATTTTGAATACAAAGCTTGCAAAATCTCCCAATTTTTTATATTTATTGAGTTGCTAACAAAGCTCAACTCTTCAGATAAAATATTTGCATATTTTCACTACCAAAAGTCCCTTTAAAATGAGCCTTTCATTCATATTTATAGCATGGGGAGGTGGTTATGGTGTATAACCACCTTTTCTATATTTTAAAAGCTACAAAAATGAGTTTACAAAAATTCACCACTTAAGTGGTGCAAAAGTGCATTGGTACAATTACACTGTGTATAAAAATGAATTTACAAAATTGCACCACTTGAACAATGCAAAAATACTTTTGTGTTTTTGCTCCACTTGAAATGTGTAAATCAAAATTGCATGATTCAAGTCTTACAAAGTGAAATAGTGCATTTGCATGAATTACCTTTGCAAATTTACACTCTATACTTATGAGCTTTATACTAATATCCACACCAAACCTTGCCTAAATTCAAATATTTTTATTGATGAACCATCCATGTTGTACAATTTGATTTAGAAACCAAGCATATCAATTTTTTCTCTCACATTCTATTATGAAAACCTTTACTTTAGAGATTGGTACCAGCATAAGGGTTTTTCTCTCCTTGTCAAAGATGCCCATGAGATAATTGCAAGATTTCTATGCAACACCTTCTCCATATTTTTATAAAATGACTTAAAAACCACAAAAATGATCTTTATCTTTGCAAAGTATTCATGTCTTCAATAGATGAAGGACACTGATAAATGCCACCCAAAATGCTTTGGATCAGTTATCTATGCCAAGATAGACACATATACCAAATTTGGAAGCATATAAAAATCTTGTGAACTGTTTGACAAATTACCTCGAATGAAATTGATTCTAGTTGGAGACCTGTTGATTGCATCTCTTTGACTAGGTGGCACATCAACCATTGTGTTCATTTTGATTAGTCACATCCATTTCATCTGATGTAGCCTTTTTTAACCATATTGTAGTCATTGTTTCTCATTAAGACATGTGAGCCAAGCTTTGACACATAAGTGCAAATGATATGTGAGATTATGGTGATAGTTTTAGTTCAAGATAGCATTTACATGGGCTGATAATGTGAAATCAACTTCTACTTTGTATGATGGTTGTGTCCTCTCATCTTCAAAACACATGATTCGATGCATGGGATCAATATTGATCACCATCCTATTAATAATGTTTAGGGATGATATATGAACAATTGCTTTTGCATTCACTTTGAATTACACCATGAGTAACACAAGCTCACATTTTGATTACAATCAAAGATTTTTTTTGGAATTTTATGTGTGAATCTTCTCAAGTTTCATCTCAATTTTCTTTACAACTATCTACTCAATCTCCTCTTATATCAAATGTGAAATTTTAGCTCTTTAGCATGATCTTGAAAATCAAATGATAACTATTAAGTTTTTCAAGAGTGCATCAATTGATTTTTTTTAGTATTCATTTATCTAATATTTAAAGAATTAATTCTCTAACTAAGGTAATAAAAGAAAGCCTTTGCAATGGTTTGAGATAAGCCATAAGTTATACAAATGTGGGCCATAAACTTAGATCATTCTTCCAACATGCATTGATGATCCTTACAACCATGGGATCAACCTATTTAGGAATATCAATACAAATATATTAAAATAAAACAACATTGATGCCTGCATGGGATTCATTCCATTCTAGGGCATGCACAATGTAGCCAATTCCCATAAGATCACACCAAAGATATAAACATAACACTTTTCATTTGATTATTCATTCCACAACTTCTGGTGCCATCCATTATGCATGATAGACTTGTCCACAAGAACCTAATATAATTCATTCAATAACCATAAGATTTTCCTATGGGATAACACATTCTGTACATCATCCATTATATGTTGATTAGCATTGTAGGTACTAATTAATGGGCCTAGTTCATTTGACTTGTTCCCAGAATCCACTAACTCACCATGCATATTTCTGAACCTCTCATCCCTCTTACGTGGCCAATATATTTTTATTCTAAACTTGAGTATAAATCCTACATATCTTGTGCAAGGATAACCTATCTAGTGTTCGAGTTATCCATAACATGACTCTGAATGTGAACCATTTGAGGAGTTTCAATAGGAATCAAAGTATTAGGAGTTCCCATTAGATCAATAATGAATTCATTTTCATGATCTAACTTAAAAATGTTAATTAATCCATCGTTAGTTATATTGTAGTGACTTCTCTCAACTATCATGCATGGGATACCCACATGGTTTACCAATACCTTGAAAAACAAGGCTAGGTGGCATAATAGCCCAATCTATAAGTAGCCAAGAGGTAAATCAATATTATTAAGTGAAGTGCACAATCCATAACTTATTATAGTCCAATTTGAAAGCATATCATCTACATCATTGACGTTGTCACCCATATGATCAAAAATATTTCATCATAATCAACAAAATTATAGCTCTACCAATACAACTATATGAGTTTGATCTACTATTTAATCTAACCTACAACATGCTAAGATTGTAAAGTATCATTTTGTATAATCAAATTTTTCTTTCCATAGTCATTTACCTTATGGATAATATTTTTCTCTTTCATGTATCATTACAACTTAATCAAGGTTTATATATTATCAATTTCAAATGAAAATAGGAACTCATTGACAGTCATAACCATACCACTTTGCATATGCACTATTTGATAAAATGCCTCGAAGAATTTTTTTGGAAATTTACTTCACCTTTGGCTTGCATAAGATTCCTAACAAGATTGTGGGATCATATTTACACCAATAAATCCTTAGTTTCATTACTTAAAGAAATGATATTCCTCCTCAGTTGATGATTGGTGAAAATATGCTTCCATTCAGATGTCAACTATTTAATTTATCTCATTAGCTTTCCTAATATGTGTTTGAACTATTAAAGTTTTATTCTTTTGCTTTCCTCCCTTTGATCAAAAAATTATCATATGCATCTTTATATAACATCATATAGTCTCTTATTTGAAGATTGTTAAGTCTAAAAAAAATTCCTATATTTTCCAATATATACATCCAACTCTTATTGTTTGGCCAATCCCTGTATTTGAGTGGCCATGTTGTATTACATTCTAAGTCCAAAATCTATTGCATCCAAGAAATATAATGGTTTATCATTTTTCTGTAAGCCATGTGCAACCTTAAGGGACTTATCACATGTTCACCATAATTTTCCACTCAGAAACCCAAAAAAACTCTTTTCCATCGATCAAGGGATGTAGTTACAAATTGTTTACCATAAAAAATAACCTTTAGTGTAAGAAATAGTTGTCTTAGCTTTTTCCAAATCATATGGGTTCATATCTATCTTGAACTTGAACTCTATTCTTTTATTTGGAAACTTGAGTGTTTCAGGAGACCAATAATCAATGAGCCCCTTATTATCTGAAGATATCACCATGTAAAAATAATGGTTATACTTTACAAAATTTATTGGCTCACTATGGATCTTATTTGAAATGCTATGTTTAATTCTTCTAGCATATGCATCATATATTTGAATATCATGTGAGTTTTGGTCACTGATTGAAACCTTCAATTTAGCATCTCCTTACTTGAAAACCCATACAATAGTGCCAAGAATAAATGGAAAATATAGCATGACCATCATATCATAGTTGACCACATCATAAATCTTTGCAAAATTATCATTGGAAATCGTACAGTAAAGTAAGCCATCTACACTAACAACCAAGCCTTCAATAGGACCAAGATGAGAGCAAAAATGCTTCACAAATTTTATGCTTGATATCTTATTTTTTTTAAAAATTATGTGACCAAAAAATATACATGTCATAAAGAAGTCTATTATGGAGATTTTAACTTGAGTGATCACATCATGATGCATGTAACTTTTATGATTGCAATTGCATGGATAATTACCACCAGAGCTTTATTGTATGCATATATGTGATATTCGAGCTGATACATTTTATAGACATCCTAAATTACATGTTTCTCTGTATTTACATCATAAAACATCCTCAAATATTCTCCATCATAAAATGCTCATCTAACTCCATTGATGATTAAAGGAAACTTATGCAATGCAAAGGCTGCACCATCGACACCTATGAGAATATCACTTGGAACATCAAAAAATATTATTGTATTCCATGGGATAACATTTCACTTGGGGATTTGTTTAAATACTTCAAGTTCCTTGTGTATGCTTCCACATTTTCCATACATATCTATTAGGGCACTTACAACTACATTTGAAAAAAAATTGCTTTCCATTATGCTTGCATAGATGTCCATATTCTATTCCAAACCTCTTATTTTAGCATAGGATGGGAGTAAGCTGAAAAAGCTAAAGTGATTGGGTTGGACACCTGTTCATTTCATTTGAGGAAATAATGATAAATCTTGGCAAGGTCACCCATGTCTTCTATAATTTTGAAATCATCACATTCCACGAGAAGTTGTCTTGATGTGTCATTTTTTTGAACACTTCACAAGCATACATCTTGGGAAAATAGAATTTGGAATTGCACGGAAAATGAAAACTCAAAACAAATTTGTAACTTACATGAATCAAAAATCAATTTTGCAATTTGCACAGAAACCCAAAACAAATTTGTAAATTATACATAATGGGAAAAAGATTTTACAAATTACATGAAAACTGAAAACAAATTTGCAAATTTCATGGGGATTAAAAAATAATTTGCAAATTGCATAAAAATCAAAATTAACATTGAAAATTTCATCAAATGGTAAAATGAAATTACAATTTTCACAACTTTTGGAAAAGTAACACGTGTTTGCATAACTTATAAAAAGTTAAACAGATTTTGCAAATTATAGGAAATGTTGACAACTTTTTTGAATGAGAAGATCAAATGCATTTTAAAATAATTCAAGATAAAAAGTAATTTGGCCATAAATTTTTGATTAATAGTTAATTAATTAAAAATTTTGATTTTTTAAAACTTTTGAGCTTAGGTCAAAAAATTTAGTTGTTTAGTAAAAATTTGAATTTCCACCAGTTTTAATTTGTTTTTAAATACCATGAAAACAATGTTAAAGTTTACTATATTGTTATTTCCTTGGACTCTTAATTATGTTTTATTTTTGGTCTGCTTAAAATAGCTTGCATCAAACACTGGTTCCTGATTGCTTGTCCAACCCCTAGTTCAAGATCCAACTTAGAAAGGTTTCCATCTTGTTTGATCCACACACCTTCTTTCATGCCCTACCTTTCCTTCCTTTTTTTGAGTTTCTTTTTATCCTACCCACCTTAGGCTAGACTCATCACCAATCCATCCACCTCAATTAGATCCAAATTCATATCATATATGAACCATCTGAGGTAAACAACTATCCACTCACTGTTATTCTACCAATAAATTGTTTACAAAACCCAATACACTGCAACTCATGTCTTGGACTGAGTCTTTTTTAATTATTTATAAAATATTAGAGACTATCTCATAAGGTTCCTTGGTGTGCATAAAACACACATCAACATCTCAACTTATTTCTTTATTGAATTACTATAACCATAATTATAGTATAATTCTTAGAGCTATTTATTATATTCAAGTAAATCATCACCAATTTTGATTACATAATGATGGATCTTCCTTTGGTGATTTGGATCTAATGGGGATAGATAGAATCTTTAGTAATTTGAAAGGGAACTAATTTTAATTTATATCCAATTTATAGGTCTATTTCCATATAACTTGGCAGAAGCTATTTCTATCCTCCAAGTCTTGGTTATAACTCAAAAAAGATTTATTAATCTTCTTCTTATTATATATTCTTAAATGATTCATTATAAAATTATGATGCTTTCAGAGGTAAAATTAGAAATTTTATCTTTGAATCTCAGTATAATCAAGATTAAATGTATCATTCATACCTTCAATATTTGATTGTATCATATATCGAGGGAATTCAATTCAATGGAAATTTATATATCTAATCAGTGTATTAATTCAAATATTTTTAGTCTTCAAATTCAGTATAATCCAATGGAATTTCTTGTTTAGTAATCTGTAATTTTGGATTATTATCTTACAAGACAAGAAAGGCCCTCCTTTTAGCATAAAAAGGCTAGGATAAGATATGATATATTGATTGTAAGACCCTCACAAGTCATTCACCAAAAAATGCATTTTTTTTACACGTTGGCATGATTTATGAACATTGGAAAAATTTAAAGATATTTTTTTCTTCAACCTTTCTAAGTCCTATGAAGCAAAACCTAAACTAATGCACAAAAATTAAAACGACTTTCAAAGGTGTAAGCAACATACTAATCTGATTTTAAACTATGACCATACTTATATATATAACATTATAAGAGAGAGACATTATTCTAATTTCTCATAAATAAACAAATACATTTCTAGTTTAGTGTATATTAAATACATTTATGTTTCATTTATAATAAATATAACATTTATTAGAAACAAGCTTGTCCCATTGGATAAATCAATATATAATAGACAAATATTCATATGCAAATGACATCAATGGTTTAATTAAAATTTACATGTCGAAGAACTAAATCAACCTATAAATATAAGCTAAATAATGCAGGTGAAGTTTTGGAACAACAACTATGTAATTGAGAGTACGAGCATAATCTGCATGTTTTTCCTTCAGCTATAGACCGACGAGTCCCGCACACACCTCCCAAACTAGGAGTGGCCCCTACCTTAAACATGGGGTAGATAAAATAATTCAATTCCAAACATAACCATTTGATAATTATGTGTAGTAAATGTGCAATTGATATCACATATTGTTAGCCATGTAGAACTAGGTAACTCCACTATCTAGTAACTCAAACTGAAAAGTATGCAAACTAAGAAGTATAATTGATAGATATGAAAATAAAGGTACCATTAATTTGGATAAATCATTTTACATACCCACACATTGGGGGGTAACAATAAAAAAACCATATCAATGTGAAATTGGGTCTTATAATCCACCAACACATCTATATAAAAAACAATATTAGTTTATAAGAACATAGGCCTGGAGAGTAGGATATGTTAATTCCAAGAAAGCTAATACGATTGTTATTTCCCATTAGATTTATCTTCATACTCATATTTGACATGCCTAGGCTAATCCAAAATTTCTCTTGCATATCAAAAAACAATATAAAAATGAGTTTAGCTTATGAGTTGTAATATCAAACTCAATCAACAAATAACATTTCTAAAAGTCAATATAGACCATTATCCCATAAAAACCAAAAATTGAATTTACTCAAAAAATGGTAAAAGGAGTTTATCTCACTAAGATCAAGTGAATCCATTCATATATAATTTTTATGATAAATCATTAACTATAATAACATGAAAAAAAAAGCATTACTCTAGTGGGAAGGACTGTTATTAATTTCACATTATAGTGTATAAGGTATAAATATTCTAACCTCATGCATACCTAAAATTTTAGGCATGCTTATGTGAACTATATGAGGATGATTTCAAGTGTACATAATTTCTTGTATTTTCATGATTTTTTGTTTTTTATAAGCATAAGAGATCATAAATTTTAATAGAGTTGGATAGCTCAAGGAGTGACTAAATCTTGCACTCAACACTGCTATTAAAATCAAATAATAAGACTCATAGTTGAACTGATTTAAAAAATTTGACTTCTATAAAGGATATTATAAAATGTCACTATCTGAATGTACTCTCATAACCTATAGACAAGTTTGACCTCATAGGTCAAATTGTTACACCTACAATTTGAAACCTTGCTTGTCATGCTTTTACAACCTTGTTCACAACTTTGTCATGCCTTTTGTAGTCTTTAAGTGATGATTTATTAGCCTTGTTAGCATTATTTAAGGTAATATATAATACAAGATTTTCAATGCCTTAAAATTCATTATTTTGGGTCCAAGGGATATGTCATGATGTTTCAAGATGATACAAGGTCTTTCAAAGTCAATCCTTTCATTTGATCACTTGGTTTGAGGCCCATTAGTCTTGTTTGATGAAATTAAGGTATTTTAACAAAGTTTAAGGTTTTTGGAGAAACTTATGTTTCAATTATGACCAATATAATCCTTCTCAAGGCACTATATTTGTATGAAACATTGAATCAAATGTTGAAGAGGTCATCTGAAGTCCTAGGAGGTCTTGGACTGATATAGTTTCTTTACATGAGATCATTTCATTTACAATAGTTTTCTTTGCACTTGGAGATGTTTTTAAAGGAATTTAAAGGTGTTAAAGATGGATAAACATGAAATTACAATTATAAAATATTTAAATTGATTTTTAAATGAACTAATGTCATAATGAAGTCATAATACTGGTCTACATGTCAAAACAACTTTGTTTTTGCTCAAAAAGGTAGTTTTATGGGCTTGTTCAGACTTGAGGAACCCACTTCTAGGTGAAAATTCCTTCAATGTGTATTTTTATCTTATAAAATTCATTTCCATTATTTTAAATCTCTTACAAGTCTTATAAGTGAAAAACTTACTTCTCCTTTATTGCCCTCTTCACAAGCTTACAAGGGTAATTTCCAAGTACATGATACAGATACAGGAGAGACAGAGTTGGGTATTAAATTTTTTGATATTATAAGGGGTCATATTAAGCTTAATATTTGTGTAATTTTTTTTTAGCTTCATCCCCTCTCCTTTATAAACAATCATTAATACCCCAGGGTGGTCTAAAACTACCAAAAAACCCCAAATGCTTCTTTTCTTCTTTAGATTGGTAGTATTAAACAAGTTTAATGATTAAGGAAAATTTGATGGGATGGATAACATTTGTTAAATCATATATAAAGTTTATCTAGGCCACACTTGGCACATGTGAGTTCATTTGGCAAAGAAAACTTCATTTTTGCATATGTTGCAAGGCAACTACCATTTTTTCTTGATATTTCAGGGTTATTACTAATTGGAGTATGTTTCTTAAGATAAAATATCATTTTTTAATTAAATATAAGGATTTAATAATAAACCAACATTATTTTCACCCTTATACGAACCAAAAAATGTTCTCAAGCCTTGAGGCATGTGTGTACACTGCCTATATAAGAGTGGTTTCCAAGGGTTTGGTACTGTACTATCAAAGGATCATGGAGGTAATAACTTCATCATAGGTTGAATGAGATGATAAAAAAGTGTTATTAAATTTAAATTGGTTAGGTTTTGTCTTTAAGGTGACTAATTACACTTATAAGAGCAAAAGGTCTAATTAGGCCTAATAGGACTAATTGCCCATACACAGGCTTGTATATCATGATGAAAGAGACTTGATTTATATGAGATAGAAAATAATCTTGTAGAGGGCTGAGAATGAACATGAAGATAAAATTCCATGGGTAATTTTACCATAATGTCAATAATAAATCAGAGTTATTCAAGGTGATATGAGAATGAGGTTAAGAAATATCCATCTACAACAATCATGGAGGCTACAGTAGAGATATGAGGAGGTTTTGAATTATTTTAGGAGTTTCAAATCAAGGTTAAAACATGAAGTGGTGGTATAGAAACTAAAATTATATGATGGCATGATGACTTTAGTAATCAAATCAAGTCATAGACAAGTTATTGATCATACTTCAGAGAAGTTAGTTTTTAAAACATATGTTAAGGTAAAAGTCACTCTTTTGACCTCATGTTGAAAACCATTTTATGATTAAGTTCATGGACATTTCATGAAAATTCAAGGTGATATGACTTGTATATGGAGGACTTAATGCACTTTTTTCATTGAGTTAACTCTACCTCACTCTCCCCTATCTACAGAGAGGCCTAAAATGGTTGAATATACACCTACAATGGTCATTCATAGTTTAAGGCTATTTTAAGAAGCATCATGTTAAGATAATGGGAGGCAAGTGTTTTTAAATATTATGAGTTATAAATGAGATAAATGATATCTTGGAATCTTGGTAGAAATAAGGTATGTGGAGTGGCTTTCACAAACCTACATTCAAGTACAAATGCATACCTATAGCCATGACATTCTAAGCACAATCATTAAAGCCTTCTATGTTATGTGAACTTGTGTCAGTCATCAAGGTCATAATGTGAACTTATGTGATGGATTAGTTGGGTATGGAGACTGACTTTAAAATCCTCTATTTAATACCAAAATGAGGTTATTTATAAGAGAAGGCAAATTAACGTTTGAAACCTATAACAATCACAGTTAATTAGGTTGTCTTATATCTGATTACATAATAACATAAGTAGACAAGAACAAGAAGATGAGGTGTCACACTTTCAAAATTATCATGAGATGAAAAGGCTTATGTATACTTATTCAAGGTCCTAAGGTTATTCACCTTCTTCCCTAAGGTCTAAAAAAATCAAAATATCACCTACAACTCAGCCTAACTAAGACTTACTGAGCTTGAAAGACAATGGATGTGAAAAAGTGAAAAGGTGAAATTGAAGGTTTGGATGAGCAAGAAAATGAATATAATATTTTGGATATGTAAATAATATCAAATATTTTTTTCAATCCAAGAGACCTCTTAAAAGGGTTTTATAGGCCTATTAAACCTACAGTTAACAAGGTAAAAACATAGTCAGTTGTGTACTACAATTAATGAGAAGTTTCATGTGAGAAGGAGAGGTGAAGGTTTAGATGACTTAAAAATATTTAATTTAATTTTTAATTGTGTTAATGACCTATTTAAGATATTTTTTAATTCACATTCCTCATATAAACCAAGGAAATAGTGGACAAAATGCACACCTACAACTAGCATGTGTACCATGTTTTGTTGACTATGCCTAGAGTCTTAATAAGGGTCAAATGGAATTTTGAGAGTAAATATAGGTTTCCATGGGGTATAAAAGGGTGGATTAATTTTTTTTAAATTTCATTAAACTTTAATTAAGTCCTCATTGTACGTAAAATACAAGAACATGTCAGTTAGAGTTAAGAGTGTTTTTTGGTCAAGAAGCCCTTAGTCTTAGTTAACAAGGTTAAACAAGATCGATCAGGAAATAATAATGAAGGTGATCATTAGATAAGTCCATAATGGATGTTTCATACCTCCTTGAGGTCTTAAAACTCAAAAACAAACTCCAAGATGCCAGAACAAGTTCATTCTCTCTCCTCAACCTCACAAATGTAGTCTGCCTAGCCGAGGAGGTACTTTTTTATGCTCATAATAGTATGGATAATTTAAATGGGAGACTAATATATTTGTAGGTGTTAGGAGACATTTTTAAACTAAAAAATTTTGCATTTTTTTTTGGTTAAGTCCTTAGCCTTTATGAACTACCATTAAGAAGTTGAGTCACTCACAGGTTGTAAGAAAACCTAGTTTTGACCAGTTTGTAGAAATTGATCTAAAAAAAACATAAAATTACCTAGAATGATTTTAAACCATCCTAAAATTTTTTATATACTCCAAATAGGTTATCACCATGGTACTTTCCTATACCTGCACCTATATGGATTCTTTGAAAACTGTACTTTAACAAGATTTTAAGGCAAAAAGGGAGTGTTGAAGTGTGTAGAAGGATGCCAACTATTGGAAGAAGTGAATTTGGATGTATTTAACCTATAAAAGTAAAAAATACCATAACATATAAATTTTAAGTACTAAAAAAAACCTAGTTTTTTGGCCATTTCATGGTTTGCCTACTTGCACAAGGTTATAGAAGCCCAAATTTTGCATGGAGTATGGTATTATTATAGGTAAATTTAGTCAAAAACTTTTGGAAGGTTTCACATGTAATGAGATAGAGGGTCATAAAAAATGTGTTAATTTTTCCAAAGTTATCTGTACATTCTTCTGCACAAGGTAATTTATTAGTTTTTAGGGCTACAAGGAATGGGTGGAAAAACATGGTGTAGGAGCAAAATTGCATTTTTTGGAGGGTTTTATGTCTCTAAATGCCTTGTTTTAGGTCTCAATTTATTTTTATAATCCATCCATGCATTAAATTTTGTTTGATTCAAAGTAAAACCAATTTTTTTCTCTCCTACGCCTTTTTTCTTAAGAAGGAGTTGAGTGATCAAATCACCAAATTAATGCATAAAATCTCTTCAAAAGGATTTATTTATGTTCCTATCTTCCTAATATGCCTAATAAAGTAATAAAAATTCATATTTTTATTGGAAAAATAATTCAATGGACATTCAAGGGGTTGAAAAGGTCTCAAGCACTCCTAATAAGACCTTCCTTCCTATGCCGAGCATGTTGAAAGAGTTAAACCAACATCAATAAGCCTTATAAAAAAAAAATTAAGGTGGATAAACATAATTAATGTCTTATAATAATATTTAAATGGATCATAAATGAATACTTAAATATCTATTTTCAAGGAGGAAGACTCATTCATCAAAAATAACCTGTGAGCTAGAATATAGGGTGTGCAAGCAAAGATATAGGCACATGTATTGGTTAAACATAAAAAACTAATGCCATGAATTCTTTAAACATTAAATATAAGTCCTCCTTTACCCCTATGAAAATTTTTAGGAGGAAATAAAAGAGATAATCAAGGAAGTGTTACATTGGAGTTGGAGGAAGTAAATGACACATTCTTAGTTTCTTGGCTCTTGTCTCTCCCTCCCTCCTTTCTCACTTTATCTACATGTAAGTCTATTTTTTGTATTTTAAATAATACTTAACCTTAGTTTTGGATGATCCTTGATAATAAAATAAATTTTACTTGCCTCTTTAAAATAAATAAGACTAAATTCATGCCTCCTCAAAGCTTGTGACTAGTGTATGTTCATAGTTAGTTGATGAATGACAGTGATAGTGTATGTTTCATTTCATTTTGTATTATCATTTTTACCTATTTATAGGTGTTAGGTTCATATTTACATGTTGCATAGTTTTATTTAATAATCTTATATGTATGGCTAGTGTAAAATTTCCTTAGTGTCTTTGAGAGACCTATTGAACAACTGCCTTAGATCAAGCATAAAGTTAAGCCTCTATGTGAAATATTCATGTTTAGATACTTTCATTTGATAATTTAAATCAGGTCCATGTATTTATTTAGCCTTATTAGTGCATATTATACAAGTGAAGGACACATTTTGGTATATCACCTCAGTTAGATAGGTTCCCTTTCAGTTTATCTTCTTCCCTTTTCTTTGGAAAGCTTGTAGTGTAGAGTAGAGAGCCTAATTGATAAATCAAGGGGAGATAGACCTTATAATCTAGAGATTAAATCCATCTATTAGGACACCCATAACCTAGGATTATCTCCATGTTACTTTAGACTGTGAAGGTTTGAAACTACCTTCATACGGTTGCAATTATATTAGATAACATAACCTTAATAAATCTAATTTATGTTGCAAGGTATAGGCTTAAATTAGCAAATCAACATTTTATCCACTTCAAGTAAGGCATATTTAATTCTCACAAGTTGATTTAAATATTAGAACCTGGAAAATCAAATGACTCCTTCATTATGTCATTAAATATCTCTTCTTCTTGTTTAGAATAAGATCTAATAGATGCATGTAATTATCACCTATTAAGTTTTTAGACTATTTTATATGCTTTCTATTAGGTCAATAATTATTATTCCAAAATAAAAAATAGTGGTAGTGGGCTGAATATCCTCCTTTATAATTCTTTTTTCAATAATAATGCCAATTTCATATGCGCTGTGAGACATTTTGTACCCTATAAAATATGGAGAGCAATGTTCTCAAGTATTGACATGTAAATTTTCATTCCTTAACAAATGAACACCATGGTGGTGTTAAGCATATTGATTTGACCCAACTCATAAATGAGAATTTAACATTAATGTACTACATGATATATTTTAAATTAAGCCTATAAGTTGGAAATCAATCACATATAAATTATTACATACATGTAGATGAATTTAAAGGATTTGATTATTATCATGTGGGTACCTCAAATAATGTATTCAAGACAATTCAATGGACTTTAAGGTTCTCTATCACAATAGTCTAAAGTAATTAAATTTGCATGCCATTGTTATAATAAGGGCTTATAGGAAGATGAGGTTAAATGTTTCTATAGTTTCCTAGTCTTTAGTTCTAGCTTTGAAAGAGTGTTTTCTATAAATTTCATTATATTTGAATTTCAGACAAGTGATATTTTAAGGAAACACAGGATGAGACTCTCATATTTGGTTTTCTAAAGGGGAAACTTAATATTTTAACATTCATCTATTCTTATAAACAACAAAAGTAAAACCCCTAATTCGGTTAACTTAACTTGTAATAGGGGATTTTCAAAAAATCTGAAAAACATATATTTTCAGTTAAAGCAATAACCTAAAACCATGTAAATTCCTCTCATTCCATTTTCAGCAAATAAAGGCATACTATGGCCATATCAATATTCTTCGTATTTCAAAAGAACAAAGGTGTCCTACAACCATGTAAATATTCATCATTTTTAAAACAAAAAATGCTATCATATAGCTAGGAAAACACTTTCTTTTCAAACAAACAATGCCCAATATGACCAAGTAAACCTAAGACATGGGTGAGTTTAGATAGAGAGAAAGAATGAACAAACTAATTTAATGGGAAATACAAATCCAAGGACATACAAGAAGATCATGCACTATTCTCTTCTATACCTTCCCTTTCATTTTCTTATACTCTTCTCTTTTTTTATTCTCAATAATTTTTACTCAAACAAAACTTATACCCTATATTTTAAATAAATCATAGCTATATTCTCAAATTAAAATAGGACCAAGACTACATAAGATGGATGTTATTGTGAACAAGGAATATGTAGAGGGGAGGTTAGTGTTGTGTTAGTCCAATAAAACCAAATCAAAATAACACACTAAACACTTAACACCTCTAGCCTAGACACTAGGGAGAGTATAGGTAACAAACATACAAACTAAATCATAACTAGAACACAAAATAAATAATTATTTTACCTTCCTTGGAGATTCAAATGGATTTTTGAAGTGGTTTGCTCAACTTGTGCATCAATAAATCTTCATCAATGGAGATTCATTTGCTTCACTTTTCCTCAGCACCTTAGCTTAGCTAGTTGGCTTATGAATTTGGCATGGTAACATTGCATTAATGAAGCTTATGGGGGAAATCCTACATAATAACACTACACTATCAAATCTTAGATATCAATAGGTATGGCCTTGTATTTATAGCCTCCAAAAGTTAATTCTCATCCAGGGTGAGTTAAGGTTGAGTTTAAACATAGAATGGGTTCAAAATAACCCTAAGTGAGTTAAGGCTAATTCTAGTTGAGTTAAAAGTTTTCATATAATTGTGATTTTAAATTACTAGGCATGGATCTCAAATTAGATATTTTTAGATATTTTGGAAGAGCTTGACAACTCATAAAAGCAATGAAAAAAAGGCTTGATATTTTGAATTTTAGAATTTCCATTTTTAGATATTCATTAATTACAAATGGATAATTCAACTAAGAATTTAATTTTGTTTAATTAGATGATTCATTTTGATTAGAATTTTATCTCTTTTAATATTTTTTCAAGTGCCCCACTTAATAGGTCCATAGGTCAAACTGTCAGTTGTTAGGTCATAAGGTGATTAAGGATGAATCTGTGAGAGGTTATTATTGCATACAATATAATACCCCAAATAGGGATGCCTCAACAAAATTATGTGCATTGATGAATGGTGCATTAGTGAAATTAGGATGTTCAGTGATTCCCAGGATTAATTTTTAATGTTTGGTAGAAATCAATCTAAGTCTGGTCAGAAGCTAGTTGTGGCCATAATTAGGTGTCTACAACTTGCCCCTATTTGGGAAGGCATTACAAGATATAATCATAGTAAAATATTATCAAATAATTAGAAGGTATTGTATGCCTAATGACTTAATAGGTGATGAATGAATTATAGCTTCCCCCTCAAGGGAGTGATCAGTAAATAAGATCAGTGATTGGTCCCTCAAAAGAAGGAAAATGATTAGACCAACAGGTAAAGGAGGTGGAAAAATACCAATTTTCCCAAAGGTAGTTATAATTAGTGTCACAATGAGATGCCCCAGTTGGGTAGATAAAAATGATGATTTGCCTAAATGTGGTTATAATCATCAACATAGCAAGGTAAATAGATAATGATTTTCCCAAAGATGGTTATAATCATTAGCAAAATGAAAACATGCCCCAGTTGGGTAGATAAAGATAATGATTTACCCAAATGCATTTATAATCATTGGCATAATGAAAACATGTCCCATTTGGGTAGATATAGATAATGATTTGCCCAAAGGTGGTTATAATCATTAGCACAATGAAAATGTGCCCCAGTTGGGCAGATAGAGATAATGATTTGCCCAAACGTGGTTATAATCAACACAATGGAAACATGCCCTAGTTGGGTGGATAGAGATAATAATTTTCCCAAATGTGGTTATAATCATTAGCATAATGAAAATGTGCCCTAGTTGGGTGGATAGAGATAATGATTTTCCCAAAGGTGGTTATAATCATCAACACAATGGAAACATGCCCTAGTTGGGTGGATAGAGATAATAATTTTTTCAAAGGCGGTTATAATCATTAACATCTAGGGGGATTGAAATAAAATGATTTTCCCAAATGTGATTATAATCATTGGCATATTAGTTTGGATCAAAACACAATGATTTTTCCAAAGGTAGTTATAATTATTGGCACTGCGGGTGCAGACAATATGGAAAATTGGAAAAGGGGGGATTACTGACTAAATCTATACTCATGAAGTAAGAGTAATCTGATATAGAGAAGAAAGATGAATTTGGGCAACCTGTTGGTATGGAGATACATGCCCTAACTAGCAAGGATCAAAATTATTTTGTGATTTAATTAATCGGTATTTGGGAAATGATTTAGCAGATTGGAAAACTTTCAGGTGACCAAGGAAAAGTATCGTGGCCTCATTGATTATAAGATTTCTTGAGCTAATTTTGTTTTAGCACATGATGGTATGTATCATGATATAAAACACCATGATAACTTAGCTGAAATATGCATAAAGACTAACAAGTGATCCAATAAACAATAAAAAATAATGCACCAATGATAAAAACCATGATGACAATATGGAAGAATGAATATGGATGGACTTAAGTATAATGCATTAAGAATCACCAAATGAATGCAGGTATACTAAGTCAAGGCACAAAATAGAAATCAAACAAATAAGAAAACAAACAAATAAATAGGAAGACAAAACATGAATAAACAAAAATCACAACAAAAACAAATAAAGACAACACAAAACAACTTGAAACAAACACAAACAATCGTTAATCATAATGTTAGGGCAAACTGAAGAAAAAAATAAATGACACAAGGTTGTCATTAGGCTATAGGGAAACAATGACATAAACAAGATGATAAAAAAAGCCTATAGACCATAGGAGATAATGAAACAAACATACAAAATTAGGGGAATAGAAGAAAATAAAGGGGTAGCCAATCTAACTCCATATGCACTAGTCAAGTGGACATCACCTACATAGTTCCATGAATACAAGATCCAACATAAATTTTACGTCAAATGTAGTTCTCCTAGGATATGGGATAGAATAAAATGATAATAAGAAGACATGATTGTATTTTAGAGGAATAATGAGAATGGTCTCATAAAAATAGATAATATGCACAAAATGGTGAGAACATAAAATAAAGCTTAGCAGTCATTAATGTATTAAAGTCAAATACATAATGCAAAAAATAGAAAATTGTAAAATGGTGAGAGCATAAAATTGTTGGAAAATATTTTTGTAATGTTCTAAGCATCTCAAATTGATTTGAGAATTATGAGATACCAAATGGTCCAACTCACAAAATGGCAAGAGTGTTCAAACTTAAATTTCTCACAAAATAATGAAAGTGTGACAAAGGGTGACTGAGCTAACATCAACATGAATTGAGAACAACCTGCATAGTCCCATTAGTACCTTAGGTTTGTATAGTTTTGCCTTGTAGTGGAGAAATCTGATTAGGTAGTAGGAAGTTCTAAAATTAGGCAAATGGCACAGTATGACATAGGTATGGCAAGGTGAATTAACAATAAATGGTAAAGGTGTTATTCTTAAATTTACCATTGGTGGTTATAAGTAGAAAATAATGACATAGGTCAATGATAATAATTTTCCCAAACGAATTTATAATTAGTAACATGGAGTGGGATACTAATTTTCCCAAAGGTAGTTATAATCAGTAACACTCATAATGAAATGAAATAACAAATGAAGGACAAAACTACCAAACCACTATCAAATTAGTCCAAAATACTACCTCTATCTAGTATATTGAATCAACTACTAAAACTTGATATGAATCCCTTAGTTTAAGGTTCCCAAAGAATGAATGGAATGAAACCAAGGTCAAAGGGGTTGGGTAAAGAGGGTAAAAACAACTTTGGCTGATAGGGAAGATACGGTAGAATAGTATATGGTATAGTAAAAAGAAGATGATGTTGTGGTACAACATAAACATGCCTCATATACAATACATTAGGTCTCTTAAGTGAAATAATGCTTAAGGTGTATGATGTTCATTGGCTCATAAATTTCATCCCCATTTGGAGTAGTGAGCCTGTATGCTCTGGAGCCATAATTTGTAATAATGACATATGGACCTCTCCATTTGGGTTTCAACTTGACCTTATTCTTCTTCTTATTCATGGTATTATTTTGGTTTTATTTGAGAATAAGATCACCAAGATCTAACTCTTTATGTTTGACCCACCAATTATATTGGCCATGGAGTCTATTTTGATATGCTTAAAAATTGTTGACAATGGCCATGCATTTTTCATCAAGTAACTCTATCTTTTTTAAGTGAGCTACTCTATAATCTTCATCATTTAGGACATGTTTAAATGAGATACATAGAGAAGGTAACTTGACCTCAATGGGAAGAATGGCCTTAGTGTCATAGGCTAGGTAATATGGAGTGGCTCCAGTAAGATTATAGTAATTAGTATAGTATTTCCAAATGGATCAAAATATTTAGAAGTGCTAATAACGACCATCATCATTGATAATATTTTTAAGGATGTTGACATTGGTTTTATTGGATGCCTCTGCTTGGCCATTACCTTATGGGTAATATAAAGTAGAAAAATGTTGAGTGATATTGTACTCGGCACAAAGAATTTTGACATCCTTATTTTTAAATGATCCGTCATTGTCAGATGGGATACCATAACAGCAGATGAGATGATTGAAAATGAATTTGAATTTTTTTTTCTAGTCATGTAAGTGAGGGCTATAGCTTCAACCTACTTAGTGAAATATTCAGTAGTGGTAAGGATGTGTTTATAGCCATTAGATGAGGTTGGGTTAATTTTCCTAATGAGATCGAGTCCCCATGTTTCAAACAACCACGTTGTAAGTGTTAGTTTTAGTGTTTTGGATAGGACATGAATCATATTGGCATGCCTTTGACATTTCTCACACCTTTTAACATAAACAACTACATCTACATCTATAGTTGGCCATATAGTTACTACGTAAGAGATATTTGGCTAGGATGGCCCTAATGGTGTGGGATACACATACTCCTTCATGAACTTCCCATAACACTAATGTTTCTACTACTGAATTTAAATAATAAATCAAAATTCCATCAAAGTTTTAGTGGTAAAGGGTTGGGCCAAACAAGTTATAACATGAGGCTTGGTGGGTAAAGGCATTTTTTAGTTTACGTGATAAATCTAGTGGTATGATATGGTCATGAAGGTAATTATAGAGGTCAGAATACCATAAATATTTGGGACCAATAATATCACAGATCATTACAATGATTAAAGGTACATGAGTAGGCGTTAAAATATTTTCAACAAAAAATTTATATTATTTTGCCTTGTCAATATGGCAGATCAAAGAGCCAATGGTGGCCATGGCATCTTCTATCCTATTACTACCCCTAAGTATGTATTCAAATTGTATGCCAATGATCTATTATTTGAGAATATTGATCATAGCCTTGTATGGAACCAACTTTGTCATCTTTGGTTTGAAAATGGTCTGTAACTTGATTAATGATTAATTGAGAATCACCATAAACCATGAGATGTTGAATATTCCATTATACTTCTTGACAAAGCCCTTTAATGAGTTCTTCATATTCAACCATTTTATTAGTACATGTAAAATTGATACAGAATGATTTAGGGATAAGATCCCCCTAGGGTGTAATAAATAATATGACTATCCTCTATCCATTTGATGTGAATGATCCATCAAAATATAACTTCTAGTGTTGCTCCTTATGAGTTTTTCAATGATGGTCATAATGGACTCATCTAGGAATTGAAAGGTCAATGGTTCGGTATGTACAAGGAGAGATTTAGTAAGTTGATCTGCAAGTACTTATCCCTTTATGGCCTTCTGATTAATGTATTTGACCTCAAACTTGCTTAGAAGCATGATCCATTTAGCCATGCAACTTTGTAAAGTTGTCTTGGATATTATATAATTGAGTGGATATACTTTGGAAATAAATATGGTCTTGTTGTTAAGCGTGTAATGTCATAACTTATGGGCTGCAAAGACCATAGCTAAATATGATTTTTATAAGGGCATATAATTGTGTTCATACATGACCATTATACGACTTAGATAGTACACAACATGCCCTTTTATATTGTCATCATGTTGAGCTAGAAGTGCCCCTAATTATTTGTTTGTGGTAGATAGATATAGTAAGAACAACTTTACTGACATTGACGGTAACAAAATAATTGGATTGGCAAGATATTCTTTTAGGTGCTGAAAGGCTTTCTAGAATTCTTCATTCCAATGAAATGTGACACCCTTCTTCAATAAGGGTGTAAAAGGATGACATTTATTGGAAAACTAAGAAATGAAGTATCTGATAGATTGGATCTTACCCTACAAATTACAAAGTTGCTTCAAATTATAAGGTGGTGTCATCTTGATAATGGCTTATACTTTAGCAGGATCAACTTCAATGCCTCTACAAGAGATGATGAAGACTAAATTTTTTCTTGAAATGACACCAAATACACACTTCTTAGGATTGAGTTTGACCTTATATTCATGAAGCCTTTTAAATATTCTTTGTAGTGCAATTGGATAATCGACTTGGGTCTTTAATTTATCTAATATGTCATCGACATAGTCCTCAAAAATGTCCTACATCATATCATGAAATATGATGGTCATGGCTCATTGGTATGTGTCCCCAACATTATTGAAACCAAACAACATAACCTAAATAAAAAATGTTCCCCATGGAGTGATGAACATTATCTTATGTTGGTCTTCTAGTGCAATCTGGATCTAGTTGTATCTTAAAAATCCATCTATAAGTGAAAGCATTTCATACCCCAATGTGGAGTCAAATTTCATGTCAATATTTATTAGAGGAAATTCATCCTTGGGGTAGGCCTTGTTTATATCTATGAAATCTCTGCAAATTTTGATTTCTTCAAGGTTCTTACTAATAGGCACAACATTCAAGATCCACTCTAAGTAGTTAATTATTTGGATGCATCTCACTTCTAAGAGTTTTTCCAACTCATTATTTATTAATAAAATAATATAATAATACATCATGCATAATTTATATTTCACAAGTTTGGCATTAGGATGTACAACAAGGTGGTGTACAACTAAGGTGGGGTCAAAACTTGACATGTCTAAATAGGCCCAAGCAAAGATGTCAAAAAATTCTCTTAAAAGAGTCGTAAAGATTTCACATTCCTCCTTAATGAGGGATGTGCTTAATTTTATCCATTTTAGGTCATTTGAAGTCCTGATGTTGACTTCTATAGTATCTTCTACTAGGAGAGTTGAGCCATATTCCAAAATGGTTGGCAATGATTTGAATTAGTCTACAACTATAAAGTCCTCTGTTTAGACTGGTTCTTCAAGCTCACCTAAACAAAATAAATCTGAATCTCCTAATGGTAGGGATGGCCATGTTACAAATATTATTATAAATTCCTAGACAATTTGATCAAAGGCATGCTATTCTATTGAACTAAACTCAAACATAAAAGCAAGTTCATAATTGGTGGTCTCTCGAGCTTCATTCAAGGAAAGGTGAACACCCTCATCTAGTGGCACTTAAAATAGGTTGTCACCAAAAGATTGGCTTTAATTTTAACCCAGTTCAAAAGTGCCTCAAAGAGGTTTTCACTTTGGGACCTCAATGTTTTATTTCTTTATTTTTGGCTAAGGGAGTTCACCCGCTCTCCAAAATAGGCTGATAGATCTAGTTTGATAGAGAAACCTTGTTTATGGTCACCCAACGAAACATTGTCTCTTAGGCCTAAAAAATCACAAAAGGACTTATCATTCTCAAACTCATCTATAAAAATTGGGTTATGCCAAATTATTAAGGTAATAGTAAAAATGGCATGTGGGTCAAACATGTTGGTATTAGCAAGGTCTTCATAAATGTTTTGATCAGACTCTACTTCATTATTGGCATCATTATCACTACACATTGGTATTGGAACACAAATAAGATATGTGGGGTCACCCAAAAGTAGTTTAAATTTAAGACCATAAGTTCCTTTGTATCATGTTATAAAAATTAGCTTAAGAGTTCCTTGCTAATTTGGCCTAAGGCCTCCTCCTTCATAGGCTTGGTTCTCCATGATCTTGATAGGAATGGTATAATTGGAATTTTTTAGCAATCAAAAAATTTGTAACTACACAACTAGGATTTATCATTGGTAAGTGGGTCCTCTTCTTGGTTAGTGGTTGGTGTGAAAATGATAGGAGCTAGGCTATAAAGTTTACCTCTTCCATTTCATTGCCATTACCTGCAAGGTGGTTTATCTTTAGGTCTTCCATAGGACTTGGGGTGTTATGGAAGCTTGGAAATGTGAAATGTGTCATGGGTCAAGTACTCTCCTGAGCCATTGGCCAAGATGGTAAAATGATTAGACATTTTTAGAGGATGCATGTGAGATGATGAATTAAGGCTATCCAGGTCTCTAAAATTGGCCTTTGATAACTCAATGATTATTTCTTTGTCTTTGTCCTTTTTGGGAACTAGATTTAGGCCAAAGTCATAGTTGTAACATTCATACTCAACTTCCAAATGTTTGCAATGTTTATAAGGTTGAAAATCTCCATTGATGGTGACCTCCATGCCTGAGTGAAAGAACTTGAGACACTGGTGCAATTTTCAAGGGATTGCATGAATTTCATGTATCTAAGGTTTGCCTAAGAGTAAATTGTAAGATAGATCTAGGTCTAACACATGGCAAAGTATATCATGGGTTACGGGCCCAACAATAATTGGAAATCTTATGGTGCATTTTGATTCCCATTATTTGTTGTTATAGGCCTTGATAGTGATTATTTATGGCTATATATCAACTATTGTATATTTGATATGCTTGATGAGCTTCAGAGACATAATATTCAGGCCTGACCCATTATCTATGAGGACATGTTTGAATTTGTGCCACATTATGACAACTTTAATGTATAATGGATTGCTATAGAGAGGTCCAAGGGACAACATATTACTTTGGGTAAAGGTCAACTATTGGCCTAGGGATAGATATGCAACAAAAGCTTGGAATTTGTCTTGGGTTATGTCATTTGAAACTTAGTATTAAACTAGGAGTTCTGTTAATATGTTCTTGTGGATAGTAGACGTACACAAAAAAGATAAAATAGAGATCTATGTGGGTGTCTTCTAAAGTTATTCCATAATGGCATATTGATTTTCCTTAATAGTGGTATATGGATTATTCCTATCCAAGATAGTGGGTTGGATTGGTTCATTGGTAGGGGGTTGTGGGATAGGATTGGTAATCTTTGGCCATTGAGTTGTGATTGCATAATTTAGATTAGATGTAGGACCATTATTTCTAGAAAATGATGATGAAGGTGGGCTAAATAGGATAAATATTGATTGTCGGTGCACTTGTTTGTGGTCATGGGCAATTAACAAGTTATCAGTATAAGGTCCAAAAATAGTAATCCCTAATTATTGTTGCACTTGTTTATAGTCCCAAGTCAAATAATGATTACTAGCATAGATGGGTTGATTGGAATAGTTTAACAATGGTTTTATTCTATTATCACTTGGTATAGGATTAATGGTGATGGTGGAAATGTGACCTCCTACAATATGACCTACAACTTTGGTGTAGTCTTGTGTTACTATGTGGTAAGTTTGTTGGTTATTGGAATCATTCTTGCCTTAGTTCTTCCCATTCAATTGACATTGTTATTACTACTGATGGTATTATTTTTATTTCCATGGTTGTTGATAATATTGTTGATGTTATTCTTGCCTTTATTTTTGTTGTTGTTGATTATTATTATTATGTTGCAAAAAAGGGTTTTGATAGATATCCAGGTTTAGATTGGATGTAGATGCTCTATTATCTAATTTAATTTCCCCATTTTCTAACATATTTTTTTGAAGTGTTTAATCTGCACATGATGGCATATATTATGTCTATGAACATAATGGTATTCAAATAACTCATTTTCTTTGTAGCAGTCTAGATATAGAATACCCTTAAGATAATGCTTCAGAATTGGCCAACTAATCATATTAGTTGTGGACAACTTACGAAACATAGCTTCTATAGGTTCTTGAAAGTCACTAAAAACTTGACGAGTATGGGCATTTATTTTTGAAAGAGGTGTTTGTAAAGGTAATGATTTTTGAATTTGTGGAGCAAGTCTAGGTTATTGTGAAGGTTGTGCTTGCTAAATATGTTACTAATGAGGAGTAAGTTGAATTTACTATGTAGGCTGAGTAGATGGTGTTTGCACCATTTGAAAATGATGTGACTTAGTTAATCCATTTCGAAAAAAATTCTTATTATAATTGAATTTCTTGGATTTTTCATAATTACTAGCCTAGGCTAGTGCTGACGTTTGCGATAGGATTTGGTTTTGGTTCTAATTTTAGTTTGTTCCTTTGTTTTGGTAGTACTTTTGGTTCATTGAGGTTAGATTGATAATCACTTTGTTAATAAGGGACATTTCAATTAGTAAACCTTTGTCTATGATCTCCCTTAAGGTATGTACCCATTGGATGTCTAGATGATGGGATATCTTGTTTTACAAATCTCTAGTGAACATAGTGGCCAATTACTTATCTGGTAAGTTATGGGTGAAGTAATTACCAAGCACTCTCCATCACTATAGATTGATTATGAAGATTTTACCAACATTATATTTGGCCTGATTCAAAACTACCAATGAAATCTCATGTTCAAAATTATAGGAGAAATGTTGTATGAATTTATCTGAGAGGTCATCAAAATTTGATACAATTTTTTTTGGACATTTTAAGAACCACTCCAAATCTCTTCCTGCTAGACTTCAAGGAAACAAAATGAGGAGATAAATGTCACTATAAGCCACTGGCTAACAAAATATAAATAATTTTGTCAAACAGACCTTAGGGTCTCCTTTACCCTTGTATTTATCAAATTTTGGTGGTTCTACCCAAGAGAAAATGGTATATATAGATATTCCATGTTGAATGGATATAAACACATGTCATCCAACTTGAACTTCTTGGTTTGCTTCCCTGCTTGAATGGTGGCAATTACATCCTTAATTTGTTGTAGCTCTTGGGTCAAGAAATTAGATGGAACATTTGGATGAGGTAGAGGTTGGGTGTCCAAAGGTGTATTACCTTGACCATAGTATAATGGAATAATGGTTTGTTTTAGAATGTTGGTTTGATGAGTGAATTGACCAAGACTATGCATCCATAGTTTGGGATTCATATGTTGAAATTACACATGTTGTGGTCAAATATTCTAGTTTAGATTTGGTATATAGCCTTGATTTTGAGGGAATTATGGATACAAGGGAGGGATATGGTGTTAGGTAAAGTACTATGCCTATTGAGGTTGAGTAGGGACTTGATGTCGACTATTCAAATTTGGCTGAATAGGGGAAACTTATTTTAAACCAAGGCCCTATCATTGAATCTATGGCAAATGTTGAATAAAAGGCAATTACTACCTAATTGGTACTTGTTGGATAATGGTACCTCTTTATTATGAAAACACTGGTTTTGAAGTAGATGATTTTTGGACATTTGACATTTATTTTTATCCAATGGACATACATTATTGATTAGACAACATTTGTGATTGTAAAGGTATGTTGGTATGTGACTATTGAGGTATACTTATCACTACCTATCAAGGTGGAACATTCATCCCTTATTGAGGTGGCATAATATTCTACCTATACTATGGTGGTATATTAGATTATGTTTGTTATTTTAGAATATTAGTCATCACCTGTTGAGGTGGATTAGAATTCATCACTTTTTATTGAGGTAAAGAACTAATTAGCACTTAATTACTTAATCCCTGTGGTTGCATGCTTGACAAAATGACTAGTTTATGGTTAGATGTAACTTATTGTGGCTGGGACATAGGAGTTCCTACACCCTACTATTGTGAACCACTTATGGTGTTAACTAAAGGCACTTGTTTTTGTAGACTATTTATTGGTGTAGTTAAACCACTTTGTCTTGGATTGGATGACACTTGCGTGTTATCCAACATGTTTCTCACATTGTTCTGCATAAAATCAATAGTCACCTCTTAAATATATGGGACATTTTACATGTCACCAATTGAAGTGATTTGAAAAAATAGGTCTACACCCAAATTATCTTGACTTGTCAATTTAATTAATACTCCTGTTGAAGGAGCTAGCTCTATGAGTGAAGTGTTTGACATGGCCATGGTATTAAAATTTTGCATGAGATTCAAATAGGTTTGATATGATTTTTGCATTTATATAAAGTGGTCTTCCATGAGGCCCTTTCCTTTGACAATCATAAATAGGTCTTGTTATGACATCGACATGAACACTTGAGGATTGCTAGTAGAGGCATGTTCAATGGTTTGGGTATAAGGCATGTTAAAAGGCACTCTAACTAGATTAGGTAAATTTTCAAGGAGTAAGTCTATTAGAAACTTGGACCCTACCTCTATAGATCAAACTAAAACCTCATCCTTGTTTTCAAGTAAGTGACGATCAAAAAAATAAGGATCATATATCAATGGCATAGTAACATAATATGATTGTTGTTGAACTTGTTCTATAATCAATGGTACACTATCAATATATTACATGGTATGTTCTTCATCTTACTCTAAATATAGAGGTGTGTTAACCAAATAATGAGCTAATGGATCTTAAATTTGTATCCCAAATTGATCAGTGTAAGGAGGATAAGGATCTGTCTTAAAAACTACATCATCACCGTAGGGTCTTGAGGAAAGTCATCATTTGTGACTATGTTATCATAACCTATATTTTACATGGATACACTATGAGTGTAATGATACATATCCAAATCAAAAATAAACATTCCATGAAGATAGGCCGAGAGTTCTAAAAACTCTAAAAAATAATGTCTACAAGATGAATGGTCCAAACTTGGTCTAACTTGGTCTAAGGAGGGAGTTGTCTCTACAAAAAGGTTTATGATAAATTTGGTCTAAAATAGTCTAACGACAAATGTCAAATGTCTTATATAAATGTTAAAGTGGATGAATAAAAATTGAATGCCAAACTTAGGTAAAAAGTGTTTCAAATAATGTTAAACTAGTTCTAAGAATGAAAAAAGGTTGTTAAGTATTTTTGAAACAAGGCACAAAAACTAGGCTCAAAACAACTATGTCTAAAACAAAGAGGTAATTGTTAGGAATCTTGGAAACATGACACAAGAGATATACTTACAAAGGGAAATTTATGTCTTTTGGGAAAAAGGCACAAAATCTAGAATTTTAAATAAATTAGGTTTAAAAAGCAAGAGATTAGGATAACAAATTTAAAACACTTTGACTCAAACTAGGCATTCATAATTAAACATAAACTTGATCATTTAGCAAAATACATTGAAATTTGGGAATATGGAAGATATACCACTTCTCCAAATTTAGGTACACAAATAGTCTTTAGATCAAATAAGGAATTGGTCGAAGTTACACAATCCAAAAGTGAAAGGTAAATGTCTAAGATAAAATTACACGAGGCATAGGCATAAACCAATCAATGTTTGGATTTTAACTTGTCAAGACTAATTATGAACTCAATTTAGAAGGCTAGTTTCCTCAAATAGACAACAAGCTAGACAATAATGAATGTCATGATAGTACTAGGCATAGGCCAAGAAAGGCATATGTGATTCAGAATTACAATTAGACACAAGGAAACAAGTATTTGAAATAATTCGAGTAACATAATGAAACTATCTGACTCTTTAAAGATATGAAAAATGTTTTGTTTCAAGAGTCCAAGGCATAAGACATGGGATTAAATGGTTAGTCTAATGATGCCCCTTTAAAACAAGTGACACACACATTAAAAATTTGATAAATGACTAAGGCAGATGTGTGATGTCAAACAGACAGTGTAACATCTCTTTAAACAAAAGAGTGATGTGCAAACATGATTCCTTTTGGATGTGGTATGATAAACAAACAATTTTGACTCAAGACCATGTAAGTAAAAAAGAAAAAAAATAATAAAAACACTCAAGTGTAATGTCTTAAATCCTAAAATTGACAAGGTGGCATTGTACTATCATTCCATCTATATACTTTCTCTTGATAGGGATTTAATTTTTTATTCCAAAAAACAAAATCACATGAAAATTAGGTTTTTTAGGCCCCCTCTTCTCTCAATAGTTCATATAGTGACATGGAACTTTGGGATCCTTACCCTGCATTGACAGTATGTCCGTAACAAGTGGGGTTGTCTAAACTATCAATTTTTAATTTGTTTCTACATGGTCCCATATGTGTGAAAAACACTAGGGTGTATCACATCATTTGGATCCATGTTAGCTAGATTATTGTGAAAAGGTCTTATATTTTTCACAACCACTACATCTATCAATTGCTTAGTGTATGTTCGAGTTACCCCTATGGTTTGAGGTTGAGTACCACTAATGAAGCTTGTTTAATTTCTCAAACAAGCATCCCAATGGGTCACCCTCATAATATATACCCTACCATGGATTGGGGTTGAAATGGTGCCAAGAGTTGAGTTTCTAGGTCAAAGCTTTCCTAGAGAACTTGTGGGGAGGCAATGAACTCCTACCCACAAGCCAAAATGCATAAAAAATAGAAATTGAGTGGATGGAATTTAGGGTTGTTTTGGGATCACCCACATCACTCAAATTTTGGTGAGGACCTTAGTGACTTTACTTCTACACTTTTATACCAAAGTGATAAATGATAATAATAAGCATTTTTTATCACCCAAGTTGCCTAAAGGGCATGGAGGGAGAGCATACATGTAACACTCATCTTGCTAAGTAAAACACTCAATCAACAAACATAAAAATGAAAAATCTTATGAGTATTTAACTAAAGCGTGGATTCATTTTTATAAAACCGAATGAAATATTTCATGAATTTTATCCCCTTGGCATTGTGTTGAAAACTTAAACAAAACAAAAATAACTTAAGTAAAAATATTTTTAAAACACCAATTTTAAATGTGAGTTTTGAAACTTAGAGTGTTTAAAAATGTCTTTTCTTATGCTTTGGTTCCTTCAAAAGATGTTAAGGGGTCCTTGTACTTAGAATCAAAACATAAGTGGGGAAATAAATTTTTAATTCTAGTTTTTAGGTTTCAAAAATTTTACACATAGTGAAAAACCGTAGAAACACAGAGTAATATCACCACTTTTTCTACAAAACTACAAATATTAGCTAAATATCACAAGTTTATTCAAAACAAAATGGTTAGCAAAAAATCATGACTATTAAATTAATATTGTATAACTTAACATAATATCTCTACTCTTAATGCAAAATTGCAACTCTACCCTGTAAACACAAAAAAATTAGTAACATGCTACCACGGTTAAGCAATATCACTACTTTTCACACAAAATCACCACTTATCAGGTGATATCACTGCTTATCATGCAATATTGTGATTTCAAAGTTATGATATTACAATATCATAACTTTTTTTATAAAACATAAAGTAGTTAGTAGAAAACTATGTTAGTTAAGGATAAAATCATGACAATTAGCACAATACCAAGATAGTTAAGGTGATATTACCAATGTAAAGTTATGATATTGCTTCAATATCATGATTCTAGAACATCCATGAGCCTTTAATTTCTACTTTTTTATCATCAAGTTTGAATTTTGACATGAAAATTGTTAGGAGGATGTCCTAAAATTCCTTGAGAACAACTTTGTGGGCTGCAAGTCCCACCAAGCTTGACATCATGTGAACAAGGAATACGTAAAAGGAAGGTTAGTATTGTGTTAGTCCAATAAAACTAAATCAAAATAACACACTAAACACTTAACACCTCTAGCCTAGACACTAGGGAGAGCATAGATAACAAACATACAAATGAAATCAAAAGTAGAACACAAAAAAATCATTCTTTTAGCTTCTTTGGAGCTTCAAATGGCTTGTTGAAGTGGCTTGCTTAGTTTGTGGATCAATAAATCTTCATCAATAGAGCTTCATTTGCTTCACCTTTCCTTGGCACCTTGGCTTGGCTAGTTGGCTTATGAATTTGGAATGGTAACATTGCATTAATGAAGATTATGAGGGAAATCCTACATAATAACACTACACTATAAAACCTTAGATATTAATAGGTATGGCCTTGTATTTATAGCCTCTAAAATTTAACTCTCACCCAAGGTGAGTTAAGGTTGAGTTTAAACATGGAATGGGTTCAAACTAACCCTAGGTGATTTAAGGCTAACTCCAGTTGAATTAACATTTTTCATGTAATTATTATTTTCAATTACTAGGCATGATTCTCAAATTAGATATTTTTAGATATCTTGGAAGAGATTGACAAATCATAAAGGCAATGATAAAAAGGCTTGATATTTTGAATTTTGGAATTTTCATTTTTAGATATTCATTAATTGCAAATGGATAATTCAACTAAGCATTTAATTTTGTTTAATTAGATTATTCATTTTGATTATCATTTATCTCTTTTAATATTTGATCAAGTGTCCCACTTAGGGGGTCCATAAGCCAAACTGCCAGTTATTAGGTCACAAGGTGACTGAGGATGAATCTATGAGAGGTTATTATTGTGTACTATATAATACCCAAAATAGGGATGCCTCAACATGATTCCTAACATTTATTTAAGATACACAAATGAAATTGGAACATTTAGCTATTTATAGGCTATTTTTTCAATGTTTGGTATAAATTATTCTGAAGTTTGGTTGGAAGCTAGTTGTTACTAAAATTGGGTGTCTAAAGTTACAACCTTGAATTCATTGTTTAGTCCATAATTAACTACTAGGCCAAATAAAATGGCATCAAAATTAGTTTTTAAAATTTTGTATATCTATTCAAAAATAGGTCGAGTAGGGTTACAACCAACAATGTAACTATATAAAATATAATTTGCATTTGAGTCTAATAGAGTAGCCCAAATAGAGAACCAACAAATTTTATTTCCTTATAAAATCATACCTAGTCAAACCCTAGGTTCCTATGGAATCCAAAGAAAAATATGGAATAAGATTTGAAATAAACCAATTAAAAGTTACTAAAATTTATACCAATTCAACCTTATTGCTTTACCAAACCCATGCCCTAGTCAAACCACATTATTTCCCTTTGAATGGCTTGTCACCAAAATGAACAACACCAAAGACCAAGTCCAAAGTTATAAAGATACTTTGAATTTTTTTTGAATTACTTACCAACTTATCCACTAAGTCTATGGCACAAAGTGATTTTACAAGGCAATTAATCATGCCCTTCATTAATCACTATAATAACATTAGATCAAATGCTTGTAATAAAAGTGCTTATTTATCAAATAGTGGTAGGGGTTTCTGAATCAATTTGAGAGTGTCATAAAAAGTGGATAATGTCAAGCATCCAAGGTTATAAATTGGCTATAAAAGTTAATATAAATGAGGCTTAGGGTTAAGAGGTATTCATTATGTTATTATACCATCATTACAAAAATGAAGTTATAGGTCATAATTTTTTTGTAAATGACAATTATGAATCTCACATCAATTAAAAACATCATAACAATATCATTGACAATTTATCCAACCTACTTTACTAGAATCATATCTACTATTCAAGATATAATAAATGGATAAAACCATTTTAGGTATACCATAGACTGATTACCACTATTATTTCCCCAAAATATAGTAAGGATTCAACATGTTACTTAAGAACATAAAACAATGTCGATATTTAAGCTCATGACAATAACTAGACAAAAGTAAGCAACAATTAAATATAAAAAATACACAAGTACCCAAAAACATAAATAATACCAATACACATGAAAACATAATAGGTGAAACATATATGAAGGTCTAAAAGTTTTATTCATGTGTGTGTGTGATTCTGAATGGTTATGTTTGATGAGCAAAATCAAACCATCAATTAAAGCAACACAACAAGTACTTGCATACAACCCAATAGACTCAACCAAGAGGCCATTGTTTTATTTATTAATAATTACACTTCACTAATTTTTAGCCTATATATGTGTGTTTTGGGAAGGTATAACCATTGTATTTATGGGACTTGTCACTTTTGAGAGTTGGGGTACAAAAATGTGTGTATAGGAAAATACACTTGCATAATTTAAATGATAGAAAATTACACCATGCTTGTGGATATTAAATTTTAAGAAATTAATTACTAGGATCGATTTTTTAATTTATGTTTGGAATATTATCATGTATAATTGAGAGTAAATACATGAATTTGAAATATACACACCTTAAAACATCTTGTGTATACTGAAATAAACAATGGACTCAAAATATGCACACTTATAGAAAGGAAATAGGAATGTTCACACAACATAATTAAATGAAAATAATGGATGGGAGTTTTACCAAATTCCTTATGAGGTGGTCCTCCTCAGTTAGAATTGTGTTCCAATCCCTTCATTCACTACATTTGTGCTACTCAAGTCACTTTGGTTGCATTAAATTTTTTAAAGCAATGTAAATATTTCTACAACAAAGTTACAAAAAGATTACAACAATTGTTTTCTCTTTGTCTTCTAGTTCTATATTTTTCTCCTCTTCTCATCATGTTGTCCACTTCTTGCAAAGATAAGGAAAGATTTTATTTTTTACATTTAAAATATAAGAAGTTATAGTAAAAAATCTAAATTAACCATTAGAAATAACATAAGGTGAGCAACATGAAAAAATAATGCATTTATTGTTGAAATTATTCAGAAAGGATGGTCCAATGGAGAAATAATAAAGATTAATCAATCTAAAGCTAAATTATCATTTAACTATAAATTAGGATTTGTTTCATTCCTCAAACTCTGTAAGAAAATCACTTAATTCTAATAACGAATGATGATAGTCCCAAAAATGCATCTAAAATAATTACTATAGGTGAGTCACCCAATTGTTACAGGTGTATTATGAATGCTACAACCGATGCTACGAGTGACTCACCTAATATATACAAGTGTGTTTTGAATGCTAAATCTGATGTTATGGGTGGTGAACAATATATTCATTTTAGTTTTTTATAGGTTTTTATTTACTCATAGTTGCCTTTAATATTTGGAGTTACTTGATTAGTTATAAAGCTAAAAAGAATGACAATGACAAATAATGTTCTTGTATCCATAACAGTTTAAACACAAAACATCAAATATATCAACAACATATACCTTGAGTATTATTGTGTAAATAAGGGTCTTAACTAGGTAACATTGATATACATAATGGTGTCTATGTGAGGTCTAAAAGGAAGGTTTAAAGGGATATTTGGGTCAATTTTGGGGTTCATCAATGTTCATAAACCATTCACCTCAATATACCTTTCTCTCCCCTATGATTTCCTCCCTCTAGGTAAAATAATTGTGAGAGGTAAGCCCTATCTTGCATCCATGCCAATCCAATAGGGGGTAGTTACTCTAAGTCAAATGTATATTTATAGCCAAAACACCAAAAATTAAACACATCACTACATGAGTATATATAGAAATCAACTCTATTACATTTATCCAAAATAATGCTAATTACAATGATTAAAATGCTAGTAGAATATTATCTACATGGCATCATATATGAAAATGAAATCATAGTGTTTCATCTTATGATAGTTATTTAACTAAAAATACACTGCATAAATTAAACAACCAAAAATAAAACATTTTATTTAAATATTGATATTTTTTCTAGGAAATGATAGAAATGGGGTGTGACATCCTTCCTCACTAAGAAGAGTCATTATTCTAATGTCTTACTATTTTTTTTTTTAAAAAATACCTAAGCAGAAATATGTGGAAAATCTCTATGGACTTCTTCGTAGTCGTCCTAGGTGGTAGTCTCTTCAAAATTAAATCGATCTCACTAGACCTCACATTGAGAGACCTCCATGTTTCATAATAAAAACTTACATACTTAAATCACTCTTCTGGGCTTTATCAACACCATGCCTAGGTCCTGAACCTGTATTTTTTTCCAATCGAGCACATGTGAGATATCTACAATATATTTCTTCAATAAGGAAACATGAAAAAAATTGTGAAATTGAGCAAGATATACATGTAGTGTAAGTTTATAAGTAACTATTTTAATTATTTGTATGTCGTCAAAAGGTCCAAAAAAATCTTAGGGCTAATTTAATTAACTTTTCAAATTTAATTGAAAACTTCTTGGGCTTTATTCGAAGGAAATATTTTTCAACCACTTAGAATTTCCTTGCAATATTATTCTTATCTACATTGCTTTTCTGCTAATATTTTACCTTGATGAGATGTTATCTAATTATTTTGATAAATTCCTCCATATCAGACAATAGATTCAGACCCAAAACAACATGATATTCCAAACTATCCCACCTAATGGGTGTTCAACACTTTATGCCATATAAAGCTTCAAATGACACCATTTTCAAAATAGAATGGTTGGTGTTGTTGTATGAAAATATAACCAAGGAAATATAATATTCACATTTGTGTTGTTGGTCCTTATAATACATTCACACCATATCATATAATTTTTTATTTACCCTCTCTATCTAGCCATCGGTCTCAGGATGATAAGCTTAAATAAAGTTTAATTTAGTTCCTGATGCTACATGAAAAGTCTAACAAAATATAAAAGTCATGCAGACATCCCTATATGAAATGATATTCTTTGGAATTCTATGTAATTTTGAAATTTCTTGGATAAATATCCTTGTTAGAATTGATGCAGTCTATCAAGTTTTGTGGTGTAAAGTGGGAAACTTTACTATGCTTGTCTAATAGAAATAGAATCATGTCACACTTATTTTTAGATATTAAAATTCCCTACATAAAATACATGTTGATGACCTGTCACTTCCATTCAATTATCGCATGTGGATAAAAAAATATTTCAAGGTGTATGTGCTTAGCTTTAACTCACTATCACTCTAGGCACTATGCTACATATTCGGTTGCATATTTTATAAACCCATTCCATAAATAAAGTTCTCTGAGATGCCATCAAATTGGCTAATACATGGTGACTATAATAAGGAGCATTATCAACCTTTGTGAGCATTTTTTTTGTCAAACCTCCTACATTAGGATCATAACTTCTACCTCTAAATCTTAAAATATTATTTTACTCGAACTAGTATCCTTCATATCTATGATCATGTGGATGTTTTGTAACAGATTTCATAACTTGTATGTAGAACTCATCCATAACGTGTCTATGGAAATCATCCTTAGGAAAATGCTTGAAAATTATCTCTCTAAAGGTAGATCAAATGGTAGCGATAATGAAAATATCCCTCCTACAGATAAGGATATCATCTACTCTATTATCCTTTCCCTTAGTTTAACTAATATCAAAGTTGAAAGACCATAAAAACTCTAACCAAACTCATTGATAAACATTTAGGTTAGGCTGGGCGAAAGTGAACTTAAGCCCCAAGTGGTTTGTTTAAAAATCAAAAGGTTTTAACAACAAGAAATGTCTCCAAATATGCAATACAATCACAATTATTTCAATCATTGAGTCATGTGGAGCATAATTTATATAATGGGGATTCATATTTTATGACTCATAGGCCACAACTTGGCCTTCCTACATTAGCACTCCACCAAACCCTTCTCTGAAGTTTTTTTAGTGACAAAAATTTAACATTTAGAACTATTATTTTTAAATATTGGAATAATGTTTGCTTCTCCTTGAGAAGTTCAAAAGTTATTTCGCACTACTTTGTCCTTTCAGACTTTGAGTTCTTTTTCTATAAGGAGGTGATGTGATTGGAAATCTTGGAAAAGTTGAAAACAAAATTTATATAATAGCTGGAAAACCCCATGAAATGTGAACTTCCTTGACATTTTAAGGTTTGGACAAATCCATGATTTCCAAAATATTTTTTGGATCAACAAAATTTCCATCTGCTAATGATGTGACCTAAATAGTGTACTTTTATTTAGAATAAATCACACTTAGATAACTTATCATAAAATTTATGTTGACTCAACTGTTGCATAACCAACCATAAATGTTGGAAATATTATTCTTCACTCATGGAATATATCAAGATGTCATCCATAAAAATGAGTATAAATATTTCTAAATAATCCTTAAACAATTGTTCATGAGATTCATGAAAACAACTAGTGCATTTATGAGTCCAAAAGGTAGAACCATGAACTCAGTTCGTGTAATGGTCATAAAATTTGTTTTTAGGATGTTTTCATCTTCTAGACGCAATTGATGATACTCTAATCTTAGATTAGGTTTTTAAAAGAGAATTTCTCCATGAATTTGATCAAAAATATCATCAACACAGGGTAGGGTGTATCTATTTTTAACCATTTCCTCACTTAGAATCCTATAATCAATGTAAAGGAAAAGGATTCAATATTTATATTAAAAAAACCACTGGTGCACCCTAAGGTGACACACAAGGTAAAATTATCCCTTTTTGATCTCTTGAATTTGAGCCTTAAATTCAAAATTTTCATTTATTGTCATCCTATAAGGTGATTTTGACATGGGTTCCAATCCTAGTATTATCTCAATCTAGAAATTAAACTCTCTCTGAAGAAGAAGAGTAGGTAAGTCATCAAAAAAACATCTTGAAAGTTATGTATGAAAGGGTAATCTTCAAATATAGGATCCTTCAAATCACTCACATCTTCTATGTTTTCTACATATAATATGCACCTTTCCTTTGTGCCTTCTTAAGTTGCATGGCTGAAATATACCACATACTAACATTCTTTTTACGCGTTTTATATTGATTGGATTATCTTTTTCATCTAGATACTCTATAGTTTTGGTGAAGCAACCAACCTTTTCCTAGTTTTACCAAAGCTAATCTACTTTTAGGATTACATCATATGAACCTATAGCTACTAAAAAAATATTGACAATATAAAAATTAGGTAATCTCAACTTGTCTTCGAACAAACACTATTCTACCTTATTCACAACTTAGTTACCATATTGCATTGTCCAAGAGTTAGCCCTAAATCTTACTTTCTTATGAATTTTGTTAAAAATTTTAGGGGATACAAAACATTTCATTTCTCTAATATCAATTAAAATAGTAATTGGATACCTAAAAAGTGTACATGAGGCCTCAATGGGTGTGATTTGGTGATCATATTGGTAGTTATCCTCCACTACATGAATTCATTATCAAAACATGTTGCTTAATAAGTAGTGGAGGGTACTTAAGATTGTTACCTTGACCTATATGATGATATTTTTTGTCATAATAGTTTACACCACCTTTTAAAACATCCCTTGGAGGTCATTTCTACCTTGTAGGCTTTCCTCTATTGTTACCATTTCCATTTCAATTTCTAGGTTCCAATATCCTAGTGTTTTAACCTTTTAGGAATTAACAAGTGTAAATCCCATGTCTTTTAAAGAGTGGAGTAGAATAAATAAAGGAATTAATATGAAATAAATACAGCTAATTATTTATTACAAAATTGACTAGCTTTGACTTTTCTAAAAATAGTAATAAATAGTGCATATAATAACTTCGCTAGAAAATAATTGAGATGAATGATTTGGGTGTTGTAAACTAATTTAGAAACTAGTCTAGGTATCACAAACTAGATCCCTATGTTAGAACCCCTCTTATAAAATAGTGATACATTTTTACAGTAGCACCATGATTGGAAATGTGGTGGTAGTGTCTTGATATTGGTAGTAGTGTCCTCTATAAAGGGTTATCATGAGCTTTTGGGTGCATTTGTGTCTAGATATCTGAGGTCTATTCCTACATGAACAAGTTTTAGAACCTTGTATTTTTCCTATAATGATTTATTTAATGAGAAAACCCTAATCCTCCATGTAGCTAGGGCATCTAAATGACACGAGCTAAAAAGTGTGTTTATTAGTAGGGTAGGTTGGACATCCTCAACACCCCACTATGAAGAGAATTGCCTATAGACTAATACTTCAAGGAGGGATCAAGCACAATTTAGTTCTCCCAACCAAAGTGATGGTGTAAGTGTAAGTGAATCTAGTATGATAGTGGCCTTGAGTGCCTTGAATGTGCTTGATACTGGAAATTTGGGTAATTTAAGCTTAGGACTCTTGTAAATGGTAGTATGCATAAGTAGGGTAGAATATGGATTGATCACCTTAATTGTGCACAACTTGTTCTGAGTTTGAATGTGAATTTTACATTTGATTTCCATCTAGTGGTTAGAGGGATAAAATTCATGTATTTATACTATTATGATGTTTTTTTGGGTGATAAAATAAATCTAAGCTGACTCTAGGAAGTTCTAGTTTTGAAAAGATATCTATTTGGGGAAAATAAAGGCAAAGGCCATTAGTGCCTTTTTGGGGACACTAACACCATGTGACACTAGTGTATTTATTATGGTGTTAGTGTCCATATGGAAAAATGGCACAAAGGGCTAGGGTCAAAAAATGATAGATTGAGACTACTTCAGGTCTGACCATAGATGCATGTGGCCCACACTAATGCTGGATAAGTATGATAATAGGCTCTAGGATATGTCTAGGGATAATATATGGATAATTAGTCTCAATTAGAACTCTTAGCATTCAAATACCAATTTTGGGTGATGACATTACCCCATTTATTCTATAAATGTAGTAAAGTGAAATGATTAAGATAAAGGAAAAAGAAGCATACCTGGACTTACCTAGGAGGTGAAGCCCTTGAAGTTGGGTCTAAGTATGTGAAGTTAGGTATGAGTATGTGAATCATGATCCAATGCATTTCCTACAAGTGAAATGTGCATAAATTAGTCCTTAATTAAAATATATCAAAAGCAAAAGACTAAATTGATTAAATAAGTAAACGAGATAAAGAAATAGAGTAAGGAAAGGAAAGAATGCACCTCACTAGGTGTACAAACTAATACATAAACATGGTGAAAATTTGTATGTGTGCATGTATATAGTGATAAATCAGTTAATAACTTGGACTAAGCTAATGGCTTGCTCAATCCTCATTTGTGGGTGGCTCAATAACTCAATATGGTTTTGACTCCATCATTTCCCACCCCTACTCGATGGATCATGACCTTTAAATAGCTTGGATTGGATTGATGGCATGTCCAACCCTCTTAGGTAGGTGAATTTAGAACTTAAGTAGCTAATGACTCTATCATTTCCCACCCATGTGTATTAGATGGATCTAAAACTAATGCGTGAAGTAATTTTAAAATCTAATTGGGTATGTCTAGTTAGTTATCTCATCTCTATGGCCACTTGGGTACATTAGGTAGCTCCAGGGCACTCAGGAATACCAACCACTATAGATGGAGTAAGGCATGAAACTAGTGTGCAACCTAGAATATGATGTTGGATGTATACAACATATAAAATGACATGGAATTTGTCATTCCATCTAATCAACTAGTGTACAAGTGAGCATACGAAAATAATGTGTCATGCACATGCCCCTAAATTTGATATCTAATCATATGTATTATGGATTGAGTTATAATAATATATATCTAGGTATTTAAACTGAATATGGGAATTGTCATGTTGCATATTATGCCCCTAATGTAATCAAACTAGTATGAATTTGAGATGAACTATTATGAATATGAGAAAAATTGATAATTTTGTAACTGCATCTATGTAAACTTGTATTATGCCTACTATAATTTTCTAGCCAATCTAGATTTTTTGAAATTGAGGATAGTAAACAGTATCACCCCTTGGATAGTAATGCCATGAGGCACTAGTGTCCCAATTTGGGTGGTAGTGTCCTTTTGACCTTATTTTTGTTTAACTATGCTACTTTTTGGGTCACTCTTTTCTCATTATGTTTACCTAAGTTTGATTTTATGTAATTGAGCATGTAAGCTAAAAATGTACTATGAATGCAATATAAGAGCTTGATCATTATGATAAACCCATGTCAATGCCCCATATTTTGAGGGGAGTTATTGAACCTATACAATAATTATCCTCAAAATAAAAAAATCTTTACAAAATGTGTGTAAGTTAGAGCATATATGATATCTATGTAATAATCCAATATAATGTGCATACATCACATTAGAATGTAAAATAATCTAAGCATAAGTATGTAATGTAAGATCTATGTCATATATATCATTCAAAAGTATCAAGATAGATATAATAATATTTGTAACAAAAAATTTGGTAACTATCAAATGGGATGGGGCATGATGTGCACCATAGAACCCAAGTAGGAAGGGGAGATGCATCAAGTACCTCATGAAATCACAAATTGGCATGTAAAAAAAAAATACAAGTGTCATGGCCATGATGCATATAATAAAACATACATACAAAACATATGAGGCATGCAAAGTAGGCTAAGGGGGCACAATATAAGGGACATGGGCACATGTTACTAAATCTGAGAAAAACAAGACATACAAGGACACATTCAAATGTCTAAATACAAAATCAAGAAGTCACACACAAGGACACGGGTACATATCCAAAGCATAAATATTTTGAATAGAAGTGGTGTGGAGCTAAAGAATAATGGCATATGCAAAAGGCCTTGAATAAAAGAAGCATAGAGATACAATCAATTCTAAACTAGGAAATCTAGAGATGAAAGTATGCATGAATATGTAATAAAAATCTATGTAAGAGCTAGGATGTACATATGTTTAGTCTAAAGTAGTAATAGTTGACAAAAAATTTGATCAAGTATAGTATGATCAATACCAAGTTATAACAATGCTAAAGTTGTGATGTAGAGTACATAAAGATAGAACCTGGGAATCGAAACTATGTATAGTATGCCCCAAAGTGGGTGAACATGTCAAGTGAAGACCTCATGTATTGGTGTATATGCCCCCAGTGGGTAGATAATATAAAATCTAAATTCGGGTAGTGGACCTAAGTCATGTAATAATCTCAAAGCACTCAAAAAGAACAAGTGAAGCATGCATGTATGATAAAAATGACTATACTAAGATAGCTAACATATGTAGTGTATGGAAAATATTATAAATGTAAACATAAAAATGCATTCAATTTGTAATTTTATGTTTTATAAGTAATTATTTAAATTTTTTTGTGTATTTGACATATTATATTATTTTTATATTTTTTAGGTATAATCAATGTACAAGCGACATGAAATTGAACTAATTACAAGAAGCAAGATAAAAGGAAAGTATTTACAAAAAGGGAGAAACAATACTAACCAATGAGTCTCATGGGAGACTCACTATCACTCTATATTGTGTCAAATAAAGGAACTGTGATCATGTATTTTATGTGAAAGGGTAACTATGGTCCTAAAAGCTATTGCACTAAGTGATCTATACTGGATTTCCTTATGTAGTGATGCTAGGAATCTATGGCACTGACTGTGGTGTCCTATGAACTATAGGGGTCTTAGGCACCCATTTGGAAGAAGAATATTTAGGTGGCATAGGTGCCCTATACTAAGAACCTTGAGAAATCAATAAGATTGATCTTGGAAGAAAGTGAGTAGAAGGAGGCACTCTATAATCTAAAACATATCTTTGATATATGGGTCTCTCTAATAATGGTCTTCATCGGAGAGTATGCATATGTGGAAACATTGTAAGATTAGACCTTGCCTAATTGGTGGATCTATTAAAATATGTGGTGTATCGATAATAATTGTACACAGAGTTGTAACTGATAACTGTGTAGTAACTAGTAATTATGTTATTACTAGTAACTATGATGTAACTACCTATGGAATAGGTAGAGGATACTCATATGGAAGACCCTCACCTATGACCACCTAATTTATATGTATGTATCTTATGCATATGTACAATATTGATGGGATGGCTTGTAGATTCTATATCCATGACATACCCAATAACATATCAAACACACTTAGACTAGGTACTATTAAGAATCTAATGGCCACATATGCTAGTCCAATCTATAATGGAAGTATAATCTCCCCAAAGGACATCTGAACATAACCATTGAATCCAATGATAATTGTGTCTGTAGGGGATATGCCTTACTTTGAATACTCCAAATGTTGTATAAGTGTGATAGTGCACATGTTAATGCTTGACCTATTGTCAACCATAACACTATAGATAGGATGATGATATATGTAGTTTCATACAAAGAGTGCATATAAATTTGAATCATTATCAACAATCTCTTACTCTGAGAAAGTGATGAGTGGTCTAGGTAGAAATATAATGTGGTACACACCAATGATATTGTGTAGTGGGTTTGCCTCCTCTATAGCACTGTGATATGAATCTAGTGGTAGATGTGCCCGATATGTGTAGTGAACACCTGAAGTGATTTCTACCTCATTCATTGTATTCTTTGGAAATAGATATGATAATATTTTCAATGCCTTATATTTCATTTGTTGTACTTTAGGTGCCTCTGTGGGTGTGCCCACATTAGTAATGTTAGCCTTAATCAATTATTGTAGCTTATGTTTTAGGATGATCACCTATTTTTTTATGGCCTGGTGTCATATGATACTCATAGAATTCATTGGAATCATAGTTCCTTTGAAGAGGTCATTTCATATCAACCTTTTTGATGAGAGGGAAAGATATGACACTGCATTCCAAGAGATGTTGTAAAACACATGTAGGCGATTATAGAATATTGGTGAAATATTTGCTTGGAAGAGTTGATAAAACACAACGAGAAGATGGATTTGAAGCCATGTTAACTATGGATTATGTATCACTCTTTTTTTAAGTGGACCTTACCTTGTATGGATGCTTACTAGACCTCTTAACAGTTGATTTTGATCTAATTATACATTTTAGTTTTCTCATTGAGAGAATCTTGACTTCTCTTTCTTTTACTGTGTGGCACAAATCTGTGAAGGTTAGAAACTTATTAAATAATATAGCTTCATGTAATTTTGGTAGAAGAAACTATTTGAGGATGTCATAAATCTCTTTATCTGCCATGGGGCTAGTTAATTTTTCCAATATAGTCTTGTATCATAAGACATATTCTACAATAGTCTCATTTGTTTTTTGTTTCATTTGTGCAACTTGAGCATATGAGATCTTATCATTGATGTTTATGGATAAGTGTGTTAAAACATGTTTTTCAAATAATTGAATGTGGTGATAGATTGATTTGGTATATCATAAAATCAATGTAAGCCATAATCCATTAAACTACGTGGAAATAACTTAGTGAAGAGCCAATCATTAGACATGTAATCAAAACATGTTGCAAGAAAATATTGAAGATGGTGATCTGGGTCACCCTCACCATCATAAAATGTAAGTTTAGGTGCCATGAATCTATATGGCAAAAGAGTTTCCCTTATTTGATGTGCCAAATGTGTATGTAAGAAAACATTAGAATCCAAGGCATGTGATGACCTAGTGGCTCCCTTCTCAAGATGTAACACCTTAGCCTGTAGAGTATGAATCTCATGCATAAGAGATTATACATATGGATTGGATGAACTATCCATAATAGGTGTAGTTGTCACTAAAGGTTGTTGAATTACAATTGTTGGTTGTTGTGTTAGTTGAGTTAGCCCCACTGTAGGTGTAACAATGTTGTTAGTTGGGGGATTTGAAGATTAATCATTGTTTGATTTATTTTTAGTTTATATTATGGATTGTAAAATATGTGCATGATCAAGGGGTTATTCTCAAATTCTATCTTTGAAGCTTTGCAGGATCTCATCCTTATTGATAATTAGGTTTTCATTATTAAGTTGAGGGAAAATGTTCCAATTTCCAACTTGTGTATCATCTTGATCTTGATTATATTACTCATCTTTGAATCATTATCATTGAAATCCACATAATAAAGGTGTGAAGTATCAATAATAGGAGTTACAATAAGTCCCTTATCCATGGTATAAGCTCGAATAACAGGAATTTGAATATGCTCAATAGGATTACCACCTAGCCTAGCACTTATTAATGAAAGAGAGATATATTTTTTAGTTAGAATATAGTAAACAAATTGAAATATGGATATTAAAATAGAATATATGATATATGAAAAAATTAACTCAACCAATGAAAATATGAAAAAGAAGGATAAAAACCCTAGGAGCATCTAGGGTTAGGGTTTGAGAAATGTTCAAAGTAAGTCAGGTTCACCAAATGTTTTAAGCTTTTAAGAATAAACAAATGTAAATACTATGTTTGTTAAAGAGTTGAGTAGACTAAATCATTTAAATAATATTCAATAAATACAACCACTATTTTTTTATAGAATTGACTAGGTTTGACTTTTGTAAAAATAGTACTAAATAGTGTAAATAATAACTTAGCTAGAAAATAACTGAGATGGGTGATTTGGGTACTATAAATCGAGTTGGAAGTTGGTCTGGGTGTCATAAACTAGATCCCAATGTTATAACCCCTCCTAAATAGTAGAACCACATTTAGATAGTAGCACCATTATTGGAAATGTGGCGGTAGTGTCCTCTATGCAAGACTGTCCCATGTTTCTGGGTGCACCTATGTCTAGAATTCTAAGGTTTATTATTGTGTGCATGAGTTAAAAAACCCTATATTTTTCCTATAATTATTGATTTAGTGATAAAAACCTAATTATCTATGTATATAGGGCATCTAGTTGATGTGATCTAAAAAGTGTGTTTGTTAGTAGGGTAGGTTAGACATCCTCAACACCCCACTGTGAAGAGATTTTCCTACATACCAATACTCAGAGGAGGGATCAAGCCTGATGTAGTCCCCCCACCTAAGTGATAGTTCAAGTGTAAGTGAATATATTATGATAGTTTCCTTAAGTGCTTTGAATGTGCTTGAGATTTCAAATTTGGGTAATCTAAGCTTAAGACTATTACAAATGGTAGTATGCATAAGTAGGGCATAATAGGGATTGATAACCTTAATTATGCACAACTTGTTCTAAGTTTGATTGTGTATTTTACATATGATTTACATCTAGTGGTTATAGGGTTAAAATTCATGTATTTATACTATTATGATGCTTGTTTGGGTGATAAAAGAGGTCTAATCTGACCTGAGGAAGTTCTATTTTGAAAAGATATCCATTTGGGGAAAAGAAAGGCAAAGGACATTAGCATCATTTTTAGGATACTAGCACCATGTAAGACTAGAATGGTAAATTTTAGTGGTTTTCCCTCATTAATACATGAGTATTTTAGTTTTAAAAATTATCATTTGGCTATTTTTAGGGGGTGGTGAATAATGTGGATTCACCTAAATTATCTGGGTGTAATTTAGTTTTCCAAGTTAGATCATCAATTATTTAAAATAAATTTAATACATATAAATATAATTCACCACTCTGTCAAAAGTCAATAGGATCTTATTCACCATTATATGTAAATATAATTCCACCTATATACTCATAAAGGAAATTTTTAGTAGTATGAAAGAGATGAAGGAAGTGTCAAGCAATGGTGTCGACTGATAACATGCTACCAAGTGACACCAAAGTTGTTAAATGACAACAATGTTATCAAATTATAATAATAATACTAAATGATAGCAAAGTTATCTCTCAATATTAATGCTACCAAATTTTGGTAACACTACCAAATGATAGCAACATTATTAAATGATAATAATGTTTTTATTTAAATAGAAATCTCTATCGTTCAATAACAATGCTATCAAATGATAGTATTGCTTTTGAGTGACATCATTATTATCATTTGGTATCATTTTTGTGAAAAGATAGCACTGTTGTCATTCAACAACATTACTACCATTCGAAACTATTGCTATTATACAACCCATCAAATCTATCATTCAATGATAAAGAGGTGTAATCCATTTAAAAACAAGACACAATCCATCTATGGGTTTTTTGTACAGTCAGACACCTAGTTGGCTTTTGTCCCCCTTTATGATTCCCTTGTCCATTTGCCTTCTCACCTAACACCATCTATTAAATTTTGCTAGGCTTTTGAATCATATACTTAGAGATTCACCAAAAAACCCAAATTAATTTATATACAGACCACTAAAATTTATCCTAGGCACCAGTGTCCTTATTATGGCACAAGTGCCCAGTGGTAGAACACTAAGAACAAAGGGCCAAGATCACAAAATGAAGGTTTGGGATTGCTTTAGGACTGACTAGTGTAGACACCTAAAACTGACCATCAATAACCTCCAATCAGGCTTTTGGCTAGTTTCCATCTAAATTCACAATTTGGCCTAAAAACACTAAAACACACAAAATGATGTGAAACTTATATATTCAAGTGCCAATTTTGGCCAGGGTATCCCTAAGTGGGGAAATGTAATTTATGGGCCAACTAACTTTGATCAGTTCATTTTGAGTCAAAATGCCAAATTTGCACCTACGTGCTCTAGATTGCTCTTTCCTATCAAATCTTCTACATAAGACTCGTGCCTTTATTATTTGTTGTTGGCAACATCCTAAATGGAAATACACTTCCAATGCATTTGATGTGGACTTATAATTCCAATCTAATCAAATTTAGGACCAATAACAAGGTATTCTGATCAATTTGGGTAATTTGTGCACAATATGCCTAATCATGTTTAAGAGCTAATTAACCCAAATCAAGGCATAATTAATAATTTTGTTGTTCCCAAAATCTGTCACTTGTTTTTGGGGACAACATATCAACTATTTTGGTCCTAAAGGCCAAAATTATCTCTTCCCTTCTTAGAAATATTCTGAGTATTCAATTCTTCAATTATTCAAGTCTTCTCAACTATAGAACTCACAGGTTCAACAGGCAGGATTTCTCAAAAAGAAGTTCCAACACTAAGGCAATTTCAAGGCTGGTTCAATGCCGAGGTTCAATCAAAGGTCTATCAGTAGGCTTCAAACAAGTATAATGAACCATTGAACCTTGAACTTTCATAAGTTTAAAGCTCAAAGTGGTTTAAAGGTTCAAAAGGAGTTAAGCGCTTCAAAGGATCTAGAAAGTTCGAAGACTTTGGCAAGTTCAAAGGTTCAATGACTTCAATGGACTTAAAGAAAAGAAAGCTTCGAAGAGTTTCAAAGGTTTGAACGAAAGATTCTAGAAGATGTTTAAAGTGAAAGATTCTAGAAGAATATTCCAAGCAAATGGTTTAAATGATTGGTTCAACAAATACATTGAACTCATAAAAAGGACTAAGTGAATGTGGCCCTTTGCAAGAAATATTGAACCGCCGGCCATTGAACCACTTTGAACCATTGAAACATTGAACCAATGCATTCCAAAAGTTTAAGGTTTAAAGTGGTTCAAGTGACTAAGTGATCAGTGACGTCCCCACGGATGTAAAATATAGGGTAATGAAATATTTGTTGATTTTCAAAGATGCACACCTGAGAACAAACTCAACGATCGGCCAAAGAAGGAGCCGAAAAAGCTAGCTGAAAGTGAGAAGATAGATCTGAGAGCTTAGATCGCCAAGGAAGGATAAAATGTGGCAAGGAAAGAGAGAAAAACTACAAGAAATCCAAAAATATATGTAGGAGAGTTATTTCCAGTAGGTGAAATAGTCCACCAAGTGGACATCAGAGAGCGTGAGCATTCAAAGACACGGCCTATTTTTTTGCATTAAGTAAAGATGAATGGATAGCCATGTAAGCATCATAAATAAGACTAGACAACCCATGCTTAGGAAGAGAAATTTGAGATGATTTTGAATGCCATAGTCAAGGCTGATGACCTTTTCCAGAATGGCCCTGTCATAGGTATTCAAGGCATTCAATTCAGCATGGGATGTTTTCATGAAAACAAGCACCCAAGTCTTTCTTGGAATGCTATATATTGTAATCTCCCATTTTATAAGGGAGACCTCTCTGTTATCAAAAGTGAAACTCTGTCCAAATTAAAAGGCATTCTTGAGACTTTGAGCTTAGACTGTTAATCATATTTTGTTATTTGAATGAGAAAACAAGTGACCTTTCAGAATTTGTGCTAGAATAGCTTGTGTTATTTAGGAAATTGTTCTTATGTCTGTCTCCTAGAAGCATTCTTATCCATTTAATTTAACAAGTAGAACTAGTGGAAGTAATTAGGAAGGTGTTCTGAAGCTAACTGTGGAGAGACTTTGTGCTGCCACAATGGTCTTTAGTGTGTTGTTTTCTATATCAGTGTAAAGAATCTTGGGATGACTTTGTGCCCCCATTGTCTTTCATATATTTCACTCTTTGGCAGTTGAGGTAGAGACTTTGTGCTACACTTCATCTTGTTGTGTTACTGCTTCTAGTTACTTTTACTACCCAAGAAGAAATCTAGCTATTGACTGAGTATTACTTTTGAAAGAAGAGAAGTACCTCCAGCAATCACCCAGGAATTCTCCTATGTCTGTGAACATCATCTCTAAAAAAAGAGATATGGATGGTGTTGTCTTAACTCAAGTGTTATTTTCAGCTTAAATTTATATTATATAGTACCTTATAGTTATAGGGAACCTCCCCTTGATGAGAGGAGATATTTTTCCCATTTTGATGTGGTAAACCTGTACATTTTGGTAGATCAATCTCCCTATGCTGTGGTTGAAACACCTATTTTTCCCTCAGTTAGTTGATGACAAAATATTCACCCAATAGTTTTTTGGTGACTCTGCTAGGGAAGAATGATCAGTTTAGAGCCTCAAGCTCCAAGCTGAAGTAGGACCAATTCTTTTCCATTTTTATTCTACAATCTGGTAGCTCCACGCTATACAAGAAGCCAAAAATCTCAAGGTGTTGTTGACCCTATTTTTGAGTTGGTGTAGCAGAGCAATTTTTATTTGTTTCCTCCACAACCTCACCTTCAACGAACTAGGAGTCTTCCTCCTACCAACACCAGGTCACCAATACAAGGCAGAGCTTCTTTTTCCTCTGCTAGCAGAGCTTTGCCCATACATACCCCACCAAGATTTGTTATCCCCCCTTTCCCTAGTCATACAATGGTAGATCAAGGCCCCTGGGGTAACTCTTTTGGCCCACTCAATTTAAATCCACCTCTACATGAGCTACCACGCAATTCAAGGAAGAATTTCCTCAAATTCTTTGGTGATGAGAGAGTTCATCTTGATGAACATATTTTAGCCTTCAGCATAGCCTGTGGCATGATAGGTGTGAAGTATGAAGATGTAGCAGTCAGGCTATTCATAGAGACATTACAAGGTGCTACTACAGACTGGTTCTACCATCTGTAGGCTTGGTCAGTGACTGATTGGAACACTCTTAAAGCCAAATTTGGAGCTAGGTTCAAGCCTACAGAAGATGCACATGCCCTGCTGGCTCAGTGCACACAAATGAAGAAGGAGACTAATGAACCAATGAGAGATTTCATATCCACATTTGACAAGCTGAAGAATAGGATTCCTACAATTCCTCAGCCAACAACTGAGAATCTCAAATGCTTCTTCATCAACTCTCAGCTGCCTGAAGTGAGTTTTCTACTGAGACGTGTTGGCCACATAGACCTTGTTGTAGTGTAGGATTTGGATACTGAGGTGAAAAATGATCTCATCTTGGTGGGAAACATAAGGAGAGATCCTAACAAAGGTAAATCTTCTTCATCTTCTAAATATTCATCTATAGGCACCACTGATCCAATGGTGCAAAAGTTGGCAAATGAGTTGCTAGCTCTCAGAAAGAAAATGGCACAAGGGATGTCTGCTCCTCCTTCATACTGAGATATACCAAGGAAGACATTCCCCAATTAGTCATACCAAGGCAATGCTACCAGGAATCAAGGGCAGCCAAATCATCTTCCTCCCCCTTAGGGGAAACTTGCTATTGAAGCAGCTCCAGCCAACTTAGCAGTTGGATACCTTGAAATAGAATCAAATTTTTCTTTCCAATTTGAGTTGAAGCAAGAAGATGGCACTGATCTCTTTGTGGAAGACCAAGATGAATCAACTGGTGACTCCAACATTGGTTTCCTAAATTACCAGGCTGAACCCATAAGTAAAGGTGAAGCATTTGATGGATCATATGCTATATTCACTTGGTCCCAGAATCAGTCAGCCCAACAAGCTGATAAGGAATGATCTCAACTAGTAATTTCAATTGCTAAGCGGGGAACCACTCTGCCTTTTCAATCAAAGGACCTAGTGATCGCTAAAAAGGTAAGTACATCAAGTTTTTCTTCATCTTCTACTTCAAATTCATAAACCAGTACCACACCTCTTAAAAACTAGAAGGATGAACTACCTTCCCCTATTCCTAATTCATTTCAGATATTTGATATAATCAACCATGTCAAGAAAACCAAAATTCAAATGTTTGAATTTGAATTCCTGCAATCCAGCCCTAAGCAGTTGGATAAGTTGGTTCAATGTGTAAAGAATAAAACCATCCCTATAGGACCAGCTATTCCAAAGGTAACTCCCACATCCACCTTGAATAACCTTGTCATTACTCCTCCTGCTACTCCCGAGAATATAGAACCATTTTATGTCTCACTGTTGATAAATGGTCATCAGCTAAATAATTGCATCATCGACTCAGGCGCATCTGACAATGTCATGCCTACCAAAGTGGCAGAATCTCTTGGTTTCACACTGACCAAGACATTTGGGAGATGCTTCTCCATGGAAAACAAACAAGTCCCTTTGTTGGGATAAATCAAAGATGCCTAGTTTGCATTTGCGGCCTTTCTAGGAAAAAGAATTAAGATGACAGTCCTAGTGGCCGACGTCCGAGCCTCTTATGGCATCCTTCTTGGTTGAAATTTTTGAAAGGATGTTGGTGGAGAAATAAGTATGGACCTATCTAAGGTAAGGATCCCTATCAAAGGCATCATGCAAAGGCTACTCCCTAAAAAGGAGTTAAATTACATTGTCACCCAAACGGCAGCCCTCGAAGCTCAAATTCTATTTGAGTCTTCAAGGGTGGGTAATTACTTCTTGACCATAGAGGATGTTCATGTTTCAATAGATGAAAGTCCTATAGGTGGTGATCTAGGAATTGATTCAGATGAGACAACAGAAGAATTAATAAAGCACAGTGTAGGTGTAGAAGGACCCTCCCCTCCAAACAAAGGAAAATTTGAGAAAGGAGTAATTTTTGGTGGCGTATGGATTTTGGAATTTGATGGAAGCTACTCTTCTACTGGTTTTGAAGCTGGGATTGTTTTAATATCTCTACAAGGAGATATTTTTCCTTATGCTTACAAGTTGTAGTTTAGAAACACCAACAACACTGCTGAATATGAATCTCTGCTACTCGGTATAAAGGCTGCTCAAGATAAAGGTGTTAAGCTCCTTCATGACAAAGGAGATGCTGAGCTAGTGGTTTTTTAGGTGAGGAACCTGTATCAAACCAAGAATAAAAGATTGTGACATTACCACAATTTGGTATGGGACTATATTGAAAGTTTTGATGCTTTCAATATATTTGCAATGCCTAGAGAGCTTCATAGTCATGCAGATTCATTGGCTATCTCTACGACCCTTTTGGTTCCTCACAAAGACTTTGAAGAGTAGAAGTACACTATCAAGCTGGGCTTTTGACCAAGTGTGCCTGATAATGCCAATCATTGGCAGGTGTTTGATGTTGATAATCAAATCATGTGCTAGACTAAACTAGAAGAATAACAAATTATGGTAATGGACCATACTGTTGCATGTCAAAATCAGGAAAAGAAACTCTTCTACAAGAGAATAAGGATTCATGATTTTTAGATTGGAAATCAAGTCTTGTTGTAGGGCAAGAGGAGAGAACCAAAAGGAATGCATAGAAAAGTTGATTCCTGGTGGAGAGGTCCATTCACCAATCATCACTTCTGGGGAGAACATGGTTTCTTGATGATATATCAAGATAGAACACCATTTTCACTACTCACAGTGGGCAGCATCTGAGGCACTTCAATCCTTGAAGTATCATATGACATCAATTGTACATATTTGTATAGTCTTTAGTTTTGTTTTGTTTTTGTGCATTTATTTTTGGGTAGCATGACTCCATAGCCCAATGGCATACATGAAGGCACTGAGATTCTGGATTCTACTCCCTTCAATTATTTTTGTAATCGATGAAAATTCCCCAACTAGAGCCAGCTATTGTTCCCAAAACCTGTCACTTGTTTTTAGGGACAACATATCAACTATTTTGGTCTTGAAGGCCACAATGATCTCTTCCCTTCTCAAAAATGTTTTGAGTATTCAAATTATTCAATTATTCAAGTCTTCTCAGCTAAAGAACTCACAGGTTCAACAGGCAAGCTTTCTCAAAAAGAAGTTCTAACACTTAGGCAATTTCAAGGCTAGTTCAATCAAAGGTCCATCGGCAGGCTTCAAACAAGTGGAATGAACTATTGAACCAATGAACCGTTGAACCTTGAACTTTCACAAGTTCAAAGTTCAAAGTGGTTTAAAGGTTCAAAAGGAGTTAAGCGCTTCAAAGGATCTAGAAAGTTTAAAGACTTCGGCAAGTTCAAAAGTTCAATGACTTCGGTGGACTTAAAGAAAAGAAGGCTTCGAAGAGTTTCAAAGGTTCGAATGGAAGATTCTAGAAGATGTTCAAAGTGGAAGATTATAGAAGAATATTCCAAGCAAATGGTTTAAACGATTAGTTCAACAAATACATTGAACTCATAAAAATGACTAAGTGAACGCGACCCTTTGTAAGAAACATTGAACCGCCGACCATTGAACCACTTTGAACCGTTAAACCATTAAAATTATGCATTCCAAAGGTTCAAGGTTCAAAGCAATTTAAGTGACTAAGTGATTAGTGACATCCCTACAGATGTTAAATATAAGGTTATGAAATATATGTTGATTTTCAAAGATGCACACCTGAGAACAAACTCAGCGACTGGCCAAAGAAGGAGCTGAAAAAGCCAGCTAAAAGTGAGAAGATAACCCTGAGAGCTCATATTTCCAAGGAAGGACAAAACGTGGCAAGGAAAGAGAGAACAACTATAGAAAATCTAGAAATATCTATAGGAGAGTTATTTCCAGTAGGTGAAACAATCCACCAGGTGCACATCAGAGAGCGTGAGCATTCAAAGATGTAGCCTATTTTTTTGCATTAAGTAAAGATGAATGGATAGCCGTGTAAGCATCATAAAAAAATCTAGACAACCCATGCTTAGGAGGAGACATTTGAGATGATTTAGAATGCCAAAGTCAAGGCCGATGATCTTTTCCAAAATGGCCCTGTCATAGGTATTCAAGGCATTCAATTCAGCATGGGCCATTTTCATGAAAACAAGCACCCAAGTCTTTCTTGGAATGCTGTCTATTGTAATCTCCCATTTTATAAGGGAGACCTCTCTATTATCAGAAGTGAAACTCTGCCCAAATTGAAAGGCATTCCTGAGACTTTGAGCTCAGACTGTTAATCATATTTTGTTATTTGAATGAGAAAACAAGTGACCTTTTAGACTTTGTGCTGGAATAGCTTGTGTTATTTAGGAAATTGTTCTTGTGTCTGTTTCCTAGGAGCATTCTTGTCCATTTATTTAACAAGTAGAACTAGTGGAAGTAATCAGGAAGGTGTCTTGAAGCTGACTGTGGAGAGACTTTGTGCTTCCACAATGGTCTTTAGTGTGTTATTTTCGGTATCTATGTAAAGGATCTTGGGATGAATTTGTGCCCCCATTGTCCTTCGTATATTTCACTCTTTGGTAGTTGAGGTGAAGATTTTGTGCTACACTTCATCTTGTTGTGTTACTGTGTCTAGTTACTTTTACTACCCAAAAAGGAATCTGGCTGTTGACTGAGTATTACTTCTGAAAGAAGAGAAGTACCTCCAGCAATCACCCATGAATTATCTTATGTCTATGAACATCATCTCTGAAAAAAGAGAGATGGATGGTGTTATCCTACCCTGAGTGTTATTTTTAGCTTATATTTATAGTATATAGTACCTTATAGTTATAGGGAACCTCCCCTTGATGAGAGGAGAGATTTGTCTCATTTTGATGTGGTAAACTTGCATGTTTTCGCTGATCAATCTCCCTATGCTGTGGTTGAAACACCTATTTTGCCCTTAGTTAGTTGGTGACAAAATATTCACCCAACAAATTTCAAGGAAACTTGTTGAATAATTATTTTTAGAAATGAATATTGAATATCTACATCTCAAGTGACATCATTTATTGGGAAGACATTCCTAGGCCATAAATGCCACAAATATCAGGATTCATTCCCTCCATGCCTCTTAATTTCCCCTTATTTCAATTCCATGATGAGGATAATTGCAAACTTAATTCCAAAAAATGAATTAATCCTCAACCACACATCTCAATCTTGAGATGGATGGTTGAGGTTGATTCTAGCCAAATGCAAAAATCTATAAATAGGAAGCCTCACAACATCATTTCTAAGCTTAATTACTGCAAAGTTATAATGCAAGATTGGTGCTAAAATCTTCAAGCAACTAGTGTTATAATTCAAAATTAATTCCAATCCAAGCCAAGCCACAAGCCAAAGGTGCCAATAGGAGATGAAGGTAGCCACACTCCATTGAAGAAGACCTCTTGAAGTATAAGCTAAGCAAGCCACCATTACAAAGGCATTTAGAGAAACCAAGGAAGGTGAAGGAATTATTGTGTTTGATTCTTTGATTTTTAGTTGTGCTTGTCATTTGTGTTTGTTAACTAAGCTCTCCCTAGTGTCTAGGCCTAGAGATGTTATGTTATTAGTGTGTTTATTTCATTTTGTTTTCATTTGGAACTAACACCATACTAGCCATCCTCTCTTGTGTCAAATTCCTAGATCATAACATATGGCATGCCTAGTGGGACCAGACACATCCCACACATGAAGAAGATCATTTTGCATCTTTAAAATATTCATTTAGACCCTTAAAACTCTTACAAATTGATTTTATAACTTTTTTTTGTCATTTTTGGTTTTGAGGGTTTTTACATAGTAACCGACGTCAATAGAAATACTGACATCGATTACTTGGCTTAACTAATGTCGGTCAACAGAATTGACATCAATCAGATATCAATTGGCCATAACCGATGTCCGTCACTATTTTTTTCCAAAAACATAGACCCGAGACCTACTTTTCCAAAGTTTCTTGTTTCAAACTCAAAAGATATTCAAAGCTAAAGGACATGCTAATAATTTTGTTACAAGACCAAGCAAGATATTTGCTCTAAACATGTTTAAATCACTTTTGCATGCTTAAAGTTCGATTAGGAAATTTGTCTTGGTGATTAACAAAGAATTTAAGTGTCTTTGGTAAATGTTTTCAAAGTTTACAACTGAGACCAAGGGGTCGAATGAACACCACCAAACATTTCATTTGGGATTAAAATTGAACACACTTGTCAATTTTTGCTTGCAATAGTTGTTTAGATTAATCTTGTTTGGAAAAAATAAGGGTGTTACATGTATACTCTTTCATTTGTCCCCTATAGGGAACCCTTGGAATCAAAATCACCATTCTTAGTGAAAGTATCCTAGTCCAAGGCTTAGAAAGAAAGTCATCTGAATCACTCTCCAAAAACTCATCAAAGTTTGGGTGACCTTGAAAACAACCCTAAAGTCATTCTACTTTCATGCTTTATTTATTTATTCATCTTGGCTTGTGAGGGGGACTTCATCACCTCCCACAAGTTCTTTAGGGAAGCTTTAACCTAGGGTTTTATCTCCTGGCATTAACTTAATTTGACTCCTTTGGAGTTGCACAAGGGACATAGTGTCACTTTGGACATCACACTACACTGAGTGAATAGTAGGATGTAGTGGTTGTAAAAAGGACCAGACCTTTTTACAAGCAGAGTGATATGAACCCAAAATTCATGATTTTTTTTTGCATTGTTTGACGTGAAAGTCATTATGCAATTGATTCCCCTAGATCATTCGTAAACTTGTTATAATTTAGATAAATCCCTACTTGTCATGGAATTATTCTTGGTGTAAGGTGAGCCTCAAGGTCCATGTCATAATATTGTCATTTGAGAGAAGAGGAGGTGTAAAAACTCTACTATATAATGTGCATTTACTTTTGGATGAACACTTAAAATCCTCTCAAATGACGTATATTGATGGATTCCAATAGTACCAAGCAACCTTGTCAGTTTAGGATCTAAGGGTGATTAATTAGTTGATCTTGTCCTAGTTTAAAGTCTTGGTTAGAGTCAAAACTTGGTGTAAACAAATAAACCAAACCCAACACATAGTCCAAATTTTCCTTTGAACAAAGAGGTGCTATGTTTCCCATGTGAGATCATCCATTTTCCTTGTTCAAATTTCATCGCAAGCTTGAGAGTCATATCATCCACTTTGGTGCAGTTATGCCGCCCAATTAATTCTAGACCTTTACCAAAGTTCTTTAAGTCCTTCACTTATAATTTGAATTTGAAATTACACCTTTACAAGTTCATAGGGTTGATGTGTTAAGTGGGTTCACTATTTGCACTAAACTTGAGGGAACTTAGGTTTAATTTCCAATTTAGGTTGAAGGTCGTTTTAGACTCATAATCATTATCATCACTTGATAGACTTAAGCCATTTTGTGCTAAACACTTTCACTTTAAGTCTATGTACCACAACATTTTGAGTCAAGAAAAGTAGTGTTATGATAACAAAATCATGGAAAAATGTCTTTTTTTTAGAAAGTATTTGAAACAAACTTTTTTATCACACCTTTGGGGTAGTATAGCATCATTACGCTACTCAAATCATTTAAAACTTTGTTTCATGGAACTTATTACATAGAATTCCAAATTTGTTCCTATATATTTTAGACTGATCTAAGTGTACTTTTGATCCTTTATCTAAAGCACAGTTATACTATTCACTTTTGTCTAGCTTGATTATAAAAAAAACTAAGTTTTATGCCATTATTTATTAGAAAATAAGCTATTGTTAAAGTGCCTTTTGTTTCATACCTTATACCTAGTTGATCAAGTTCATGTCCAAGAATCAAACGCCTAGTGTTTGATAGAAGTGTTTCAAATTCACTAGATTAAAACTTTCATCTATTTTCAAAGTCTATATTTTGATGTTGTTTGGCCAAGAGTCCTCGCATATGCCTTGTTTGAGCCTAGCTTTTGATGCCGCGTTTGGCCAAAAGACCTAACAACTTTTAATTTCCTAGATTAGACTAATTTGAAACACTTCAACCTTAGAGTTTGGCATTTTGATTTTTTGATCCATTTACTTGCTTACCTTTGCATGAATAGTGAATGTTAGATACTTTACTCTAGCTTGTTTCCTCACAAATCTTTGCATAAACCTTTTGATCCTTTTGAAAAATCTAGACCAAGTTGAAGGCGTCATTTATTTTAGATTCTATCTTTTTTAGAGTTTGTATAACTCTTTGACCTTTTATCACCAAGCATTGACTATGGATCCAAAAATGTATTCTTATGCTCGTAGTGGACTCATGTACAATCCATGGATTAGTAATGTAATTGCACAAGAAGAAATGGTGCAAGACCCATATGTGGATAACATTGCTTATGAAATGGATTATTATCCCTCTTATAATACTCAATTAGGGGCACAAATCCAATATCCATTGGCTAACTATTTGGTTAACACACCACCTTACACAAAATAGGACCAAGAACAAACTACGTAATACTTAGCTATAATACCAATGGTGGATGAGCCAGTACCTCAATAGCCATATGCTACTAATTCAACTTCCATGTATGATCCAATTGTGTTTGAGTGACAGAAAATAAACATGATATTTTGGTTAGGACCATAGAGGTAGGGGCTAAGTTTCTAGTAGACTTCCCCCATGAAAATCTACCAAGTCCAGTAAGAGTTCCCCATAATTTCATTTACAATCAACAAGTTTCTTCTAACAATCCTATGGCTCTAGTCCAAATAACGTATTGAGACCCCAATATACCCAATCGAAGCAAAAACATCATGGAAGATAACTTTAAACAAATGCAAATAGCATACCAAACCTACCTAAATTTAACACATGATTTTAATCAAATCAACATGGTAAGTAAGCCCCTCATTGACCTAGTTTCTTCAACAGGAGTGTTGATGGAATTAACTAGAGAATAAAATATGAGTTCTGACTCATTTATGCAAACTAATTTGATAGATAACTTGATGCATATACTAGTTATTGAAGAAGTGTCTTCAGCTTCTACACTAAATAGTGAGCCAAACATAGTAGATAATGTGCAAATAGCATCTAATCTTGATCAAAGTGATACCAACGCATAAACAACTAGCCAACAACATGTGCCTATAGTTAATCCCATGAGCAGATCATCATACCAAGGAATAAGAGTTTTTTTACCATAGCCTCAACCAACTACTTCCTCAAGTGTACAACCTACAAGATTAGATAATCAAATAATGACTAATGTTACGCCTCAATGATAGAATGTGATGAATCCTACTCCTCCTCAATAAGTAGCGAGTGGTATTCCACAACAACAGACACAATCTAGTGTACCAACATACTAGAGGATGAGACATTACCACCTCAACTAGGGGTAACTAATATTCCACCTCACCAAATAATGACAAACATACCTCTTCAGCCACAGAATAATATGCCAGTCCAAAACCAGGTAATGTCTAGCCAACAACGTGCAAATATTGGTTAGCGACAGATGTCAAATCTACAATATGCTTTCACTTCTTCATAGGAATCCATGCAACAATAAGGTCCCCATGTTTCTCAAGTACCTACTAAACAACTATTGATTCAAAATGTGCCACAAATCTAGAGATAGGGTCTTGGTTCACAAGTTCCCACTCAATAGTAAGCTTCGATTAGTTGGCAGTATGTCCCTTTTCAACCACAAAAGGCATAGTATAGTTATATCCCTTCATCCCAACCATAAAATATTTCAAGTCAAACATTTATCATCAACCCAAACTAGAATATTTCATAGCCAAATATGTAATTTCAAGTACATCCCAATCCACATATGCGTATTCTTGGTCTATTTCTCAACCAAGACAATGTACCCCAATAGGTGTCTCTATCATACCTTGGACAAAGTGTCCCACTTGTGACCTCCCAACCATCTATCCAAACTAATATTCTCCTCAAACCAATATCCCTTATAGTTTCCTATCCCAAGAATTGTAATAGATGAAGGATGCAATTGCTACCATTCAGGTGGGGAAGCAGACTAAGAAGTTCAAATTAGATGACGCATGTTCCTATCCATTCAACATGGAGTATTTACAAATACCATTTCCTCTAGGATATGAACCACCCAAATTTGATAAGTACAAAGGGAAAGGTGACCCTAAGGTCCATATGACTGAATTCTTTGTTGCATGTTAACCAGTGGCATATAGTGACATATACCTCTTGTTGTTGTTTCTAAGGAGCTTGGTTGGATGAGCCTTGGAGTGGTTTCTAAAGTTTCCCAAGAATTCAATAACAAACTTTGATGATCTTTCTGATAAATTTGTGCAGCACTTTTCTTATAATCTTGAGCATGAGATTTCATTAGTAGACCTAACATAAGCAAAGCAAAAATCTAGGGAGAATTTTATGAGTTATTTGCAGTGATGGAGGGTCCTTACAAGCCATTTCACCCATAGTTTACTAGATAAACAATTAGCTATTGTGTTTACTAAAAATTTGTAGAGTGAGGTAGCCTATCATCTAGAACTGCAATGTGCACATACGTTCAAAGAGATCATTGATAAAGGTTTGTTGATCGAGAAAGCGCTCATCAATAAAGGGTCATCAAGCTTAATTTAAATAATCAAAATCAAGGTACCAATCATGAGAATGACCAAAATCCCATCTAAGCATAGGCATCACAACCAACATAAATAACAATCATGAAAGAGCGAAGCAATTCAATCAAAATAGGAATGTTTTGGGACATGGAGTGACCGAATCTCATCATCTCCAAGCATCCTAGACATCATTTGCACCACCTTTTCAACTTACTCCTCCCAAAAACCTCTCCAACCAATGCCACAAGTGTAATAACCAAGACCTGTACAACAAATATAGAAGCATTTATCATTACAAACCCCTCCTCCTAGAAGAACCATCCCTGCATGTCATGTCTTTAGTGACTTAGGAGAACCTATTGAGTCTAAATTTCATAAGATTATTGTTGCTAATCTGATTAGTTGTCCCATACCAAAGCATTATCTATAAGGCATTCCTTACCCTGATTGGTACTGTGAAAATGAATTTTGTGACTATCATCAGGTCAATGGGCATAATCTACGAAGATGTGTCCAATCAAACATTTAATTGAAAATATGTTGGAGAATGGGGAGATAAAATTGGATAATGGTGCTTCCACTTCCAATCAAAATCTTGGGATCTATCAAAACCCCTTTCCCTGACATAAAAATAAACATCAACAAAATAATTATCAACAATAAAAATGACCAGTGCAGTAGCAAAATCAATAGTATCAGAATCAAAGGCCAAACTAGCATAATCAACAAAATCAGCAGTAGAATCCAAAACGATAAAACAATGGACAAAATTAAGGTCAAAATAACAAAAACTAACAAACCTACCATGTATTTTCACATGACTACAATAGGGTTGTACATCATATTGCAGGGGGTAGTGTTAATACCATCTCTATTAATCCTTGACCAAGTATTAATCAGCCTAGACCATTTATAAACAATAATATTTATCCAAATGACATGGATAATCCTTCTTTGACCTAGGAGTGCATACAGGCAAACCAAGAAACTAGGACTTCCACTTTTGGATCTTATAGTGACAACTCATTCTTGCCACATGACCACATGCAAGTGCACCAACAACCAAGACTTATCCTATCTAGTCCCACACCATTTCCAACATTGATTAGCAATAATGGTCTAATATTTAATCTCAATTATGTAATGACAAATCAAAGGTAAAACATTACTATCTCAGGCCACCAACCATCTTCCACTTTGCCTATCATCCAACCAACCATTCAGCCTTGGAATAAACCACTCACTGTTGACCAAGACAAGTTTGATATTGTGGAACAATTGTAGAAGACACCAACACAAATTCTATAGTAGATTTTTTGTGGACATTAATAATCCACAAAAACATCTTGAATGATTTTTTGACCCAATCCACTATTGCTAATGATATATCCATTGATAAATTTCAAGCTTTGGTTAGATACCTAGCTCTAGACCAACAAGTCACATTCAATCAAAGAAATGTGTCTTCCCTTAACCTGCTCCATAATAACCCATTGTACATAAAAGTTTGTATCAAACCACATAAATTGAAATGTGTCCTTATTGACAATGGATCTAACCTCAACATAGTGTCTCTCAAACTCATTAAGCTCTTTGGGTACACAATGATAGATCTCCAGCCAGAAATAATAACTATTAAAGCCTATGATAATTAGGAAAGAGAGTCACAGGGCACTATTAGTTTTCTAGTTATCATTGGGCCTTTGACTCATGATACACTTTTCCATGTGTTGGATCTTAAGTTATCATACAACATGCTTCTAGGTAGGCCTTGGTTACATGAGATTTGTGTAGTCTCATCAACATTGCATCAATGTATCAAGTCTTCCCAATCAAGGATGGAGGTGAGTATTTCAGGAGATTTGCACCCATATGAACACTATAAACATCTTGAGGCTGAATTTCAAAGCTATAATTATTAGTATGGCATGAATCCTAGTTCCAAGCAAGATAAATGAAAAGTTATATTTATTGATATTTCATCAGATAATTGCATAGATCTTAATACCTTGGATTCCCTTTCCCACATGCCAACTCCTAAAGCTTCAAATCATTTCACCATTGTAGCTAATGGACCAGGAGAATATGTGACCCATGATAAATTTCATATCACCAATCTTCCTCAGAATTCGAAAACCTTTGGGTGACCTAAATTCATTCCACATATGCATTGGCAACAAAAGAACAAAGATAAGGGACTAGTCACATTTGTACCAGCATCTGGCCTAGAACTTGACCCTCTTGAAGGGAATGAATCATGGTTATACAATGATGACCAAGCGGATTGTTATAAAAATGTAAAGTATCATATTCCTAATAGGATCATGGAGCGTCAAAATTATGAAGGAAGAGGCTGGTTGAATCAGTAAGGAACCATCAATCCAATTTCCATGAATAAGTATGAAAGACCTTATGGACTTGGATTTAAACCACCTAGGGGTGACCCCACATATTTTATTCAAAATCCACCAACAACTAGTGATGATGATGTCAAAAGTGAAGCAAAGTCTGATCATAGCCTTACTTTTGATAACCTAACTGAAACCAACCTGTTTGATAACAATGGCATTTGTACCCTTACCCAAGTCATTCCTCACAATATATTACCATTATATTATCAACAACTGATAGATTGGGACCAACAAGAATCTAGTCTATCAATTGATGAGTTCCAAAATGATGAGACATTCTATGATTTCTTAGGCCTTAGAGATAATGTTTCATTGGGAGATCACAAATTAGGATTCTCAATCACATTAGATCCTACAACCTATTTTGGAGAGTGAGTGAAAACCCTTAGCCAAAAAAAAATAAGTAAAAAATTGAGGTCCCAAAGTGAAAACCTATTTAAGGTGCTTTTTGACTAGGGAAAAAGTAAAGATAAAGGCCAGTTTAGTGGTGAAAACCTATTTCAGGTGCCATTAGATGGGGGTGTCCATTCTTCTTCGAATTTAGACTAGGAGAACACTAAACATGAACTTACATATGGACATGAGTTCAATTTTGATCAAAAACAAGTATTTGATCAAATTCTCTAAGAATTTTGGACTGTTTCTGTTACATGTCCAAATCTCCTATTAAGAGACTTAGATTCATCATGCCTAGGAGATGTTGAAGAGCAAGTCCTAACAAAGGACCTTGACATAGTCTTATAGTTCGAGTCATTTCCTACTATCCTATAAGATAGTTTGACCCTTCTAGTCAAAGATACAATGGAGGTAAATATCAAGACTCCATCAAACCTAAAATAGATAAAATTAGGAGCATCTCTCACTGAGGAGGAATACAACATCTTTACAGTTCTGTTGAAATATTTTTTGGATATTTTTGCATGGGCCTATTTTGACATGCCAAAATTAGACCCCACCTTGGTTATGCACCACCTTGTGGTTAATCCTAATGCCAAACTGGTAAAATAAAAGCTCTGTAAGATGCATCCTTGCATTACTATATTAGTAAAGAAAGAGTTGGAAAAACTCTTAGAAGCAGGATGTATCCAATCCATTGACTACTCTGAATGGATCTCTAATGTGTTATCTGTTAGGAAAAAGACTAAAGGAATTAGAATTTTTACTAATTTTTGAGACATCAATAAAGTTTGTCTTAAAGATGATTTTCCATTACCTAATATTGACGTGATTGTCAACTCCATGATAGATTATGAAATGCTTTCACTCATGGATGGATTTTCAAGATACAATCAGATCAGAATAACACCAAAATATCAACATAAAATACTGTTCACCACTCCATGGGGAACATTTTGTTATCAAGTGATGCCATTTGGCCTTAAAAATGTGAGAGCTATATATTAAAGAGCCATGACTATCATATTCCATGATATGATGCACACTATTATTGAAGACTATGTTGATGACATATTAGGAAAATCCAAGATCAAAGATAACCATCCAGTAGTGTTGCATAAGATATTTGAAAGACTACGAGAGTACAAAGTCAAACTAAATCCAAAGAAATGTGTGTTTGGTGTAACTTCAAGCAAATTATTAGGCTTCATCATGTCTCATAGAGGTATTAAAGTTGATCCAGCTAAAGTCTATGCTATAACTAAGATACAACCACTAACCAATTTGAATCAACTTAGTAGTTTCCAGGTAAGATCTAGTTCATCCAATTCTTCATCTCTCAGTTAGCAGACAAGTGCCATCCATTTACACATCTTTTAAAGAAATGAGTTGCATTTCACTAGGATGATCACTACCAAATAGCTTTTAATAACTCAAGGACTATCTTGTTAATCTGCCTATTTTATTACCTCCTATGCCAGGAAAGCCATTCTTGTTATACCTATCAACTACCAATTATGCTCTGGGGGCACTCTTTTCTCAATATGATGATAATGGAAAGGATCATTACATATGAACATAGTTATAAAAACTTGTCTATCCATGGTTTTTGTAGCTTAAAAACTACATCATTACATGTTGAATAATAAAACCATGGTCATTTCAAAAGTAGATCCACTCAAGTATCTACTATCTAAAATAGTTTTTCAAGGTAGAATGGCTAAATAGATCATGCTTCTTAGTGATTTTCACATAGAGTATGTCAATCAAAAAGCAATAAAAGGATAAGTTCTTGCAGATCAACTTGTTGAAGCACCTCGCATGGACACACAACCACTCAATTTTCCATTTCCTGATGAATCCATCATGACCATTATTGATACACCCCTTGAAGATTAGCCTTGGAAGCTATATTTTGATAGATCATTCACTGTGCATGGACCAGGGGTAGGCCTATTGTTTATTACACCATAAGGGGATCTAATCCCTAAATCATTCAAAATCAGCTTTCCTTGTACAAACAACATGGCTAAATATGAAGCACTTATTGCAGGACTTTGACAAGCAATGCATTGGAATATATCTCATCTTCAAGTTTATGGTGATTCTTAGTTAATCATCAATCAAGCCACAAATCATTTTCAGACCAAAGATGACAAATTGGTTCCATATAAAGCCATCATTGACACTCTTAAAAAGCAAATTGCCAACATTTAGTTTGAGCATATATCAAGGGCTAGTAATAGAATGCAGATGCCAAGGCTACTATTGGCTCTCTGATTCGACAAATAGATAAAGCTAAAGAGTATCAATTCCTCATCAAGAATTTGTCAACACCAGCTCATGAACCTTTAATCATTGCCATGATTTGTAATATTTTTGGTCCTAATTATATCTGGTACTCAGACCTTTACAACTACCTTCATGACCATGTTCAGCCACCTAACCTATCTTGAAAACAAACCAAAACCTTCATTCATCATTCCACTCATTATACTTTACTTAGATCCACTCTTTATCATCATAGTTTTGATGGAACTCTGCTTTGTTGTTTAACTTCAGTAGAGTCTACATTAGCATTAAGAGAAGTTCATGAAGGAGTATGTGGAGCCCATTCTAAAAGGGCAGTCTTATCTATAGGTATCTTGCGTACTGGTTATTATTGGCCCATAATGGATGTAGATTTCATTGCATATGTAAATAAATATGGAAAATGTCAATGGCATGCTAATTTGATTCATGCCCTAGCAAAAACTCGAAAACTGATGTTGACACCATGGCCATTTTCTACATGGGGACTTGACCTCATTAGGAAGATTAACCCCACTTCATCTGATGGTCATAAACATATCCTTACCACCACTGAATATTTCACTAAGTGGGTTGAAGAAATACCCCTCACTTATGTGACTGGAAAGCAAATTTCCAAATTCATCTTCAACCACCTCATCTGCCACTATGGTATCCCCTTTGACATTATATCTAATAATGTAGAATCATTCAAGAATAAATATGTAGACTAGTTATGTACTAAATACAACATCATCCAACATTTTTCTACAACATATTACCATCAAGGTAATGGCAAAACTAAGGCATCCAACAAAACCATTGTCAATATTCTCAAAAAGATTGTCAATGATGTCAGTCATGACTGGCACCTCTAGATATTACCTACCCTTTGGGCATACCATGCCAATCATCATACCCCCATAGGAGCCACCCCATACTCACTTGTTTATGGTACTAAATCCATCCTTCTCATTGAGGTCGAATTGCCTTCACTACGCATCTCTTTCAAGCATGTCTTGGATGATCATGACTATCGAGTAGCTCACCTGCAAGAGCTGGACCTACTAAATCAGAAATGCATAGCTGTGTTGGGTGAATATTTTGTCAACAACTAACTGATGAGAAAAATAGGTCTCTTTAATCACAACATAGGGATATTGGTCGGCTAGATGTGCAGGTTTACCACATCAAAAGGGGACAAATCTCTCCTCTCATCAAGGGGAGGTTCCTTGTAAATAGGAGGAGGCTATATACTATATATATAAGTAGAAATTAACACTCAGGGGTAAGATAACACCATCCATCTCTCTTTTTTTAGAGATGATGTTCACAAACAAAAGAGAAAATATTGGTGAAAACACTGAAGGCACTTCTCTTCTTTCAAAAGTGATCTTGCAGGAAACAACAGAAGTTCTTTTAGGTAGTGACAAGTAACTGGTAACAAAGGGCGTAGTAACTAGCAGACTAAGATGTAGCACAAAGTCTCCACCTTGACTACCCAAGAGTGAAATATGAACGACAATGAGGGCACAAAGTCATCCCAAGGTCCTTTACACAAAAATAGAAAAAAGACAAACACACTAAAGGCAATTGTAGTCAGCACAAAGTCTTCCCACAGTTGGCTTCAGGACACCTTCCTGATTACTTCCACTAGTTCTGCTTGTTAAATTGAGTAAACAAGAATACATTCAGGAAACAAACATAAGAATAATCTCCTAGAATGACACAAGCTATAACAGCACAAAGTCTGAAAGTAACATGCTTTTTGATTCAAACAAAGAAATATGATGAACAATTTGAGCTCAAAGTCTCAGTAATCGCCTCTCAATTTTGGCAGAGTTTCACTTCTATAATCAAAATATCTCTTTTGCATAATGCAAGAGATTACAATGTATAGCAGCCAAGAAAGGCTTGGCACTTTTTTCCATGGGATGGACCATGCTACATTTAATGCCTTGAATGCATTTTCAGTCCTGTCGAGAGGCCATGCTTGGAACAGTGCATTGCCTTAACTATGGCATGTCCATTCATCTTATATGTCTCCTCCTTAGCATGAGTTGTCTGGTCCTTTTCTTGATGTCTGCACAGTTGTCCACTTTGCCATTACTTCATGGAAGAAAAATAGGCCGCATCTTTGATTTGGTATGCTCAGATGACCACTTGATCAACTGTTTCACCTACTAGAAATAACTCCCTTGAAAATATTTCTGATCTTTTTGTAATATTCTCTCTTCTCTATAGCAATTGAAGCTCTCGGGCTATCTCCTTCAGCTAGTCACTTGGTTCATTTTTCAAGTTTTGTGCCATATTCAAAAACTAATAGATATTCCATTACCTTAAATTTGACGTCTGTGGGGCTGTCAATGGTGGCTGGCTATTTGAACCATGTTGAAACATGAACCTTTGAACCTATGAAAGTTCATTGGTTTAATGGTTTAGGTGATCTTTTTCAGCTCCCTGGTTCAATCGCTTCCTTGTTCTTTGCTTGAACCATCCCTTTGAACCGTCTCTGGAATCTTCCATTTGTTTCTTTCCTTTTTGTTTGGAGCTTCCTTTGAACTGTTGAACTTGTGAACCATTGAACTTTGAACTCTTTTGGTTCAAGGTTCAATCAGTTTATTGGTTCATCCTTTGTCCCATTGTTTCCTTTATTATTTTAAGTCCCTTTGAGGCCTTGAAAATCCTTCGGCTTTTGTCTTTGGAATGCCCCAAAGGGAAGGTGTCCCTTTGGGCTTTGAGAAAGGTCCTTTTTGTTAGTGCTGAGAGCCCCCTGCAAGGGTACCTACCCTTCCGGGTCTTTCGGGCAACCTTTCGGCTTCATTCTTTTAGAGAGTGTTCAAGCTTCAATTCCTTCAGACAAAATGTATGAAAGAATTCCTTCAGACATTTTGTCTAAAGGAAATCTTTCCTTGGATGTCTTTTTCTATCAGGCTTTTGCTTTTGGGTTTTTCCTTCGAACATTTTGTCCAAAAAAATTTGTCTTTGCCTTATCTATTTTTTTGATGAAAATCTTCCTAAAAGAATTCTTACAGTTCCTTCACTTAGTAATTCCCTCAGACAAAAAGTCTAAAGGAAATGTTCCCTTTCGGCCTTAGTCACTTTTTTATCCTTTAAACCCATGTTCCCTGCCCTCCGCAAGGTCACTTGTCTCTAGTTCATTGCCCTCTGCAAGGGCATTTGTTCCTTCAACTTTGGGGTAGTCCTTTGAACCAACCATTTGAACCGACCAATTGAATCAACTTTGGTTCAATGGTTCCATTGGTTCAATCTCTTTGTTTTGGCTAAATCTTTTGAAGCTGTTGAACCTTGAAGCGGTTGAACTTGATGAACTTCTGACAAAGTGCTTAACTCTTTAAGCTTGTTGACGATGTTGAACCTTTGAACGCTTTTAACCCATTGAACCAAAATGGTTCAAGGTTCAATGGTTTAATGGTTCAATGGTTTAATCCTTGCTTAGAAGCTTGCTGATGAACATTTTTGGTTGAACCAAGGCATTTAACCAAGGCGTTGAAATTGCCCAAGTGTTGGAAACTTGCTCTTTTGAGAAAACTTACCTGTTGAAGCCTTTAAACCTATTGAACCTTGTTAATTTCAAGCCTACAGAGTCCCTATTTTCAAGCCTCTAGAGTCTATAGTTTCAAGCCTACAGAGTCTGTAGTTTCAAGCTTGCAGAGTCCGTAGTTTCAAGCCTATAGAGTCTGTAGTAATCTAAAAAAGCTTGAATAATGGAGAATTTGAATACTCAGAACAAATTTTGAAAAGGGAAGAGAGGATTTTGGTCTGTTGAACCAAAAAAGTTCATATGTTGTCCCAAAATGAGTGATAGATTTTGGGAACAACAGCTGGCTCCAGTTGGGGAACTTCCTTCAGTTGAAAACTTGGAACAGCTGAGGGGAGTAGAAACCAGAATCTCTGGTGCCTTGAAGTATGCCATTAGGCTATGGAGTCATGCTACCCAAAAAGAAAGGCAACAAAAATGAAAATGAAAATCACAAAATAGAACTAAAGACTATATAAATATACATATGTACAGATGATCTTATCTGATACTTTAAGAATTATAGTGCTTCAAACGCTGCCCATTATGAGACAATGAAAATGGTGTTACGTCCTGATAAACCAGCAAGAAACCATTTTGTCCCCAGAATTGATGATGGACAGATGGAAATCTCCACCAGGAATCACATTTTTTATGCACTCCTTTTGGTTCTCTCTTCTTGCTCCATGGCAAGACTTGATATCCAATCTGAAAACCATAAATCCTTGCTCTCTTGGTGAAGAGTTCATTTTCATGACTTTGGCACGTAACACTATGGTCCACTACCATATCTTGTTGTTCTTCTGGCCCATTGAAGCACATAATTTGATTGTCAGCATCAAACACCTGAGAAACCATTAGCTTAGCATCTCCTTTGGCGTGAAGGAGTTTGACATCTTTATCTTGAGCAACCAATCTGAGCAGCAGTGATTCATACTTAGTAGTGTTTTTGGCATTTCCAAACTACAACTTGTATGAAGAAGGAAAAATATCTCCTTGAGGAGATATCAACCCAATCTTGGATCCAACATTGGTAGAATAATTACTGCCATCGGATTCCAGGATCCAAACATCATCAAAAATTGATCTTCTATCAAATTTTTCTTCATTAGAGATGGAAGATCCTTTTCTATCTGTACTATGCCCTACCAATTCTTATAATGTCTTATTTGAGTCAATTCTTGGATTTCCAGCTATAGGACTTTCATCTGCAGAAACATGAACATCCTCTGTGGACAAAAAATAATTATCCCTGCCTGAAGACTCAAACAAAATTTGAGCTTCAGGTGCTGATGTCTGAGTGACAACAAATTTTGCCTCCTTTTCATGGAGTAATCTCTGCATAATGCCTTTGACTGGGATCCTCACTTTAGATAGGTCCATGCTTAGTTCACTGCCAACATCCTTGCAAAAAATTTTCCCAAGAAGGATGGCATAGGAGGCTGGGACATTGGCCACCAAGACTATCATCTTGATTCTCTTATTTGGGAATGCTGTAAATGCAAATTGGGCATCATTAATTTATCCCAGAAGTGGCACTTATTTGTTATCCATGGAGAAACATCTCCCAAATGTCTTGGTCAGTGTGAGACCAAGGGATTCTACCACTTTAGCAGGCATGACATTGTTAGATGCACCAGAATCTATGATGCAGTTGCTCAGCTTGTGACCGTTTATCAATAGGGAAACATAGAAAGGCTCGATTTTTCCAGGGGTAGTAGGAGGAGTAATGACAAGATTGTTTGGGATGGACATGTTCCTTGGAGGATCATGGGTTACCTTCTTAACATCTTGTCCTATAGGGATGGTTTGATTCTTCACACACTTGACCAACCTGTCCAACTGCTCAGGGTTGGATTGCAAATATTCAAACTCAGTCATTTGAATTTTGGTCTTCTTAACATGGTCGACTATGTCAAATGACTGAAATGGACTAGGAATAGGGAAAGGTAGTTTATTCTTTTAGTTTTTAAGGGGGGAAGACTAATCTGTGAAGTTGAAGTTAAAGGTGCAAAAATGTTTGGGGTACTTACTTTTATTGCAATCATCAAGTCCTTTGGTTGAAAAGGTAGAGTGGTTCCCCACTTAGCAATTGAAATTTCTAGTTGAGGTCACTCCTCTATCTTCTCTTTATTAGCTTGCTAGGCTGACTGATTCTTGGACTGGGTGAACACAGCATATGATCCCTCAGCTGCTTCACCTTTACTTTTGGGTTCATCCTAGTAATTCAAGAAACCAATGTTGGACTCGTCAGCTGATTCTTCTTGGTGTACTACAAAGAGATCAGCATCATTTTCTTGATCAAACTTAGGTTGGAAAGAGAAATCATGTTCTATTTCTAGATATCTAACTGCTGAATTGGTTAGAGGTGCTTCAAGGGCAAGGTTCCTCTGTGGGGGAGGAAGATGATTTGCTTGCCCTTGATACCTAGCAGCATTGCCTTGATATGACTGATTTTGAAATGCCCTCCTTGGCATATCCTAATTAGGAGGAGCATACATACCTTGGGCCATTTGTCTTTTCAAGGCTAGAAATTCATTTGCTAGCTTTTGCACCATTTGATCAGTGGTGCCTATAGATGGATATTCAGAGGATGAAGAAGATTTACCTCTATTTGGATCACTTCTTATCTTTCCTACTAAGATAAGGTCATCTTCTACCTTAGTAGCTAAGTCTTGAGTAGTAGCAAGGTCTATTTGGCTATCACATCTTAGCAAAAAACTCACTTCAGGTAGCTGTGAGTTGATGAAGAAGCATTTAAGATTCTCAGGTGTTGGTTGAGTAATGGTAGGAATCTAATTCCTAAGCTTGTCAAACTTGGCAATGAAATCTCTCATAAGTTCATGAGGTTCCTTCTTCATCTGTGTGAGTTGGGCTAACAAGGCATGTGCATCCTCTATAGGCTTGAGCCTGGCTTCAAATTTAGCTTTAAGAGAAACCCAGTCAGTGACTGACCTAGCTTGCAGATGGTAGAACCAATCTGTAGCAGCACCTTGTAATGTCTCCACAAAAAGCCTGATTGCCACGTCCTCAAATTCCACCCCTATCACGCCACAAGCTATGCTGAAAGCTGTAATGTGTTCATCAGGATGAACTCTCCTATCACCAAATAATTTGGGAAAATTCTTTCTTGAACTACGTGGTAGCTCATGTAGAGGTGGAGTCAAATTGAGTGGCCAAAAGAGTTACCCCAGGGGCCTTGAACTGCCATGATTTGATTATGGAAAAGGGGGATAATAAATCTGGGTGGAGTATGTATAGGCAAAGCTCTGGTAATAGCAGAAAAAGAAGCTTTGCCTTGTGTTGATGACCTGGTACGGGTAGGAGGAACACTCCTAGATTATTGAACTTGAAGTTGGGGAGGGAAAAAATCAAAATTGCCCTACTACACCAACTTAAAAATAGGGTCAACAACACCTTGGGCTCTCTAACTTCTAGTATAGTGTGGAGTTGCCAGATTACAGAATAAAAATGGGAAAGAATTGGTCTTACTTCAGCTTGAAGCTTGAGACTTTAAATTTGTGTGTTCTTCCCCAGTGGCATGGAGGTGGAGGAAGATGGTAAGGCTATAATGATAATGGGTAAGACACAAACCAGAGTCACCATAATATATAATGGATAAGGGTAGGAACTGCACATCATTCCCTAGAAGAGTCGCCAAAATTTTTTGGGTGAATATTTTGTCAACAACTAACTTATGAACAAAATAGGTCTCTTCAACCACAGCATAGGGAGATTGGTGAGCCAAATGTTCAGGTTTACCACATCAAAAGGGGACAAATCTCTCCTCTCATCAAGGGGAGGTTCCCTGTAAATAGGAGGAGGCTATATACTATATATATAAGTAGAAATTAACACTCAGGGGTAGGATAACACCATCCATCTCTCTTTTTTTAGAGATGATGTTCACAAACAAAGGAGAAAATCTTGGTGAAAACACTAAAGGCACTCCTCTTCTTTCAGAATTGATCTTGCAGGAAACAGCAGGAGTTCTTTCAGGTAGTGACAAGTAATTGGTAACAAAGGGCATAGTAACAAGTAGACTAAGATGTAGCACAAAGTCTCCACCTTGACTGCCCAAGAGTGAAATACGAAGGACAATGAGGGCACAAAGTCGTCCTAAGGTCCTTTACATATAAATAGAAAAAAGACAAACACACTAAAGGCAATTGCAGTCAGCACAAAGTCTTCCCATAGTTGGCTTTAGGACACCTTATTGATTACTTCCACTAGTTCTGCTTTTTAAATTGAGTAAACAAGAATACATTCAGGAAATAGACATAAGAATAATCTCCTAGAATGACACAAGCTATAACAGCACAAATTTTGAAAGTAACTTGCTTTTTGATTCAAACAAAGAAATATGATGAACAATCTGAGCTCAAAGTCTCAGTAATTGCCTCTCAATTTTGGCAGAGTTTCACTTCTATAATCAAAATATCTCCTTTGCATAATGCAAGAGATTACAATGTCTAGCAGCCAAGAAAGGCTTGATACTTTTTTCCATGGGACGGCCCATGTTGCATTCAATGCCTTGAATGCATTTTCAGTCCTATCGAGAGGCCATGCTTGGAATAGTGCATTGCCTTAACTATGATGTGTCCATTCATCTTATATGTCTCCTCTTTAGCATGAGTTGTCTGGTCCTTTTACTGATGTCTACATAGCTATCCACTTTGCCATTAATTCATGGAAGAAAAATAGGCTGCATCCTTGATTTGGTGTGCTCAGATGACCACTTGATCAGTTGTTTCACCTACTAGAAATAACTCTCTTGAAGATATTTCTAATCTTTTTGTAATATTCTCTCTTCCCTATAGCAATTGAAGCTCTCAAGCTATCTCCTTCAGCTGATCACTTGGTTCATTTTTCAAGTTTCACACCATTTTCAAAAACTAACGGATATTCCATTACCTTAAATTTTATGTCTACAGGGCCATAAATGGTGGCTGGCTATTTGAACCATGTTGAACCATGAACCTTTGAACCTATGAAAGTTCATTGGTTTAATGGTTCAATGGTTTAGGTGATCTTTTTTAGCTCCCTGGTTCAATTGCTTCCTTGTTCTTTGCTTGAACCATCCCTTTGAACCGTCTCTAGAATCTTGCATTTGTTTCTTTCTTTTTTGTCTGGAGCTTCCTTTAAACTATTGAACCTGTGAACCATTAAACTTTGAACTCTTTCGGTTCAAGGTTCAATCGATTCATTTGTTCATCTTTTGTCCCATTGTTTCCCTTATTCTTCTAAGTCCCTTTGAGGCCTTGAAAATCCTTCAGCCTTTGTCTTTGGAATGCCCCAAAGGAAAGGTGTCCCTTCGGGCTTTGAGAAAGGTCCTTTTTGTTAGTGCCAAGAGCCCCCTGCAAGGGCACCTACCCTTCAGGGTCTTTCAGGTGGCCTTTGGGCTTCATTCTTTCAGAGAGTGTTTAAGCTTCAATTCCTTTGGACAAAATGTCTGAAGGAATGTCCGAAGGAATTCCTTCAGACATTTTGTCTGAAGGAAATCTTTCCTGGGCTTTGTCATTTTCCATCGGAATTTTCCTTCAGACATTTTGTTTGAAATAATTCACCTTTGCCTTATCTATTTTTTCGATGAAAATATTCCTGAAGGAATTCTTACGGTTCCTTCACTTAGTAATTCCCTTGGACAAAAAGTCTAAAGGAAATGTTCCCTTTCGGCCTTAGTCACTTTTTGATCCTATGAACCCATGTTCCCTGCCCTCTACAAGGGCATTTGTTCCTTCGGCTTTGGGGCAGTCCTTTGAACCAACCGTTTGAACCGATCGATTGAACCAACCTTGGTTCAACAGTTCAATGGTTCCATCGGTTCAATCTCTTTTTTTTAGATAAGTCTTTTGAAGCCGTTGAACCTTGAAGTGGTTGAACTTGATGAACTTTTGACAAAGCGCTCAACTCTTTAAGCTTGCTAATGATGTTGAACCTTTGAACCCGTTGAACCAAAATGGTTCAAGGTTCAACAGTTTAATGGTTCAATCCTTGCTTAGAAGCTTGCCGATGAACATTTTTGGTTGAACCAAGGCGTTGAAATTGCCTAAGTGTTGGAAACTTGCTCTTTTGAGAAAACTTACCTGTTGAAGCCTTTAAACCTATTGAACCTTGCTAATTTCAAGCCTACAGAGTCCATAGTTTCAAGCCTGCAAAGTCTGTAGTAATATGAAAAAGCTTGAATAATGGAGAATTTGAATACTCAGAACAAATTTTGAAAAGGGAAGAGAGGATTGTGGTCTGTTGAATCAAAATAGTTCATATGTTATCCCAAAATGAGTGACAGATTTTGGGAACAAGTTGTACTCAATAATCTTTAAGCATACCAAAATAAACTCAAAAGCCACTATAATCAGCATGTGAAGTATCAAACATTTGAACTTGGTGATCTTGTTCTCAAAGAAAACCAAAAGAATACCACAGTTGAGAAGAAACATAAAGGAATATTTAAACTAAAATAGATAGGGCCTTTTGTCATCACTGTAGATTATGGATCAGGAGCATACAGGCTTGCCACACCAAAAGGTGACAAACTTCTAGAGCTAATGAATATTATTCATCTCAAGTGGTATTATGCTTGAATGTTGAGGTGTATTGTCTATAAAGACCATTTTAGTTATGCCTTTTTGTCACTATTCCTCTTTGTACACATACCATTCTTATCCATCCTCTTTGCCATATCCACTTTCCATTTCTGACCTATCAACCTAGCTTGTTTTGTAGCCTAGCCCATTTGTCCTTGGTTTGTGTCATTCGTTATGTAGTTTCAACATCAAGGTATCTGATCAGTTCATCAATTGGATTAAGTATTTCAGACAAGGAACATATCTTGGGATAGTGTGATAGAAGTTTTGTTAGTTGCATCATTCGTTTGTTAGTCATTTCTTACCACTAGTCTTACTACTAATTATAACCACCTTTGGGAAAATTAGTACCATTGATCTATGAAATTGTGTCCTATTTATAACCACCTATGGGAAAATTAGGGGCAATACTAAGCCTTGACATACTAACTTGCCACTTCCTATGCCATACTATGTCTTTTTACCAACTGTGCCTATTTTGTTTGAATTGGTTGCTGCACTAGTCAAATTCCTCCACTGTAGGGGTAGAAATATAGTGACTTGAGGTCCTACTCTGAGAATATGTAGTTAGTAATAAATATTTATTGAGTTTAGCTCAGTCACCCTTTTCCCAATGCTCTCACCATTTTGTGAGTAACCTAAGCCACACTTTCACTATTTTGTGAGCAACCTAAGTTTGAACGCTCTCACCATTTTGTGAGCAACCTAAGTTTGAATGCTCTCACCATTTTATGAGTAACCTAAGTTTGAAAAATCTCACTATTTTTTAGCAAACCTAAGTTTGAATGCTCCCACTATTTTTTGAGCAACCTAAGTTTGAATGCTCTCACCATTTTGCGAGCAACCTAAGTTTGAATGTTCTCACTACTTTATGAGTAACCTCAGTTTAAATTCTAGCATTGTTTTGTGATCAACCTAAGTACAAATTCTCTCACCATTTTGTGAGCTTGAACCATTTAGTGTCTTGTCATTCTTGATTGAGTTGTGACACTCCAAAACACTTCCAAAAACATTTGCAAAATCGTTAGAAAAGAACAAAAACATTGACCACTCCTTTGCCTTAAGGATTATGGGAACCCTTACTAAGTTAAAAGAAAATCACTTGTCATTTAGTTTCCCCATCCTTTTTGGCCTTTTTTTCTCACACACTCACCATTTTTCAAGATAATTTCTATTATTCTATCACATCCATTCGATTTATTTTCATCAGTTATCATATTCTTCCCATTCCCTAGGAGAACTACATTTGACATGAAGTTTTTTTATTGGATATTGCATCCATGGAACTAATGTAGGTAGCATCCAATTTCCTAGTGCATATGGAGATAGGTTGACCACCCCCTTCTATTTCTTCTATTCCCCCATTTAGTTCATTTGTTAAGTTGTTGCCTATTTTTTAGGGGTAATGTTTGTAAGATTTTTATTACATTGTTTGTTTGTTTATTTTGGCTTATGTTGTTTGTTTGTCTCCTTATTTGCTTGCTTTTAGTACTATTTCCTTGATTTAGTTTATGTGTGTTCATTGGGTGATTCCTTTTCCACACTTACACTTGAATCCATCCATATTCATATGTTTACATTGTCATCATGGTTTCTATCATTGGTGCATTGTTTTCTATTGAGTATTAGATTATGGGAGTCAGTCCTTATGCATATTTTAGCTAATTATTTATGGTGTTATATCATAAAGCCTACCATCACATGATACAACAAACCTCAGCTTCAAGGAGTCTATTCAATAATGGTGGTATCTCTTTGGCACCGATGACCTGATTCAATCCCAATCATATCCCAAACAGAGTAATTAACTATGAAATAATTTCAACCTTTATTAATTTAGATAAGCATCTCCCTACTAGTAGGTTATTCCAATTAATCATTACCCTCTGTGTTAAGTTATCATCATCCTCAGCCAGGTTTATCATGTTTTCCATAATTAGGGTCCAATGATTATAACCACCTATGGGAAAATCATTGTACACCATCCCACCTGTATTTCTTAATGATTATAACCGCCTTTGGGAAAATCATTGTATTGTCATTACTTTAATTTTTATACCTAAAAATGGGCATGTTGTTATCTTATTTATCTATCTTAACTGGGGCAGTTCCATCTTCTCAATGATTATAACCACCTTTGGGTAAATCACTGTGTTATCATACCACATTACCACTATCAGGGTGCAATGCTTATAACCACCTTTGGGCAAACCATTGTGTACCATCCTACTTGCATTTCAATGATTTTGACTACTTTTTTAGTATCATTATATTTTTCACCCCATCTCTTTTCTTTCTTTAGTCCTCTCATTTTGCTTTTTTTTAGGGACCGTTTGCCGACCTGCTTGTGCTAACCATTCCCTCGAGGTAGGGTATCATATAGTTAGTATATCATCGTTACAGTTGTAGGCATGTAGGACATTTCTCATTATTTGAAAATAATTTGCTTTGCCTATGGTTTGAAACACCTTCCCAAATAGGGGCAAACTGTAGACACCTAAAATTGGTTGTCGATAACCTCCAATAAAGATTTTGGCTAATTTCCATCTAAAATGCATAATTTAGCCTAAAAACATTAAAACATGAAAAATAATATGAAAATAATATATTCAAGTGCAAATTTTAGGTAGGGTATCCCTAAATGGGGAAATGTAATTTATGAGCCAGCTAACTTTGATCAGTTCATTTCAAGTTAAAATGCCAAATTTGCACCTACATACTTTGGACTGCTCTTTCCTATCAAATCTTCTACACAAGACTTGTGCCTTTGTTATTTGTTGTTTGAAACATCCTAAATGTTAATACGCATCTAATGCATCTGATGTGGACTTCCAATTCTAATCCAATCAAATTTAGGACCAATAACAAGTCATTCTGATCAATTTAGGTAATTTGTGCACAATGTGTCTAATCATGTTTAAGAGCTAATAAACCCAAATCAAGGCATAATTAATAATTCCATGGAAACTTGTTTAATAATTAATTTTAGAAATGAATATTGAATATCTACATCATCAAGTGACCTCATTTTTTGGGAAGACATCCCTAAGCCATAAATGCCACAAATATCAGGATTCATGCCCTTTATGCCTCATCAATGCCTTCCATGATGCCCTCCATGCCTCCTAATTACCCCTTATTTCAATTCCATGATGAGGATAATTATAAACTTAATTCCAAAAATTGAATTAATCCTCAACCACACATCTCAATCTTGAGATGGATGGTTGAGGTTGATTCTAGCCAAATCCAAAAATCTATAAATAAGAGGCCTCACAACACCATTTCTAAGCTTAATTAGTGCAAAATTATAATCTAGAATTGGTGCCAAAAGCTTCAAGCAACCGGTGTTATAATTCCAAATTAAGTCTAAGCCAAGCTAGAAGCCAAAGGTGTCAAGAGGAGATGAAGGTAGCCACACTCCATTACAGAAGACCTCTTGAAGCACAAGCCGAGCAAGCCACCATTACAAAGGCATTTAGAGCATCTAAGGAAGGTGAAGGAATTATTGTGTTTGATTCCTTACTTTTTAGTTGTGCTTGTCATATGTGTTTGTTAACTAAGCTCTCCCCAGTGTCTAAGCCTAGAGATGTTATGCTATTAGTGTGTTTATTTCATTTTGTTTTCATTTTGGAACTAACACCATACTAACCATCTTCTCTTAATTCAAATTCCTAGATCACAACTAGGAATGCCTATGGCTTACACAAAGGCTGGATAAGTAATGATAATAGGCTCTAAGATAGGTTTAGATCTAATCTAGGGATATGTAGTCTCAAGTAGCATCATAGCACCTAAATACCACTTTTAGGTGATTACACCTAGTTCTTAAATCTAGAAGCATTCCTTGACTTTAAAACTTGTTATTAGATAGATTTTTTTAATTACCATTATTTTTCCAATGCCTATTCTTGAAATGGGAAGATGAGTTTGTCATTGAAGCTTGAGGACCCTTGGAATTATTTTGATGTTCCTCTTAGTTATTTCAAGGGATTAGAGCTTTTATTCTTGCTTAATGTATTTTTAAATAGCTTGGTCCATGAACATCAAATTCACCTCCTGTTCGAGGTTTTATCCCTGAAATGAATTTTTTATGTGTAAATTTTCATTCTTTTCATATTGGGGTATGTAGTTGAGGAGTCTAGTGAATTATTCATTCATTCACAAACAAGTCTCCTTTATGGAGGGTTTGAAAGTCTCTAATTTTATAATAAAAGTATAACTAAGGTAGCCACCATTTCCTAAATATTCACAAATTGATCCCATGTTGTGGTAGTGCTCACTAAGCCCATCTAGTCTTCTTGTTGTCCCACCAGGTCAAATCCTCACCCAAGAGTTGATATGCTACCTATATTTCTTTTATTTATTCAAAGAAGTCTTGAATTTTGAAAAACTTTTCCATTTCACTCAAAAATATTTAACACCTTTGCCAAGGACCATCCCATCAAATTTAGGAGGATTGACCTTATTTAGATCCCTAGTGGGTTTAGTCGTAAGGTGAGTTTTCTTGGCTTAATGTCTCTCAACTTCCAAGTCTTTTTTATTTCCATGTGGAAGGACTTTTATTTATGCTCCTAATCTAAATTCCAACCCATATAATGATTCTAATTTTGAAACAAATCCCCCTCTTTAAGTTCAAATTTTCCACAAACATCTCCTTCCTCATGTTCTAGTTATCCAAAGACTTCTTATTCTAGGGCAGCCATTCATTCATAGGTCTAAATTAAAACCACCAAACTTTAATCAAGTTTTGACACTTGATCAATGTTTTTGGCATTTTCATCCTTATAATTTTATCTAGTTTGACCCATACTTTCCTAGTCAACCAAAAGAGTTTACATTGTGTTAGAATAAACAAATTCGAAAGGCCTAAACATTGAACTTGAATCTGATAACACAATGTAAGACCGTCACCTCACATTCACTAAAAAACATGAATTTTTTTTACACATCAACATGATTTAAAAATACTATAATATCACAAAGGTTGTTTATCCTCCAACATTTTTTAGATGATATTTTGTGATTATGTAGCATCTTAGTCTTGTGCACTTAGAAAAATTAGACCTTGGTTGTTCCTCTTAGTTATACACGTGTCTTGATTCTATAATCCTCATATCTACTCTATCTTGTGCCCCTTAGCCTATATCTTAGTCTAACTAGATTTATATTGATGACACAAGCATCACATCTTGCCTAGATGTTTAAAATGTACTTATCTTACACCTATGTAAGTTATGAGTTTGTGCCTACTCTCCTTCTCCCTGAACAATGTTGTCTATGACAAATAGTAGCATTAACATTACTATCCTAAACTGACACATGTGTCTAGTGCCCTAAAGTTATCCAATTTATAATGAACTAAATGGTCGGTCTAAGTTATTTCATGTGATTTATCTCCTGATAAGATTGGTATAAATACAATATCAACTCTCATTCATACCCCACATAGCAATTAAACCAAAATAGCACTCAAGAAACACTCATGTTACCAAAAGCTTTCTTATTCTACCCTCTTCCAATATCAATCAAAGGAATAACCCAATTACAGGTTTGAATTACTAAAGGAGCAGTCATAAGGTCATATTTTTTGAGTTATAAGCTTGGTCACTATTATACTTGCTTTACAAACATTGCATGATTTACACACAAGACAACATGTAGGAGATAACTACATGAGTATAAGTACCTCTTATAGAGTATTAATTATGCATCAAATGCCCTTTGAGAAAAATATCATTATGGGTCAGCTTGACACCATATCCCCACTAACCCATTTTTCCCAAAGGTCACATTGAAGATGGAAAGTTAAGGTTTTTCCATTCCACTAGGAGCAAAAGTCCATGGCCGATATTTGAAAGCACCAAAGTGAAGGTGAATCCAAACCTAGAATCATCTAGGTGGTCACATCTTATTTTAGTGAATATTCTTTACAATAAACTAGCATCAAGGTTGGACACTAGTTTCAACATAACTATCTCATGTTATTGCAACTGTCTAGAGAACAAGAGGTATCAGATCCAGAATTTGAGAATTGGTCTAGAACTCTCTTCATACCTATTTTTTTCCTATACTAAATCTAGACCTACATTAGCATAAGAAATATCTAAGTAATCTCTTTTATGTCACTTATATATCTAACATAGTTGTACTTTCCACTAATAGCCTATCTAAGTTTAATAAATTCAGCATATGGTACAGTTGAGTCTAGCACATTAATTGACCTATTGTAGATCTGATATTCACCTTACACCTTATCATTTCCATATCATTAACCCTATATACCCAAGTAGGATTCCTTAATCCAAATTAGGGTTAAATGGTTGGTGAACCTGACCTTTGAATATAAAACCCTACGCTAACTTTCTTGTTGTTTATCCCTGATTGATAAACATTACAATCATGTTTTCCATGGTCATATCTATAAATTATTTCATGGTTTAATACCTAATAGTTTTCATGGTTTGCTACATTATTTGTCTTATCAAAAAATTTACGCAAATCTATCCACATAATGAGAGAGTGTTAAAATGGAGACAACATTTAATATCTTTCCATAAGTCCTCTTACAATGCTATAGATCTGATCTCTAAATGCCAATATGCATGCTATCAATAATTTTTTCTACACAAGCCTTATTCAAGTGATAGTTACCATCCCACACTCATTATTTACCCACAACTTATATTGGATATTATCATCCATGTTGTTACTACTTGAATAAGTAAGGTTGTTCAACCTAAATAATGACCTATTAATATACAAAAAGCTCCCCCTAAGCCTAAAATTGTGATAAAATCTAAGGGATATGAACTTGTTAACCAATTGATCAATACACATGCTAAAATTTCAATCCTTGAGCTTCTAAAATAATCTAATGTTTATAAAGACATCCTTTATGAGACATTACATGAAACTTATGTTCCAAATGATATTGAGCTTGATTATTTTTTAGATATCATGAAATATCTCTAAAATAATGCCAAACTTATTACCTTTGATCCAAATGACTTACCATCCAAGGATATTGATGATCAAGAGTTTCCCTTGTTCATACAAGTGACAATACAAAATAAGGGCATTAAAAGGGTGAATATTGATAATGGATCAGACCTAAACATTTGTAAGATCCATTTTTTAAACCACCGTGTTCAATAGCACCAATTTGATTCAAAAATTGGTTATACATATATAAGGGTTTGATAATTCACATAGTCCTCCAATTGGCCAAATTACATTGGATGTGACATTAGGACCCAAAACTATTTCAACTACTTTTTAGGTAATGTCTTAATCACTACATTATAATGTACTTTTGGGTATACCTTGGATAAATTCAACGGAATTTTTCCCATCTACACTTCATAGATGTGTAAAATTCATACATGATGGGACTTTATTAATAATGACTACCAATGATAAACCTTTCAAATTTTGAAAAATAATACAATCTAAAATTAAAGGCATTCCTACAATGGTACCACCTGAATAATGCATTACTATTGAGCACATACACACTTATGAAATAGGTGAGTCAAGTACAATTTATCCTCCATATCCATATATAAATAAGGTACCACATATTAAGGTGCACACTGATGCACATCAAGACTTAGAAACATTACCAGATCAACTATTAGAACCACAAGAAACTCTTTCAATTTAGATTCCTTTATTGGATAACACTGAGAAGAATGATTGGCATGTTTCTAATTACTATGATAGCGATGATGATACCAATCATTATATGATAGATGAGAAAATGTGTGCACCAAAATTTGATCCACTTGATCAACTTTCACATAAATTGTTTGAACCCATGGGTCTCAGTACATACAGAATCAATCCACTTCTTGAAGAAACAACATTGAATCTAGATAAGGGGAACACAACCATAACAGATGTGCATATAAATTCTTATTACTCAATTCACCCCTCTTGGTTAAAAACATTCAGCCAACCTTATAAAGGTCAAATGTAAATATACCATGTGAACAATGTGGAGTCTTTTCCATAAGCTTCATAGCATATCAAAAGGCAAAATATTTCCTATCTTTTAAATGAAAATTATCTTTTAAAGTGATCAAATCATGAAGAGTTGACTATTACTACTAATATCGATGGGTTATATTTCCACTATCTCCAATTTGATACGAACAAGTGGGATATAACTTATGGAACTACATTCCTAAAACACTTGGGGCATACTGTAGATGAACTCATATACTCTTCATTGATGCCAAAATCCCATAAATACATTTGGTTACTTTTTTCTTGTGGTACATGTGTGGTTACCATAACCATATGGATACTATACCACGACCCCCATTTGAAATTAAAGATAGGACAAGATTGGCTAGTCAAATGGTAGGTCAAGTTAGATACTACAAATATGTGTGTTACCTTTATTGATATGGGCATAGATATTTGTTTATAACATGATGTATATGATTATCTACCCACACCATTAGCTTTAGGGAAGTCATTGGATAAGTATATTGAAGAAGAGTTAATCCATCACTATAAACAACACTTATTTTTTTTACAAATGGTACCACATATTTTGATGATGATGACTTCCTCGGTTGGAACTCTTAAAACTTAAAAAATACAAAAAGAAAAAAAAATTAAAATAAAAAAATATTTAAAAATCCAAAAACATTTTCGGCACCTACATGTTCTATTGGCCCCTTGGCATCTATGTGTTAGTTCCATGTTGAGGACTAGCATATAATTTATTCCTATATACATATATACAAGAATACATAGATACATGATACACTTATGAGTGTTAGCTTTTCCCTCTACTTACATCACCAAGACGTTAGGAGCATCCATCTTATACAATCTTGATACACATAGGTTACATGATTCAATGATCACTCTACATTATCATGTTTGAGCTTACATAAGTACTTATACATGCTTATTATCCATGATTATAAATTTCATAGGGTACTTGATATGCTATGTACTTGATAGTTTTTTCTAACACATTTTATCCATGGGACACTATGACATGTTTATGTTGGTTGCTTATGCTTTTATTTTACACACTTCCTTGAGTGTTTTTCCTAGACACTGTCTTGCTTTTTCAAGTATTTGAACATGCTTCATTATATGTGGCCCATGTGCCTATGTTTGCTTACTTGGAAATTTAAATATGGCATTACTTGTTGTATACACATTTTAATATGTCATTCCTTGATTTTGTGGACATTTGACTAAGTCATGTCCATTAAATTTTGTGGTATTTGAATATGCCCCTTGTTTGCAGTCTCCTTATACCATTACTTTTTGAATTGCTTGTGAGTGCTCTTATGTGTTTGCTTGTTTTCTTATTGAGTTGGTACTATTATTATCTAGAAGTTTCCATGATCTTTATCATGCATCTTAGGCTTACGTTTGATCACAATGTTTTTATGCACATCAATTATACATTTACCTAGACATGTTTCCTTCTATATGCTACATGGTTACATTCTCAAACTTACAGTTGTCTTACCCTTTTGAGGTGAGGTAAATTTTAGGTACTATTTTTTCCTTAGCTCAAAGGGGAGGCATATTAGTGGAGGCATGATTGGGAATCAAGTTCTTCATGCTTTGCAAAGTTCTCAAATATTAGTGGGGGCATGTCATATTGACATGGCTTTCACACATTCATAATTTCCAGATTATAGTGGGGGCATGCTTTGGAAGCATTTTCTCCACATTTATTTAGTATTTGATACTTATACCAGTTTGTATATTCAGTGGGGGCATGTCATATGGACATGGCTTCTACACATTTATAGTTTCAAATTCAGTGGGGGTATGTTATATGGATATGGTTTCCACACATTCATCGTTTCAGATTCAGTGGGGGCATGCTTGGGAAGCATGTTATCTACATTCATTTAGTATGGGTCTTATAATTATTAGATTCAATGGGGGCATGTTTTGGAAACATGTCCTCCACATTGGTACTTATATTAGTTTCATATTTCTCCATATATAGTGGGGGAATGCTTTAGAAGCATGCCCTCCACACTTACATAATTTTTTAAATTGGAAAAAACACATAATTATATGATTCTTATATGCATTTGTTATATAATTATATACATGGTACCATTGTTACACATAGTTTCAGCATGAGACATATCTAATGTGCATATGCTATGCAAAATGTGCTTAATATTTCAAAATAGAAATCAATCTCAAATTCTAAAACTATTTCAAATACTAATACCCATGGACTTTTATAGACTTTAGCAAGCCAATCTACTATAGTAGGTGGTTCACCTTTTAGTATGGTTGGGGTGATTAAATCACCCAATCTTGTCAAGTTTTTTGTTTAGATTTGATCATCCAAACTAACTAGGTTATAAGTATAATTAGGCTGCATAGTTTAGCTAATCTCAACTACCAGGTGGAAACTCACTTTTGTTCCAAGTTGGGAGCATGTGCCTTCCAACCTCTCTCTCTCATTATCTATATCCTTGGATATATGTTACTAAAATATTTATATATATTTATCCTAATATTAATTTTGGAGACTTAAAATCATACATTTTTTGCAAAAATAACTTGACAAAAGGTAAGGTGGTTACATCGACATACATGTATAATCCTAAACATTGCTCTTTCAATTTTAATATATTTCAAATATTTTTGACCTAGATTATATGCACTGATTATACACTATAAAATGATCTTGATTACAATTCATTCAAATTCAACTTTACTAAAGCAATCAAACTTAACTCAAGCAAAGACAATGTGTGTATACACACCCAAGTAATTATTCCTTTCCTTTAAATTATAAATTTCATTATTATATTAATAGAGGAAATGTAGATGATATTTTATGATTATGTATTAATCTTCTACACTTGAAAAACTCATACCTTGGTTGTTCATCTTCGTTATACACTTGCCTTGCTTATGTGATCCTTACATCTACTCTATCTTATGCACCTTGGCCTATCTCTTAGCCCAACCAACTTTATATTGATGACATAGACATCCCATATTGTCCCAAATTATTAAAATTTACTTGTCTTACACCTATAAAAGTTTTGAGCCTATGTTTAATCTCATTCTCTGAGGACACTAATGTCATCAAAGATAGTAGTGTTGATGTTACTATCCTGACCTTATGCAAGTGTCCAGTGCCCTAAATTCATCCAATTTGCAAATGAAATGTATCCAAATGGTTTTCCTAAGCACTTTAATGTGAGTTATCTCCTGATAAGATTGGTATAAATATAATATCAACCCTCATTCATATCCCACCTAGAAATCAGACCAACAGAGCATTCCAGAAGCACTCAAGTTACCAAAAAATTTTCTATTTTACCCTATTTTGATATCAGTTAAAGTAACAATCCAACTAAAAGTCTAAAGTACTAAAGTATTAATATAGTCATATTTTCCAAGTTACAATCTAGGTCGATGTTGTACTTAATTTACACACATTTCGTGATTCACACACAAGCCAACACATAGGGGAGAAATACATGACCCTGAGGCCCTCTTTTGGAGTATTGGTTATGTAGGTAACACCCTTTGATATCTAGGTCATTATGGGTTAGCTCAACACCATGTGCCCACTAACCCATTTTTCCATAAGGTCACATTAAAGATGGAAAGCTAGGGTCCATGACCCAAATCTAAATGCACCAGAGTGAAGGCAAAACCAAACTTAGAAGCATTCAAGTAGTCACATCTTGTTTTAGAAAATATTTTATATAGGATACAAGCATCGAGGTCAGATACTAGCTTCAACATAACTATCCTAGGATGACATAACTATCCAAAGAGCCAAAGGTACTAGATCTAGAATCTGATGATTGATCTAGAACTATCTTCCTACCTAATTTTTTCCTATACCATATCCAGACCCATATTAGCATCATAAACAACTAAGTACTCTATTTTATGTCATTTATATATCTATCATAGTTGTACTTTCCATTAATAGCCTATCTTATTTTAATAAATTCAACATATAGTATATTTGAGTTTAACACATTAATTGGCCTGTTGTAGATCTGATTTTCACCCTTATGCCTTATCATTTCTATATCCTTAACCCTATCTACCCAAGTATGATTCCTCAATCCAAATTAAGGTAAACACCTTTATAGGTCCTACAAAGCAAACATAAACTAATACAAGGAAAGTAAAATAAATTTAAAAGGTGCAAGTAACAAATTGATCTCATTTTAAGCTATAAAATTTAACCATATTTATATATAAAGTAGTATATGAGAGAGGTACTATTCTAAATTATCATAAATAACCAATTCCATTTCCAATGAATTGTATATTAAATACATTCATGCTTTATTTATGATAAATACAACAATGATGGGAAATAAGCCGAACCCATTGGCTAAATTAATATATAGCAAACAAATACTCGTATTTAAATAACATCAATGGTTTAACTAAAATTTACATGCCTAAAAAACATATAGACCTATAAATCTATGCCAAATACTATGAAAATGAAGTTATGGAATAATAATTAAGCAACTATGAGGGAGAGCATCATTTGGGTGTTTTTCTCTAATCACAAATTGAAGGGTTCCCCACACACCTTCAAAATTAGGAGTGTCCCTTCCATTCAATTATGGTAGTAGATAAAATAATTAAGTTCCAAACAAAACCATTTGAGAGCTATGTATAGTAAATGTATAACCACTATCACATATAATCAACCAGGTAAAATTAGGTAACTCAACTATCTACTAACTCAATCTGAAAAAATATGCGAACTAGGAAGTATAGTGGAAAAAAAATTAAAATAATGGTATAATTACTTTGGATAAATAATTTTACATACCCACACATTGGGGGTGGGGGTGGGGGGATTAAAAATAAAATAAACACATAAATGTGAAACTGGGTCTTATAGTCAATCAACATAACTATGTCACAACATACTCATATCAAAATATAACAATAATTTAATAAAACATAGGCTTCGAGAGTGGTATATGGGAATTCAAGTAAATCTAATAAGGCTAGGATTTCCAATTAGCTTTACCATCATACTCATATTTTACATTCCTAAGTAAATCCAAAAAAAATCTTGCCTTTCAAAAGAGCATACAAAAATGAACTTAGATCGTGAGTTATAATATCAAACTCAGTCAACAAATAACATATATAAAATTCAATATATACCATGTTATCTCATACATTTTGATAATTAAATTTACTCAAAAACTAGTATAAAGAGTTTAGCTCACTAAGTTCAAGTGTAGGCATTCATATAGCATTTTTGTGCATAATCCTTAACTATCATAACATCAAATAACGAGAAACATTCAAGTGTGAAGGATTGTTATTAATTTCACATTTTAGAGTATCAATTATAAATATCTAACCTCATGCATACCTACATTTTTATTTATTATTATGTGAACTAAATAACATTTATTGTAGGTATATGTACTTGCAGCCTTTTTCATAGTTTTCTTAATTTTTAACAAGCATAAGAGAGCATAAAAGTTCATGGGACTATACATCTCAAGAACTAACTAAATCTTGCACTCAAAACCACTATTAAAATAAAATAAAATTGGTCATGTTTGAAATTCTTTCAAAAATAATACTTTTTGAAAGAGTCTTATAAAATTTAATTATTCAAATGTACTCTTATAACCATAACAAATATGATTTTTGTTCAAATGTATAGGCTTAAAGTAAGAAGTCAACATTTTATCTACTCGAAGTAAGGCATACTTCAATCTCATAAGATAAGTTAGATATTAGAAGACTGAAAATCATATGACTCCACTTTTTCAATAGGTGTCTCTTCTTCCTACTCTTAACAAGATTTAGTAATGTATGCAACAATCACTAGTGAAGTTTTCAAATTAATTTTTATGATTTTTATTAGTTAACTAAGTATTATTCCAAACAAACAAAATTGATAGTGGGATGAATTTCCCAATTTATAATTCTTTTGTTAATCATGATGTCAATGTCATCTTCATTATGAGACATTTTTTTATCAAGTGTTGAAATGTAAAATTTCATACCTTAACAAATGAACACCACATCAATGTACTAAAATATATTTGTCAAAGACATCATATAAGTTGAAAATTATTGGTATATCAATTATTACATATGTGAAAATGGTTTTGAATGATCTAATTACTATCATGCAAGTACCTTAATTAATGTATTCAAGGCACTTCAAATGACTTTAAGGTTTTCTATCATAGTAGTGTAAATTAATTGAAGTTTCATGTCAATGATATTTTAAGAGCTTGTAAGAAGAGGATGTTAAATGTTCTTATATTTCCTAGTTTGAGTTATAGTTCAAAAATAGTGGTTTATATAAATATAATTATAGTTTAATGTTAGACAAGTGATATTATAAGGACACAAAGGATGCTACTCTCATATTCAGGTTTAGAAATAGAAAATAGAAGATTTTAACATGCATCCATTATTGTAAACAATAAAGGTATAACTCCTCAAGAGGTCAACTCAACATGTAATTTAATATTTTCAAAAAAATTGAAAATAGAGATTTTAAATCAAATAATAACCTCTAGCCATGTGTTTTATGAATTTTAGAGTTTACAAGATAAACATGTAATCAATAAAAGTTGTTTGAATGTAACAAACTAATATTCATGATTCAATAATATAAATTAATGTTAAGACCATTTACCCACTCACACGTGCACAATAAATATAGTAAGTACAAAGTAACTAAGGGATAAAGGAGAGCATATCTTATTTGATATTATCATCTGAGGTATGATAGTGATTATGAGTCATCATAGGACTACATTGGAAGTTTGAGACTTGTTCGATCTACATTTTTATTATATTTTTCCACTAGATGCTTGCATCAAATAGATATAGTTACATTCATATAGGTGTCTTCCTCTGACATAGGTATCCAATCCAAAGTACACACATGGATGGATCCAAATTTATACCAGGCCTACATTGTCACCTATATAATTATCTTGTGCCTCAAATTACTTTTGGCTATGTGTGAGATACATATAGAGAACAAAACCCTAGTTCTTATACCTTGGACCTCTTGTAAATTGGTAAAAAGGGTTAGGACATGAATCAAGCTAACCGTATCAACCCATATTGTTGCTAAGTACTACCTATATAGCCAATACTCTAAAGAGGGCCTCAAACTCCAATGAATTTCTCCTTCTTAGGCATGTGTATGTAATTGTAATTGTGAAACTATATGATCTTTCTCCTATAGTAACCCTTGACATAAATAATGTAATAATATGGTGATCCTTTGAGTGTTGTAGATATTTAATTCAGTACTATAGTGCAATTCGATAGTTGGTAATGTAAAATATTTGATAATTAGAACTTGTTCTATCAAATTTATAAGTGGTGTAATAAGACTATAGCCTTTATATATATAAGGCGATCTTGATTTTAAATTATTACCTAGTGGCATGTAAATAGCCAATAATAGAATAAATAAAAGGGACTAACAAATGGTCATAAAATCAAAAGATATAAAAAAAAATAAAATAATAGGTTTGGACACTTGCATCAATGTAAGTGTCCATAATGGACATAGGTGTCTAGGGTATAAAAACACAAAAATGACATAATAACAAATAGGGATCCTTAGATCATTATGAATAAAAGGTATTATAATAACATACAAGTCTAAGGGTAAGGTAAAAAAATCAAAATCAAGTGAAACTAAAGAGGTCTATAAAAGATCATGCCACTAGATATATAATTCTTGCTCAAGAGATCTACACATACAAAGAGATATAACATGTTATAAACTATGCTTGTACCAAATATGGGTATCTACATTTTCTACCCTCTTAATCTAGTAATGCATGAAACTAAAATTACCATTTTAAAGTAAAATAAAGTGCATATCCTAGTGTGCACAACACACCTTGTCTTCACTTGAACTTTATTTGAATGTTAGCTCCAATACAAGAATACACCACAAAGTAATCAACACATATGATCTATCTATAATCAATAATATAAATTAGCATAAATAAATGGCATGGATAGAATACACCTATGTATATGATATGTGGTAATGGTTCTATACACTAGAAACTTGGATAAGGGAACTTGAAACCTCATCCATCTTATGGCTAGGAAGATGAGTGAATTTACAAGTGGTACATTGGGTTGCACCCTATAAGTGTTGTACCTAGAGTAGGGAGATTTGGGAGGTGATCATACCCCCAACCTAGAATAAACAAAGTGGTGTTTCAGATGTTGAGAGTATTTTTTCCAACTATCACACTCAAGTGCAAAAATATATGTATATATAGCTCAGTATAGTATGAGTAGTGTAATCAAGCTCACCCAAAAACTTAGTGAGATTGGATGGTTTAATCACTGCAATATAACCAAAAATATCCAATGGCTACAGATGGGTAAGTCTTAGTAATAGTTTGTAATAGTCTAACCTAGGTATCAATGCATAAAAGTTTATGGTATAGTAATAGTCCATAATAATCTGGTGAATCTAGAAGATAGATAAGTGTATGAGTAAATAGAATGAGTGAACCCTTGTTCATGCTCCCTATCATGTCTGGTGCAAATAAATTAATATGTGTATAATGGAGATACCAATGTATATATATTTGGTCTAAATATGTATCTGAATCATATGTCGTGAAAGAGATCTAATGAGTTTTGGTATGTTATAAGTGTGGAGTGCATGTTTCCAAAACATGCCCCCACTAAATCTAAAACTATGAAATATGTTATTACATCTTGATTTCTCATTAATAAAACTTAATTAATTATCCATGGATATTTATAGTTGTTAATTTTATTTTCTTATTATTTTCCTAAACTAAGAGATTTTATGTTGTTATGGGACAGTTGAATATTGCTTTGGTTACATGGTTACATTGTTATGAGCTAGTTTTAGTGTATATTTTTACATTATGATCATGATGAATTGTTAATTTAGTTATATTTTATGATGTATATTTATCATGATGTATGGTCTAACTACCTACTTATTATGAGTTTGATGCAGGAGAACTCATCCCTCAGACCGTGATGGAGGGAGAGCATCATCGGAGAGGGTGATATAGATGGAGATGTTAGAGGAAGATAAAGAAATTGGATAGAACCCTACACACACCACATTATTTAGGACATGATTAGATGCATAGTTTAATGGTTAACATAGTATATTTTAATGTAATTTTCATTTAGACAGTATATACACATGGTTAACTTAGTGTAATGATGATGTGGAATTAATCTTATGTGTTTACAATTATAGTATTTTTATTAAGTTATTGTGGCTAACTATTATACTAAATAGTCATTTATTATTAAGATAATTGGAGAAATATAAAAATAAGAAATACAATAAATAAAATCAAAAATTGGAATAAGATGAAAAGTGGAATTAAATATAAAGAAAAAAACAAAAAAAGATAAAAATCCTGGTACAAAAATAAATAAGAAGAAAAGGATAGCTTTTAAAAAAACATGTCATACTTAGAATAAAAGATTAAGATGGGCACACTTCTTAAGGAGGAAGCCAAATTTAAAAATAAAAAGCTACACCCTTTTCATAATATATAATAGAAGAATATATTCAGGGGAGAGAAGGGAGACACACATACAGAGGATAGGATTTAGAGAAAAATAATAGGAGAGGGGAAAAAAACATAGGAGTGTAGAGGGGAGATGCATTTTGAGAGGGTTTTACCAGGTAGGCATTGCACTTAAATTCTGTGTATTTGATAAGAATGAGCAAATTGAATGTATTGACATCTAAAACTTTTAACTTGGCAATAAACTCTAGAAAATTATACAAAGAGTCTTTCATAATTATTATTCTTATTATTTATGAGTGTGGCAATGTAAATTTAGAGGTCAAACTACATAATTTTGGGAAATTGAATAATTATTGATCTAAATATACTTAATTATAGTAGTTGTATATAAATATATGTATCGATCCATAGTTTGGTGTGAACTATAGATCAAAATTGACACAATGAATTGACCTACAGATAAATTAATAATCCAGGGATGAATTGACACATCAAATTGACCTACAAACTATATAAATAATTGTATTGATCTGTAGATCAAATTACTTAGGAAGACATAGTGAAATATGTGGTGTAATTGTTAGGTATACAACTAACAATATAGGTAGATCAATAATTGTTAAGATGATGTAATACTTACATAGCGATTTAGGAAGTATTTCCAATTATAATAAGTAAGTATATCCAAATATAATAAGTAACTACCAAGTCAATATGTTATATTAATAATCAATAATTTGTATGTATACAAATAATCAATGAATATACTTCAACAATTTTAGTAATAACCAATAAATATACTTCATCAATTTTAGAAATAACCAACGAATATACTGAAATCAAATAATGAGTGAATATTTGATAAATAGAAGGATAAAAATAATTATAAAATATACTAATTATTTATATGAACTTTCAATGAATATACCTCAGTAATTAACTCTAATATGTGGAAGTAAGATATTATAATCTTCTATGATTTTTGAACATTTTTATCATACCCGGATCAATTATTTTTAAATCCTGGTTAAAGTGAATGCATGAACTTATAATATACATGTCAAATATTTATATTTATGTATATATAAATGTGTGATATCATAAAATTTTCAAATTTTATAAAAAATGTATATACATAGTGACGATACCATTAGAGCTATGGCTAAGGCACCTATTAAAAAACATAACAAGGTAAATGTTTGGCAACTAAGTGATTTATGTGGATTTATTTACTCATTTGATTTTGAGTTATCTATGTATATATAAAAGGGTTTTGCGTGTGTAAACGGTACATAGAACTATGAAAATATAGAGCTAAACAAATATGTTTTTAAACATTATGAACTTTTATATATACACGAACTAGGCAAAATTGTCTACAAACTATGAGTATATATGTATAGATATATTAAAAAAAAATGCATTAGTAAAACAAAAGAGAGGATATATGCACTATAAGCTTTGACACTCTAACTGGGATATATATATATATATATATAAATAATAATAATATATTAGACTTTCCAAACAATGAAATATAACCTTTATGTAAGACTGAGTGAGTCAAATAAGGTCTTTGAAATGTATAAAACCCCATATAGACTTGATGCATTTTTCATGAAAGGTTTAGCAATGGTTGGAAGCACATAATATTCTCTTAGAAAAATTAATAATACCATAATATGGTAATTATGTATTAAGAACTTATGTATTTTGTAATATATGTTATGCAGGTGCATAAATATATAAAAAATTTCTATATTTATGGTTTTTGTTGACAGTTCAAAACTAATTTATAGGATTTATAAGAATAGAATAGTACTTGTACAATGCCCTTAAAAATACAAAAAATTGCTAAAATGGAAGATTGTGTTTCGTGAAAATTATAATTTCTTTTGTTATGAGTGGTTGTTTGTATTTGAGTAGTTATGGACTATAATATTATGGGATGTCATAGAATATATTTAATTGGAAATTACTTATAGTAATTATAAAATTATAGTTTAGACATATATTATACCTGGATGGTATAAGTTGTAGCTATTATTCTTGTTATTTATGTGTTAAATAATGTTGTGAAGATTCATTCATACATTTGACAGACTAAATGTATGTATTTTAATTATTTATGTACTTAGCATGTATGTGTTTGCTAGTAGGAGATAATTTGTATGAATCTATGGTTATATTTATGATAACATAATCTCGCATTGTTAACTCCATGTAAGTAGTGAGATGGACTTCACTAGCTTACTAGCATCACAATGTTAGATGAAGGTAATCCAATCAAGTGGTGTGTTTGAAGTTGATTGATCCTAGAGATCAATAATTATTGAAAACTTTGGCAAAATTAATGTTAGTTAGACATTATCATTTCATATGTATGATTTACATATTTATATGATATCATGTTAGAATGGATTTATTTATGGTACATTGCATGTTTTTAGATATCATACAACACATGGATACTAATTTGTCTCTCTATATTCCCACACTATCACTATCTAATCATTTATAAATGGAGGGGCCATTCCCTGATGAGGGATTGTATGGGGGATCATTGGTCTGTGGTTGGTGTGGAAAAGTGCTCAGATGATGCTCTCCCTCTCAACAATAATACTTACTTGGAGATGACACTTGAGATTGCCATAGATACTAGAGTTAGGGAAACTCATGCTCCATAGAGCCATGTATATTGTATTTGTAAATTATATTGTATTTATTAGTAAGAGAATATCTTGATGCATTGTAATTACTTACTTATTGTTCATTGAAAATAGTGGTTGTATGTTGTACCAGTCATGACTATAAGTCTATAGTTTACTTTCTATATTCAATTATGATGTGTTTCTTTTGATGATAGTGAACAATGATGAATGATATCACATGCTTATTTTTTTAGTTATCATACTTATAATACTTCATATGGATCACTAATTAGATTCTCATGATGTAATCTAATTAAGGAATATATTGTTATAAATAAAAATTATCGTATTTCTAAGTAGATCCCAGTGGGGATGTTACATATGTGGAAGCCATGTCTATATGACATGCCCCCATTGAATTTAAAACTATGAAAAATGTTTAATCCATGTCTACTTGACATGCCCCCACTAAATCTGAAACTGTGAAAAATCTGGAAGCCATGTCTACTTAACATGCCCCCATTACATCTAAAATTGTGAACATATAGATGTAGACACCAAAATTGTGTCTACTCCTTGGTTGACTCCCGCCCTTGGTCCCCTTGGTCCACTTATAAACATTCCTAACCCACAAACTTATTAATTTAAAATAAATTACCTATTTTAAATTAATAACACCACCCTTGACACCTCACCCATGACACATCACCCTTGACACCTCACCCTTGGATTCCTCACCCTTGGATACCCTCATTTATTACCCTATGACTAATCATTCTAACTCTCTCACTAATCCCCATGCCTATTAAACCCACCTTCAACCGTTTAACCATGACCACTGAACTCGGTAGATGGAGGAACGGGAAAAAGGCTAAAAATAGCCTTTTTACCCATCTTCCATTTGTCGACATCGATTACCCGTTGGCCGACGCCGTCGGGATCGCCGACGTCGATTGCTTAAAACCAACTCGCAGGCCAAACAAAAAATGAATGACAGACCTAAATGTGAATTCTCTTGCTTTGAATCCAACTTCTCTCTCTCTCTCTCTCTCTCTCTCTCTCTCTCTCTCTCTCTCTCTCTCTCTCTCTCTCTCTCTCTCTCTCTCTCCTCTCCTCTCTCTCTCTCTCTCTCTCTCTCTCCTCTCTCTCTCTCTCTCTCTCTCTCTCCCAGATGCACGCCAAGCATCACAGGCTACAGGAACTCTACATCAGTCACTCCAACCCCTGATTGAAACATTATAGGAAGTCTTCTACATCAGCCACATCAGCAACAAGTCTTCTACACTCCTTCAGCAAGCAAGAGCTAAGTATTCTTCTTTTATTTCATTCCAGTAACTTAGAATGTATTTGTAATCAGTCTCCATTTGCTACTTCTAATTATTGTAGACCAGACTGACCTGACTTCTTTCTGGAGATGCTGAGAGGCCTCCCCCATATCTTTACCCCTTTTTGACAACTTATCCTCTACCCCTTTGTCCCTCTTAAGACCCTATTTATTGCCCTGCTAACCTGCACAGACTCTCAGACTACCACAGACCATCCCGTCAACCACAGACAATAACTAAAAACTCGTTCGAGGCCATTATCCTGTCCAACATCGACCATTGCCCCTATCGATGTCGGCTGACTAACTAACGTCGGCAACCTTGACAACCGACGCT